>CM077223.1:35013725-35751738 GCA_039654775.1 Spinibarbus caldwelli
TATATATATTTACCCCTAAATTTACACCTAAACTGCTACTCCAAATGAAGCTGGGTTTCTTTCATTCATTCATTCATTCATTCATTCATTTTCTTTTATTTTAAATGCTCTAGCGAAGCATGATTTTTGTAAGGTTCACACAGTTAAAAGTCCCTAGCCACAATAAGGGCTGTACCAGGGTGTGTCATTTAGAACCAGTTTAGCGAGGTGCCCTTCCCTAGAAAATAATTTCATGACCTTGGCAGCACCAGTGCTGTAACTTAATTCACCACGTATCGAACGTGGTGGTAAAAAACATGTAGATGAAGTGAAGATACAGGCAAAAGACTTACTGGAATGGGCCCAAGTGTATTTTTGTTGCATTAACTGGAGTTTTTCCATCATTTACTGAATTTAGTTCATTCAAAATGTTCAAAATAATTAAAAAAAAAGTGTTGCCAACTTTAATTGCCTGGAGTAAGATTTTGGGTTGAATCACTGACACACTCCTATATAAATTTTTTAAGGATCCAACAATTCATCTTTAATGCAAATTGCTCAAACAGATAGGCCTATGTTGTTAAAAGTGCACTTTTTAGAAACTGTACTTAACAGTCCTTAACTTAATGAACTTTAATTATTGCTATCAAGCTATAGTTTGTCAGTAGAAAGACAGTTTAAAAAGGTAAGTCAAAACAAATGCATTCTAAGCCCTGCCATTTAGTTTTTCAGTAGGGCCTAAATAAAGGTCTTTTTATTAAGATTCTGTTACAGTTACTGTTATAAAAATATGTTTGTAATATTAAAAAAATATATAATAAAGATATACAAAGATGAGGCACTCATGTTACTTATGAACACAGGCCATAAAAAGATGTTCTCTATTTCCTTCCACCTTGCACTGATGACATGATTTGGATCATAGTGTCTGCTCAGTAGTGATTTTGAAGTGCAGCCACGGTATCAAGATCCCACCCAAATTCCGGCAGACTCAATCACATGCACACAATCATGACACCACACCCCATTTTTATAGCACCAAATAACTAACTAAAACCAAGCTTATTAGAAAACACTTGAACATAAATCAGCATGATGAGAACAACCTAAAATGATGGAAACCATCTTTGGGAAAAAATATGTGAAGTGTAATTTGATTTTTTAGTTTGGCTCACATCCCTTTCATTCACAAGGGTCAGATGAGGTTTATGACCTATACTGCAGCCAGCCACCAGGGAGCAATCAAAACGTTTCGGCTTCACTTTTCAGGACGCTTCAGGCACACTTGGGAGAGCACAGGTATCTCTGGGTCTGGAAATGAAGAGAAGCACTGCCCAGCAGACTATTTTACATTGCTGCATTGCTGGTCAGAGAGGGACAGTAAAAGGAATTATATACAGAATGTAGGCTACTGAGAAGAAGATATGAAAATTTTGTGTAATCTAGCCAATGACACTCCACATATATTGTAGCTAGCAAATCATTGCAATTTAGTCGAATGTAACAAGTTACGAAAAGACCCTTCTGTTACGTTAATTTTTTAATAGTTCACAGAATTGACCCTTCTTAATTTGCCATTTTTTAAGAAATTCAAAAAATAAATACAATTTGTGTTGTGACATCGCTGTAGCGGCACATAAACGGTCATCTCTTCCTCTTTACTAGTTATAGCACAAAATAAACATGAATGAACATCAGAATGTATCTTGTTTCAGCTGCGGAAAGACATCAATATACTTTTTCAAGTTCAAGTCCACCGACGTTAATCTACTCTCCTGTCTGGTTTGTTTGTCGGACAAAAATGGCAGATTTGGCGTTATGATCGGTCAGATTGCATGTCAATCAAACTCCATGCTAAGGGTCAATTATCAACATCATCATGGTTATAAAGACCTGATGCAGCCTTGAGTCCCTGACCCTTTTCAGCACTGAGCTCATTCTGTCTTGCGGTTTGTATTTCCACTGCATGAAGGTAAGATCTTAAGAATTTATTAATGAACCAATAGTTTTAAAATCTTCCAGGTCTGCTGCGTTTGTTATGACAGCCGGTCACTTTACAGTAAGTAAATCCACTTCACGCTACCAGCTAATTACTTGACAGAAATGCTATAGAAACATACAGAGCCACCGCAAAAACAGAAGCTTAAAGACATTCTAAAGATGGCTGTGTGTATGATTCTCTGGCACATAATGTCTGGAGGCCTATAGTTAATCAATATCACATGAGCAAGAGTGCCGTTTATTCAAATGTGATTATGATTAGAAGTGATACTGGACAGTTGAATAAACAAGAACGTAATGTTACGTGACATACATTTTAGACACAATATTGTCTGTTTTCACCAGTGATGCAATGAGATCCAGGCAGATGAGCAATAATTATATCAGAGACCAAATTCTAATAAGGGGTAAAAAAAAAAAAAAAAAAAAAAAAATCTTTTTTATAAAAAGTTTATTAAAATTTTAAATTATAGAGATAACAAATGAATCAAGTAGCCTAAATGTTAAAACTGTAATAGCAAATAAGTTTCAAGATGAGATAGAAAAATGAATGTAAGTATTGGTATCTGTTGTCTAACAGATAAAGTTTGTGAAGATCAGAGTACAGAGAAAGAAAAGCCCAAAAGAAGTACAGTATTCGCAGAATGCAAGGAGAGAAAGAAGACAAGAAGCAGAAGAAGAAACCCCCAGTCTTCTGAAACTGTACGTTTTATGTGCTGTGCGTACATTACAGGACGCGACTAAGGAAAGTACCTATTGAAGTTTATTGTAACGTTCCTGCAACCATTTAATGATGCACTCAAGACGAAAATACCCTAGCAGGCCTTACTAAGTCACCATGGCCTTTGTAAGGCACACGGAATAACTTAATAAGCAATTATGGTTTTAACACCTTCATGGAGAACAAAATATGCATATCAGTGGTGTTTGTTTCAATCCTGAATTAATCTGCATTTTAATGAATCAATAAACGATTCAAGTGACTTGAGAGCAATTAGAGAGAAATTATCCTCTGTGCATATAATGCTTTTTTTAAGTGAAAAACTTTGGGAAGCATATACCCACACTTCAACCTCCCAATGTTCAAAACAAATCTACACCCTTTGAACTAAGTGATCTGATCTATAATGCATTCTGTTCTTTGTATATGCAAAACATCACTGCATCGATTTCACCTTGCTCTACCAGTAGAGCAACCGAATGCTGTAGTGTCTACAGCGCAACTTTGCTTAACAGACTTTAAAGTAAATGTGTCACCACAGCAACACACTCCTCCCACCATCTCCTTCCTGTTTTCTTCTTCTATCAGACAGTCAGTTCTTCGAGTGGCTAAGGGCGCAAAACCTAACTTAGGAATGATGAAATACCTTCAAAATGCTAATACCTTTCTTCTTGCATTTGCTGGCTTGTCACTGATTGGGTATGTATTTAATTTTTTGTCATTTGAAGCTGGCTTACTGTTATCTTTAGTGTGTTTGGATCTTAAATAATAAACTACAGTGTATCAGTAGTGAAACTGTTTAGGAGTTTAGGCATTTTTTTTTATAAAGTTACAGTATTACAGATACAGTATTACAGTTTTTTATTTCGTTTAGAAGCAGTGTTTGAAGTAGGGTTTAGTAGTGTTTAGAAGATAAAGAACTGCAACTGAAAAAAGAAGTGCTGTTGCGGTGCATTTGCATGATTCTGAATTCTCGTGTGGCCTGATGTCCCCTTATGTGCCACCAGTTGTGAAAATGTACAGTAACACACCACTGTCATATTATATTTTAATATATATCTCAAAGTTTCACCCCTTCGAACCGATTACTTAAAACTGTATTTGTTAAGCAAGGAAGTGTATCCATCTGAGCCGAAATAACTTCAGCCAGTTCAACAGGAACTAAAAAATGTTCAAATTTCAACGCAAGTTTACCATAGCCTAATTTATAAGTTTTTTAGCAGACGTAGTTCCATGCCATGACTATACTGAAATTCTTTTTTTTAACTGATGCATACAGTTCAAATACTATGCTGAAATTCTAAACCACCTCTAAACATTCTCCCTCTGTCTGTAAGAAAGGCTTTCTTTATCTTACAAATACTGGAGCAAAAGTCCACAAACAAAAACACAATTTGCCCACGTTAATAAATTAATCACAAGGCAAGCCCACTTTTCATTAACATGCAGGGCACAATGTATTTATGAGTAACCAACTAAAAAGATTTCATTAGATACACACACACATATGTAACTACATACTATTAAAAAAAACTTTTTAACATTTTATGTTTATCACACTAAAAGTGTTACAGGAGGAGGTTATTATGGTGTGTGCAATTCTGCAGTCACTGATGAAATGATTCAAAAACACGATGTGACATTAAATTATCAATACATATTTCCTTTCTAAACAGAAATATTTATCAATAACAAAAACAAAAAAATAAAACAATAATAATAATTTTAATATTAACTCTGTTAACGTTTTAATGTTAACTCTGAGTTATAGTGCAACATCGATAACACCGCTTAACCACTATATTAACTTTATGATGTAGTTGTATTAGTTAACGGTCTATTTTCTTTTAATGATCTTAATTTAGTTTTCATTAAAACTAAATTATATGTTAGGCAGAATGTTAGGGTTTAACAGCTGCATACACCATCATTGCATCTTTTTTTTATATAGTGTAAAGAAGTGGTGACAGGTTGTTTGTTGTTCTGCCTACTCTTTTGTGCTTTTGTGTTGCGTAAATGAAGACAGTCGATACAAAAATGTGCGGTTGTGTTGTTAAGGAGGCACACCTGTTGACTCAAATGAAGGGTGTGACTTGATTTTATCAGTTGATTCGATAATAGGATTGTTGTCAACTCTTAATTGTTGCAGTCTCATGTGAGTGGCAGGTCGTTGCAAGGGGAACTCAGTATTTTTAACTAAAGATTTTGTCATTAATTTTTGATTACAGGTTTTCTCAATTGCTACCACACAATTCATGCCACAGTTCACCATTTTCTCACAACTATAAACGCAATCTCACAACTACTTATACAAACCTCAAACTTCCACATCCAAATTAAATGATAATATAGTCAAAAATATATCACTGTTATTGGCAATCGAGAATCATTTTGCAAGTCAATGTCTATTAAACTATACAACATAAATAGAGGGGTGCAGATACATTGAAATTCAACAATAAGCTTTACTTTTATTATTCTGCTGTAAAAGAGATCTTGCAATACATGAGTAGCACTAGAAAAGTTCAAATGCCAAAGAACTATGAATATGAACTCGGTACATGTAACACAATTCAGTATACTGGCAATTGCAGTAGAGTAAAAAATAAATAATAATAATTAAATATATAAAGCATCCTCTGCCAAATTGCATTACAGTATTAGTAATGAACATGTTTGCCACTCTATAGTAGTTTTTCTTAGTCTTTTGACAAAAGAATTTCTTTACCTTCCCTAGACAGTCGCCTCGCAGTCCTGCAAAAATACAGTTCATGTAAGAAGTACTTGGCTACAAATCAGTTCAGCAGTTACAAGTTTGAGGGTCAACAATATGCTACAGTATAAACTGTACATACAAAAGAGAAAGTTCTCTCATCTAAATTTCTGCTGCTGTGTACTGTAATTATGCTCTGTGTAATTAGTATAAAAACTTCTCTCACCATCATTCCATGCACGAGAACATGGGCAACTATAGTGCTATTTCATCAGGAACAAATATCCTTTGATCTCATCCCTTTCATTTTTCTTCCTGAGATTCTTGGTGTGTCATCAGTTTTGCTACTTAATGTTTACACATGGATAAGTGTGTGCATTTTCAGTTCATATTATGATGCTTGAGTTGATATTGTGTACTTGTGTTTTCTGAACATGGTTAAACCTATGCAAAATATGGCATTTTTTGTGTAGTTTTGTAGAAGACATTGAGACAATTGGAATGTGTGTGAAAACAGGTAAAATGTGTTAAGGTTTTGAAAAATTTTGTTTCAAATTTAGTTTTGTTTTAAGAACTGAATGAATGGTTTGTGAAATTGGGCCAAATTAACCAATAATAGTTTGTTAGTATTCAAGAAAACCTGTAAATTAAGTGTCACTCCTCTGCTAGATGATATAGTACCTGACATAGAAGGATGCTTTGAAGCTGTGCAATGATATAAGTTGTGGAACCAAATGTAATATTATAGGCTACACTATGCACTTATAGTATGCATTTGTACTCAACCATCCAGTGTGTGATTTTTTTTTTCTCTCTTCATCTAACATCTGAGTCCGATAGCCCCTCTCCTACATAAGAAAGATTGTGACAGTTGAGTGCATTAAAGTGTCCAACATTCAACACTTCCATTTTTGGTTACTTAAGTGCATCATTTGGGAAGACTATCTGAAGTACACTTTTTCCTTTTGGATATTCCAGTGTAAACACACTACTCACTACGCACCTACCCTCTTTATTTTGCAACATGGAAGTAAACTATTCCCCGTGTATCCAGTGCTGCGTCCCAATGTGCCTACTTATACTATGCCCTTAAAGTATGTACTCTTTTGGTGAAGAAAAAGTACACACTTTTGAGTGTGTAGTAAAAGAGTGGGCAAGCTTTGGGACATACTATCATGTCACACAACTGTGTCTTTAGAGACACGCACCCTGTCACTGTAAACAATCTCCACATTTAACTTCCTACTGTACTGGAGAGAAAATTAGTAGCACATTGATCTCCCAGTCGCTGGTCTTTCATGCCGAGAACTCTGCTCATATTTTCTGCATAATGATGCATTTAAAAGTTAACAACCATACAGATGTTTATAAAAGTTCACATTGCTGTTTTTCATTAATATTAATATTCATTTCAATATTTGCCAGAGTGTGCACGGATCCACACTTCAAAAATCGACCTGTAATAGTAGACTCTTTTCAACATACTCTGCTTTGGGACAGGCCTATTCTAATCTCACATACTAGTATGAACATTGGGACGCAGGGCAGGAACACTTTATGTGAAATCACGCCCACCATCCGTTTAGGCTTGTTTGAAATGAGCAAAATCTGCGCAGATCACCGCGAGATGCATGCCGGTTAGAAAAGTGTCCGTGTTACGTCCGCCTTGCTCTGATGTCATGCTGACGTGTCCCAAAAAACTCTCGCGACGGCGAGGTGGCTATGGCAAGCCGATTTAGCATTTAAAACATTTTTTTGACTATCCATAAATATAATTTCGGATAGTCACATTGGCAAGCCGATTTAGCATTTAAAACATTTTTTTGACTATCCATAAATATAATTTCGGATAGTCACAATTGTAATTCCAGATATCTATATTGCAATTATGACTAGTCGTAATTGGAATTAAGATATCTACAATGGGATTGTGACTAGTCATAATATGCATTGAAGATATCTACAATGCAATTACGACTAGTCATAATACACATTCCAGATATCTACAATGCAATTACGACTAGTCATAATCTTCCATTGACTTCCATTGAAAAATATTTCCAGATATCTTCAAATGAGTTTTGACTAGTCGTAATTCCAATTCAAGATATCTGTAATTGAATTGTGACTAGTCAAAATTCTAATTAGAGATATCTCTAATTACAATTTGACTAGTCACAATTTAGTTAGAGATATCTTCAAATGAGTTTTGACTAGTCGTAATCCCAATTCGAGATATCTTTAAATATGATTCGACTAGTCAAAATACAATTAGAGATATCTCTAATTAAAATTTTTTAAAGATATCCGAAATACATTTGAAGATATCTGTAATTCATTTATGACTAGTCAAATTACAATTGTAGATATCTTGAATTGGAATTTTGACTAGGCAAATCATATTTAAAGATATCTTCAATTGGAATTACGACTAGTCGAAACCCATTTAAAGATATCTGCAATTCAATTACGGATATCTCAATCAGATTTGTGACTAGGAAGAACTTATTTGGAGATATCTGCATTAAGCTTTGTGACTAGGCAAAATTGCAATGCAGATATCTGCAATTAACAATCTGACTAGTCAAAATTCCTTTAGAGATATCTACAATCTGCATGCAAATACACCTTTGTTGAGCCCCACCTTAAACATTTTATTTAACCAATCGTAGCTTGGAAACTGTTGTCATCTGCTGTTTTGTCTAAGAGTTGTATAATAAAGGTCCTGCCTCTCTGGGTGATTTTAAAGTGTTTTATACAGAAGTAATTGAAAAGTATGGAAATAAAAATGTTGCTAGAGCATGTGTAAAAGTGGTAGGCTATACAGAGAGGACTTAAATAGGCTTTTGTCCTGTTTTATATGGTAATGTTGAGACGTGTGTGCTGTGGATTAAATTTTGTTAGCCTTTCCAAATGAACACATGTATAAGCCTCGTGTCAGCCGCCGCAACATTTAATATAATGTTAAAAGAATCGGAGTGTCTATGTACACTAAGTGCAAATAGTTCGCCTTGTTGGCAGAGATTATTTATACTATCCGCTCACCAACGTGTGATTGGAATTGTCAACACTGCGAAACGACGCTAAATCAGCATCGGTGGTAGTAGAGTAGTGGTTACAACATTTGCTTTTTGACGCGATCGACCCGAGTTCGCGACCGCCTTTTGCCGAACTTTTTTTCTCCCTTTTCAAATCTCATATCGTTTCGGAAAGGCATTTCTTTTCAATAAAAATTAAGGAAATAATACAAAAGTTTAAAAGAAATATTCGGTAGGGTTAGGGTAGGTGTAGGGAGGGCTTTATTGTCCTAATAAGGTGGCATCCATTTAAAAATTTGAATTAAAATTATAAATCACACTCAATACGTTATTATTGCCTACTGTTTTATAATGTACTACAATACTGAGGTGCAGATAATTGCCACTATTTGAAATAAGTAGTAGAAATAAAAGAAAATCTTGCTATTTTAACATAGTGTATATAGAATCTATAGCTATTTACACTTAGTGCAAATAGCCACTGCCATTTATTTATTATATATTTAGACATAATGAAAAACAATGGAATTATACAAAAAAAAAAAAAAATAGTAGTAGTAAATCAGATGCAGTCAAGAAAGGTGAAGGCTGATTTAATAAAAGTTTAACTGAAATTGATGACATACGTTACTTTGTGTATGAACTCAGGTTCACTGGTGTCATTATGGCAGCTTGTTTCGCTGCAAAACAGACCAAATTCTGTATAATGTTCAATAAAGGCAGAAAACCACAAACTGCTCGTCTGAATTTATTTATTATTTAGACATAATGAAAAATAATGGAATTATACAAAAAAAAAAACAAAAAAAAAAACATGAAAAATAGTACAAATAAATGCATTACGGACAAGAACAATCCCTCATAATCAGATGCAGTCAAAAAAGGTGAAGGCTGATTTTAAAAAAGATTACAATTTAATAAAAGTTTATATGGCATTGATGACATTTATTAGTATGTTACATTACGTTGTGTATGAATTCAGGTTCCCTTGTGTCATATGGCAGCTTGTTTCCACCATGGAATGAAAACTAAAGGTAATTTGCAGATTTTTATCTTACCATTCATTCTGACTTTTTTTCTCAGAATTTCGAGATATAAACAATGCGAGTTATAAATTTTATAATTGTGAGATAAAAAGTTGCTATTTATTTATTTATTTATTTAGTTAGTTAGTTAGTTAGTTAGTTAGTTAGTTAGTTAGTGGCAGAAACAAGCTTCCATATGAAATAGCCCACAAGGTGGGAGTATTGTATTGTATTATAACAAGAGATCCATGATGATGATATTCTGCTGTGTTCAGTGATCAGCGCCAATGTATTCTTTTAGGCAGCGGCTATTTGCACTGTGTAAATAGCAATTAAATTATATTTACACTAAGTGCAAATAGCAATAGATGCTATTTACACTAAGTGTAAATAGTAATTAGATTCTATTTACACTAAGTGCAAATAGCTATAGATTATATGTAAACTATTTTAAAATAGCAAGATTTTCTGCTATTTCTACTACTTATTTCAAATAGTGGCAATTATCTGCACCTCAGTATTGTAGTACATTATAAAACAGTAGGCAATAATAACCTATTGAATGTAAATTATAATTAGAATTCAAATTTTTAAATGGATGCCACCTTGGGACAACAAAGCCCTCCTTACACCTATAACCCTACCCAATATTTCTTTTCAACTTTTTAATTATTTCCTTAATTTTTATTGAAAAGAAATGCCTTTCCGATACGATATGAGATTTGAAAAGGTAGAGAGAATGTTCGGCAAAAGGCGGACACGAACTCGGGTCGATCGCGTTAAAAAGCACACACCATACCCGCTACTCCTGATGCTGATGAAGCATCGTTTTGCAGTGTTGACAATCCCAATCACATGTTGGTGGCTGGACACTGTAACAAGGCGGGCTATTTGCACTTAGTGTAAATAGACACTCCGTAAACGAATTCACACGAGCAGTTTGCAGTTTTCTGACTTTATTGAACATTACACTGCATTTGGTCCGTTTTGCAACATTTAAAATCACAGCGCTATACATACATGCACACTGGAGACCTTTTACCACATAAGGCTGCATCCAGATTTATTTAATAATCCATGAAGCACTTCATCCAGTATCTTATCTCTCCGTGACAACAAAAGCAGACTTTTATTATGTTGTTAGCAGTCAGCAGAGTAGGCGGGGAGGAGCTGAGTAAATTTATTCTGACGTCACACAACGACAATTCGACTAGGAGCAATTGTAATTCAGATATCTTAAACTATAATTGTGACTAGTCGAAATTGAATTAGAGATATCTCTAATTACATTTGCGGATGTATGACGCGTCTATTGAAGATATCTCTAAAGTCATTACAGATATCTTAAATTGAGTTTTGACTAGTCATAAAGTATTTAGAGATATCTCTAATTCGATTTCTTACTAGTGCAATTACAATTGCAGATATCTCTAATTGTCATTGTGACTAGTCGAATTATAATTATGACTATCCGAATTACAATTGTGACTATCTGAAATTATATTTATGGATAGTCAAAACACAGTTTTAAATGCTAAAACGGCTTGCCATAGGTGGCTGTGTCGGATGAGAAGTCGCGCGCAGTTTTGCGCTGACCAAAAGCATGATGGGAAACGACTGACGGACGACACAGCTTCATGCTCATTGGTTCAGACAACCGTGATGCTGCGTTCTCTTCTAAAATGTTTTATTTTTTTATCTGGTTTCATGTGATTATGTATTTAAATTATGCATGAATATTCCCAAACACTATGACAGTGCGATCTCTGAGTGAGATATGTGATTGTTGTCATATTCCTATAAAAATATAAAATATATGTTTGTATTAAAGTAAAAATGGATGAAAAATATGCCTTTAGTATGGAATTAATTAGCAAGCACTTTGAGTGTCTTGTTCATCATATTTATTTGTATATAAAGGCAACAGAACTGAAATTATATCGTGTTTATCAGCAGCACAGCACATGAGTGAGAATAACGCGATATCTGCCTTTGATCTCGTAGGTATCTGCTCCACTTCGAGGGCTCAGATCTGTCCGTCTCGACTGCGCTTATTTCACTCCTGCCCTCACTGCAGCCGCATCTCAAACAAGCCTATTATCTTCATTTCTGCCTCACCGCAGATCGCATTTCATTTACCCTCACCTCAAAAACTCTATATAAATATAAAATGCTGCATTAAACAAATTTGTAACAGGAAATGTAAAAATAAATCAACTCCATAGCGGACTCCAAGTGATCAAAAGCGTAGAACGTTCCAGTTCAGCCCATTGTAAGTGTTTGTTTGTTTGTTTGTTTGTTTGCTTTTGCCCATTGTAAGTGTTTGTTTGTTTGTTTGTTTGTTTGCTTGCTTGCTTTTGCCCATTGTAAGTGTTTGTTTGTTTGCTTTTACCCATTGTAAGGGTTTCACCAGGAGTGACGTACATCCGAGGGAAGTTAAAGAGGGAAGGGCATAAATATATGAAGTGGAGCACAACCACTCTACTCCTTTGTTTTCCCAGTTTCTCTTAAATCTGTCTCTTTTTATGTTGCTATACCGTTTGCTCACATATGCAAACACACTGGGATATAGTTTACAAACGCAAACGACCTGCTGGGTGTGGCACGAGTGCTCTATGACCAGGTGCGTCATCCAGCCCCTCTGAGGTCTTACAAACACCAGAACACATTCTGTTTAAACAGACAACGTTACATTTCCACATCTGCATTCAATGGCTCTCATAAAGGACTATAACCCTTAATTAAACCGTGACGAAGTTCAGACAGATTAAAGCCAGTTTAGTTGTGTTGTCATTGGTAAGATCTCTCTTTCTTGCGGTCTGTTTGACATTCAGTCCACGACGTGAACAAGGACAAACATAGAGGAATAATGAAGTTTCAAAATATTAACGCTTTTCTTCTTGTGTTGGCTGGCATCTCAGTTACTGGGTATGTATTTACTCTTTTGTAATTTGTAGCTGGTTTACTGTCGTCTTTGTTTGGTTCTTGAATTATTAAACTACAGGCACAAGTGAACTATTTAGAGCCTAACTGTTTGTGAATTTCACGGTAATTTATTTATTTATTTATTTTTTTGTTCTGTTGTTTTGTGTATTACTCAGTACTGAATATAAATGCTCACAATTCCTCACACTGTTAAGACACACACAAAAACAAAAAGATTCATGAAATACTCCTCACGTGACCAACTGTAGAAGAATATCGTGTAGTAGATTCATAGTTAAGTTACCTGGTAAAATTATTTATTTTGAACTGCTTGGATTGCAGTTCAGAATCAAACGTAAAAAGGAAAAGAGAGAATATAAAAGGTGAAACTGAAAAGGTCTTTACGCCTTTTGTTGCATCAACCATTTAAAATTTACTTACAACACTAAACATCATGTGAAAACAGTACCTTTACAAGCCTGTCAGACATTTTTCGTGTGCAAGAAATATAGGTACACTTCTTTTTCCGCATTCTGCTGCGTCTCGCACACATCAGAGTGTGCACAGCTTTCACAGTAAGTTATACTCAACTGCGGTGGGCTTAACAGAGCTAGAGCTAGCAGCCTCGTTCTGTACCTGCGTTCACCTTGCGCATGCGCTGTTGTACAGTCTACACTGGACATGAAAGCATAGATGTTATCTTTTGTTTTGGTGTAAATTACTCACTTAGCACTAAACTGACAATAATGTAAGCCACTGGGACACTGCAGACGGCTGTGATTCATTGTTTTGCGTTAATAGAAAGCCAAATAATACAGTATAACACGATAGTGCGATTTATCCGCTGCCCCTCAGGAGGTCTGTGTACGCCACTATGCCCTTATGTTAAGTTAAAGTCAGGTTATTTAACACATTCATAATAAATATTAATGAAGCAAGATACCCTGTTAAAATATGAGATGTATGGTTTATTTAACAACATTAAAATTATTATTAGAGATGTGAAGGGGGAGGAGAATTTACGTGCGTCAGTTTTTTCGAGAAGAGGACTTCCGCATTGGATCCACATGCGTATCCTCGCTCATAATTTTTAGTGACATTTTGACAAATAAATAATTTATGACTGACTCTCATAATCCTGATCTACATATCTAAAACAGCATTATCATGATGCTACAACGAAATTGATCATGAATTGATATCTTACAAAATAGCACATCTGAGGAAAATCATGGATTTTTATCCTAGACAAAATCTTCACATCCTGTATTTCAGGTTTTCAGTCTTTTGGAGCTTTGTTCTGCTACTTTGAGGTATAACATTGCAGAAACTTTATGACCTTGAAATTCTATGAGTAATCACTACTTAATCTGTAGCATGGAATTGCCACTGGACTAAGTCTGTTTGGAAACATTTAAATAAAATAATAATAATAATAATGTTACATAAAAGTTATGATGTGGCCTGGTTCCATACAGTTTTTTGAGGCATGTTGTAGCAAATAAATATCCATGAGCAGGATGTCTCTCAGGACTATTTGATTCTGATTTATCAATAACTGCATCCAAAAGTCAAATATATTTGCTAATAGCAAGCTATACTGTATATTTCAATATTGTCCCTGGAAACTATTATACTGTGCTAGTTTAAAACATCTAAAAAAACATCTGCTAAATTAATGAAAGTTAATCTCATTATTATTAATTTATTTATTTGGCTACTATGCGTGGAATAATCAGGGTAATCTACTGAATAACATGAATGATAACTAAGATGATTGGGCTTCAGGACTTATTTCTGCCCTGCACACAGAAAATATTATTGCAATGGTCTGCTAAATAATATTATTCTTGAGATCCCAAGAGGAATGATTGAATAATGAAATTCATGCTTTGAATTCATTTATATTTGTTTATGCATGCCCTTGTTTGTTTATACTGTAAGATTTCAATGGAAGTGTGTGTGTGTACAGGTATATGTATTCTGGTGGGGACTTAAACCTGAATACACACGGACTCGTGGGAACTTGTGTCACGGTGGGGACATAAATTGTGGTCCCCATGGGTACAAAAGCTTATAAATCATACAGAATGAGTTTTCTCGGTTTTGTTCTCTGCGTTAACTTGAAGCTACTGATTTGTTTGCTTAGTATTGTTTTTGCAGGTTTGGCTATAATTGTAAAGAGGTCCTATTCTGCCTTAATAGCATTTTTCATTTTAATAAACTAAATATGTCCCCGTACAACAGTGGATGCATATCAGGTGTGGGCTTTTAAGTTTTACTGTAGCCTTTACAGTTACAGAACGTGTTATTTACATCTGGTGTGGATATTATAATGTACTGAATGATTCTGATCAGTCATTGGCTGTTAAACTGCCAGGGGTAGTTTGATTGGTTGTTTGAGTCTGCAGGTAGCTTAGACCGTTGTTGCCTAAACAACACCACACAACACACTCCTCCCCCTTATAGAAAACAACCATTTTCCTCCATTATCTGACCATCCATTCTTCTTGAACGAGCATCCAATTATTTAAAAACAATGCGAGTAAATCCCTTTCTTCTGGTGTTGTTTGGCAGCTTAGTAAGTGGGTATGTAATTCTTTTTTGAAATATGTAGGTTTTATTCTTGTCTGTGGTGTTTGGGGCTGAAAGTAATGGCCCAGTTGAGAGGTAATTTTCATGTTGAGTCGAGTGCCTGATGTGTGTGTGAAAATTGACTTTATTTTTTGTGATTAGATATTTTGACCTGTCTCCTCCCGAATTATCCTGTAAAACGTATCTCTCTCCCTCTCATTTAACTTTGCATTAAAAATAACACGGATCATGTGGTGTCAGGATGAGCTCATGCACTTCAACAATGAGATGTCTGGCATACTGAAACATTATACTGACGGTTTTGTTCTGAAGAAAAAAACATGTTCCAGTATGGCCCTGATACTATTGCAACAGGAGCCGAAACTATTTCTCTTATTTACAGAGGTCTTGGAAATACTTGGAAGGGAAAGAGGGAATGTTAAATGTAAAACAAAACGTCTTACATTACTAGCATGACAGATATATCCGTCTCACCATTTTTTTGTTCATTATTTGATTGTATACACCTCACAGATTAGACGCCATATTGAATTTTGGGAGATGAAAATGATCCTTAGCTATAGTCTTTGCAATGGCATGTACCATGTAAAGGTCCTGTAGATCATGTCATTTTCACAACTCTCAACTTTCAAAACTGTTTCATGAGCTGAACATTCAGTATGTTGTTTAACAATACTACAATCCATTGAATGCACTTCTATCCCTAATAGCCTCATTTTCATTCTTGTCAAAAGCTAAATATGACGATACCCTGACTAATCAGCAGTTAATTTAAATTCATAGGAATATGAATTTATAGGATTAGATTCAAGCCTTGTGAGCTTTTCTAAACGTATGTTTGCTACAGTATTTGGGTGTGTAAGATCACTGTAACACTTCAAACTACTGCAACAGGATTGCATTTATCTGTGCATTAAATTTGATGAGTAAATTCCCTGAGAAAGGATGTGATCAGCTTCACTTTCTCATCCATATTCTGTTATTGTGTTTCCTCACAGACTCACTTTTTGGGTCTACACCTCTACCTCATTCGGGTAAGTTTTTTTTGTTCTTTTCTTTTTCAAATGTACTGTAACTACACCCATCAAAACAGTCTTTAGTAAATATCTATAAACATAACCAGTTAATAATTGCTTATTACTGTTCCTGGAAATAAATATGATGCTCCTGTCTAGGATTAATATGTCATTGTGCAAACAAAGTATTTTAATAATTTCATACAGTTTATAACATGAGAGTAAAAGACACTGTCTGTGACTGAAATTGTAAATGGATGAGTAACCAGTTTAGCATGTTTGATCTGTTTGTTCTGTTTGATTACATTCAGTCAACATTAAGCTTACTTTCACCAGTACTTTGTAAAGGCAGCATGCATGTTTAAAGAGATTATCAAATAAAAAATAAAGGGATGCAGTGTTTCTGCATTGTAACTTTATCTCTGTTTCAGATATAAAGAGAAAATTCTATGCCTCAAGTAAGTACTGTCACTGCTCATTCACTCAAAACATACACAACCAATCATTCACAGAAGCACACATACACATTTATGCACATACTATACACTCAAACAGTACAGTGAGATATCAAACTATTCATAAATATTTTAAGAATGCTTGGTCTGGTACAGGATACTCTTAAATGCTCTCTTAAACATAAATGGAGATAATAAATACAGGGCTCGAAATTAACTTTTTTGCTTGGTAGCACTGGTGCTACCAACTTTAAAAAGTTAGGAGCACCCACCAAAAATTAATGAGCACCACAACTACAAATTATATATTAACAGATTTCATCTTTACATTCTTAAATTTAATGCAGATTTTAGATTGGTTAATATTAGCTGTCAATCACTCAGTCACTGTTTTCCGCTGTCAGGTGACAGGGAGCTAACTACCGCTGGAAATGCAAAGGGCTGAAGAAGAGAGAAAATGAAAAGAAACACTGACAGATTTCTTTTGTAAACCACCTAAGTTTAATCTGAGTTTGGTTAAACAGAGAGAGAGCTCCTCTTTGGCGAGTGTTAGGATGGTGTATGCAGTGTTAAATTTTACATTCATCTCTGCCAATTGCGCGGAACGGCTGGCAGCTAGGGGTGTGCAATATTGACAAAAAATTATATCTCTATATTTTCTAGGATTTTATCAATAATGATAATTACACAATATTTTGCTGAGTGTGTTATTGTGCTGATCTTGTGTTATTGTGCTGGTTGTCTTAAGGACTACCGTGGACAGCTGACTTTGATATTCTTCATATTCTGTGTGGTGGTCAGTTCACAGCAGTAATAGAAATTAATCTTTTCCAATAAGTTTAAATTGATTTTTACCTTTTATAGTCATTTTTACAATTAAGCCACAGCAAGGCAAGTTTATTCATATGGCACATTTCATATACAGTGGTAATTCAAAGTGCTTTACATAAAAGGAAATGAAATAGTCATTAAAAAATAATAATCACAACAATAAAAACAAGGAATTAAAACAACAATAATAAAAACAAGGAAATGATATAAAAATTGATTTAAAATGATTTTAAAACAGTTTAGAATAGAAAATGATTATACATAAAATACAGTGCAATTAGGTCGGACGTAACACAGTGCTCATTCAACAAATGCACAACTAAACAGATGAGTTTTGAGTCTGGATTTAAATGTAGCTAATGTTTTAGCACATCTGATCTCTTCTGGAAGCTGGTTCCAACTGCGGGCGGCATAATAGCTAAATGTGGACTCCCCTTGTTTTGTGTGAACCCTTAGTATTTCTAACTGACTCGATCCTAATGATCTGAGTGGTCTGTTAGGTTTATATTGAGTGAGCATATCTGCAATGTATTTAGGTCCTAGGCCATTGAGTGATTTATAAACGAGTATAAGTACTTTAAAATCAATCCTAAATGTAACTGAAAGCCAGTGTAATTAAGCCATTTTTTCCTAAAAGTGTGCATCATCATTTGAGTCAAATTCTTACATTTAATTAGTCAATTAGAAAAGAAAGACATTTGGGCTGTTATCAAGCGAATGAAATCAGTATCAACAAAATTCATCTTTGAATTTGAATTTTGAATTTCTGAAGTGGCATTTAGATGAATTTACACACTGCTTAATGCAGGACATGAATGCATTTAACCTGCAGTTACACATGCATATATAATGTTTTAATACTGTAAACATAAAACGTTGAATACTGATATCTGAAATTATAAAAAAAAAAATTACAAGATACTTAAAATGTGAAATTAAAACCGCCAGCAGGTGGCAGCAAGTCACTATTAATAAGTGAGTCACTGCGATTGAACCGAATCATTTAAACAGTTGATCCATTCAGGAACGAAACACCGTCATGTTGCTCATAGACACAAAACAGTGCTGTGGCTGTGTTTGGAGTTATTTTTCTTGTCGAAATAGAGCAAAAACAGGAAATATGGTGTCTAAAACGTAAATCTCTTAATATTAACTTGTTGATTGAACTGTTGTATAAAATCAATATCACATTTGTAATCATGCTGATTTTTGGAGGAAAAAACGGCACTCTTCGTGTGATATTAACTATAGGAAATGATAAAAAGACCCCATATCTTGAATTTTGTGATGTATTTTAATAGACTGAATCATGCAGTGAAAAAAACGCACTCTAAATGCGTAACGTTACGCGCACTAGTCTAACCTACTAGACTTTATCATGTCATGTATGCGTGCACTCTCTGTAGATGTTTTGTTTGGTTTTTGCAATACTTGATAATGTCAAATCGCACATCGTTAAAACAACAATTACAATATTATCGCAGACCCCTACGTGAGCATCATGACAATTAAAGGCCTTAACGATTGAACCTGATGATCCTGAACATTTTCCCACACACCTGTCCCTGCATTTCTTGTGTTTGGCACTCTCTCCGTGTTTAACCAAGCTCTCGAGCTTAACATGTGTAGAATCGGTGGCGAATGCTGTTAGTGTTACCTGCAAACTCCGTCCCACAGGCTTTAAAGTGAATGCAGTGCATAGAGCACAGTGCATTTTCATAGCAGAGCCACTCAAAGTCTTTCAGCCACTCTCCCCGAAAACTGTACGCCTTCTTTTCGGCTGGTGGATCAACATTCACCACATGATCGCTATCACCAGCACCATTATTTGTAACTTTAGGTGGTTTACAAAAGAAATCTGTCAGTGTTTCTTTTCATTTTCTCTCTTCTTCAGCCCTTTGCATTTCCTGCAGTAGTTAGCTCCCTGTCACCTGACAGCGGAAAACAGTGACTGAGTGATTGACAGCTAATATTAACCAATCTAAAATCTGCATTAAATTTAAGAATGTAAAGATGAAGTTATAACGTTTGATAGAATGATAGTTTTCTTTTTATATTCCATAGACCTAAACCTCAGTAAAGCTTCTTTGTGATATTATTTTTTTTTAAATGATAGAAAATTTAATCAAATGAATATATATATATATATATATATATATATATATATATATATATTTCTAAACATACAAATACACTCACATACTTATACATATCTATAAATGATTTCAGATATTGATTGTGTGATTTGGACCATAGAGGTTTACTATGGCCCACAGTTAATGAGGTAGATTAAATGTTAGTTGTGATGTGTTTGTAGCTCCGTCACACATGCTTGATCTTTTTGTCTTGCAACTTCACACATTTTTGCAATGCTAATGGAGCTTTACTGTGAAGTAAGAGTTCTGTGGACAAATAGACATGTTATTAGAAACATGCAAACCAACAAATACAACAACATTTTTAATATTAGAGAACAGTTATTCACTTATTCTATATCCTATTTTTTAGCCTAACAAAAGAGCACCAGGAAAATTCGAAATTGCAATCACCACAAGGGTCAGTACAAACACTTTCTTCAACAGTTTTGCTCTAATTTATTGTGATGTGTTTGTGAAGTTTTCATACTGTCAGCCACAGCTCGTCTGTCCATATATTCTTCCACTAGAAAGGCCTCAATATAAACTGAATGCTTCAGCTATGTGTGTGTATGTTAGTCTATGTCAGGACACTAACTAGTTGGTATGTCTGTTCTTCCTTAACAAGGTATATGAGGAGTAGCTCATTAAATGAAAGGTGCAGGGGTGTCCTGTCCTGCTCCTGGAGGGCCAGTGTCCTGCAGAGTTTAGCTTAACTGGCTAATCAAGTTCTTACCAGGCATACTAGAAACTTCCAGGGAGGTGTGTTTAAATATGGTTGGAGCTAAACTCTGCAGGACAGTGGCCCTCCAGGACCGAGTTTGAACACCCCTGCTTTAGAGCCTGTCAATCAACATTAGAGCACTACCCTTAGGCTCAGTTATGTTAGTTAGATTTTTTATTTTTATTTTTTTTGCAGCAGCAGTACTTAAACTACCCGTTGCATTACAACAAAAGAAAATAAGATTACAAAAAAACGAATGCCAGCAAACAAAAGGGGAATCAGTCATAAAATTCTGCAAAAGTGTTCCTTTTTTTCCGATTTGAAAGAGGACAAGAATGGGAAATAACAAAGAGAGGGTGAGACAGGTTCAGTGATGTATCCTGAAAAAGGCCTGCCAAAATGGATGACTCTTCAAGGAATGTTAAAGGATAGTTCACCCAAAAATGAAAATTCTGTCATTAATTATTCACCCTCATGTCGTTCCAAACCCGTAAGACCTTCGGAACACAAATTAAGATATTTTTGATGAAATCCGAGAGCTTTCTGACCCTGCATAGACAGCAGGACAACTGCCATGTTCAAGTTCCAGAAACATAGTAAGGACATCGTTAAAATAGTCCATGTGACATCAGTGGTTCAACCCTAATGTTATGAAGCTACTAGAATACTTTTCGTGCACAATAAAAACAAACATAACATGATACAGAAGAGAAGAATTGTTGAATAAAGTCTTATTACTTATAACTCTTTAATGAAAACAATATAATGAATGAGAAAAATATATCCAAAACCAAGGCTTCTAAAAGAAAAGGAAGGGTACTAGATAAAGATATAGAAGAAATGCAAATCGTATGGTAGTGTGCTATTCCAAACGAGTCGCTACAGAGGACCAAAGTATGTGGGAAGGTGTGTAGGGAATGAGTAAATCTGAGGTAGTGAATGATAGGACTATGAAGATCTTTGAAAGTTGTCAGTGGATTTTCTCAATGAATGCAGACGTTGACAGATAACCAGTGAAACAGGTAGAGTTTGGGTGTGATGCAGACATTTCACTTAAAGTCAGTTAAGAGCTTGTGATGTCAAGATCCATGTTCACCCCACAGTACACACACCATCCACACACTTTTGAAAAGTAGGCAGAAGGTCAAAACAGTTTAGAATAATGAGCAATAACATACTTTGACTTTTGGAGATGAGTACAATACATCACAACTGATTATTTTGCATTGTTATTATTTTATTGTACAGGCTTTCATACAATCAGCCCAGTGTAGTCGGGTAAGAACATACACTTGTTTGACCATTTTTATATTATTTATTAATGGTTTTTTATACTACTTTGCATTTCATACACATGTATCTATATTCAATATTTGTATTCTATATTCCTCATTTAAAACAGCCCAGATGGCAAAGTTATTGCTGTGACACCATGGTTAGCCCCAATTGTATGGGAAGGAACCTTTGATTCATTCCTGATTGATTCAATCTACAGACAACAAAACATCACCATTGCAACTACAGTCTTCGCCCTTGGAAAGTGAGTTCTCTTTCTCTGATCTTCATTGGCTGTAAATTTAATTGTAAGAGTCAGACAATTAACAAACATAACTGACATAGCACACATTTTCTCTTTGTTTTACTGTTGTTGTTTTTTTTTTCTGTGAAGTACTGTGAGAGGAAAACGTGTCTAGTTTTATCTGACCATCTCCATTGTTTTATCAGTTTCTCCACTAAGCCTGCATATGAACTTGTTTATCTAGTGTAGTAACCAATCCTGCTCCTGAAGTTTAGCTCCAGCTTGACACACCTGAACCAGCTAATCAAGATCTTCAGGATCACTAGAAACTCGGGGTGCATTTCGCTTGGCTTATAGACTCATGAACACTGCATAAAAAAAATGTACATATGAAAAAAAAAAAAATCTAATTCAGCACCATAGCATATTCCAAGTGATCAAGGGCTTAAGGTGATCCATTAAAACATTACACAGTCTTCGCCAGCAGTGGGCACTCGGCAATGATGTACATCCAAGTCCCTGAGGTGGAGGGTAGTTAGCAAGGCAAATGCTTAAAATTTTAATTTAGAACACAGTCTTAGTGTTCCCTGAGATTCTTTGTTTTGTTAGTTGGACTTGTAGTTTGCGCATGTTCTGTTTCCCTTGGTGCTGTTTCCTGTGTTTCTTTTTTCTGGTTCTTGTGTTCTTTTGATAGTATTGTTAATAAATAAATGCTTAGCTGCAATAGGATCCTGGGCCAAGGGGGTTTGGGGGTTTCCAGAAAGCAGGTTGTCTGTAAACTTACCTGGGTATGTTGCGTAAGTAAACAAATAACCGTAAAAAGACTTTTTAAGGATTAAAAGATAAGATTGCACAACCACCCAGTAAGGATGTTACTATACATCATTCCTATAATGATAAGCATCTAAAGTGGCAATGTTTTGGGAACTGATAACCATGAGCAAGAAATTCTTGGGTCAATCATCGAAGAGTGCTGGGTTTTATGTGATAAGTTAACCCTGCTTTCTTGAATATCCTGCTTTTCCTCATGTCTGAGTTCATCCCGACATTACAAAAGACAGGTGTGTTCAAACTAAACTCTGCAGGAAAGTAGCCCTTCAGGAGCAGAATTAGACACCACTGATGTAGTGTTTTGTATCGACTCAAATGTACAGCATATCGGAGTTTGTTTTACGGTCTCCTTATGGTGAATAAATTGCCAAAATTGGGGGTGGACGCTTTATTCATTACTTTACATTTCAGTCCCTCTTCTTTTTTTTTTCCAGATACACACAGTTTCTCTCAGTTTTCCTGGAGTCTGCAGAGCAGAATTACTTTGTTGGATTTCGTGTGCATTATTATCTGTTCACTGATCATCCAGAACAGGTTCCTGAAGTAAAACTGGGTGAAGGACGTCAGCTGACAGTGTTGAAAGTGGCTAGTTCTAACAGATGGCAGGAGATCACTTTGCGCAGGATGGAAAAGCTGGAGAAACTGATCGAAACTCGATTGATGAATGAAGCCGACTACGTTTTCAGTCTTGATGTGGACACAAAGTTCTACGGGCGATGGGGAGCAGAGTCTTTGGGTCGTCTCATAGGTGTGATACATCCTGGTTACTATCAAACGCCACGTGACCAGTTCCCATATGAGCGCAGGCCCGAGTCTCAAGCGTTCATTCCTGCTGCTGAGGGTGATTATTATTATGGAGGAGCTGTGATTGGTGGCTTAGTGAAAGATGTGCATTTGGTTGCTAAAACCTGCCGGAAGCAGCTGGACATTGATGCAGCTAAATCCATTGAGGCGGCATGGCAGGAAGAGTCTCATTTGAACAAGTACTTCCTGTATAACAAACCCAGCAAGGTGCTCTCACCAGAATACCTGTGGCAGGACTTCAAACCTCACACAAATGAAGTCAAAATCATTCGCTTCTCACAAGTTATTAAAAACTATGCCGCAGTTCGTCCAAACCCATAATAGCTGTTAACCGAAACATACATATTTATGCACTTTATATGGAATTAGTATGAAAACACCTTGCCAGGCATGCATGCAAATGAAATGCATAACATTGAAAACAGTTTTACAATCAATGAGAGATAAAAACAGTCTATTGTTGTACTATAACAGCATGAACAGATTATCAGTTTTATTTATTTTCCCCCCTCACCACACTGCCATAAAGAGTAGCCTACTGATCCCAAATGCTGGTTCATATTCCAAAAAAGCCGCTTTGCACACCAAAAAACAACAATGCTGAAAGATTTGAAAGATGTTTTCCATTTAGTCAAAATAAACATGATCTAATGTTGGAAGGGAAGTAGCACTGCAGTGTCTTGTACATAACATATTCTGAATATTTTGTACATTTGTGAGAGATTGTTTCACAGTTCACTATGGATTTCAGTCATGTGTGTTCTGTCTCTGATGTATGTGTTATTATTTTATAACTCTTACGTTGTTCTAACCAAACTCTTGGTGTTGAAATAAAATCAGAACAACAACTGTTTGAACTTGAAAATACCTGACAGATAAAACATTACGGTAGACGAGAGAGTTCAATGTGCTTAAAATTAATAGTTTATCCATAGTATTTGTACAACTGTGGTTATATAAATGGTAATGGCAATTGGTTGTGTTGCGAGTATTTGCAGGAAGTTATCTATAAATGTTGCACATGAAAACAAGCAATTAGAGCCGGTTTTCATAAACGTTGAGCTCTCTCTGCCACAGTAAAACAGTTTATTTGTTTATCAGTTTAAAGGGATACTTAACCCAAATTTAATTTTTGGGTAGACTGTCTCTTTTAACCACAACTTACACCCTCAGTGTGAAAATCTCAACAGACTGATGATGAAGTTTGATAGGTGAAGCACAAATGTCTTCAACAATTCAAGTAATCAATAACAATTAAATATATACATAAAATACAATACATACAAGAGAAAATGAAGGCCAGCAGATGAATGCTGCAAGTGGAATAAATGATTGGAGAAGTATGCCATTTTCACCAGAATTGTTGAACCAATTGAATTGTTCACAATTTGATATAACATGGATTTAAAACAAACAGATCATTACATAAAATATTTATTTCATGCCAACTAGTCTGACCAGTTAGCAGTTAGCCAAGGGCTAATTACTGTTTCTGGATTTAGATAAGACCAACCTACGGTTTAAAGTAACAGAATTAAAAAAAAAAAAAAACCCGTTATGATCAGTCTTAAAGAAAAAAATGCTAAGTAACTTGTAAGACTAGTCTAAGCAGTTTATGAAAACTGGCTCTAATTGCTTGTTTTCATGTGCAACATTTATAGATAACTTCCTGCTCAGAAAAAGTATTTACCTGACTGCTGTACATCAGAAGTATAACTGAACCCGAAAGTCAGTTGATACTATTAATCTCCAACCAGTGCCAGGAATAGGTGACACAAATATAGGGTCATTCCTTGTCAAATCAACTAAATTTCAAAAACTTCCCCAGCTCAATGATTGTGCTAATATTTTTTCGGAAGAAAGATAGACATGTATAGTGATGAAAGCCAAAATATTAAATGTCATGGATGAATATTTACTGAGTAATTCACTATTTTGTAGAGGGGGGACAAAATGGCAATTTTCACCTGAGATTCAGAGTCATATTACAGGTGGGTAAAAATGACTTCAGAAAGATGGCAGCATCATAATGTTACTTTTACACAGAGATTGGTAGGTCTGTTAGTAAAATCTGTTGACTTTAGCTGTCTTTGTTGCATTATGTGCCAATGGTGACCATTCAAAAATGGGGAACCAGCACTTGTTGACAAGTTTTTTTCTCCAATGTTTGCATGCCTGTAACTCAAGAAGTATTAAAGATATCTTAATGCCCTTTTAAATACTGGGTCTTAACAAACTTTCCTTTTGGCATCTTTATTTTTAAAGCCCTATATGGTTCAGTTCCAGAGATATTGGAATTTTAATATGTAAAATGTACACATTTTCAGAGGTCAAAAACCAAATGTGAGTCAGTTTGCATAAATATGATACTTCTTTTCTTTTAAAGAGGAATGTCTGAAGAACAAGTAATGTTGAAACTAGAGATGTATCTTGTTTCCTTCTGTCAGGACAACTGCATTGAACGTACCTGTCTGAATGCCATAAATACTCTTTTTCCAAAGTTTGCGTGCCTTTAACTCAAGAAGAACTAAAGATATCACAGTATGATTTTAGATTCTAATTGTTAATAAACTTTTCTTTTGGAATCTTAAATGTCAAGGCCCTACATTGTTCAGTCCTAGAGATATGGGGATCTCAATGAGGCTCCATGTCCAGATTGTTAAATATTACCCATTTTTGGTGGTCAAAAACCAGATTTGGTTACTTTGTATGCAGCTGATTCCTATTTTATTTAAAGAACAATGTCTGAAGAAGAAATATTGTTAAAATTAGAATTGTATCTTGTTTCCCTCTATCAAAACAATTGCATAGAACACAGCTGTTTGAGTGTCATATATAATCTTTTTCCAAACTTTGTGTGCCTGTAACTCAAGAAGTATTAAAGTTATCCTAGATTCTGGTTACTAAGAAACTTTTTTTAATGCCTTGTATGGTCTAATCTCAGAGATATCGAGATCTCAGTGAAGCTCCATGTCCAAAATTAGTATCCTACCCATTTCCAATGGTCAAAAACCAAATGTGGTTTTGTGTTTATCTATTCATCACTTTTGACAATGCAAATATGCAAATAATAACAGTAACCCAGGGATTAGGATTGTACATTGTGACTCGTCAGATTATGTGCCCATCATACACTCGGCGCAAAACGGCGCCAGGCGCGACGCAAGTGTATTTTGCTAGTTTCAGCACGACGCAGTTACCATTTTCTCGTCTTGCACCACGTTGTTTAAATAGCAAATGCATTTGCGCACATTTGTGCGCCCATGGGCGTGCTGATCTGAAAACGAGGTGTGTTCTGGCGCATTGTTGGCACGTTGCTGTTTTGAGGCAGCTGAAATAGACTGCGCCATTGACCAACTGAAACCTGGTCTAAAGTCAACGGCGCAATATTTATTATTTATTTATTTATTTTATTTTTTTTGTTATTTAAAGAGCGCGTTAGTAACATGCGCCTATAGGCGGGTTCAAACCGCGCATACACTCTGCTTATCACACACACAGGAGCACACAAACATGCCAAATATTAAAAATTAAATTATTACAATGTAAACGAATAATATTGTGTAGGCTACATAAATATAAAAATGCCTACGTATGTCATAATGGATAGTCATTGCGTGTGTCAGAATTAGCCTACTTATTTGCTCGCGCATGAGCAGATCTGTTTCCTCTGTGGAGACGCGTTCAGTCTTTGCGCCTTAAAATTACGCCGTTTAAGTAGCGAATCCGCCATTGCGCGAGTGCAATTCACTCTTAAAGGGAATGGGAGATGAGACTCTGATTGGGTTATTGCACGTTATGCCCCAAAACACACCCATTACTCATTAAGAGAATAGGGACAACCCTTCTAGACCATACGCCGGGCGTGCCGACCGTTGATAAACTAGCAAAAGTGGATTCGGACACACCCTAAGTGCACCTGCGCCATGCGCTTTAGACCATGCTCTTAGATCGTTAAAATAAGGCTCTGTGAATGGCCAGGATTAACTGTTAACTCTAGGTATAGTATGAACAGTGTGACATGTAAAATAAGATTACCCAGGATTCCATTTACCCAGGGTTTAGTGTTAATTATTTCAAGTGTGATAGACCTTGTATGAGGTACTTTCAGTGATTGTGCCAAATATGCCATTTAGCAGTAGATACTACTTGATCTATGACTATGCTTCATATTTAATAACAATAAAAAAGAAAAAGAAATTCTAATAATCCAGGTGAGGTAAATCTTGGTTTGATTTACCTCACCTGTGGAGACAGTAACTACACAGGTGAGGTTTGATTTACCTCACCTGTGGAGACAGTAACTACACTTCCCTATGAGGCATGGGATTTGTTTCAAACACGTAACAATACTGCATATTTAAACTCTTAGTAGCTGCAGAAGCTGTTAAAATGAACAAAATCCCTTTTACCAAATATCACGGAAACTGATTCAAATATAGAATCTTATGAGTAGACTACAGAGAGCAAGGTAATGTGCCTCTACTTGACCATTTCAGTGCATTTTTAGCACTCAGACAGGTATGTTCCATGCAAATATTTTGATAGAGGGAAACAAGAAATAAACCTAATTTTATTTCATATATAACATTGTTTCTTCTTCAGACATTGTTCTTTAAATAAAATAAGAATCAGCTGAATGATGTAGAAAAAAATTAAGATTCCAAAATTTAAGATTCCAAATGAAAAGTTTATTAGCAACTAGAATAAAAAATCATATTGCGATATCTTTAATACTTCTTGAGTTATAGGAAAGCAAACTTTGGAAAAAGAATATTTATGGCACTCAGACAGGTACGTTCAATGCAGTTGTCCTGACAAAAGGAAACAAGATACATCTCTAGTTTCAACATTACTTGTTCTTCAGACATTCCTCTTTAAAAGAAAAGAAGTATCATATTTTTCCCCATTTTTGAATGGTCGCCATTGGCACATAATGCAACAAAGACAGCTAAAGTCAAGAGATTTTACTAACAGACCTACCAATCTCTGTGTAAAAGTAACATTATGATGCTGCCATCTTTCTGAAGTTATTTTTACCCACCTGTAATTTGACTCTGAATCTCAGGTGAAAATTGCCATTTTGACCCCCCTCTACAAAATAGTGAATTACTCCGTAAATATTCATCCATGACATTTAATATTTTGGCTTTCATCACTATACATATTTATCTTTCTTCAGAAAAAATATTAGCAAAATCCAGAATTTTAGCTGGGGATCTCTGGTTGAGGTGACATGGAATGACCCTATAGTATTACAAAAAAATTACAAAAAAAGATTACAAAAAAATTTGGTCAGAATTTTTAGCAGAATTTAATTTCTTTATGTATCATTGGTTTATATGCTTTATTTGCTTTGGGTTTCATTTAGTGATTTGGAAATTGTCTCAGAGCACCTTTGGAGTGTGCTAGGTAGAAATCCCCCATGAGCCAACACACAACAACACTGGCATGGAAATATTCCCTGCCTGGGAATAAGTATGAAGCACTGGAAGGAATAAATAAGACCAGATAAATTAAAGCACTAAATGTATAAAGTCACTTCCTAACGGATTAACAGAATAACTAAAAGAATATATATTTTTACTCTTCTGGTATGTTTTAAGCAAATGTAGCTTAAACTTATGTTTAAACTCACTATTTCTCTCATTAAACACTGGCTTTCCCAATATTGAAATGAACTTAGAATAGCTGATGAGTTTTTCATCATGTGAAAAACATTTTATGCAATGTAATAAAGGTTTTTTGATCTTAATGGATATGTCATGTAAATTCAGTCAAAGCCAGTTCAACTAGATAACAAACAAGTTAACAAACACTGTGACCTTGCGTTATCATATTTACAATCCTATCATACTTTGAATAAAGGGAATCATATATGTCATGTGCGGTGTTGCAAAACTACCAACTCAAAGCAAGACTCACAAATCATGTGGTTTTACATGAATTTCATGTCTGTCTGCACTATAGATGCTTTGTATGACGTAGTGCCAGGTCACCGACAGTAAATGGATTGTGTTTGACAATAAGTTGAGTAAATATTGACTTGAGCAAATATTACATTTAGTGACACTGGTCTAGATTGTGTTTCTGGTGTTAAAGGGATAGTTCACCCAAAAATGAAAATTCTGTCATTAATTACTCACCCTCATGTCGTTCCAAACTGGTAAGATCTTCGGAACACAAATTTTTATATTTTTGATGAAATCCGAGAGCTTTCTGACCTTGCATAGACAGCGGTAGATTGTGGTACTGTCATGAACGTGTGTCGAAATCTGACGTAGCTTCAAAAAATGAAGGTTGAACCACTGATGTCACATGGACTATTTGAACAATGCCCTCACTACCTTTCTGGGCCTTGAACGTGGTAGGGTCAGAAAGCTCTCGGATTTCATCAAAAATATAAAAATTTGTGTTCCAACGATGAATGAAGATTTTACGGGTTTGGAACAACATGAGTGTAATTAATGACTGAATTTTCATTTTTGGATGAACCCTTTCACGTTTTAAAAACTGAGTTAAGAATGATCTTTTCCTATTCCCCCATTCACTGTTTGCTACAACTGCAGCAAACAATGGATGTTTTGTTACATGCTACATACATTTCTTAACTTTCAGATAATGTGCTGGTTTCATGCAATCAAAATGTAATTTCATCTGACAATATCAACCTGACAAATTATATCAACAGAAGCCATGTTTATGGATTAGATGAAGTACAAATGTTCTTGAATTACAATTGCAGGTTACCACATCTTTCTAGTATATGTTATAATGTGCCTGCCTAGAACTTTTATTGTATCCCTCTCGCCGCCCTGTTAAAAATTTCTTGTCAATGTCAAAATGTCTGTGTAATTAATAATCAAATCAAACAAGGTGGGCTTTACCATTAAGTCTACTGTATACAGAAGCTGAACGTAAAAATCAGTATGACGCTTTGATGTTAATGGTCAGCAAGTGATGACCAAAGATACTGTAAGTAAACTTCTATTAAACAACCTACAGTAATATCGAGCAATAAAAACAATTCAACCGTACAACTTTGTACCTTATTTATCCATATGAGTGCATATTAAAATGTTAAAGGTACATGTTAGTTCTGAAATGGTGCAATTTAGTACCTTTTACTAAGAATGTAGAAGGACAAGATTCTTCATCAACCTCCTTTATCTAGTAAATTTTCTCAGCTTTTGTCATGTGACCATTTGTTTAGGATGTGCCCTAAATAAACAAAATAATTTATGTGCCCTAAATAGACACTGTTGCTCGATGAAAGGGTGCTGCCCCACTGACAAGATGTTGTACCCCTAAAGGTAAATTTTTTTCTCTGAGATTGTTCCTCAAACAGGTCAGATAAGTATATCAAGGGTGTGTCAAAGTTCAAATAAGTGACTTGTTCTCATATGTTAAACCTGGTTTTTAGTTTCATGTGTAACTGGTTTATTTTTATTTTTTTTATTTTTTTTTTTGCTTCCTCTATTCTTTTAAGGCACTTTTTTTCTGTTTATTATTTCCAAACGTTTTCTTCCCATTGTTGGTATTTGAACTGAGGTTGGTTTCACTGTCATAAGCCAGGTTCATTTTTGAGTCAATTCACACATTTTTATTTATTGCTTTTATTTTGTTTACTACAGCTAATGAGTTCAAGATCTCAAACGAGTATTCATGAGTTTCAGATTTTACATGTTTACATACATCACAGTAAACGGGAGTTCTGATAATTCTGTCCCTACGAGTCCTTTGAAAGCTTTCAGGCTTATTATAATGTTCTCATCAATCTGGCTTTGGAAGTGCTAAAAAAGTTTGCATTTTGAGTCTCATCTGCTGTGCTCTAATACAGGGCCCCACCCTAATGTGTCTATTTGACTCAGAAATGTCCCTCTCACCATGACAACACACTCCTCCTTCCTTGATCTAAATCTCTCTTGCTTTATTCCTCTCGCTTACACCTCAGACTTTAACTTCACATCGATGTGGACACAGGTATTCCAGGAATAATGCCGTTCCGTCAGAGTTTTCTGATCATTCTTGTGATCTTTGGGATGGTATTGTGTGGGTATGTAATTACTCTTCAGCAATTTTAGATAGTTTGCCTTGGTGTTTGGTTTATGAATTGATGTGACAATAATGTAGTATTAATGAAAAATTGTCTAGAAGCAGCTGAGTCATTTCTCAGAAGCTAGTAACATTACCACTGCTTGACATAGGGCCACGAGGAATACATAGAGTATTTAGCATTTTTATGTGTATATTGTTTTTATTTCATAGAAAACAAATGACTACATGCATACATAATAGAACTGCAACTCCAAAATGTCTGAGCAACACAATTATAATTATTTTTAAACACATTCTAAAATTATTTAAATACTGAATTATTGGTTTAAGTATTTACACCTTGGTTAAAAGGAGAGTTTAAAGTATAATTGTTTTTTAATAAAGACAGTTGTTATTGGTGATTATACATAAATAGAAAGAACAAGTATCATAAATAAGGACAGTAAAATGTCTGGCATTCCCATAAAAAAAAAATGCTAACATGTAAGACAGGTTGCCATTCTGCTTGTATGCTAATTTTTTAGCACACTCCCTAGTTTTGTCATTGTTTTGCAGCAACCAACAGGGAAGTCTACCTGTGTGAAAATATCTATGCATTAGTAACACTGCCCTGAAAACAACAGCACTGCACAAACTGTGTGAATGCTGTTACAATAGTTCGTGTTTGTTTAGAAAAAAAGTGAGGCGAGATGAGCCTTTTGGTAAACTCATCAACCTTCTTTGTGTAGTAAAGTTTTTCTCAGCTTTTGTCATGTGACTATTTGTTTAGAATGTGCCCTAAATAAACTAAATAATTCATGTGCCCTATATAGACAATGCTGGTAGATGTGTTGGAGCACATTTAAGTTACAAACGCAGCTGAAAATTCTGGTTTAACTGCTCTCATTTTACTTTGTACAGAGTGTAGTTTCAGATGAATGAACTCACCCAACTGTCACCTAATTGTACCTGCTGTCTTGTAACACAGTAATGGGTGGAAATACAGTCAGTGATGTGTTAAATGAATAATCCTGACACCCGCTGCAAATGCATCAGACTCTAAACAAGCCATGAAGTTTACACTTTATTTTATGGTGTCCTTGTTACACGTTACATGTACTTACTATTGTAATAACAATAAATTATGCATAATTAGATGCGACCCTAAACCAAACCCTAATCTTAACCCTACCCATATAGTAAGTACATGTTGTTAATTAATATTACTCAGTGCTTAATTGTATAATTACACTGTAACAAGGACACCTTAAGATAAAGTGTAACCTTTATGAGTATTAACTGACATACTGTAATATTAGCACATAAAAATCTCAAATTTATGCCATATGCTCCAAAGGAAACATTTAGCTATCCAGATGGATGTGATCCACTTTACTTGCTTTAATTCATTCCATAATAGTTTATTCTATAATAGGTCTTTGATTACAAATGCCACACCACACAGGAAGTAATGGCAAATAAAGTGTTATTTGTTCTACCTTAAATCTATATGTGTGTGACTGTATCTTTAAATCTTTTGTTTGTCAACGTAAGTGGAGCAAAAATAAGCAAAGTAACTGTCAGTTAGCGGCTGTCACGTCTATGTTTCAGTTGAGTTCCTGTTTTCTTTATTTGGTGGTTCCTGTTCTTAGTTAATCATCGTCCATTCAGTTCTCCTGTGTTTAATTAATCACCTCGTTTGCTCCTTTGTTTCCATGTCTTTATAAGCCCTCAGTTCCTAGAGTTCTCTGTCCTGTCTAAATGTTGTTTTATGTGGTTGTATTCTCCTACGTTTTCTCCAAGTGGATTTATCAAAAGACTCAGTTTGTTTGATATCTGCTTCCTTTGTATTCCTCGCCTCAACAACCCGTGACAGTGGCTCCTTTTTGTAAGCTTTATATTCTAATTATTGAAAACATGCAGACGGACTTTTGACAGAGAGATCTAATGTCCTTGTTTTATTCAGCCTGAGGGTGGTGCTTTCATGTTGACTGACAGGCTTCAGAGTCCTCATGAAATCAAAATGGACTCTGTTTGTTAACCCACATTGCTAGTTTTGAGGTGAACAATTAATCAGTGCAAGTTAATCTACTGGAAAAAAACGGTTTGTAATCTTTTGTTAAATTTTAATCAAAATCTGAACATTCGCTTCCGCTCTGGAACAGCATTCCTTCTCTGATGATGTTAGTTTAACCCTTAGGCAATGCAGAGCCATTGAAAACCAGAGTTGCGGCATTCCCATAGATTTCCGCAGGAAATGAGAAATGCGGAAGTAACGTGTGTCTGTGTCACAGAGCAGCCTATAGTTCCAAACCAGTATGGGTAGATGCCCTATTAGCGGCTGTTCCTATGGACTGTTATACGTAAGCCGTCCGCCATATTGGAATGTCAAAGCCAGTCCGTGAACACTCGAGAGCAAGTTGCTGGTGCATCTGCACTGCAACTGTAGTTATATGCATGTATGAATATTTATATCTTCAGTAGACTTCAGTAGACTCTTGTTGTATTGTGTTACAAGGTAACAAGGCATTTAAAATGTACTACATTTTAAAAACCTGTAATAATGAGTTAATACATATTAAAAACAAAAACCAACACATTCTTACCTGTGAAAGTGTATCTAAATTTAGCCATTTTTTGCAACCAGATGCTGCGCAATGTTGTTGCATCTTGAAACAAATAGATTTTTATTATAAGTGACGACATATAGACCATTCCAAGATGGCAGGGCGTCGACGTGTCTGAAGCGGACTATTAATTTAGCAACTGGGACTTCTAACTGCAGCTGCAGTGACATGCTGACTTTACCAATTAGCGATTGACTCTTTTATTTAGCAGGCGGGGCTTCCTTCGATAGAGCAGCCATATTAAGCGTTGCATTTTTCCCCATTCAAAGCTATGAGTGACGCGTCTTGGGTATTCTATAGACTAGTCATTGAAACAACCAATAGTTCCAGCATTAAAGCCCATTCATTTCAGTGCTTTTCAAGGACACTTGCTGGTAAATTGAAGAAATGACTGCATTTTTTTTTTAAAACATTTGTTGACTTCTCATGAATGAGGAATCTAACAAGTAGTAGTATTTTATGAAGCGTGTCATAGTTAATGTTTATCGTTAGCTAAGACTTTAATTGCAGTTAGATAACACGAGCAACACTTCAATAGCTACCATAACCAGATTCTAGTTGTCATGTTTTAAACAGTTGTCACGGGTCAGGGGGCTGCTCCGGCTCCTCTCGTGGTTTGTGTTGTCCTGTCAGGTTCGGCGGCTCATGGTCCGGGTAATCAGCGCTGATCCCTCAGTGGGGATGCGCGAATCACGAGTCGTCTCTCCCCCACCTGTCGCTCGTTCCCCCACTCCCTTATATGTCTCTACCTTTCTGTTCCTCGTCGTGAGTAGATTGTTTGTTCTTGCGTATGTTCGTATTACATGTGCACGCCTCTGTCTCTGACTCTCTGTTCCCCTGTGCTGCAGGATTCGTAGCACGGAAGTCCAGCAGCTTGTGTGGCCGCAGTGTTTGCCGGCCAGCTCCGGAATCTCCTTAAGCCTAAGCGGCAGTTAAATATTGTTTATGTTATTTTATGTTTTCTGACGAGAAATAAATTCTCCCTGCACTCCTACTCTGCATCTGAGTCCTTCTTCACCACACCCCTGACAGAATCTACTCACCATTTATGGATTCAGCAGAGGAAGCGGAGTTGCGCCTAGCTCTCTCACAGAAGGGCATTCTTCTGGGTCGGCAGCAGGAAGAGCTCGCGGCTTCTCGTCAGGCCTACGCGGAGGTGTCGCACCAGCTTAGCCAAGTGGTGGAACGCCTGGACCAACTCCAGGCCAGCCATTCTGCTGATCGGACTGCCACACCGGATCCTGGCCCTGAAAGATCGGTTCCTCGCGAACCGCGGCTTAATCCGCCAGCTCCTTACTCGGGTGAGCCCAACTCCTGCCGATCTTTTCTGTCCCAGTGTTCATTGGTTTTCGCTCTCCAGCCTTCCTGCTTCCCCACGGAGCTATCCAGAGTGGCGTACGTCATCACGCTCCTGGTGGGGACAGCGAGGGAATGGGGCACGGCCGTGTGGGATGACGAGCAGGCTTACTGTAGATCTTTTGAGGCCTTCTCGGAGGAGCTACGCAGGGTGTTCGATCACTCGGCTCGGGGAATTGAAGCGGCACGTTCCTTGTCGGTGCTTCATCAAGGCGAGCAGTCTGTGTCCCGGTACTCTATCGAATTCCGCACGCTCGCCGTATCCTGTGGCTGGAATAATAAGGCACTGTGGGATCACTTCCTCCACGGCCTGGCTGACCACGTGAAGGACGAGATTTATTCCCTGGAGCTACCACCCAACCTGGACGGGTTGATCGACCTCGCCATTCGAGTCGACGATCGGATTGCTCTCTGCTCCCGGCACAGAAGAGGGGGTTTTCCCCGCGAGCGCGTCATATGCGCTGAAGCGTTTGCCGCTTGTGACACGCTGTCACAGTGCTCTGTTCTCCCGGGGGAGGAACCCATGCAGGTCGGAAGAGCACGGCTGACGGTGGAGGAATGAGCCGCCGTTTGGCCAATCAGCTCTGTCTCTACTGCGGGGAGGCGGGTCATGTAGCAGCTGCATACCCTGTAGCGCGGAGACGCTCGTCACGCAACGGAGAGCATATGGTGAGCGTCACTACAACGTGACTGCCATCTGGTGGTCGTTCAGAGTTTTTGGCTTCGTTACAGTTCTGTGGAGCCGTTTTCCAGGTCTCGGCGTTAATAGACTCTGGCTCACGACTCGGTTTTGGCTTGGAGCCCTTTCTGTTTAGCTCAGTGTTTAGGTGCTGCATTTTCCCCAGTTATGTCTTGTTCTGTGTTGCAGGAGGAGCCGGTGAGCCTGGCGAATGTACCGGAGGCTTACCATGACTTGAGAGCGGTGTTCAGTAAGTCCCGAGCTTCATCTCTGCCTCTGCACCGCCCGTATGACTGTGCGATTGACCTGTTGCCTGGCACTTCTCCACCCAAGGGGCGCCTTTACTCTCTGTCCGGACCTGAGAGGAAGGCCATGGAGAGGTACATTCACGATTCTCTGGTAGTAGGCATTATCCGTCCCTCTTCCTCTCCAGCTGGGGCGGGGTTCTTCTTCGTGGAGAAGAAGGATGGTTCGCTGCGCCCCTGTATCGACTATCGGGGGTTGAATGACATCACGGTAAAGAACCGTTATCCTTTGCTGTTGATGTCATCGGCCTTCGAGCTCCTGCAGGGGGCAACCATCTTTATGAAGTTGGACCTCCGCAGTGCTTATCACCTAGTTCGGATTAGGGAGGGGGATGAATGGAAGACCGCCTTTAACACCCATAATGGGCATTTTGAATACTTGGTTATGCCGTTTGGGCTCTCAAACTCCCCGGCGGTCTTCCAGGCACTCGTCAACGACATGCTCAGAGACATGGTCGATCAATTTGTTTTTGTTTACATTGACGACATCCTGATCTTCTCCCAGAACGAGCGCGATCATGTCCAGCACGTCAGACGGGTGCTCCAGCGGCTGCTAGAGAATCGTTTATTTGCTAGGGTGGAGAAGTGTGAGTTTCACACACGGTCGGTTCCGTTCCTGGGTTTTATTCTCTCGCCTGAAGGTATCCGAATGGACCTCGCCAAGGTAAAAGCGGTTGCTGATTGGCCCACCCCAGAGAATCGTAGGGCGGTCCAGGATTTTCTGGGGTTCGCCAATTTTTACAGGCGGTTCATTCGGAATTTTAGTCAGATCGCCCTCCCTCTGATGGATCTCACCTCCACTAAGAAACCATTCTGTTGGTCGTCGCAGGCACAAGCTGCGTTTGAAAATCTAAAGAGTCGGTTTATTTCGGCTCCTATTTTAAACACCCCTGACCCGTCTCGGCAGTTCATTGTGGAGGTAGATGCGTCCGAGGTGGGAGTCGGGGCAGTTTTGTGTCAGAGATCACCCTCAGACGAGAAAATACATCCCTGCGCCTTCTTTTCTCATCACTTAACCCCCACGGAACGGAACTACGACATCGGGAAGAGGGAGTTACTAGCTGTCTAGTTGGCGCTGGAGGAGTGGCGGCACTGGTTAGAGGGCGCGGGGTTCCCGTTTATGGTTTGGACTGACCATAAGAATTTAGAGTACATCCGCACCGCTAAAAGACTAAATTCCAGGCAGGCTCACTGGGCACTATTTTTTGGACGTTTCAGGTTTACCATTTCATTTCGCCCTGGCTCAAAGAATGGTAAACCTGATGCACTGTCGCGGATCTTTGAGGCCAAGGCTAGTCTCAACCCCCCTGTGGCTATTCTGCATTCCGAACGGGTTGTGGCGGCTGTAACTTGGGGGGTGGAGTCCAGGATCCGCGCTGCACTACGCGACACCACCATTCCCGCGGGGTGCCCAGAGAGTTTGTTGTTCGTGCCCGAGTCAGTCCGAACTAGCGTCCTGCAGTAGGGCCACGCCTCTAGTCTAGCTTGCCACCCTGGAGCGACTCGCACTTATAGGTTAATCAAGCAGCGGTTTTGGTGGCCATCCGCGGCGCGGGATACTCGACGGTTCGTGTTGGCCTGCCCGATTTGTGCTGTAGGTAAGGGCTCCAATCGACCCCCAGTAGGGCTACTCCAGCCGTTGTCAGTCCCTTCGCGACCCTGGTCACACATTGCAATGGACTTTGTTACGGGCTTGCCTCCTTCTAACGGCAGGACGGTTGTCCTCACTGTGGTGGACAGGTTCTCGAAGGCGACCCATTTTATTCCCCTCCCCAAATTACCTTCAGCGAGGGAGACAGCGACTATTGTTTTGGATCACGTGTTCCGTATTCATGGCCTCCCGTTGGACGTGGTCTCTGACAGGGGTCCCCAGTTTGTGTCAAAATTTTGGACAGAGTTCTGTCGACAGCTGGGGGCGACTGCGAGCCTATCCTCTGGATACCATCCGCAGACTAACGGTCAGGCTGAGCGTGCCAACCAGGATTTGGAGAGAGTTCTGCGCTGTGTGGTGTCTGCTGAACCGTCATCTTGGAGTTCCAGGTTAACTATGGTCGAGTACGCGCATAACTCCCTCCCGGTCTCGTCTACGGGTTTATCGCCCTTCCAGTGCTGTTTAGGCTACCAGCCACCTTTATTCCCCTCTCAAGAATCCGATGCCATTGTTCCTTCCACGCATGCGTTTATTCAGAGATGCCTTCGTACTTGGAGGATCACCAGAGAAGCCCTCACTCGGACTGGCGAGAGGAACAAGGTGTCGGCGGACCGTCAACGTACCAAGCCCCCACTTTACGTGTGCGGTCAGAAGGTCTGGCTGTCTTCTAAGGACATCAACTTCAGACTTCCCTCACGTAAACTGGGACCCAAATTTGTTGGACCGTTCACCATTACCAAAGTGCTCAGTCCGGTGACGGTGCGGCTCAAATTAACCCCACAGTTTATGAAGATCTACCCGGTTTTCCATGTCTCTAAGATTAAGCCCGTCTTTCGCTCCCCCCTCCAACCCCTGACCTCCGCTCCCCCGCCTCCCAGACTCATCGAGGGGTCGCTGGCCTATACGGTGCAGCGGCTCATTGATGTGAGGTGTAGGGGCAGAGGTTACCAATACCTGGTAGACTGGGAGGGTTATGGTCCGGAGGAGAGATGCTGGATTCCGGCTCGCGACGTTCTGGACCGCCCTCTCATTGATCAGTTTCATCAGCGTCATGGTGAGTCCTCTGGGGACGCCAGGAGGCGTCCCTGAGGTGGGGGGTACTGTCACGGGTCAGGGGGCTGCTCCGGCTCCTCTCGTGGTTTGTGTTGTCCTGTCAGGTTCGGCGGCTCGTGGTCCGGGTAATCAGCGCTGATCCCTCAGTGGGGGTGCGCGAATCACGAGTCGTCTCTCCCCCACCTGTCGCTCGTTCCCCCACTCCCTTATATGTCTCTACCTTTCTGTTCCTCGTCGTGAGTAGATTGTTTGTTCTTGCGTATGTTCGCATTACATGTGCACGCCTCTGTCTCTGACTCTCTGTTCCCCTGTGCTGCAGGATTCATAGCACGGAAGTCCGGCAGCTTGTGTGGCCGCAGTGTTTGCCGGCCAGCTCCGGAATCTCCTTAAGCCTAAGCGGCAGTTAAATATTGTTTATGTTATTTTATGTTTTGTGACGAGAAATAAATTCTCCCTCCACTCCTACTCTGCATCTGAGTCCTTCTTCACCACACCCCTGACAACAGTTTTTAGTCTTTCTGCAATCTTTCTCTCCCTATAGGAGATCGAATGAATTTCTGTGAAGACCACCCATTCAAGGAATAACTTACCTAGTGCCTCACTGGATGTATTTTATAATAAAGTGTTTCGCTGAATGCTATTGGTTGCCTTATTGTTTGTTTTTTTTTTTTTGTTTTGTTTTTGGTTTTTTTTACACCATTTTAAACTTCTTATTTAAACTCTCTTTATTTGCTTGCATTCATTAATATTCACTTGCTGTGTATGCGGAAATCATAAAATAACATAAGTATGTGAGTAATTAAATTTAACATTTAAAAAAACTAAACTTATCAAAATCAAGTGTTTGATAATGTCTAAATATATGTATGTAAGCAATTATGACCAGCAATACTCTTTTCAGCAACTAGACTAGAACTGTATACATTTATTAAACAGCCATAAAACAGGCATCTAGTAGTTAAACCATGGCATTACATATGAATATTATTTTTTCCGTTCACCAAATGCCTCTAAATTGCCTCTTTCCATTGGAATTTAAAAATGTTTCTCTGTTTTAACCTTAAATACTACACTAATTGTAATAAAATTAATAAATAAATTAGAAAATACTAGATATATTTTAAATGGTCATTCATGGATCACAATTATTGCACATTTATTTAGCACCAAAAATGTCCTCAAAATATTAACTAAATGTTACTGAACTAAAATATAGAACATTGATGCAATCAACAGTACACTGTAGCATTTGGACCATTCTGTAATAACTGTAGCAGAGTTAAATTGCCATCAGCTGATCTGTTCGTCCAACGAACATTCAGTGTAAATTCATATCAACTTTAAGAAAGGATATTTCCGTGGCCACAGAAAATACCTTCCTATTAATGCATTACTTACAACACTTAAGGTGTTCGGTCACATTTGACTGCCAAGTATGAGAACATATTTATGTTGTTGTCTCTTTATCACTCTCCAGAATAAAATCATACTGCTACATTAATCATATTGATGCTACTGTCAATTAATGCTACTGTTAATGCATAATCAATGCACATTATGCATCAATATTTACCAGAAATTGCTGCAAATATTGTGAAACTCCCGTCTATCTGCTTAAACCCATTCAAACAGATTGACAGCGCATAGTTGTTTGGAAATATTGATAGCTCCATAAACCACGTGACCATGAACCCAGGCCATGGCTTAAGCAAAATACCCTTTACCACACCTTACTGACCCAAGGCCCATTTCAGAGAGGAGGTTAAGTGAAAACTCTGAGTATGTTAACCCTGAAATGAGGGAAACTCTAGATTTAGTTTGTCAAACCCCGTGAAAGCAGAGTAAGTCAAGCCCATTCCTGAAAGAGAGGTAACTTATACTCAGAGTCAGTTACCATGGTAACTTATTCTGTGAATCTAACCTGGTCAGGAGCAGGTTTTCTTTGGTAAACCCAGAGTTTTTTTCGGTTTCCTCCCCCTTTTTAAAGTGTAAGCGGTGTTTAAATACCTCCTTTATTCATTCACGCTGCAAAAATGCTTTTCTTAGTGAATATGAAGTGCATTTTACTTAAAACAAGAAAAATAATCTTAATGCAAATGGAAACAAGATTAATTTCCTTACCCCATTGGCAGATAATTTGCAAAATCAGAAAAATACATGTACATTAAAAAGACTAAATACCTTATGTCATTTTTCTTATTTAGAAAATGCATCTTAATTTAAGAATTTTTTTGATATTTTGATTGGAAACAAGAAGACAAAAATACTAAGCAAGAAAAGCATTTTTGCAGTGCAGGTACATTCATTCATTGTGCATATTTTCATCATGAAGACACACTGTGAAAGTGACAAAAATAGCATGTCTTTTTATACAGATTCCTGTAGACAAGGAGGCTGCATGCTCATTCGTAGGGAGTTACATTTACATTGGGAGAGGATTATTTAGATTTTTTTGTCATATCCACATTCATATTTATATGAGCAGTACCATTTTTAAATGGTAGTTTCTATATAACATCAGGGATGCAGAGCACATTAATAAGGCCGCTGTTTGCAAAGCGGTAAGCCTTGCTCTCACGCTCTTTCTGAGAATTTTTGTGTAGTTTCCCATGCTCAAAACAATCGAAAATGAAGCTGAATATGGAATATACTGTATGGAATGGAAGGATGCCAGATGGAAGGGTAGTTCGAGATATATGTTGTAACCACCCTACCACAGCTGTTAAATTTATTGTACATCAGGACTTGATAGGCTAGATATCAGCAGAAACCTCATGACTTATTTGTGTGCCAGGTTGTGAAATTTGTACAAGCATTTCAAAGCTAAAATACAGAGCTACTGTACAGATTCTAATGTTAATGTTTTATGATCATTAATGTTTATTAATTATTAACATTATTAATATAACTTATTTGTTTTCAGTGACTATAAACTGTCATTTAGTTTTTCATTGGCTGTGGAGAGAGACAGAGACAGTGAGGAGGATTCACACATTCAGCATGAGACTCACACAATTGACACTGATCTCACGTTCTCATGCCACACGTCCATCTTCTCATGCAGTCAAAAGCACCCTCAGTTAAAACTGTAATAATAGGATATTGTTTATGAAAATAAAAAGAAAATACACACACACACACACACACACACACACAGAGAGACTGATGCTTTGATGCTAGTGCACACATTCATATGCAAATCAACCAGCAAATACAAAAATGCCCATATATATATATATATATATATATATGAGCGTTTTGAAACTGAGTGTGTTTCACAGAGTGTGAAAATGAGATGGAAATGATCATTTTTACAAATATTGGACTTTTTTTTGGTGCAAAAGGCTTTATAAACTAACCTTGACAAACATAATATAAAAGTCTGAAACTGCATTTCATGGCCCCTTTTAAAAATGTGTACATTTTAATTTTATTGTCAAGATGTATAATCGATCAATTCATTCCGCTGCATTTTTTGTGTGCATGACAAACATGAGAAATAAAACTTAAATGTGATCTCCGAGAAGAAAACCAAACAGTCTCACATCTTTACAAAGATCGCTTCTCATGAAGTTGTGTCTTTCTTCACAGGTTCATTTACCTAAACACCAACCAGAACAGGTGAGTTTCATACAGTTAGACAAGCACGGTTCAGATGTTGTGTATGTGTTATTCTCTTGATTTGAGTTTGCATTGCTGATATTTATTTTTTACTGTTTTAAGTTGCAAACCGCAGATAATAGAAAAAGTCATCACTGAGTAAGTAATGATGTAATGCATATACATCTCACTTTAACAAAACAAAACAAAAAAATCCTCAGGTAACAAGGTACAATTTTTGCATTATTTCTGAGAGTGTATGTACATGCTTATGTGCATCAACTTAAACACACACACAAACTCACACCATATAATTACATTCAGATGAGTAAGAGTTTGACTTTGTTATTATCAGGTCAAAGTGGAAGCTTAAGAACTTTGGATTGCGCTCATCGCTGGGGTGTGTAAAACTTCATCTTCCTAAAAGAGACTTTTTTTTTTTAGTTGATCCGTAGTTAATAGGGGCTACTGCTCAAGACAAAAACATTTTTGGTTCATGGTTGTTATGGTTCTGATCAGATGACTAGTGAGAGATGGAAATAGATAAACTAGAAACCCATGTTTTAAATTTGTATTAACTCCATGAACCAATAAAATGTCTGTTGTTCTTTCTGCTTATTCATTTGTATTGCAGGTTTTTGTACAACCAGCCCAGTGCGCTGGTAGGGTGAGTATTGTGTTTTTAGTATCAACCTGTTATAGCCCATTTCCACTCACGAATAGAATGATTACACCACTGTTTGTGTGTTTTAATGAAGTCGGACAGATGTTGCTTCTGTAACGTCATGGTTAGCCCCAATCATTTGGGAGGGAACCTTTGACGCCACACTGATCGACTTTCTCTACAAACAACAGAATCTCACCATAGCGACCACTGTCTTCGCTTTGGGAAAGTGAGCTCCTCATGATACCTTTCATCTTGTATCAGTATTTTTCATTTGTTTCCCCTCCTCTGTTTTTCTTTGTTTCGGGAAATAGTAATGATTAAGAAATGAATTTCCCTGTATTTGTTTTCTCTGTTTGTTAGATACACACGTTTTCTCAAAGATTTTCTGGAGTCAGCAGAGCAGCATTACTTTGTTGGATTTCGAGTGCATTACTACTTGTTTACGGATCTACCAGAAGAAGTTCCTGATGTTAAGATGGGTGAAAACCATAGTTTGACAGTTCGAAAGGTTCCAAGTATGAGCAGATGGCAGGACATCAGTATGGGCAGGATGGAAATACTGGAAAAACTAATAGAGAATGAACTGGCCAGTGAGGCCGATTATATTTTCTGCCTTGATGTAGATACAAAATTCTATGGCCGTTGGGGTGTGGAGACTTTGGGTCGTCTGGTAGGTGTGATACATCCTTGGTTCTTTGATGCTCCAAGGAATCAATTCACATATGAGCGTAGACCAGAGTCACAAGCATACATTCCAGCTGAAGAAGGTGATTATTATTTTACTGGTGCTGCATTTGGTGGCTCATTGGAGGATGTAAATCATCTCACCAAAACCTGCCGGGAGCAGATGAACACTGATGTTGCAAACTCCATTGAGGCGTTATGGCACGAGGAGTCTCACTTGAACAAGTATTTCCTTAATAACAAACCCAGTAAACTGCTTTCACCTGAATATCTGTGGCGGGACATCAATGCCGGGGCGGCCCAAATAAAAATAGTTCGCTTCTCTCATGTAGCTAAAAACTATGCTGAAGTTCGTCCAAACGCGTAGCAACTGTTGCCAGTATTGAGCTACACTGCTTGGTGTGTTCTCACAGGCCTCCCACATTGTGAATCTGTAAACAGGTAACACCAACAACGGGGAAGTCGACAGCTGCCACTAAAAAATGGATAATCAGAGACATGTACAGATATTTATGAGCACATGGTGGCATCAGGAACTAAATCTGCCAAAGTTGTTCTGAATAAACACTCACAATATGACCTTGTTAATTAAACCTTTTTGTAATACTCTTGAGTTTATTATGCAACCAAACGCAATCTTGAGTGTATTGAAAGCAATGACAACCATTTGTTTTACCTCATTTTTTAAGATAGGGAGGAAGTCAGGTAGATACAGGGTCTGATGTTAAAGCCATTAGTGAAATTTAATTGATATTTTCTGGGTACTACTTCATAAATATGATTTTACTTTTTAGTGTGATATCATTTATATTCATAGTTATTTGCACAAGGTTGCACCTGCCTTTTTATATGTTTGGGTATACACTAAAACAATGTGTGACATGTGACATATTGACACCATAAAAATATGTATGTATGCACAGCTTTTGAAACATCAAAATCTTTACAAATATTTTATATATTTATATAAATATATTATGAAACATTTTAATTCTGTTTGTTTGTATTTTTATAAATAAATATATTTATGAATATACACTTTAACATAAATAAACACATTATTGGCAATTGTATATATACAGTATTTTAAACCAATAACACACTAAACATAACAGCTTTTCAACAATATAAAACACATAATGGTTAGATTGAAATGTTCAGTGACACGAATGAAGCATGCTGAATTTTGTTGAATAAAAGTGATGGCATTGGACATATTTTATATCAATGAGTAAACACAATAAAATCAATATATTGATTGAACTATTTCAATATTCCTTGAACCTAAAAACGATTCATAACATCGACATTTGTACATCTCTAAAGCTATGGTAATAATTTATTCAAATATACAAAGTCTATGCAAATGTACAAAAATGTATTTGTTCTAAAACCACATTTTGTGTATAATAGACTACTAATGGGGTCAAATTGCAGACTGATGGGATTATAGATATTACTGAATGTATGTATACTGCTTTTGTTAGTTTTTTTATTTGCTTGTTTTTTTTAAGGCAGCTATTATTTTTTATTTCTAACACTATGTACTCAGAAAAATTATATATATATATATATATATATATATATATATATATATCATTTGAGAACACCAGTTTGAGCATTGACTGTATGCTATTGAATACTAAGAAAAATGATTTTACATTCACTGATGCAAACACTCATACACATATAACTCATTTTTTTTCTCTTTGTATATTGCTTCTTGTGGAGAAAAACATTTTTGAAATCAGAAAAAAATGTTTTTGAAGAAGGGAAGAACGTTTTGAAGAGAGAAAAGTTTGTTGAAGAAGAAAAAATAACAGAAGAAATCTTAGAACTCGGGAAGGATCTAGAGTAGCTACTTTTTACAAGATGAACGTCAAACAAGATTTCAGGGCTTTTATTTCTCTTCAGCTGTGGCTAAATGCTTTGCAACATATCAAATGTAGACTATAAACAACAGCTAATGTCACACAGAAACATTTTTTTTTCAAAGGGCTCATAAAATGGGCAATAACATGTAACATTCTTGATATTTTGACTTATTTTGTAGGTCTGTCACATACTTTTAGTTTCAGAACTTCCCAGTCCAAAAAGAGCACGCACTTACTACTGCAATCACGTCTCGTTATAAAATCAGCCCTGTCTTGAAATCACATGGTTGTTCTCATTTGCATGCTCCCGCACACGTCCTCGCCGCTCAGAGAGATCGGTTCAGGTACTGAAAGTTGGTACATGGTAAACTACAAATATTTGCAGAACGAAAAGATTAAAATGTCGCGTAAGTTTCCTCGCACTTTGTTGTAAAAACAGCATCTCAGCATAGCCCTTCGACGGATCCCACGTTAGGAATACGTGGCTAAAATAGATTTTTAACGATGTGCTGTGATCAATGATTGTTACAAGGATGCACACCTGTTCTTTGTCGCAAATGGGTTTGTTGCCGTTTTTGCATTGACAGTGACTAAACGGTGAACTTTACATTGTTCCTTGTAAGAGCAAGAACTACACCTTTTATTCAAAGTATAATTAAATTACCCTCCCGATCGATTTAAAACATGCCCAAATGTAATTAAAAATAGAACCCCGCCCGTTCAAAAAAAATAAATAAATAAATAAATCCTCTTTAATTATGACTAATGTGGGATTGAAAGGGTTTTTAGCAGTAGAGATACAACTCACCTAGTCATGCGTGGCTGTGGGAAATGATCTAAAATGATTGCAAACTGAACAGTCTTTATCCATCAACTGCTACACCTTATGTATTTCATTTCATGAAGTACTCCTATTGCTTATCTTCACAATTTACTGAGATCTACAGTATTTTTAGAATGAGTTCAGTTTTCATTGATGTTAACATGTGGTTGAACACGAAGGTGGGCACGTCAAACAAGGTGTTCCAAGACACAGAACCGGTTCTTTAGGCATTGTGTGATATTTCAGCACCTGCTCCATACTCAATGTGGAATTTTCTTTTAAAAGCCGGTTAGACCACTTTGGTGTGCTGAAGGATATGGATCAGTCATTGGCTGTTGTTGTGGTTTTAGTTGTTGTGGTTGTGTCTTAATGTAAAGCCCCACCCTTACCAGGATGTGTTTGACTTTCAAATCTCTTCTGCAGCATGACCGCACACTGTTTCATGCCCAATATTTTCACTCTCTTTTTCCAGTTGAGTCCAACAGGTAAATACTGACACAAGATCCAGCTGATATGACAATAATGCGACTCCGTCAAAGTTTTCATTTCTTCCTTCTTGGGATGTTTGTTGGCTTGTCACTGAGTGGGTATGTATAAATTTATTTAGCTGATTTATTCACGTTTGGTATTGGAATGTTAAATGAATTAGAATATTAGTTGTGAATCTGTTTTTATCACTTTATTAGGTAACCGCAAATGTAATCCGCCAATCACATGGCAGCAACTCAACGTATGTTGGCATGTGGACAGGGTTGGGAAGGTTACTTTTTAAACGTATTTCACTACAAATTAAAATTACTTTGTAACATATTTCATTAGATTACTCAAGTATCTTAATCTAAGTTAGGAGTGTCCAATCCTGCTCACTGTCCTGTTGAGTTTAGCTCCAACCCTAATTAAACGTCAGAACCAGCTAATCAAGGTTTTTCTTGGCATACTACAAACTTCCAGGCAGGTGTGTTGAGGCAAGTTGGAGCTAAACTCTGCAAGACCGTGGCCATTCAGGACAGAGAACCCCTGATCTAAGTACTTTAGAATCCTTAAGGCAGGGGTTCATTTGCAGTCATGCTGATTTTCAGGAAACTGCGTTTGTGTGTGTGTATATACACTATATTGCCAAAAGTATTGGGTCACCCCCTTCTAATGAACAGGTTTGACTACTTTAGTAACTTCCATGAGTATAAATCTTTATGTTTAAGCATATAATGATATTCTAGGGAATTGTGTGCTTCTAATTTTAAAGAAACAGTTTGGACAGGACCCTTTTCTATTCTAACATGACAATGCCTCTGTGTATAAGGCAAGGTTCAAAAAGAAATGATTGATTTAGCCAGTGTGGAAGAACTTGACTGGTCTGCAGAAAGCCAAGTCCTCATCCAAGCTGAACACCTCTGGTGTGACTTTAAATCCAGACCTTGAGCCAAAAACTCTTTACCAAACACCAATGACTTGTGCATACACTATATGGACAAACGTATTGGGACACCCCCTTCTTTAGAACAGAAAAAGGCACTTCCAAAACTGTGGCAACAAAGATGGAAACATAATTCATGTATTTAAAAATTGTATTTCCATCTCTGTTGCAACAGTTTTGGAAGTGTCTAAAATGACTGTACCCATATGTACAAGTCATTGGTGTTTGGTGATGAGTTTTTAGCTCAAGATCTGCATTTAAAGTCACACTAGAGGTATTCAGCTTGGATTAGGACTTGGCTTTCTGCAGACTAGTCAAGTTCTTCCACACTGACTAAATCAATCATTTCTTTTTGAACCTTATACACAGAGGCATTGTCATGTTAGAATAGAAAAGGGTCCTGTCCAAACTGTTGCTTTAAAATTAGAAGCACACAATTCCCTAGAATATCATTATATGCTTAAACATTAAGATTTATACTCATGGAAATTACTAAAGTAGTCAAACCTGTTCATTAGAAGGGGGTGACCCAATGCTTTTGGCTATATAGCAAAAACACATCACACGCATGGCTTTCTGATTTCCCTTGCATTTTTGTTAGTCCTGACTAGCTTGTGCACTCTACAAGTTGCTAACTGAACAGGCTGCCCATTTTTTTTTATTTTTTTTTTTTATTTTTTTTTTTTAAAGAGTCAGAGTTGGAGACTCACCAAATGCCTCATTGGTTAAAAATTCCCAAACAGTTTACATTAATATTAAATGAAATAAATTACATTAACATTCTAAGTAATCATTTTGGTTATCTTAAATACTTTTCAGATGTACTGTAGCTGTATTTGACTACCACTCATTTAAAATGTAACTATAATGAAATACAGTTACTCATTTCTTATTTTAAATACATAAAAACATTAGGTGTATTCTATTACTCCACGTCGACATGGTCAACATAATCTGCTGAAGTTCAAACTGAGCACCAGAATGGGGAGGAAAGGTGATTTAAGTGTCTTTGAACATGGCATGGTTGTTAGTCCCAGACAGGCTGCTCTGAGTATTTCAGAAACTGCTGATCTGGGATTTTCACGCATAACAATCTCTAGGGTTTACAGAGAATGGTCAGAAAAAGAGTACCATTTAGTGCCAGTTGAGCATTTTTTAACTGCCACAGCCTACCTGAGAATTTTTGCTGACCATGTCCATGCCAGACCACAGTGTATCCATCTTGTGATGCCTAATTCCAACAGGATAATGTGCTGTCACAAAGCTCAAATCATCTCAAACTGATTTCTTGAACATGGAAAATGAGTTCACTATACTCAAACCTATGATATGTGGTGGAACGAGAGATTTGCATAATGGATGTGCAGCTGACAAATCTGCAGCAACTGCGTGATGCTTTCATGTCAATATGGACCAAACTTTCTGAGGAATGTTTCCAGCACCTTGCTGAATTTATGCCATGAAGAATTATGGCAGTTCTAAAGGCACTGTACTAGCAAGGTGTACCTTATAAAGTGGCCAGTTAGTGTATATACCCTGTTTAACTCAAGAAGCAGCAGAGCTGTTTGACAATCACTTTTCTAGTGACATTAACACAGTTTGACACGTTTAAGAATAAAAAAGTAACGCTTTTAGCTATTTTTTTTAAATACAAGATAGCTTGATAGTTTTTCTTAGATTGCTGAAGGAAAATGCATTTTGTATAGACTGTGTACGTAGTGGTTTAACCTTTTAAATGTTCACAAAACAAACATAAAACCAAAAACCAGTTTAGTATGTTTAAACAGCATCCTTTATTGAATACAGGTGTCAGACGGCAGGAATTATTATTCTGAAAGATATAAATGATCACACAGACAACCAGTGAGGCTATCTCTTTTATTTCACATGTTCCAATGAACCTGTAAAGACCTGTAAAGAATGTTGATCTGCTCATCAAACGATGATGGTGGAACATTTGAAAGGACATGCATAGGTGTGTTCAATGGAAAATCCTGGATGCAGACAAATAACACGACATGTCTTACACAAATTACACGTCTTGTGTAAATGCAAATACAACAAACATGATCTATATGCTCTCTAAGCCAGGTATTAAAAGACAAGTGGTTAAATAAAGTGTAAGCTTTAATAGTGATTATTTGTGAGACCCTTTTTCTATCATATTCGTTTAAAATAGCAGGCGAGCAGCGAGTTTTTAAAGCTTTGATGGGTTTCCTGGAGGAATTTTAGGATAATGGATACAAATGTTTTGTTTATTTATTTATTTTTCTACTCAAATGTTGGGTTGAGCAGGAAGTCCTATTGAAAGCCTGAAACATAATTTAGGATAATTTTGTGGTCAGATTTTTTTTACTTTACTGAAATAGGTTATTGAAAGTTCCTTTTTTCCATTCAAAAAGACAAACCGCATTTTCAGCGCCTCATTTTGTGCAAGTGTTGACACACCTTTCCAAAAGATCTCTGCTTATAGGATTATCATGTGTTCCCTCACAGGCTCATTTACTGGGGATTCACTTCCGTTTGGTTTGGGTGAGTAGACTATATTCATACACGTTCACATGAACATGAAACGTTCAGTTTCAGTCTGATTAAAAGAACAATTCCTCACAATGAAAAGGATTTAGAAAAGGAAATGAAAAGAATTTAGAGGCTTTAAAGACGTGAGAGCATGAGAACAGTGCCAGTTGCGTGAGAGTTGGCAGTCCTGGTTGAACGAGATCAACTTACCTCAAGATGCTTTTTCAGATTAAATGTTCAATCCATTGGAGCTGATGTGATTTAAACATGGCTTGCTTTTTCAAATTTATAAGTAAAATTTTCTTTTGTATTTCCATGACAAAAACGTATCGCACGTGTAGTAAATTAGCTCTAAGGGGGAATATTAATAATTAATCATAACTCTTTATAATTAATTATAATATTTGGATAAGTTAATAGAATTAGCTTGATAAAGCAGAATTTACAGTACAATCAATTCACCAGGTCGTCTAGCGAACGCTCAGTATTGATTAGTTATGAATTCAAAGAAATCTTAATTTCCAGAATAAGAGAAATACCCTTTTGTAAGGTACAGTACTAAATGTAACGCATGTAACGATCAAAATCGTTAAATTGACTTTGTTGCAATCAGGGAATTAGAAACAAATACTCATATGTATTGTGCACAAAATTTTAATAACTAAATCACAAACACATAACTAGTCCAAACAGACACTATATATATATATATATATATATATATATATATATATATATATATATATATATATATATATATATATATATATATATATATATATATATATATATGGGAAGGGTAAGTGAGACGATGAATGAAACCGGACAGAAAAAGGGGAAATGAGGCTGAGTTGACCATCTGAAAGAACCATCAGTCTCTAATTCAAAGCACAGTATACGATAGCTTACAACAAACCTCTGTGTGGTGAAAGGAACGATACTTGCATTTGACTTAGCCGTGGAACGAGAGTCTCGTGAAGCCTCTGAAGAGGGTCTGGATGGTTCCATTCGATGGCTGAAGTTGCAATCTCTTGAAGCTCCAAGGTTGTTCTTGACTCTGTTGGGGTTGAGAGAGTCCTCTCTCCTGAGTAAGCACATGACTGGGTGTAAAATGGGGCCTGCTGGCCCTGTGGGCCGCAGTGGAACTGCAGGCTGCAATCCAGAGATGAAAATGCAGAGACTGCCGGGAGCAGGGAGAGAGAAATGTCTGATCGAGGGCATTTCTATGTTGGTGCATTCCAAGGTTGAGTGAAGATGAACTCCAGTGGTATTAGTCTGACTCTTTGTGGTCAAGAGACATCTCCCCAGGCTAGGGAGATCGCACACGGCTCTATATGTTGGACCTGCCGGGCACACCCGCACCGGCTCAGGCCCTCCGCGAGTCACTCCAGACGGGCAACAATCGTAAGATTTAGCAGAAGAGAATGACGGACCTGTGCGTGAGCCCTTTAAAGTCAGGGAAGAGTCACACCTTTCAAGATGGGCTTGACCAATGAGAGAGGCTGAATTTCCAAGCGAGAGGCTGGAAATATTTGTCTATAAATGAAAAGGAGGAAAGTTCTGTTTTTATGGGCATTGCGTGGGTTTCAGAAGGGTCTGTTCTTATTGCACTTCGCATCTCACATACTTTTGAGCAATAAAACAGTCTTATCAGATGGTTTCCCTGGTAACTGAGCCCTTTAGGGTGCTCTTTCAGGAGAAGGGTCCATAGACCCTCACAGTTTGTTTGTTGAATGAGAGTATTTCCTGGATTATTCATTAAATATAATGACTAAATGTGTGTCTGATTGGTCCAAACGCTACACACACATGGCTTTCTTTAGTCATGACTAGCTTGTGCACTCTGCAAGTTTCTAATTGAACAGGCTTTTTTTAGAGTCAGAGTTGGACTTACCAATTGCCCCATTTGCAAACACAACCATCTCTAGGGTTTACAGAGAAAGGTCAGAAAAAGAGAAAATATCCAGTGAGCAGAAGTTCTGTGGGTGAAAAAGGCTTAATGTCAGAGAATGTTTCCAGTTGATAAAGCAACAGTAACTCATATAACAACTTTTTATAACTGAGGTATGCAGAAGAGCAACTCTGAACAGCAGCAGAAAACCACACCGGGCAGGGTTGCCAGGTCTGCTAATCAAAATTAACCCATTTGTGTTTTTTTTTTTTTTTTTTTTTCTGTGGTCTTTCCCTCTGTTGGGGGCCCCTTCCATCAAAATACCATTCTGGGGTGATTGCTTTAACCCACGGACTGAAAAAAACAACCTGTGGTATAAGTAGGCCAATTTCACGGTAAAACCGCAAACTTGGCAACATTGACACTGGGTACCACTCCTGTTAGCTAAGAACAGGAAATTGAGGCTACAATTTATTAAAATGTTACAATATAAAGGCTTTAGTCCGACCGAAATCATACTAGTGCAGTTATTGTGTACCACAATTATTGGTTGGACAGACAGATGATACATTTGATAGAGATACAGATGGAGGCTGTTGTTTGACTATGCTAAACCCTGCTGTTGTAGTTCAATTACAGCTAAACATGTAAACATTCTGTGAGAGGACTGTTAAGTTATATAGTCCATTCATTATTGTTTTGGTTTGCAGAAATCATCTAACAGGTAACCTGGGGTAAGTACTCATAATGCATACACACATAAGTATTCTCTCTTTATTGTACACATAGGCTCATGCTCACACATATAAAGTGCTTTTAAAACTTTCAAGGCAGAATTCAGCTTAAGACCCTGACATAGGGTAACTGAAGAATGCAGTTTGCTGAAAATATATGCTGCTTATGGAAATTATTTACAGTGTACACATGCTTACATGAAAACACCAATGTTTAATTGTAGTCAATGAATGATTGCGTGTGTTTGTGTTTAATACAGTCGAACAGATGTTGCTTCTGTGACACCATGGTTAGCCCCGATTGTTTGGGAGGGAACGTTTGACTCCACAGTGATTGACTCTATCTACAAACAACAAAACATCACTGTGGCGACCACTGTCTTCGCTTTGGGAAAGTAACAAAGTTACATACTTCTCAGACTCTCAAAATACATCTTTTTCTATTATCATTTTTATTACCTTTTATGTCTATATAATGTTCTTGGAAGATTCTTAGATTTTGTAAATTTAACTAGCAACAAAATTACTAAGGCAAGGCAAACTTCATGTATACTGTACATGCAAACTAATACGTGTGTCTTTTGTTTATTTTATGTATAGTATTGATTTGAAATAGATTTTTTTTGTATCAATGGTTTGTTTTTACTGTTACTTTTGATCAATTGAATGTCCTCACTTAATAAATGTATTCATTTCTTTCAAAAATATATATGGGGTCAGTAACTTGTATACACATAAAATGGCTATGTTTTAATATCTGTTCCTCTCGCTTTTTTCCCAGATATACACGTTTTCTCAAAGATTTTCTGGAATCAGCAGAGGAGCATTACTTTGTTGGATTTCGAGTGCATTACTACCTGTTTACAGATCAACCAGAGGCAATTCCTAATGTAAAACTAGGCCAAGAACATTACCTGACAGTAAAGAAGGTTCCAAGTATGAACAGATGGCAGGACATCAGTATGAGCAGGATGGAAATACTGGAAAAACTAATAGAGACTGAAGTGGCCAATGAGGCCGATTATATTTTCTGCCTTGATGTAGATACAAAGTTCTATGGGCGTTGGGGTGTGGAGTCTTTGGGTCGTCTGGTAGGTGTGATACATCCTTGGTTCTTTAATGTTCCAAGGTTCATATTCACATATGAGCATAGACCAGAGTCTCAAGCATACATTCCAGCTGGGGAAGGTGATTTTTATTATACTGGAGCTGCATTTGGCGGCTCATTGAAAGATGTACATCATCTCACCAAAACCTGCCGGGAGCAGATGAACATTGATGTTGCAAACACCATTGAGGCGATATGGCACGAGGAGTCTCACTTAAACAAGTATTTCCTTAATAACAAACCCAGTAAACTGCTTTCTCCTGAATATCTGTGGCGGGACATTAGTATGAGTTCAGACCAAGTGAAAATAATTCGCTTCTCTCATGTAGCTAAAAACAATGCTGAAGTTCGTCCAAACTTGTAGCACTTTTGTGAAAGTTTACATCCACATCAACGTGTTGAGTTTCACAAGAAAAAGTCTTTTTCGTTAGTTTTGAGGCAAACTGGTCAAACTAGTTTTAACACAGCCTTTGTTTTTGAAAAAAAAAAAAGAAAAGAAAAAGGTTTGTAGATTGCAAATTTGATTTAAAAAAACATGTTTCTAGCGAGTTGGGTTTCCACAGAGACATCTAACAGAAAGACATTGTACAATTTTAATTATGAATCATGAATGGAAAATCTTGTTTTTAGGATTTCGGTATCTTCTCTGTCTTTTTCTAGAAAAAAAAACAAAACAAAAAAAAAACCTTAACATCCTTAAAACAAACATTAATTTACCTGAAAAGCAAATGGTATGAAAATAAGACTAGTAAATAAAATGTGTTTTCTCTCTGTTTGGAGATTTTGTTTACTTGCTTTAAGCATAAAATTCATTAAATGCTTTGTTTATTATGCATTTACCTCAAAATACCGAACACACACTACTTTTAATAAACCCAAACATTAACACTTGTAAATATGTATTTCTTAAGCCATAAATGTATTGAAAATTTACCTACTGCTTATATAATTATGGTACATTTGGGAAAATTTTAAACATTAATAATACTAACGATAATACATGATTCAAATTAGATCAAAAACAGTATTCAAAAACACATCCAATTCACTGAATATCCCACAAGCTGTAATTTTTCCTTTGTCTTATTGTGTTTTGCATGTGTTGCATTTGTAATGTTTGCAGTATAATATTTTAAATCTATCACAATATCTGATGTGCACTGTAGTATCTGATGTCCTGAAACTGTATTGCAACCTGCCACTCCTGCAATTCAATCCTTCTATTTGCACAACTGTACTTCAGATTGATAGTTTGTACAGGGGTCCTTTAAACCATAATTTAAACATAGATCCAGCTTATCCAGAATTAGATACAATTATAACAGTTGTTCAGCAAGATTCTGTCCAAACATTTGCTCTCCTCTAACCATGTAGCATGTAGTAATTTGGCAAAATGATATGGAACTGTAATTTGGTCAAGGAACTACTGTCTATTAGCCAATCAGAATTAAGGATTCAACTGCATTGTGGTGTAAATTGTTATTAATTTATTTATTAACGTGTATTTTGCATTTGGCTTACTTAAGATATTAAGGCATGGTATTCTGCTTTGAAACAACATTGACTGTGAAAAGTGCTATCCAACTTTTCACTTGTATGAATTAATCATGCAAAGAGACAAGGAAGTTACCATAATACAGTCAAACCTGTCCAACACATTAGGAACTGTGTAATATATTATCCTAGTTTTACATGCAAGGCTGAACTGCCCCCTATGTTTCTGTTAAAGGCACAATATATAAGATATTTTTATTAAAACATCCAAAAACCACTGGAACCATGTTATATATTTTATTGACTGGTGTACTTACATTATCCCAAAAGTTTTCAAGAATGTTTAAATCCAGAGAAATAAGCAATTTTAACTAGTGTAACGGACCATGTCATTGCGTCGCCTACCAATCACATCATACACCCTCAATTTCTGCTTTTGTAGAAAGCATGGAAACACCAAAATCGCTTTAATATGTTATATGTTTTATTAGACAGGTGAGCAACTGTTTGGATACATGTATAGACAAAAAACTCATCTCTGTTATATAGCGCAACACTGTATAGTCTTATTGTTTGAATCTCGTTTTCTTGATTTACCACGAGTACCATGTTTTTACCAATGCTTTAGAGAAACACTATTTTGTTAAGTGAACAAAATAGAAAACACTATTTTGTTAAGTGAACAAAATAGAAAACACTATTTTGTCAAGTGGACAAAATAGAAAACACTATTTTGTCAAGTGGCTAACAGCATAATCAGACGTAGTTTTATTTTTAGTAATAGCAATAAAGCATCATACAATATATTTTAACATTAATTGCATGCCATTTAGCAACACAAGCCATCCAGCATTTATTAATATGATATTCTAACATCGAACATCGATTGGCAATCGCTCCAGCGGCCTCGTTCCACTTCCATGGCTTTCAGACCCACCCTGCTTTATGCTACGTTGATGTTAATACATCTTTAATACATTCACTTATCCATGAACATCCGAGTCCCGCCGGATTGCATCGGCTTTAGGGATGAACATGACAACTCCCATGATTCCACACTCAGTCATGGCTTCATCAAACTATGCCTTTGTTTCTTTGTTTGTTTTGAATATGATTGACTTTTGGCCCCATCCGCCTTCCATAATGTGACTACTCAAGGTGGGCATTTTGACATATTTCTGTCACACAATGAATATCTTATTTGCATCGTGTCTATGCTTAGTTTGTTATAATGAGAGGGTTTGTGAGCATATGGAACTCAGTACTGGACAAAATTCTAGACTTTTGAGCATTGAGTGGATTCTAATTTAAACTCTGATTCTAACTGAAACACTGTTTCAGAAAAAACTCTTTTCAGACAGTTCGAAGGGTCTGACGAGGGAGAGGGGGCCCAGAACATGATTTCTACTGAGGGGGACCAGTGAACCACATGATTTCTGTCAAAGAGCCAGGTGTGGCTCGAGCGCCATAGTTTCCCGCCCGCTGGGTAATATGAACAATAGGCTACAGCATTGGTATAGCAATATAGTAGGCCTACTGATCCATAAGAAATGCCAAAAGTGGCAAACTTTAAAGTGGAAACCATGAATAGAACATTCTGATATAGGCCTAACATTCTAATATAAATTCTGATCTGAATTTGAATTTGACATTCAAATTACTAGCACAATAGTAAACGGCTTGAAACTTTCACTGGGAAGAGCCAGAAACATGATACAAGTGAGAACAACGAACAGTGCAGTCAGACTGAGGTGAAGGTGCCACAGGTGGTGATCAGGTGGAACTGCAGGCACACCCGTAACACCTGCCTTGTAGGCTATTTCTATCCAGCATTTCCTGGATTTACGCATTTACGCATTGATTTTAGTATTAAAAGTATTAAACTTGTTGGTCTGCAAGTCTTTTAAAAAAAACTGGCTACTGAATTTTTCCACTTAACGGATACCACATTGATTTTCGCATTTTTAAAGGTAAAACTAGGCCTATAACATATACCTAATCTTGATTTGTTGTTTGTGTTAGAATACTGCGCTTTATACTAAGAAAAAAAGTTAAAAACTATTAAAAAGAATGTTAAAATATTACAAATGATTAAATTATCTCTAGTTTGTTTCTACACTAAAAAGAAGTGGGAAGAGTAACAGCATGTCGAGAGCAGTCAACAAGGCCGATATTTCCCAAAGTCTAGCAGGAGAGGGCGTGTTTTAACAGAAATACTGCGGAGTTCCAATTCCAATTCTATTTTATACCCCTACCCCTTCCCCTTGTCCCTCGAAACAGAGTGTCAAGGGGTAGGGGTGAAAATATTCCCCTGAGAAATGGGACACACCACTACTATACCGTTACACGTCATCATACCTCATCTAGCTCCTACAATACACACACCTTTACTGGTGTGCATTAGAGCCTTAAATCACACACACACACACACACACACACACATCGGAGATCGCGCAGTTCACACATCCAGGAGGAAACTTGTCAACGCTGCCCCGCGACTTTTAAACATAGTTTAAATACTAAATCGCTACATTATATTTTACAGCAACGAGAGGATAAAATCGCTGTGTTTGAAGTACACTCACTCGTTATAGAGAGAGGCTCTCTCTCTCTCTCTCTCTCTCTCTCTCTCTCTCTCTCTCTCTCTCTCAAATTGACCATATTTAAGAAAAATGTTTAGCGATTTCTAATTATTGGGGGGACTAGTCAACCTCATTGTCTAGCCCAGGGGTCGGCAACCCGCGGCTCTTTCATCCCTCTGCGGTGGCTCCCTGTAGTGTGGGTGTACAATACTCGGGGGACGTGTCCCCCCGACTTTTAATAAAACCAAAACTCTTCCCCTGCACTTTTTCTCGGTCAAGTGTGTTAAAGTAGAGGTTTTCGAGGGTCAATGTGAATAAATCTAGATTTAAATTAAAAGAGAAAAGATAGTCACGTCGTTTTGGATACGTTTTATTCTTATCCAAAGCGATGTGAAGATCACGGAGCGCTGAACACTCTCATGCGCTGCATGTTACATTCATACTCGAAGCCAGAGGGCGCTCTCGCGCAGAAAGTCCAAAACGAGAAATATGAATAACTTTTGACAGGCATCCCGCTATCGGTGTAGCTGAACTGAATAACAAGCATAAAACTTAACTGATGAAACGTGAAGACGATGGTTTATGTGTGTTTTTTCAAGTCTTCTCCAGATAAGGAAGGGAAGTGATGTGTGGCCAAATATGGCGACCCATACTCGGAATTTGTGCTCTGTATTTAACCCATTCAAGTGCACACACACAGTAGTGAACACACACTTGGAGCAGTGAACACACACACACACCCGGGGAGCAGTTGAGGGATCGGTTCCTTGCTCAAGGGTCACCTCAGTCGTGCTGGTTATTCACTCCCCCCACCTACAATCCCTGCCGAACCTGAGATTAGAACCCACGCCCTTCGGGTTACAAATCCGATTCTCTATCCATTAGGCCACGACTGCCCCAATGTAATACATATGAATTATACAGTAGTAACTGACGGCATTAATTAAATTACATTAATTATTCTGTGATAAAAATGGAAAAAGTGTTTGTAGTATATATACTGATAGTACAATCATAACCATAAAATTGTCATTAGTAAAATATTTATCAAAAATATTATAGAAGACAAATTATTGGTTATTGTCCAGCAGTGTATTTTATTTCTTATCCAATTAAAAGTAAGAGATAATATATATTTTTTGTCAATTATACATAAATAATAATAATAATAATAATAATAATAATAATTATTCTTATTCTTATTCTTATTATTATTATTATTATTACATTTGACATTTCTGTCCCCCTCACTTCTGAAATGATTGCTACTCCCCTGCCCTGTAACATAACTGAATATAAAACTTTAGCTATATGCCGTGTTATCTTTATTTGGGCATCAAATATTTTGTGGCTCCACGTGAATTTTATTCGGTGGGAAAGGGGCCAAAATGGCTCTTATGACGTTGAAGGTTGGAGACCCCTGGTCTAGCCTATTGTGGTTATCGCCCTAACGGTTTAACGTTAGCAAACTTTAGCAATTTTTTGCAAACATTTCTTTGAATAACATGACCGTAAATATGTACACAAGATTGAATGTAACACAAAATAAATGATTATTTTTCATTAAAATCTTTATTAATGCCAAAAATGCTTACATTTATGGTTATTTTTGTTCACTCGGGCAGCCATTGCCACTGTAGCTCGTTTATGCTGAGATAATTCATACCCCTTCGTTTGAAGTGTGGTCCCGAAAAATCTTCATTTGAAGGGCTGGCCCTTCCCCTCACCCCTATGTCTCCAACCAAAAGAGAATCGAGACACCCCTACCCCTTCACGTGAACGCACGAAATGGAGGGGTAGGGGTAGAAATGGTATTGGGCCTAAATATAGACTAAGTGAAATTACTGCTTCAACACATCTCTTGGTAACTACATACTTTCTATTCAAAGCTGAAAAAGCATAAAGCAAATTAGAAATGTAACATTTCATTTCACATATGAAATGTTGTGTGATGTTAATTTGTTTGTTTTAAAATAAATGATCTTTGCCTTTTAGATATTGCATGCATTTTCCGATTGTTTATGGTAATTGCATGAGTAAGTTTCTATTCCAAACGGGAATTATTTCTATTTTTGTAAGGCGCAATTGTTAGAATACTGTGACTGGCACAGTCTGGCTGATCATCTGCTAGTTAGCAGGTAAATAACTACTTAATTTCTCTAATTAAGTGTTCATTTACTACTGGCAAAAGTTAGACTTTTCAGGCAAAATAATGATAATAACTTACTTTTGAATTTTTTACAAAGTAGAAAAACTAGCCTACTTGCAAACATTACACCAAATTTTTATTCTTTAAAAGGGAACTGGAAAACACATAAGATTAATCAAGATTATGTGTTAAAATTTAACGGTTTAATATACATTAATGTATTATTTTTCTGGTTTCACTTTTCACAAATCAAAAGTTACCCCAGGAAACCACTTAACACTTCAATCATGCTCACATAAGTTTAACTTTCCTTTTATTTAATCAGGCAATGAAATTTATTTCAAATAAGGCAACTAATTTTATAATTTTTATAAACATAATTTTCCCACCACCACTGTAATTCCAAACCTGCATGACTTTTTTAGTTGATTACAAAAGGGGAAGTTTTAAAGAATGTTCACTCTTTTCCCAGCCATCATGAAAGTGGATTTGAACTAGGGGCTTTCAAGTTCCAAAAATGACAAAAAAGATTTATAGCATAAATCATGCATCAGCATATCAGCATAAAAGCATTATAAAAGTAGTCCATACAAGTCACGTATTCCAAGTTTTTAAAGTTATATGAGGCTTTATGCATAAGGAACAGAGTGAAATTACATTGTTATTCACCTCCCTTTACAATCAAGCTTGACACCCATGGTTTCTATTCACTTTAGCTATATACACAAGAGCAGTTTGAACATTCTGACAGAATGTTCATTTTTGGGTCAACTCTCCCTTTCAGATAGAGACTAGTAATGTGTTTTTATAATAACCATCGCAGATGGATAAACTTAAGTCAAGTGTGGACATGAACAGTGTTGGAGAGTAACTAGTTACATGTAACGGCATTACATAATGTAATTACAAAATAAATGTAACTGTAATCAGATACAGTTACTGAGAAAAAATGTGTAATTACAGTTACTAATGAAAGTGTTAACGATTACAAAGGGGGTTACATCTGAATATTTTCACACGCACACACACACACAGATTTAATTGATTTATTTCCCAAATTGCACTGACTGCTCTAAAATATGAAACACCAATGGACACAGAATAGGACACATATTCGATAACTGATTTATTTGGGTTTATGTATATGTTTTATTTTTTTAGGATTAACTGTTTTTTTCCAAGGCATTGTTAGATGCCAGTGTTTCCTGTTGTAGCTGTATGCAAAGATTTGATTTAAAAAACAGTATCATAGCTACTAAACTATTTCTTTCTATGAATTTAAAATAGTATTTAACCTCAAATTAAAAAGAGGTGCTAAAATCTGATTTTGTGGTGGCTGTGCTTTAAAATTAAGTTATTATAATCTTAATTCAAGTGATGAAGGATTTTGAGAAGTCTGACAGGAATCAGTGTTGAGCACTACTGTAAGGTTAACCCGGCATGCTTTAAACGTTTGAAAATGATCAACAGTTAAAAACATTTGTTAGAAATGTAGAAAAGTAATCAAAAAGTAACCAGTTACATTAATTCAATAAAGTAATTGAAATAGTTACACTACTTACATTTTGAATAGGGTAACTTGTAACCTATTACATTTCCAAAGTAACCTTCCCAATACTGAACATGATTCATAATCTTGGTTCATAGTCTTTATTATTAATCTAAAAATCATTATATCCAGCTGTAAAACCACTCTACAGTCTCGTTTTCAAAAGCAGATTTAAGCATGTACTTTTTACTTTTAAATAGCTAAATTTTACTTTCTCTCAAGTAGTTGGCTATAGGTTTAGTGGAGTAACATTTTTGACGTACTTTAACTTTAAAATGCTGATGATACCCAGGGCAACTTTTTGAGCAATGGGCAACTTCTTTGAGCAACGTTGTTTGGGCACTTTCCCATTGAGAATATTTAACAAATTTCTATTAGATCGGTCATGGGCCCTGCGTTTCCCCTGGTTGCCCGCTGGCGGCAACATTACCCAAAGTTGCCCGGCAACATTGCTCAAAAAGTTGTCCCGTGTATCATTAGCCTAAGAGCACGAGTGAAGCAAGAAAAACAGCGTGTGTTGCTTTAAGAGAGGGGTGGGCGTGGCTTCGGGCGCAGTGACCTCAGCGAGGTAGAGTTTCCACTCAGTCGCGTTACTGAAACACCTGTGGGCGCTCAGTAGGGAGATATCGATTACGTGAGCTCGCGGAACCATCTTTGAATCATTGTAATAACCAAATTTATTTCAAACTGCGCTTTGAGCGGAACTGAAGAGAGCAGCGACAGGGCTGTTGTGCCGAACATGGGGCTTCTAGCGAGTCGGGATGTGTTTTCGTGGCTGCTGGTGGCCTCTGTTTTCCAGGTGTCGAGTGTGCGTTTGGCGCAGGCCAGTTACCTGTGCACTGCATACCTGAACATTTCCTACACAATCCCTGAAACAAACCTAACCACCTGGTTTCGAGAGGAGATGGGGCTGTATGGGCAAGACTCACCCACAACTTCTGTAGTGGGGAACGTGTATTTAGCCGATCCGATCTATGGCTGTGAAGATGACACCTTTTATCGGCGACCGAACGACTCCAGGGGCTGGATCGCCTTAATCCAGCGCGGAAACGGATGCACTTTCACCGATAAAATTAACGTCGCGGCCATGAACGGAGCTGCAGCTGCTGTCATTTTCAACGACTATGGGGCAGAAAATCGGATCATTCAGATGTCCCACCCAGGTAGGTGACCCAACGGGCTTAGGACGACAGAGGAAGTGCTGAACATTTTAGTATGCGTGTATATGTAAAGTGTCGCCTTGTCTCTCGTTATTCTGATCAATTCTGGCCTCTATTAGTTGCCAGTTGTACTCTAACCCGGGCGTTGTGTTGTGTAAGTTGTGTAAACTTGACGGCTGATAGGACCTCCTCTACGCGGAAGAGCGCAAGCTCTGCTCTCGCCTGTCCAGGAGATAAACACAAACTGGACTAGAAACGCATTTTAGAGCTGGTGCGATATGGTTTTTAAAGCACAGACCCACTTACTGAGCCTTAGGAGGAGAAATTCATTGCGTAATGATGACTCAGTTTCCTGAAGACTTTTCTGATGAGCTGTAATCAGCGTGTTTTATCACGTTGTGTCATGTCATAAAACGAAAGAGTGGGTAAAACAACGTTTTATTTGCGTTGTTGTATTAGTAACATTGATATATTATCATAGTTTTGGTTAATGTTTTGAATTAATGTGTATTTTCAGTTTTCTTTGCAATTTTAGTGTTTTTTGTAATTTTTATTTGTTTCAAAATAGTGTATAATTTTATTTATTTATTTTTTTAGTAATTTTAGTAGCTAGGCCTACATAAAGTTAAACTAAATAAAAATGAGTAATGATGCTGAAAATTCAACTTTGCTATCACAGGAATAAATTACATTTTAAAATACAGGTGTGTATCAATAAATTAGAATGTCGTGGAAAAGTTAATTTATTTCAGTAATTCAACTCAAATTGTGAAACTCGTGTATTAAATTCAATGCACACAGACTGAAGTAGTTTAAGTCTTTGGTTCTTTTAATTGTGATGATTTTGGCTCACATTTAACAAAAACCCACCAATTCACTATCTCAACAAATTAGAATACTTCATAAGACCAATTTAAAAAAAAAAACATTTTTAGTGAATTGTTGGCCTTCTGGAAAGTATGTTCATTTACTGTATATGTACTCAATACTTGGTAGGGGCTGCTTTTGCTTTAATTGCTGCCTCAATTCGGCGTGGCATGGAGGTGATCAGTTTGTGCCACTGCTGAAGGTGGTATGGAAGCCCAGGTTTCTTTGACTCAGCTGAAAAGAGGACTTTGGACCACTGGGCAACAGTCCAGTTCTTCTTCTCCTTAGCCCAGGTAAGACGCCTCTGACGTTGTCTGTGGATCAGGAGTGGCTTAACAAGAGGAATACGACAACTGTAGCCAAATTCCTTGACACGTCTGTGTGTGGTGGCTCTTGATGCCTTGACCCCAGCCTCAGTCCATTCCTTGTGAAGTTCACCCAAATTCTTGAATCGATTTTGCTTGACAATCCTCATAAGGCTGCGGTTCTCTCGGTTGATTGTGCATCTTTTTCTTCCACACTTTTTCCTTCCACTCAACTTTCTGTTAACATGCTTGGATACAGCACTCTGTGAACAGCCAGCTTCTTTGGCAATGAATGTTTGTGGCTTACCCTCCTTGTGAAGGGTGTCAATGATTGTTTTCTGGACAACTGTCAGATCAGCAGTCTTCCCCATGATTGCGTAGCCTAGTGAACCAAACTGAGAGACCATTTTGAAGGCTCAGGAAACCTTTGCAGGTGTTTTGAGTTGATTAGCTGATTGGCATGTCACCATATTTTAATTTGTTGAGAATTGGTGGGTTTTTGTTAAATTTGAGCCAAAATCATCACAATTAAAAAAACCAAAGACTTAAACTACTTCAGTCTGTGTGCACTGAATTTATTTAATACATGAGTTAAACAATTTGAGTTGAATTACTGAAATTAACTTTTCCACGACATTCTAATTTATTGAGATGCACCTGTATATTAAAATGGAAAGCAGTTATTACAAATTGTAATATTTCACAGTATTAGTTTTGATCAAACAAATACAGCCTTTGTGAGCATAAGAGACTTTTTTCAAAAACATTTAAAGGTGTCATGACATTGTTTTTATTTTTTATTTATTTATTTTTTAATATGTTCCTTGAGGTTTACTTATAATAACGTTAATAAAGTGTTTTGCGCAAAAATAAAAATAAATAAATTTTAAGAAATAAATATGTGGGAAAATTATTATTTTCAACCCTCATTCTGACCCCTCTGTCTAAAACTAAATGAAAATGAAAACTGGTGCCTTGTCAACTAGGTAAAATAAAATCAGTTTTATTTTTATTTCAGTTCATGTTTATTTAAAGTAACGAAATATGTTTTTATGGTTTTAGCCATCTAGATGGTAGATTGCGATGTTATTTGTCATATTTTTGTTGTCATGATCACGCAAACAAGTCATTTTTCCATCATTTGGATAAGAATTCAGAGCTCACATCTCATTAAACAAACTTTGTCCTTGACCTCTGTTTCGGTCACGTGTCTTGTGCACGACACAAGTTTGCTTAATTTCCTCTCCATTAATTTAAAATGTATTTTATTTGGGTGTGTGTTACTAAACACGTTTAATGTTGTGTGTTTGTTGACGTTTCGACTCTTTCCGTCTCAACCAGCAGGTTGCCAAGGGCTATGGTGTGTTTTGCTTTGCACAGGCGTGCTGCTCGTGTTTTCAGTATTCTCTCATCTGTGTTTCTAGGCACGAGCATCGTTGCAGTCATGATTGGGAACTTCCGTGGGATGGAGCTGCTCCAGCTGCTAGAGAAGGGCGTGCCCGTTTCCATAGCAATAGAGGTTGGGAAGCAGCTTGGTCCCTGGATGAGTCACTATTCAGTGTTTTTCGTCTCTGTCTCCTTCTTCATTGTTACTGCGGCGACTGTTGGATACTTCATCTTATACTCCGCGCGGAGACTGACCAGCCTCAGACAGCAGAACCACAAACAGGTACAGCACAAGATTTGGCCGCGGATTAAACAAGAATCCTGTTAATATACAATGCAATAAAACTGTATCAGCTTCCTTATACACAGTAGACTACATCCTTATAGACAGTAGTAATAAAACTAAGTCAATGAGAATGACTAGTAAAAGCAAACACTATATGAAGGAGATTCTATATTAATGCTTTTTGTTTTGTTTTTTTTGTTTTTTTTACACTAGAAGTGTTAATTGAAGTAACAACATTTTTGCATAAACTATGGATACCTTTGTAAATTATTGTATAGTAAATTGTAGTGGGTTACACTGCCATTCAGAAGTTTTGGGTCAGCAAGATTTTTTAAAAAGAAATTAATACTTTTATTCTGCAAGGATGCATTCATTTTATCAAAATTTATAGTAACATTTATAATGTTACAAAGAATTTATTTCAAATAGACACTGAACTTTCTGTTCATTAAAGAATCTCGAAAGAATGCATCACTGTTTCCTTAAAAATATTAAGCAGTAAAACACTTCAACATTGATAATTCTAAGAAATGTTTCTTGAGCACCAAATCAGCATATTAGAATGATTTCTGAAGGATCATGTGACACTGAAGACTGGAGTAATGATGCTGAAAATTCAGCTTTGCATCACAGGAATAAATTACATTTGAAAATATATTAAAATGGAAAGCAGTTATTACAAATTATAATAATATTTCACAATATTACTGTTTTATTGTATTTTTGATAAAATAAATACAGCCTTGGTGAGCAAAAGAGACTTCTTTTAGAAACATTTAAAAATCTTACTGACCCCAAACAAACAGTAGTTACTGTTTCTTAGGTTTTATACTAGTATAAGGTTTTGCAAGGTTTCGATCATATTTGCAAAGTGTGGTAACCAAAGAGTGACAACCACATTTAAATGTATAGTGAATCAAATGCAATATGAAGTAAACATAGCTTCAAAAATTTTAGTGTAGTTACAGCATTTTGCCTTTATAGGGGGATGTGAAATGGTCTCAAAATTGGCATGGTTGTTGAGAAAAATCAGGAAGGTCTATATAATGTGGTGTTGTAGTAACTCATAGAGACATTGTTATGTGCTGTTTATAAGCTGAAGCTTTTAAAGCCAGTCTTTCCATGAGAGTCGCTTCTAACCATTTTGTGGTCTATGGTTAATTAAGATTTGAACAATGTACTTGCACCTCAGTTGGACTTATTTAATAACATTATGAGAGTTGTGATAAGACTTTACCAATTATCAAAGTTGCCATCTTTGATATTTATAGTCAGTGTCATTATTATTACAGGTGTCATTCACAGCTGTAACAAGAATAGAATGGCCATTGAGTTTGGTTACTCATTTATACAGACGGTAGTTGATCTGCCCTGTAAGTGATTGTATAAACAAGAGTATTACTAAATATGAATTTCAAAACCCAGATACTGACTGTGTGAACCAGTGACGATTTTACAAGACCTTGTTTACCACAAAAGCATAGTTTCACACTCCATGCTTGCTTGTTCATTATTCTGGTATCACTAGCTTCTAACTGGTTGATCTGGTTTCACATTACAGGGTTCTGAGCTCATTCTTTTTTTCAGCCCTAATGTCATCACTGTATGTGTATGAGTTTGGTTCTAAGGTGGTATTAGGTCTGAGTTTCGTATCAAGGAAATGTTTGATTTTGGATAAAGTTTCACTAAAATCACAACCTATTTCCCTTTACATCGTCAGAGATTATCCCCCCATACACAGAGAGAGAGAGAGAGACTGGATTTTTTTTCAGTTGCAACTGATAAAATTATACTGGTAATTTTTCTGAAAATCTTGTTTCTCAAAGGGAAATGCCATGGAATATTTAAACATACGAAAGCCAAAAGACATTACTGTGCTGAAAGTACCCGTTTCAGTGGTTTGTTATTTGGCTCAAGGGAAAACGGGAAGAAAAGAATAAAAGGAAAGTAAGTGGTTAAGTAAAAGGCCTTTCAGACCAATTGAGCTTTACGACCCACATTTCAGTTATTGCCTGGTTAATGCATGGTTTTGTGGGAGAGAGTGGGGGATGGGATCGGGAAAGGTCTGAGAGCTGGAACTCAAACTTGGGACTCTCCGAAGGACTGTGTGTCAGCATGCTGCCCATGAGGCTATCGGCACCGCCATTCAAAGCATTCATTAATCATTCAAAGCATACAAATGTAGTGATAGTCACTCCCGTGAATAAGCACTGTGGTGTTGTTGTTTTGTTTTTTTAATGGTCTTTCGTCTGCAATCATTAACTGTCGCAGAACTGCTAAAATTCTACAGAATGTGTGCAGCGCAAGCATCTGCAGGTGATCTGTAAAAAAAAACAGTCAGTGACAGAGTGTCCATGTCTCGTTCCTCTTTGTGTCGCTCCAGTGGCTACCTGTAGCCACCTGCAGAAATTTCAAGGCTTTGATGTTGGCCATCAGGACTGCCATTGGAAGTGAACACCACAAGTGTATGTTCCCTCCCACCCTTTACAGCTAGCAAATGCGACAGATGTGTTTCCTTCACAACGAGGTACAAAGTCATTTTCTAGAACCTTCACCCTCTCTGTTCCTCTCCAACCTCTTCCCTAATTTGCTGAGACTTTTACAACTCAGCTTAAGACACGCCTCTTCCACGAATATCTAACTAATTTACAATCATAAAGGTAATTCCTGTAATAACTCACATTATAAAACATATCGTGAAATCATATTCGGTCCTTCTTTTCTGCATTTTACTTCAGCTCTAGTTTGTGTACTAACCTTTGTATACTTAGAACTACAAATATTGATTCTTAGGATAAATAGCTTACAATGTCCCTTATTTCTACATCTGCTAAATGAATAGATTTATGTGAATGAACATTTGTAAATACCGTATATGTAATTGCAATTATAAAGGTATTTAGTCAAAGCCAAATTCTTTAGTTAAAGGTTTGTGTGAGGAATAAAAATGACTACCTTCTTCGAACTGACTGAGAATTGACAATGTCACAATGAAAGAATTTTGTGATTCATATTCATGGAATTTCATATTCACTGTGACTTGTGTTTTCAGATAACACTGGTTGAATGGAAAAATCAGAAAGAGCTCCAAGAAATACAGTTTTAAAGGCCTGAAAGGTGTACAAAGAAGGTGGACTGTCATGAGTTTTAGATTTACTTTTGTGCTGTCAACATGTTGACAGACAAAACAAATTGCTTCTGAGACAGTTTAGAGTGAGTTTGTCATTGTGTCTCATTTGTTGGGCATTAGTATGATGTTTATTTCCTCACTAAGACATTCGTGTGGTCTTGCATGAAGGCATGTATACTGTTTGGTATAACTAGTCTATAGACGTTGAATAGCGCCGTATTTATTTATTTTTTTGAAAGGAGTGAAGAAAAGGCTGTGATGGATAGAAGTACAGTGTGTTCAATAGATTGTACTGTTGAAAAACATACCACCTGTTCAGCTTACGAAACCTCTTTCTAAAAAACTTTCAGTAGATTTGTGAAAATTACTTGATCCATGACCTTAATACAGTGTGTGCCATTGTGAAGACTGTAAATTTATCTCTCACAGCATTGTTTTCTTCCATGTTAAATCCAATATGGCATCTAACCTGGCTAAGGTCTATAGTGTAAGTAGCCTATATTTGTTATTCTATGTTCTGTTATATAAATTATATATATTAATTATATATATTAACAAATATTAAATAAAAATCAGTTGTACTAAAATAATCTATGTAGCTATTCACACAGAACTTGTTTTTGCTTTTTAAAAAAAACGCAGCCAGGGGAATGGGGGAAAAAATACAAGGTCTTGAAACATTTTTCTTTCTCAAGTTTAACTTCTTTTAACTTGAGTGCCGCGTTTTTAGACTTTGCTTTTTCAGCATTACAGCTTTGATTAACTCCTTCAGATTTAAAAATTTAAAATTGTTTTATGAATGGAATTTAAAAATTTTTTTTTGAAAATCCAGATGCCTTCAAGTTTTGACTGCAGGTTGAATTTTCCTATTTTACTCTTCATTTCCATTTATTTATTAATTCCATATTCATGTATAAGACTGTAGAGTATATTTATTCTAAGATATTCACACTGGTAGTGTTCTTTTTGTTTAATTTGGAACATTTCAAATGTGTTTCTTCACTTGTATCTTAAGCTACAGTGTTTATTATCAAATGTGATGTCAGCTGCCACAGTGGCTTTTAGACGATACACATTACTTGCCACTGTGCTTTGATTGGTGTTCATTTCTCACCCCTTTTGAGCAGTGGTAGAGGAAGTTAACATGTAACATTATAGATTTGATTTCAGTTCGATAGAGGATACATATTACTTTGTGCCAGTACACACTTTACTGTCTCCCTGTGGAAAACACACAGGGTTGAGAAGGCCTGCTGTTTAGTCCGTGAACACATGCTGTTGGATACACACACACGTCAGACACACACACACAGAAGAGTTTAATGAGAGTTACTCGAGCCTGGCAGGGATGTCTATGTCTGTTATATAAACCCTTTTTCATTCATGCTAAATGTTTTGTGAGGTCAAATACAACTATCTATTTTAATTCTGTAAACTGCTGCCCTGTTTTAATATACACAGTGCTTTATTTGGAATTTCAGAAAAGAGAGATGGACTTAAAAATATTTTTGACTACTTAAAGAAGAGAAGAGTATTTGTGCACTTTTTTTTATTTTCTTGCGTAAGGGTAAAGTCTCGTCCCAGTTTCATAAACATTCATGAAGTGGTTCATTATGACACTTAACCAGCAGTCAAGTTCCTTTTCTTGTATGGACTGTGAAAGTGTTGAATCTGGATTGATTAAGCTCATTTGTATGTGTGAATGTGGTTTAGCTAGAACTTCTTTTTTTGGTTATCTAATGCATTGACATTCATGCATTTTTTAAGTGTGTCTCAAGTGTCTGCATTCTTGTTGTGGCCACTATTTGTGCGAATCAACTGAGTGAATGAGTCAGCAATAGTTCTGTAACTGTTGGATAAGTTTTTTTCTTGTTAAAAGTACATGTAGATTTTTCTTTATATTTACTTAATAATCCTGATCTAAAATGTTCTTTGTTGTCGGTTTTGTGTAGCAGAGCAAACACATCTGAGTACACTTTTGTGTTGATACTCACGTTACAGTTCTACAATATTCATACACTTCCTGAAAAACCAGTGAGACCAGACCAAAAACACCAAGAAAAGCACACATCTTGAGCTCTGTTTGTCTGTTCTCTTTTTCAGAAAAAGCTGAAAGCTGAAGCAAAGAAGGCGATTGGCCAGCTGCAGGTCCGCAAACTGAGACAAGGGGATCAGGTACATCACAACAGACGAATGAACTTCTATTTATATATGTGTTTTTTCTGTTTTTTTACATATGTTTGTTTTTATTATATTTTTTGGTTATATGTGTATGTGTTTCTGTTTGTATTTATTTTTAGGTTTATATCATGTTTATTTGTATTTGTAAGTGCTTGTAGGTTTATCCTTTAATTTTCATGTTGCTTTCTTCTGAAAATAATAATGTGAGTAGTACATTATAGGCCACATGTTACAGGTTCTTTTGGACACTTAGTAGATTATTGTGTTAAAAGCTGGAATGGAGCATAAAATGTAACATAAAAATGTGTTTTTAACTGTTGTACAGACAAAACATTTTTAATTTTTAATAACTGCAGATATACAAAGAACTTGAAGAACCTTCAGTTTGGACAATGTCCTGATGATTTGTGCATGTGTGTTTGTTTTACAGGAGACTGGCCCTGATGCTGATGCCTGTGCAGTGTGTATTGAGTTTTATAAACCAGGAGATGTACTATCAATTCTCACATGCAAGTATGTCTGTCTTTCATTGTTCCACTCTCCCTCAATCACTGTTTTCACTATAAATCAGAAATTTTCCAGTCTTAATGTTGCTGTACGGTGTTTTTGTGTTTGCAGCCATTTCTTCCATAAATCTTGCATAGAGCCGTGGCTACTGGAGCACAGAACCTGCCCAATGTGCAAGTGTGACATTCTTAAAGCCCTTGGAGTTGAGGTGAGTTTTCACACTAAGAGTGAAGTCCAGCATTGAACAAGCTAGCAAATTAATCTGTAGTCTTTTGCTACAAGTTCATTTGAGATGCAGAATCAAGTTGAAATAAAGTAACAAAAAAAATGATACTTATTTCAACCATTCTTATCAGAAGCCATTTTATTCTTTCAAGCAACCAACAAACTGCATGCACAGGATTGTGTGTTATCCAAGGCAGAGGGGCCAGATGGAGACAGAATGTTATGTAAAAAATTAATTAAATGCCTTAATGGATACTGCCTGATAAGATGTCATTTTCAGGTTTCAGATACAGTTCTAGTGTTAACGCAGTAAAACAATAAGAAGATAAAACCTGAACAGTTGAAATGCAAACAGTAAATATTTCCTCTTCCCTCTGTTTCAGTTTAAAGTGTTAGCATGGCAAAACAAATTCTTGAAAAATTGCAAAATGAAGAACATAACGCTACGAAGCATTATGCATTATTAATTAAAAAGGATAAGGAGACAAAGCCAAATTCTCTCTGTTCGTCATGTGGTAGGCAAAGAGGAACAGATGTTCAAAAGCTTTTTTTGGTGAAATCCTGGTATCATGTGAGAAGTCATGTGTGTTGAGCATTTGAGTTCTGAGTCATGCAGAGTGTGATAGGGAGCATAAGTTCATTGATGTTTGTTGACTAATGTTGGGTGCTGCTGGGAGAGATATTGTGTTCTTTGGTCTTTGTTCACCTACATAAACGAAGTCATTTATTGTGGCTGTGAGTGAAGGTAAGATAGAGCACCATCGGCAGTGACGCACCTCAGCTCAAAGTTTGTCACATGTTCAACGGAGGCAGTAAAATGCTTTTTCCTGAAACTACATATGCATTATGAAAAAATGACAAGACAGAATTTACACTACTGTTCGGTTGTTTGGCCTCAGTAAGAGTTATTTTTGTTAAAAAAATACTTTTATTCAACAAGGATGCAATAAATTGATTAAAAGTGACGGTAAAGACATTTTTCATGTTACATAAGATTTCTACTTCATATAAATTTTTTTTTACTTTCGTTTCATCAAAGAATCCTGAAAAAAAATCACGGTTTCCACAAAATGTTAGGCAGTACAACCGTTTAAGTTCAACATTAATAATAAGAAATATTTCTTTAGCACCAAATCAGAATATTAGAATGATTTCTGAAGGATCAAATGACACTGAAGACTGGAGTAATGACTGCTGAAAATTCAGCTTTTCCATCACAGAAATAAATTACATTTTATGATACAATGGAAATGGCTATTTTAAATTATTGTAGTTTTTACTGTATTTTTGATCAAATTAATGCAGCCTTTCAAAAAAAACTAAAAACAAAAAAAAAACTCACTGACCCCAAAGTTTTTAAAAGTAACGTATATTGTCAACAATATACATTTGCACATTTTATACAGCTGTGTGATTCAGTATACAGATATGTAATTAAAATGATATTTAAAGGGGTCATGAACTAAGGAATCAAAATTCCCTTGATTTTTTTTTTTTTGACATGTAAGAGGTCATTGTGCTATAAAAACTTCCTGTAAGTTTCAGAACTCAAAACATTCTCGTTAGTCTAAAACAGCTTATATTGAAACCAGTCTGCCAAAACAACAGGTTGTGGAATGTGCCATTTTATGACGTAAAAGTGTGGCTAAACACCACCTCCACAGAAGATGATCAATGCCTGATTCTACATCAATGTCTGTTTAGCCCCGCCCACCCATTCGCGCATATATGTGAATGATGAGCAGCAAACACAGGTTTACGCAAAAAAAACAAACGATAAACTTTATTTGATTAATTTTATTTTTAATGAAGTTCCAGACCATGTCAGTAAGAACTTGGTCCTTTGTTCACTTCATTTGAATGCAGATTTGTTTACAAACAAGGTACAATTCGACACAGGATTTTCAGTAAGATTGAAACTAAAAGACAATGCTGTGCCAACTATATTGGATTCGATGTCGCACCGCACCATAGTGGGTAACTGTTTTCATGATCACTATTGCTTTGTCTGTTATTACAGAGGATTTGATATGTACTGAGTTTTTATGCGTTTTTAACCTAAATCACAGCAGTGTCCATCTGTGAAGGACGTAGGCTGTCAAACATATACAACTGTTAGCCAATCATAGCAGTGGGCGTTTATTTCCAAGTCTACAATCCGCTGTGCCTATTCAAACAGAGCGTTCTGATGAGGGGGGTCAAAACAGGACAGAAAATAGCCTATTCTAAATTGTTTTTTATGTAAAAATCTTGATAACATTGTAAGTGGACCTCAGAGAACAGTACAAAAATAAAAAACAAAGGCAGTTCATGACCCCTTTAAAATAAATTAAAGAAATATTATTATTGTATAGTATTGACTTAGTACAGAAACATTGCTACTTTTAATGTCTCTAGGCTATGGTGGTATTGCGTTTCTGGTGCAGTAAGACATAACTGCTCACCTTGGTGAAAATATCTGACAGATTGGGCAGCACACCTATGGTGTTACATTCTGTTGCCCGTACTGTCCTTTATAAGTCTCTTTGATCCTGCTCCCACTCCAGGCAGAAGTTCAGCCTGACAGGATGCATTCGACAGGGTTACCCGTGGGACCATCCTTAACTTCCACAAGCAGAGATGTGGGGAAAAAAAGTCCAGTGTTCTGTCTCTTAAATGTGTTTTCTTTTTGTTGTGTATTGCAGTGTTCTTGTTGCCACACTAGCTAGTGTTAACCATAAAACACATTTTTTACTACTTTTAGCTGTTGTGTTTGCAGTAAGCAGAGAATGACCATTTCATCTGTCAGTCAGGCAGAATTTGTTGTCGTCTCTAATCTTCTGTTGGTATTTAATCCCAGCCCTAATGTAAGCCAGCTTGTTCTCTAAAGACTGGACATTGGCTGGCGGTATATTGGAAAGATTGGGTTGATACCCAAGGGATAGACTGTTCTGAACACCGGAGCATCTCCGACTGTGCTTCTTTCACCTTGGGAGCTCACCTTAGTTCTTTCTGTTCCAAAGATTCTCCTTGACCCAAAAACTGTGAACCCGTTGTAAGGAGTGTTCATGAAAAAGTGATGTTAGTAAATTGGTGTCCTAATCTTGACCGTCCTGTCATGAACCTTGATTACAGTAACTGGAGATTGGGTGGATCCTCTGTCACTTGTTGTTATAAAGATTGCTCTCACAGAAACTGGACTGTTGCTTAGTCACCATGCCTTGCATATACAGGAAGCAGGAGAATTAGCTCAGTTTGTTCTTCCTCCTTTGGCAGTGTGTATTTAGCAGCCTGCTTTTATTCATTCCCTCTTCAAGTCTAACTCTGTAATTGGAGGAAATATCTAGTTTTCAGTTTTGAACATTCAATCAATGCACACACAAATTTGGCCCGATGTTTGCTCTCTCTTGTAGATGGATGTGGAGGAGCAGCCACAGATTTCAGTGCCTGATTTCAGATCTTTTTCTACCTCTGAGGACCTGCACAGTGAGACAGTGTCAAACACACGCAGTGAGACGGCATCCTCTGGATATGCATCCATGCACGGAAATGAACACCTCGGTCCTGCTGAAGCCTCACAAAATGGTATGAAAAAAAAGCACACAATCACATTTCTCCAAATATTTAGGAACACACTCCCAACTTGCTGTGATTATATACTTACCTTTTACATACAAATATACAGGAAGGCAGAGTATCTGTGCTGAATGTCACACATTAATGTTAACTGTGTCATAGAAACATTCATTTACATGTACATGCTAGTTGTGAGTGTGAATAACAGGACACACTAGTCGGATACTATATATGAGTTCCACTGGGATTTTTTTTTTTTTTTTTTTTTTTTTTTTTTGTGGCCCAAAATTGAATTTGCTGCGGCTTTTCTTAAAAATTGTGGTGATATTTGCAGGATTTTTGTGTTTTGCAGTGATAACCACCAATAATCATGATATACTTAAGTAAATAGTGTTAAGGACGATATAAGTACAGTTACTTTAACATTTCTGTGCATAGTTACTGAAATTGTGGTCCTGGTCCCTCATACAAAAGGCAAAGGTGACACCAGCATAGAAATATACAGGTCTACTTTGCTGAAAATGCAGAAATACTGCATGTTAAACACAACAGCTTGTACACTATCACTGAATCAGTACAGTAGGTTAATTAGTGACACTATTTTAAATGTAAATTATTTCATGTTATTACAATTTTTTTTTAAAACATTTTCTAAAAGTGTGATCAGTGATTGCATTCACTCGAAATATTAAAAAGTCCATATCCAGTAAAATAATGTACTTATTTAAATTTAATCTACTGGTGAAATAAACATAATATACATTACATTATTTACTAAAATACATTTTATTATAAATTTACTACAATACAGAGGCAAGACATTGATTAATTTGTTTTGGCTAGGATTTTGATTAGCAATACTGATTTTCCCCCTCTCAGGATGAAGTTTTTTGCATAAATAAGACAAAAATGCAAGCTACCACAAATAATGCAGAGTTGGCTTGATTTTGCATTAAATTCTGTGATCCCAAAATCATGAGATCCTGGAGAGACTGTCATATTGTTTTTATGCTGTATAATTTACTATTTTGAAATAAATCTGTCTAATAATTTATTTGTCTAATCAGTGTCTATACTAGTTTAATGCTTCACTGGCATTTTTGGTTTGATGAAGCTGTTCGCAGTGTACCTTCAATATGAAGTTTGTAATGATGTGAAAATATACTTCTGGAACCAAAGTCTGTTGATCTGAATGAAGTGATTTTGGTCTTTTTTTATTTTTTTTATTTTTTTGTCTGATTAATTTTGCAGGTGTGCAAGAGGAGCCTCACTATGACAATCTTGCCTTCGAGGGTGACGTTCACAGCCAGAGTGAAGTCAGGACCTGAGCAGCACAAACAAATGCTGATGCAATGCACTCACACAGATGAATGAGGGGTTTTGATTTGAGGACTTATATCAGAGCACTGCTGAACCCTTTTCTGATTTTAGTTTCTGACTAAGTGCCTATAAATTCTCTCTCTCTCTCTCTCTCTCTCTCTCTCTCTCTCTCTCTCTCTCTCTCTCTCTCTCTCTCTCTCTCTCTCTCTCTCTCTCTCTCTCTCTCTCTCTCTCTCTGTCTCTCTCTCTCTCTCTCTCTCTCTCTGTGTCTCTCTTTGTGACTGATTGTCTCTGCGGGTGATCACAATGATTTCTGGGTCAATCAGAGGTCATGTTTTAATTGTCTGTGGTTAATTTAGGGTATTATGATTTCTGATTCAGGGTTTGATTCCCCTGTGGTTGTGTTCAGGTTTTGAGATTCCCAGCCTTCCATAAGCGTCATGATGAGCAGCTGTGGAGACACACAGAGAGAAACAGAGTGCTCTACCTGCTGTAAATCAGTGGACTTAATGCATACTATATCTTTCCCGTTTTTATTAAATTATATTGTTCCAGTTTTGATGGAAATGTTAAATTTCAGAAATATTGTGCCTTACACACACTTATGTATGTGTGCAAATGTATATCACTCATTGCATAGGCATAATATGGGTGGTTCTCAAGGAATGAGTTCTCTTGATTTTAATATTTAAATAAGGGATGAAAATAATTATTTACTCTTTCAAACGAATAGTACAGACATTAACACTGTAAATAAAATCTTTTATGAAATAGCCTGTGTGTGTGTGTGTGTGTGATTATTCTCATTCAGTTATTAAATTATTTTTATAAAGTTAATTTCCCTTAACTATTATCAAATGTGTGTTCTTCAGCAGATGATAAACTCAAACAAACCAAAAACAAATGAATGGATCTACAGCGCGATCCAGTATAGTCTGCTGCTTGAAACGAATTCATCTCTATTATCGATTATTTTTAGTAAATCAAAAACACAACATAAAACGGAGCTGCTATTAATTTAATCTGAATCACTGAACCGCAAATTATTTCTTTTGACACTGAACCAAGATTTACTGTTCTTCGAGACTTAAATTTGTGCAACTGATGAAACAGTTTGTTGAAGATACACAAGCTAAGTTTGTAATCAATGGCGTTTCATATAATGCAACAATATTTTGTTTTCTTAGAATTATAAAAATATATATATTAAGAACCTATTATTGAACTATTAACACTTTACAAATGTAAACACATCACTGGACTTTTGCTATTTCTTCAAAAGTACTTAAAGAACCGTTAATTAGGAGGACCGAACACTTTATTTTATTGTATTTTTTCCCCAAGATTCTCATCCCTATTTCTGAGCGAGGTCTGAAGGCTTTAGCGTGCTAGAAACCGATGAGCTCCAGGTAAAACTGCTGCGGGCGGTATCGTGACAACGCGTCGTAAACATATGCTGCTGTCCCTTTAAATAATTTGAAACTAAGTCGTGAGGTGGCGCGGGGATTATGGGAAGTGTAGTGGCTAGTTTTCAGGGCAGCGCTCTCCTCTGCTCAGCGGGGCAGATGTGGAAGACTACAATCCCAGCGGCGCCGGTGTTGCCGTCTTTGGCTCAGTTTCTGTCGACGTGGGAGAAGCGGCGCAAGAGCAAACAGCGCTCGGTCTCTGGGTGAACGCGCTTGAGATGATACGAGTGTCATGCGGGAGGACGCGTGTCTCTGAAAACAGACTCCAGCATGTGGCTCAGACCCGAAGAGGTGCTTCTCAAAAACGCGCTGAAATTATGGGTGACGGAGAAATCCAACGATTACTTCGTGCTGCAGCGCAGACGCGGATACGGAGAGAACAGCGGCGGATTGACAGGTAACGTTACCGGGAGCGCGCGGATATCCGTGTTCAAGCGCTAGGCGCGGAGGAGCCTCTGATGCTTCAGCTCATGTGTTAATATGTATCCAGCTGTCATCTCTTTTTCGGTCTTACTCCTTAAAATACACTTCCATTGATTTCCCAAACTATTGATCTTTAGTTTTAACGCCAAGTGCTTTTGCAGCAGGTCGAGGGTTAATGCAGTCTTGCAGGTGGGATGTTTTTGTTTGTGAGTTTGATTTTCTGTGGACTGATGATGTGCTCTTTTGAGTGCTGACGTCACCACTGCGGTAAACTGGCCGTGTGCATAAAGGTACTCAAAAACGCAACATTCCTCCACAGATTATATATTTAGACGCTGAAGCCCAAACGGGTTTAACACGGACACTATTCAGGTAGGTCTGGTCTGCTGCTGCTGCTGCTGTGTGACAGGAGTCGTTGCGTCATGCTGTGACGTCAGAGTGTCGGGTCTGAGGTGGATCCGCGAGTTTACTGCAGATGCTTTCTCTCCAGAGGTCAGTGTTCATGACTCCACCATAAGAAAGAGACTGGGCAAAAATGGCCTGCATGGCAGAGTTCCAAGACGAAAACCGCTGCTGAGCAAAAAGAACATAAAGGCTCGTCTCAGTTTTGCCAGAAAACATCTGGATGATCCCCAAGACTTTTGGGAAAATACTCTGTGGACTGACGAGACAAAAGTTGAACTTTTTGGAAGGTGTGTGTCCCATTACATCTGGCGTAAAAGTAACACAGCATTTCAGAAAAAGAACATCATACCAACAGTAAAATATGGTGGTGGTAGTGTGATGGTCTGGGGCTGTTTTGCTGCTTCAGGACCTGGAAGACTTGCTGTGATAAATGGAACCATGAATTCTGCTGTCTACCAAAAAATCCTGAAGGACAATGTCCGGCCATCTGTTCATGACCTCAAGCTGAAGCGAACTTGGGTTCTGCAGCAGGACAATGATCCAAAACACACCAGCAAGTCCACCTCTGAATGACTGAAGAAAAACAAAATGAAGACTTTGGAGTGGCCTAGTCAAAGTCCTGACCTGAATCCTATTGAGATGCTGTAGCATGACCTTAAAAAGGCAGTTCATGCTCGAAAACCCTCCAATGTGGCTGAATTACAACAATTCTGCAAAGTTGAGTGGGCCAAAATTCCTCCACAGCGCTGTAACAGACTCATTGCAAGTTATCGCAAACGCTTGATTGCAGTTGTTGCTGCTAAGGGTGGCCCAACCAGTTATTAGGTTTAGGGGGCAAGCACTTTTTCACACAGGGCCATGTGGGTTTGGATTTTGTTTTCCCTTCATAATAAAAAAAACTTCATTTAAAAACTGCATGTTGTGTTTACTTGTGTTATCTTTGATTAATATTTAAATTTGTTTGATGATCTGAAACAGTAAAGTGTGACAAACATGCAAAAAAATAAAAAATCAGGAAGGGGGCAAACAATTTTTCACACCACTGTATATATCCACCGTTCCAAATTAGCTGAATATGGAAAAATATGAGGATAGATGTAAGTTCATGGCAGGACCTCAGCTATGTCATGGGAAGTGGTGCTCAATGTTAAATCCAGTACTGCAATTAAATGCAAATTGGAAGGATGGATGTACATATTAGAGGATTGAAAGCCAACTGAGCTGCTGCATTTTAATGCATTAGAGATGAATGGGCATTGGTCTGTCGGGAATTATCTGCAGTGGTAGATGTTGGGTCACTTATGACAACAACTTATTAATAAACTGAACCAAGCTGGATAATGACACTAGCTTTGCAACATCGACAGTGTTATTGAATTGAATTGAAACAACGCTGGACTAAACTGAGTTGAATAATGACACCATTATCTTCTATAGAGCAGCTTTACAGCTTAAATTGAATTAGTTTCATAACTGAGGAATTTTACAACATTAACAATAACACTAACATTAAGTTATTTTTCTGTTATTAATGTAAAGCTGCTTTGAAACAGTCTGTATTGTATAAATGGGAATTGACTTAATAAATAAAATAACATTTTATATAAAATACATTCTTAGCATCATGGAGTCACCTGCACAGAGGAATTTATGGCCACAATTATTGTTGAGCTGATTATAGGTTTTACTCTAATTAGTAACTATTTTTTTCCTTTGGAGTTCATCACCATGGAAACCTTTGCTTCATGGCTAAGGGCCATAATGCATCAGCTCCTTTCTGAAGCAGTGCAGAAAGGACAGATTTTCAATGACTAACATTAAATTCATCCTGATGTGCATCAGAGACATTGAAAGAAGTAAATCAAGTGCCAGTCAAACCTAATCATTTATCATAATAACATATATGTGAGTGTATAATGTTTTAATGTTTTTGAAAGGAGTCTCTTATGCACACCTAGGCTGCATTTATTTCATCACAAATATAGGAAAATCAGTAAAATTGTGAAATATTATTACAATTTAACAGTCATTTCTCCAGTCTTCAGTGTCACATGATCCCTCAGAAATTATTCTAATATGCTGATCTGATGCTCAAGAAACATGTCTTATTATGATCAATGTTAAAAAAAAAATAGATGAAAACGGCTGCTTTTTGTATGTATATAATGACTACTCCATATAAATGTTTCATATTTTGTTGCTGTTGTCTTTTTATATTTTCAAATTCTGTTGTAATTCAGACTGCATATTTAAAGAAATATATAAATAGTTTTTGTAATGTTATATTTATTTTTTTATGTCATATTTTAGGCCTGCTGGTTGGAACTTTGGACACAGTTCTTGACTCCACAGCCAAAGTCGCGCCGTTTCGCATTTTACATCAGACGCCCGACTCTCAGGTGTACTGGAGCATTGCCTGTGGTGAGAGAGATGCTGCACACAGTGTTTATGTGTTAAAGCTCAGACTCTCTTCATTTAGATCCTTATATAATGTGTGGTGTGTGTGTGTGAAGGAGCATCTTTGGAGGAGATCTCACAGCACTGGGACTGGCTGCAGCAGAACATCATCAGAACTCTCTCTGTGTTTGATTCCGGTGAAGACATCACCAGTTTTGTCCAGGGAAAGATAAGGGTGAGAGGGTTATTTGGCTCCAAAATACTTTAGAATGCTTTTCTTTCTGTGTTTTTTATTTTTATTTTAGATGTTAGTCCCAGTCTTGCATTGTTGACTTTAATGGCGGTATGTTGTGTTTGTATAGGGTCTGATAGCAGAGGAGGGCACATCAGCCAGTGACGAGGAGGATCCCGAACGCTTCCGGGAAGCTGTGCTGCGCTTTGAACGTCTGTTCGGTTTGCCTCAGAGAGAGAAGCTTGTGACGTATTTCTCTTGCAGCTACTGGAGAGGACGAGTGCCAAACCAGGGCTGGATCTACCTCAGCACTAACTTCCTGTGTTTCTACTCCTATATGCTGGGAACTGAGGGTTAGAAACATGATCACCTGTTTACACATAATACCACAAGCTGGCCATTTTATGATGGTTGTGATGTCTGAACAATGTGTTTATTAGCAAGGATTTTTTTTTAGTCGTTTGGTACCAAGGCCCCACATATATTATTATACTTGTGGCCCCCTGGACCTATATTTGAAAACTGCTACACTGCCGTTCAAAAGTTTGGGATCAGTAAGATTTTTAATGTTTTTTTAATGGAGTTTCTTATGCTCAAGGCCGCATTTATTTGTTCAAAAATACAGAAAAAAACAGTAATATTGTGAAATATTATTGCAATTTCTAATATTGGTTTCCTATTTTAATATAATTTAAAATATAATTTAATTCTGTGATGCAGCGCTGAATTTTCATCAGCCATTACTCCAATCTTCAGTGTCATATGATCCTTCAGAAATCATTCTAATATGCTGATTTATTATCAGTGTTGAAACTATTGTGCTGCTTAATATTTTTTTTGGAACCTGTGACAATTTTTTCAGGATTCTTTGATGAATATAAAGTTAAAAAGAACAGCATTTATTTAAAAAAAATTCTAACAATATAGGTTATTACTATTACTTTTTATCCATTTAACACATCCTTGTTGAATAAAAGTATTAATTTCTTTAAAAAAAAAAAAGAAAAAATAAGAAAGAAAAAATTTACTGACCCTGAACTTTTGAATGGTAGTGTATATTGTAACACAAAATTTATATCTTGAATAAAAACTGTTCTTTTTTACTTTTTATTCATCAAAGTATTCTGAAAAAAGTACCACATGTCCCAAAAAATATTAAGCAGCACAACCGTTTCCAACGTTGATTATAAATCAGCAATTTATAATGATTTCTGAACATCATCTTCATCATCATCATCATCACATGATCATGTGACACTGAAGACTAGAGTAATGATGCTGAAAATTCAGCTTTGCTTCACAGGAATACATTATATTTTAAAGTATATTAAAATAGAAAACTGTTATTTTTTAAATATTGCAATAATATTTCACAAAATTATTTTTTGATCAAATAAATGCAGCCTTGATGAGCATAAGAAACTTCTTTAAAAAACATTAAAAATCTTACTGATCCGAAACTTTTTTTATATATATTTTTTATTTATTTTTTTATTCATATAAATGATTATTCATTATTTAGCAACTCGGACAACTCTTAATTTTTCCACATGCAAAGAGGTTAACCAATTATAACAGGACATTCACATATTGAAGTCCTAAAGACATACAGTAACTCACCCAAAAATGAAAACTGTCATCATTTACTCACCCTCATGTCATTCTAATCCTGTATGGTTTTATTTCTTCTGTGGACTATAAGAGATATGTCACATATAACACCTTACGTGCTTCATATGTTTTGATTTTCTCCTTATAAGTGTTACAGTTGGCGTCTACCAAAATCTAATATTATTCATGATTTGTGCATTTCTTGCTTAGTGAAACTTGTATATCCCTGGGATGAGGTGAGCCGCCTGGAACGTACGTCAAGTGTGTTGTTGGCAGAGAGCATCCGTGTGTGTGTGCGTGGAGAGGATCATTTCTTCTCAATGCTGCTGAGGCTCCAGCAGACATACCTGATCATGCAGCAGCTGGCCGACTACGCCATTGTGCGGTTCTTTGACAAAGAAACATTTAATGCTGAACATCCACTGGCCAACCCGCTTCACATCACACAGAAGTGCATTAGTTTTATTCCTCTGTTACCATTTTTTCTATTACTGGACGATGTCTGACTCTACTGTAATCTTCGCAGGGCTCTGGAAATCCATGCACGGAATCAGTCATTTCGAGCATTTTTCCGGTTGCCGCAGGAGGAGAACCTTTGTGAAGTGCATGAGAGTTTCCTCTGGGTTCCATTCAGCCACGTCAATACGCTTGGAAAAATCTGTGTCTCTGAGAACTATCTGTGCTTTGCAAGCCAGGATGGGTCTCAGTGCCATCTCATAATCCCTCTATGGGAGGTGCGTATACTGCTCATTTTTCTGCAAACTGCAAAAATCTGTCTGCCCTTGAGAAAAAGAAGTATGCATAATTTTATTGAATGTGCACTTGTACTTCAAATCTTAAAAGTATATTTTTTTTAAAAAACTGTACTTGCAGATAATATGAATCAAATAAAGGCCACCTAAGTGTACTTAAAAAGTGTACACTTTCATGACTCTCAATACACTTAAGTACACTTTTAAAGGGATACTCCACCCCAAAATGAAAATTTTGTCATTAATCACTTACCCCCATGTCGTTCCAAACCCATAAAAGCTTTGCTCGTCTTCGGAACACAATTTAAGATATTTTAGATGAAAACCGGGAAGCTTGTGACTGTCCAATTGACTGGCAAGTAAATTACACTGTCAAGGCACAGAAAAGTATAAAAAACATCGTCAAAATATAATTTTATGAAGCTTTTGTGAAACTTTTTGTATGCAAAGAAAATAAAAATTACTGATGACAGAGAATGGCGTACGCACTTTGCGTCCATTGGATGCTCTCCAAAATGGCGCTACACTGGCACAGAGAGACAGAAAGGAGACGAATTGTTGAATAAATGTTGTTATTTTTATTTTCTTTGCATACAAAAAGTATTCTCGTCGCTTCATAAAATTCAGATTGAACCACTGATGGCAGATGGACTATTTTGACGATGTTTTTTATACTTTTCTGGACCTTGACAGTGTAATTTACTTGGCAGTCAATGGTACAGTCACAAGCCTTCTGGTTTTCATCCAAAATATCTTAAATTGTGCTCCGAAGACGAGCGAAGCTTTTGCGGGTTTGGAATGACATGGGGGTAAGTGATTAACGACAAAATTTTCATTTTGGGGTGGAGTAACCCTTTAAAAAGTGCACTTTGTAATAATAAGGTAATAAAGGCACACTTTTTAATTTGTCATGCTTTAAAGAAGTATACCTTGTGCTGACTAACAATAAAGCAAATGTAATGTACTTGATTATAAATTGTTTTGTGTATTATTCAATCAAATATTTAAAGTTAATATGTTTTATATGTACTAAATTATAGCTTTGTCACTACAAATGTCTGATTACAAATATATATTTAAATACATATAACTTTCAATAGAATTGACAATAATCAATATTTTAGTTTACCATAAATGCTTGTCAGAACATTCGGCTGACACTTTACACTTTATACCATATTTCAAAGACAGTAGAAGTAGTACAGTTGTACAGTATGAAGATCTGGGGCCAGATGCATAAACTGCTTAGACTAGTCTTGAAAAGTTAGTCATCTAATTTGTTTTCTTTAAGACTGGTCATAACTTGTTAAAGGGATATGAAAATTTTGTCATCATGTACTCGCCATCATGTTGTTCCAAACCTGTATGAGTTTCTTTTTTATGCTGAAAATAAAAGAAGATATTTTGAAGAATGCTGGTAATCAAACAGTTGATGGTCCCCATTGACATAGTATTTCTTTTCCTACTATGGAAGTCAATGAGGACCAACAACTGTTTGGTTCTTCAAAATATCTTCTTTTGTGTTCAGCATAAGAAAGAAACTTATACAGGTTTGGAACAACATGAGGGTGAGTAAATGATGACTAAATCTTCATTTTTGGGTGAACTATTCCTTTAAAATCTGTTACAAAAAGATAGATTGCCCCAAATTGAGTCAGAAAAGTCATACTCATTACCTCTTGGCTAACTGCTAGTTGGTCAAACTATTTCTTAACACACAGTCTTAACGTAGTGGCTGTGTTTATGCAACTGGCCCGTTTTAAGTTGATGTTGAACAACTGTTTTATTTTTGATGTTGAATAATCTTTTGTGAGTTATACTTTCAACACCTAAATGGTTTCCATCCAACAGAGGGTAAAAATACATTTTGAAATATGATAATTTACCTACAGAATCTAAGCAATTGCATTTTCACATTAAATTTTGAGGCAACCCCTATTGGCCATGGTTTTGGAGAGTTCATGAGTTTCTTCTGTGTTGTTATCATTGTGTTTGTATTTCACTAATGCTGATTTATGTGTTTTTGGCATTAATGTATGACTGTAGGTGTTTAGTGTGGAGCTGCCAGATCGCAATAGTCGTGCCCTGACTGTGTGTCTTCGTGGGAAGAGAGCTTTGCGTTTTTCTGAGGTTCGGGATTTTGAGCGACTTGCTGCCACCATCCGCAGAAAGTGTGGGACAGCAGGAAGCCCCCAGCACTACTTCAGTAATCCGGTAATTCCTCTACACTTCATCCACTAATACAAGAAATGGTGTCTTTTAAGTATGTCATTATAATATATTTCATAACAATTAAAAATATCCTGCATGTGGTTTTCTCTCCGAGGATGAGGAGGGTGTTATGGTGGGACAAAGTCAAGCCGTCAGCACTGAAGCTCTTATGAACGTCTTTCATCCGCATGATGCAGAAAACCTTGACCCCAAAATGGTACAGATAACCTTATTGCAATATTGTTGTAATGTTCGTTTAGTAAAGACGATTAATTTAGTCAAAACATGTGGTATACACTACCGTTTAAAGTTTGGAGGTCAATAAGATTAAAACATTCATTCAGCAAGGACACATTAAATTGATCAGCAGTGATAGTAAATGGATTTATGATGTTACATAAGACTGCCATTTCAAATAAATACTGTTTTTTTTTTTTTGTCTATACATCAAAAAATACTGAAAAAATGTATCATGTTTTCCACAAAAATATTAACCAGCACAACTGTTTTCAACACTGATAATAATAAGAAAGGGGTTCTTGAGCACCAAATCAGCAGATTATACTGTTTTCTGAAGGATCTTGTGAAACTGAAGACTAGAGTAATGGCTGCTGAAAATGTAGCTTAGACATCACAGGAACAAATTACGTTTTTAAGTCATATTCAAATAGAAAACAGTTATATTAAATTCTGATATTATTTCACAGTATTACTTTTTTTTAACTGTATGTTTGATGCAGCCTTGGTGAGCATAAGAGACTTCTTTCACTCTTGAATGGTAATGTATGTTTTTAATTAGTAAGGATCCCACAATTAAATGGTAACAATGTGATTGACAGCTGAAGGAGCGAATGAAGGAGCAGTCTTGGCAGATCCATTTTGCTGAATATGGCCGTGGAACTGGAATGTTTTGCACCAAAAAAACACGCGATCTCATTGTACGAGGAGTTCCAGAGACTCTCAGAGGAGAACTGTGGATGCTCTTCTCAGGTGTGTGTTGTTCTGGTTGTGTGTGTGTGTATTATGTAGGTGTGTGCCACAGTTTTGTACATGTATGTTTGCTTGTGTTACAGGTGCAGTACATGACATGACATCTCATCCCGGATACTATGGACGGCTATTGGAGGAGTGTATGGGCAGCAGCTCACTTGCGTGTGATGAGATTGAGAGAGATCTGCATCGCTCACTCCCAGAACACCCAGCATTCCAGAGCGACACAGGAATCTCGGCTCTTCGCCGTGTCTTGACTGCCTATGCTCATCGCAACCCCAAAATCGGCTACTGCCAGGTAAAAACACACACGCAACTTTTCATCTAGTCTAACACATGGTCTCAGCATAAAATTACACAGTTCATAAAACATCTGATTCATCTTGTTCACAAAAATGTTAAAAAGCTTTCTCAAAACCATCACGTTGCACTCTGATTGAATGACTACACAATTTCAAGCTGCCCAGAATTGTATTGGTGTTTATGAGGTTCATGGCATAAAATGTTTGAAAAATTCTTGCTTAGCAAGTGTTTACATGTCAATCAGATGATATTGTCATGTCTAAAGGCCCTTTATTTTGGCCTGATTTTCTTTGAAATGACATCAAACCAATTAGTTCTTCGAGTTCACTTGAAGTATAATGAGGCCTTAAAGGGATAGTTTACCACAAAAATGAAAATTGTCATAAATTACTCATCCTCATGTCATTCCAAACCCGTAAGACCTTCGTTCATCTTCGGAACACAAATTGAGATGTTTTTGATGAAATCCGAGAGCTTTCTGACCCTGCATAGACAGCAATGCAACTGAAATGTTCCAAGGCCCAGAAACGTAGTATAAAGACATCGTTAAAATAGTCCATGTGACATCAGTGGTTCAACCATAATTTTACAAAGCTACGAGAATACTTTTTGTGTGCAAAGAAAACAAAAATAATGACTTTGTTCCACAGTTCTTCTTATCAGCATAAATGCATTTATTCATCACACACACACACACACACACACACACAAACAAGATATTTTTATTGCACATTGCACCAATATTTGATATTAAATATTTAACAAAACGAGGAAAATGAAAACCAGCTGAATCTATGGTAATAAAGAACATAAATAGAACTCATTTAAAAATATTTCTGTGTGCAAAACAGAAAGGACATGAAATATGAATGGTTATTTAGTCATCAAATCTTTGTGTATGCAAAGTATAAGCATGGAAAATATGCAAAGTGAAGTATTTGAGGGATGTGATGACTGCAAAGAATAAAACAATTTTTTTTGCTATTGAAGCCAAATTATTTTTTGTTTGTGTTAAAGTTGCATATACAAATGTGTCACAAACTCTTAGGGTCTGTTTACTGGAAAAGAAATTCTGTCATTTAAACGCATATTTGTGTTTTTCACTTTATTCACTGAAAAAACTCCACTCCACTTCTCATTCTAATAATAATTTAATTTTCATATATTATAAATGTATCCTGTTGTTTTAGAAGACATATAATATGTCGGTCTGTCCAGGCGATGAATATCCTGACATCTGTGTTACTGCTGTATGCTAAAGAGGAAGAGGCTTTCTGGCTGCTGGTCGCTGTGTGTGAACGAATGCTTCCAGACTACTTCAACCGCAGAATTATTGGTATGTGTGTATGAGAGAGAGCTGATTATACACATCTCATACCCTGGAGGTGATTGAATCATTTTAATAAACTTGCAGGCTGCCATTATAACACAATGCCAATGGTGTCGTAATTGGATTATAATTACTGAGCTTTGTTAAGATGTGCTCTACAATTTTTTTTCATGTTAAATTCTTCCTCCAATTCTGTCTGTAATTAGTTGTGCCTGTAATTATTTGTGCTCTTCTGTTTGTTTCTGCTGGTGGCAATTTACTGAATCTATTTATTTTTGCATACAGTATTATTCATGTCTCTGTGTGTGTGTGTGTGTGTGTGTGTGTGTGTGTGTGTTTTCCAGGAGCCCTGGTGGACCAGGCTGTGTTTGAGGAACTGATCCGTGAGCATCTAACCCAGCTGACCGAACACATGACGGACCTGTCGTTCTTCTCGTCAGTGTCATTGTCATGGTTCCTGACTCTATTCATCAGTGTACTACCAATAGAGAGCGCTGTGAATGTTGTTGACTGCTTCTTTTATGATGGAATCAAAGCCATCCTGCAGCTTGGCCTTGCTGTCCTCGACTACAATATGGACAATCTGCTTTGTTGCCATGACGACGCAGAAGCTGTCACAGTCCTCAACAGGTGATTGGAACATTGTCCTTTTAACAAGGCCAAAGCATGATGGTAGCAAGCTGCGTTGTCATTGTTATGTGCAATATAATATTAAAAGGGGGAATTTTAAACAGAAAAGGTGTCACAAAAATGTATTTACATATATCTTTTATTATATTATATAATATTATTTTATATTATATTATTGATTGGAACATTTGTGTGACTCATGCAGCAAAGATCAGGAATGATCGAACTTAAGAGTGTCTTTGGATGACAAGCTGCTGTTTAATTGTAAACAGCATCAGCTTCTTTAATCTTTGCAGTGGATTTTTTTAATTTACAAACTCAACCTGTATTTATATCTTATTTTATATTTCAGGTTTTTTGACAGTGTCACAAATAAAGACAGTCCCCTGCCAGCTACTGTACAGCAGGCATCTGCAACAGCCAATGACAAATCAATACAAAAGGTTGACATCAGCGATCTCATCAAAGAGGCATATGAGGTGAAGCTACATGCTTTAATATACTGTAGTGAACAATATAATATAATTACTATTCTGTATAATATATTGATATACTGTATTATTTTTTATGTCTTAGCTCTGGTTTTGTCAGAACGTAGTAAGAGCAGAATGGTAATTTTAAGGTAGTGAATTTATAACAAACAATCTCTGTTCTAATAGTGATTAATAAAATGAATCTGATGGGAGCATCTGATGTCTTTGTTAATGCCTTTGCAATTAACACCTGTACTCATGGTGACAGATTATAGGAATGTAAAATCTGAATGTGCAATGAAAAGGTGTAAATTTTGCGAGCACCTGAGAATTCAGCACTTTCAAACTGGTCTGAGGTGTGTAATGATGAAAACCCCCCTCTGACAGGAGTTCTGAGGTCAGCAAACCAAAGCTCTGTAATAGACGGTTGCTCAGACTAATGAAACTTTTTTTGTTTTAGAAATATGGAGACATTCGAACAGAGGAAGTGGAAAACATGCGGAAGAGGAACAAGCTTTGTGTAATTCAAACACTAGAAGACACAACAAAACAAAACGTAGTAAGTACAAAAGCCATGCTGTATATACCTTATACCTTTACATTCAAAATATAATATAATATAATATAATATAAATCATAATGGAGAAAAAAGAAACATGCAAAATAGAGGCTGCATTATAAAGCCTCATGCATAGAGTTATGTGGTTTCATGGCAAATTTGATTTTGCTAAGTATACACTACCGTTCAAAAGTTTGGGATCAGTAATTTCGTTTTGAAGAAAAGAATTTATTCAGCGAGGATGCATTAAAGTGTCAGTAAAGACATTTAAAAATGTTACAAAAGATTTCTGTTTCAAGTAAAAGCTGTTCTTTGATTTCTGATTAAATATATTCAAATAGAAAAACAAAACATTTTAAATTGTAACAGTATTTCACAATATTAGTGTTTTTACTGTATTTGTGATCAAATAAATGCAGCCTTGGTGAGCATAAGAGGCTTCTTTCAAAAACATTGAAAAATCTTACTGACCCAAAACCTTGGAACGGTAGTGTAATTTGCGTAATTTGTTCTTTACACATTGTTTGCACATACAGTGGCAGTAAAGATCGTTGTCCATGGTAAATTGTTTAATTGTCTGTCATTTTTGTGTCTTATTGCTGCAGTTGCGTGTTGTAGCTCAGGATGTGAAATTCAGTGCTGCTCAGCTGGACGAGCTCTACATGCTATTTAAGGTGAGTTACGCTAACAAATTTGTGCACTTCAGTGCCTGAAGGCCTCAAAATGCTGCCGCTACCACACAAACTCTTCAAGTTTGTGTCTTTTGACTGTTACAGAAGCAGCACTTTGTGAGCTGTTACTGGTCAGTACGTAGTCCTGCCCTGCAGAACCATGACCCCAGCCTGCCATATCTGGACCAGTATCAGCTGGATCAGTCCCAGTTTAGTAGCCTGTTTAACCTCCTGCAGCCGTGGACCACACACACGCACGTGCGCTCGCTGGCAAGATCAGCCTTCCGGCTTCTGGACGAGAACGGAGACGGATTTGTGAACTTCAAAGAATTCATATGCGGCCTGGGTAAGAGGAGCCAGCTCTGAACTAAACTGACTGCCCTTTGACCTTTCACCTCAGTACATAGCAGCTTGCTTTACAACCTGTCAGATTCATTCAAGAGTGTGTGTGTGTGTGTGTGTGTGTATTGCAGATATCCTATACAACAGATCATTCACAGAAAAACTAAAATTTCTCTTTAAACTGCACCTTCAACCAGGTAAATGAATTTTGTGATCTCTGCAACTGAGCTATGATAAAAGTTTAGTGTTAACATAAGATATTGTTATGCATGTATATGATCAATTTTTGCATATCTGTCATCTCTACAACTTTAAGCAGTCTGTTTAGCTCAATAACTCTTAATCTATATATATGACCCTGTATAATCTATATTTTACCTCTACATCTCCTCATTATTGCTTTATTTGTAAGTTTTACATTTTGTTAGTTAGTTATTAGACACTTTTTTTTATCCAAAGGAACTGGATTTGGATTTTGGATTACTAGCCTGGATTACTTTGGATTACTAGCCTGGATCTGTAACTGCTAAAATACCAGCGCTTTATCTACTGTAAATCCCCATCACTCTTCATGTAGCATGTTTGTGTTACTATGCCTTTTTAAAACAATAGACAATTTTGATGAGTGCAGATTTATCGATACCTTATGACAGATCATGACTGACACTTTTTTTTATCGATTCAAATAAAAGTAGAATATGTGCATATATGCATATTTTGTGTTTCTTCAGGGACCCAGGAGTGTAAGATTTTACCGTCGTCTAGATTTTTTCCTCCGGCTGAAGATCACTCTTTCTCCACTCGTCTTTCTGGTCAGCTTTCACTGCTTTCTGTGGCTCCTTATGCCTCCTTTCTTTTCACTCTTTCTTCTTTCTTCTGTGTGTTATAATGCCACTGGTTTATTTTGTGTTCTTATGTGTATTTCTAAATGTTTGTGTGTTGTGTGTAGCATTTTATTTGTGCTTAAGAGGGACTTGTCTCACCTAACTGCCAAAAAGCTTTGATTTTCTAGAAACACACCTCATTTTGGTGTTTTACAAGAAGCACCCCGAAAACTTTATAGACTACGTGTATGCATGTATATCTGTTCATGTATGTGTGAGTGTCTCTGTGTTTCGTGGTTGTACATTTTTTTTCCTCTCTTCCATGTAGACTCTGCAGAGGATGGAGTGATCAGAAAATGTCCAGAGAGAGGTGAAGTATTCATCCCTGTCCTCTAATCATGTTCTCTTTATCATATCAAAAATATCACAAAATAAACCATAACAGGGTGGTCAGGGTCAATGTGCAATGTGCATTTTTACTTGGCTACTTGACAAATAAATAAATGGACATCATTTTTTTGAGTTCAAAAGAGATTGATTGCCGGACACTTAAGTCAAATGTAGAGTTTATTGTAGGTTATTATCCAAAAATATTTGAGCACAGAATGCTGTGATTGATGAAGCGCAATAAAGTAGTCTAGGGAGCCGTTTAAAAATCTGTTGTATTTTGCCCCTCAGGTCGTGCTAAAGTAGATCTGCAGGAATATCTGAAACAGTGGCAGGAAGACTTGCAGCGGAGAGAGGAGAATATTAAAGATCTGCCCAGAATTAATCAGGTACACACACTCAAATTGAAGATGTGGTCAGAATTAAAGGGGTACATAAATCTGAGCTGTCTTTGTTTCCTTTGTTAATGGGATTAAATGGTGTTGTTCAGCCATTTAATGATGACTGAACGATGGCTTTTCATGTCTTTATGGCTGAGAATTTTTCCAGTTCATGTATAGCTGATCTATGTATAGTGATGTAAAGTGATGTATAGTCATGTATAATGTTCAGTGTTTACCTTCTTGTTGTTTTAACATTGTTCATGCACACTGCCTCAAAGCTGAGCAAAGGCAATAATCAAATGTTCTTTCATAAACTCATATGTGTTCTCATATGTAGTCTTGGGAAGTCAGATTTATTTTAGTGGTGGTCCAAAATCAATTTACAGATTTTCTGCATGGCATTATGGATCACCTCCTTTCTTGTTGTAAAATATTCATATATGTATACTCCTGTCTTCAGTGTGTCACATGATCCTTCAGAAATCATTCTAATATGCTGATACTATCCAGCATTTATTTGAATTCTTTTTTATGATAATGTAAAAGTCTTTACTGACACTTGATCAATTTAATACATCCTTGTGGAATAAACATGATTTTATTGAAAAAAAAAAAACTTGCTGAAACTTTTAAATGACAGTGAATATATAAACTATTTCCTACATATGAAAATTTTTAAATAATGTAGTAGTAAAAAAAAATTGTAAGTGTACTTTTAATAGGAATATGAATATATTTGTAATAGGACTATGAGTATTTCATCAATGGCACATGAAGACGGTTCCTCATGCTTATTTGAGTACAGCACCTGGTTTGCTTTGTCCTGATCAGTGATGATTTCACAAGCACTTTGAGGTGTTTGACAATAGTGTCATCAGCGCCCATTCTCTGCTCACTGATCTTGTTCAATGCAGTTCTATTCCTGTTCTCTTCCATAGTCTGTCAGCTCTCACTGTTCTTCGTCCAGAACACACACAAACTCAAGTGTAGACTTGTCTTATTGAAGTGTAATAGGAATGATGTCCATGGAAACCTCTACACTGATTTGTTGTCATTTCTGACCATACAGTTCAGATTAACTGAAGAAACTCTATCGACTGTGTTCCAGGTGCAGTTTATTGGTTTGACGAAGACTCTGTACAGTGTGTTCCATGGCAACGAGGAGGAGGAGAGTCTGTACCGCGCCGTGGCGCGAGTGACCAGTCTTCTGTTGCGCATGGAGGAGGTAGGGCGGAAGCTACAAGAGAGCAGCCCGCAGAAAATGCCCCAAACTACACCCACCAGCACAGCTCAGCCGGAGACCTCCCCAACATTACCCACCAGCCCTGAGACCGAAACCCTCGCTGAGGGTGAAAGCAACCAACCCGAGTCTCCGACCAGTCAACAAGAAACTGCCCCATCCCACTCTGACATTACCCCGACCTCAACCTCGCGTCCTTCCACGCCCACCAGCAGTCCCACCGGAACCAGCAGCCCCATGTTGGACACGCCAACAGACACCCCCAGCTCGCCCTCTGCGGTCAGAGACGGGGACTGGAGTTTCTCCTTTGAGCAGATTCTTGCATCTCTCCTGAATGAACCGTCTGTCGTTCGCTTCTTCGAACGGGCCATTGACACAGATTCTCTAATCGCACACGCACGCAAAAACCAGCTTAAAGATGCACACTAACACACTATATCAGAGCAATCACAGCAAAACACTGCCCTAAAAGCCATAAACCCTCTCCCTTCCTGTTTCTTGTACAGGTCAGTGTTTGTGAAACACTTATGTCCGTTACAGATTTATTTATATACAGATGCACATATGCAGGACAAGTACAAATCAAAGGGACCCCCAAAAAAAGAATTAAGGTAGAAAATGATTCAGATTGCATAGTATGAAGTAAAACAGGTATTTTGATGTAATATAAAAGATTAGTGTTTGATGTTTTTTGTTTTTTTTTTGTAATATAAATGATTGGTGAGATATTGTGATATAATGTAGATGAAGGTATTATGATGTAATATAGATGAGGTATTATATCATAAATAATAGTGTAAATGACACGTGCGATTTGGGATGATGGCATGAAAAGGCTTTGCCTGCTTTATCCATTGATTAACCTCGAAACAGCTCACACGCACATGCACTACGTCTCTTATTCCCAGCCTGACCTAACGCACGTAAGCACATGTAGGACCACAAAAGGAAGGATGATTCTTAAGGGAAATCAAAACGCTATGCTATTGAACTGCTAATGGCTGAAAAAAATCTATTGTTTGAGAATTCATTCAAAATATCTTGTTCCATAACACGTCGCCTTATATTACGTACCTTGCTCGAATGAGATATGAAATGAAAACATTGTTCTTTCTGTATAGGCTTGATTAGGAATGGCCAGAATGGTTATGCTAATGAGGAGGCGGAGTTTAGTCCACATCATATCACATTCCACTTCACTGAAGGTCTGCATTATTCCAGATTATATTTGTGTAATTCTGATTCACTGAATGTGTTTGTGTCTACGAACCGAAATCTGTGGTTTATGCCTTATTAGTTTTTGATTCAGGACTTCAGTAAAAATATCACAAGTGCTTCCATTTAACGAAACCTATTTCATCCTTAAACATTTTTCGCAATCATTTTGGAGATTCGTTTCAGAATATATTTGAATTTTGTCATAAAACAAGAAGTATATTTTTAGTCATTATTTTACAGATTAAAAAATATCATAGAGAACATACTGAAATGAATGAGCAAGAAAAATATTTAGAACTGTTGCGCTGTAAATGATATGCAAAGTGTATAAGTAATTTTTCTGTCAGTTCATGTAGTCGAAGCTGTAAGAAACATTAAGTGATAAATCACTTCACCTATCATAAGAGTTGTTGTATGATGCTTAAAATGGACAAATGAATATGCAGAATTGTTCTTAATTTTGAATTTTGTGTAAATGTTGAGAGCTTGTGGTGATGAGTGCAAGAAAGGGACCTTGATGTTTTGTGGTTATTCTGTTTGAAGTTGTCAGGTCTTCACCAGCTAAAAGTTTTTCATTCTGTGTGTAATAAACTAATTATGTTCTAAAGCTAAAAGGCACCTCAGAGTAGGAAGCTGTAGTGCGTATTTTCCATTCAATTGGTTGTTCAACTAAGGAAGATGTTTTTTTCTTTTTGTATCCTTGTACACTAACCACAAAGTCCATAGAAAAACTGCTTGGCATCTTGCTGAAGGAGTTGCATTTGAAAGATAAATTATTAGTATTACATCTCAGAGTCGCTCTCGTACTGTTCTTGCTGAACATTTGATGTTCGCTTCATGTAATTCAGGGTAATGGTGTGGTCGTTTTGATTTTTAGTTGAATTTTTTTATGTTTTTTTGTCTGAAATATTTAACTTTGTTACAATATGTTTGTGCCTCATAGACTGTCACATTATGAAAATTTAATGATCAAATAAAATGAATGAAGAAGGGATGTTCCCTCTCTTTCTCTCTGTCTCTTAATGTTGTTCTAGGAGCAACATCGATGTTCATCCTGGAACATGGGAAAATCAAGCTAAGCCTCTTGGTACAGTGAGAACAATATAAGCAGGACGCCCACAGTGCTGTCAAGAGTGTGATCGATCCCAACTGCAGGCATGCCAATAGGACCCTGCTGTGATCTGCTTCAGCTGCCTTTGATAAGTAACACGAGGAAGGTTACACATTATATGACGGTCATGTTGGCACAGCTTGACATCATGTCCTCTGACCCTTGCCACTATGGCAGCCCTATTGTGAGACATGCACGATTTTCTTAAAGGGGGGAGATTGTAACCTCTTGGGTCTTCTGACTTTTTCACAGTTTTATGACAGTACAGTATATAATCCTTAACGAAGACCATCGAAACAGTGCTGATCTTGAATCCCACTTTTTTGCTTTGATTTTGTAGCAGGCATGTTCTAGATCTCTCCAAAAGTAAAATGTAATGGCAAACATTGAAGATGAGCAACAAAGCTGTAGATTTATTACACAACACAAGGTTTCCACACACAAAAAAAAAAAAACAATTCATTTAGCACAATCATTTGTGTAACTCTCTTCCATTCAGATAGGACAGCTTTTGATCTCCTAATTGGGATGCATTTAGTTGCAATGAAATGGAAGTATTGGCAGATATGTTCTTGTTGTGACAGATTATTGGAAAAGAAAAAAAAATTGTTCTTTTCCATCAGATGTTGATTAGATTTTGATTTGTGTGAATTGGGGAGGGACAAGTTTAAGCAGACTAAATTATTAGAAAAGTCCAGCATACATCATTAGAGAGAACATGCTTAGCAACACGCAAACATGAGACACTTTGTGCAGTGCATAAGTGACTCTTAATGGAGTTGCAGCCTAAATCAGTCACTTTTGAGGCTCCTTTTGGGTCAGAATGATTGCTTCCTTTGAAGGACAGTAGCCAGCAAGGGAGCTCACAAGGTTTTGGAGCAGAGCTCAAGAGGCAATAACAGTCCATAACCCGTCAGTGACACTTTTTGGATCTGCTGAAATGCTTTTGGCAACGTCTTGAGTCAATCTGTACTCTTGCCTAATGGAACAGATTTAGCCAATCAGTGCTCCTTCCCGTCCGTCTGCCAGACCTGTCTCAGCTTTCAAACTGGACACACACACATAAGTGTCTCTGGGCACTCATTTCAGCTCTCTAAGAATAGTCTCCAGCGTTTATTTAAGAAGTGAACACACACATAGTAACTTTGCTTTATATCATTCATGTTTACATGAGGATGTGTGGATGGTACATTCATACAATGCTGGTTCTCTAGCTAAAAAGATCCAAACAGCCCATAGACACACTGTAAACACCTGGTAAAGACAGTCAGCCAAGTCTGCACGATGTAACTGTTGTAAACTGTTGACCTGTAAAATGTGATTAGAGTTGCCACTGAAAAAATATAAATAAATTTGTTTTCTCCTCAGTCAGTTCTCCCTTAAAAACCCAGAAAATTCATACATTCACATTTTACCCGTAAGTCTCCTAAGTATTTTATTGTTGGTACTTGAAAAGCATTTTTAATTAAGTGATCATCCCTAAAATTCCTTCTGCCGTGCAAGAAAAAACATGTTTTGGTAAATCATGATTATGGCATACAGTGTTGAAATTATGAGATACTAAGTCATAATTCTGAAATAAAAAGTCAAAAATATGAGATCAATTCATAATTATGGCATTTAAAATGTGATGACAAAATAATGACACAATTTCAGCTTTTTCAGTCATGATGACGAGTTTTATGTCACAATTTCAGCTTTTATTTCATAATATCCTTAATGCCATAATTTTGACATTTTATGTCATAATTATGAAATATAATTTCTACTTTTTGTCTCTTTTTGACTTACCAATTATGATTTATCAAAGCAAAGCTTCCATATGATTACTCTATGATTCAATCATCCATCTTTTTCATTTAATGGTCAAGTTACTGCAATGCTCCCCCACAATGAATTCAAGTAAAGCATCACACTAATTTACATTCAGACTCCCTGATTCTCATGTCATTCTAAATGACACTTTTGTAAATTATTCTCATCATACGCTCAGTGCCTGTGAACGAAAGAGAGAATCTCTTGTGTGTTCAGAGAGCAGTGATGGAGTCTCTGTTTTGTCAGATTTTGAGGTCATCCATCCTGGTCTTGTTGCTGCTGTAACGACTTGAGTGGCTGGGCCTGCGCTGCTGGCTTGGTGATCCGGGGACAGAATTTGCTGTTTTGTTGATCTTGACATCTGCAGCGTCCGGTTTCCCGCTGCGCTCTACAGCCATGTTCTCGCGGTTCTGCTTATAAACAGAGCGGCTGCCGTGTGGCAGGAAGGTTCCATCGGGTTCTGAGAGGTTGAAGTGTGGCTCTGTGGGAAAGGGAGCCTGAGGTGGTGCGTGAGCTGGAAAATATGAGTAGTTTGGCACAAATGGAACCACCGCATCCTCACTGGGCACTTTAGATTCAGTGTCGCAGACAGAATGCGAGCGCTTGTATCGGAGACCCTGACGGCATTTGGTGAAGCCCAGGTGGTACATCTCCACCAGGTTGAGCAGCAGAGAGACACAGGCCACGGCCAGCATGAACACAATGAAGATGGTTTTTTCCGTAGGTCGAGAGATGTAGCAGTTGACGGTGTTGGGACAGGGCCATCTGTTGCAGGTGTACAGTGGCTTGAGCTCGAATCCATACAGGAAGTACTGTGCCACAATGAAGCCCACCTCAAACAGTGTTTTGAAGATGATGTTGAAGACATACGTGCGTAGCAAGACTCCCTGCAGACAGATCTTCCCCTGTTCATCACGTATGGGACCTTTTCCAGATTTGTTGCTCAAAAGTGCCTGTTTCTCCGCCCTGCTTGCCTCGTTGCATTTTTGTTTCTGCTCCATGCGCACCAGGTGCAGGATGTGGCCCAGGTAGATCAGTGTCGGAGTGGAGACGAAAATGATCTGAAGCACCCAGAATCGGATGTGAGAGATCGGGAAGGTTATATCATAACATACGTTCTGACAACCAGGTTGTTTGGTGTCGCAGGTGAAACCGGACTGCTCATCGCCCCAAACCTTCTCTGCAGCAGCACCGAGCACCAAGATGCGGAAGATGAAGAGCACGGTGAGCCAGACTTTGCCCACCACCGTGGAGTGTTCCTGAGCGCTTTCCAAAAGCTTCCCAAGAGAGCTCCAGTCTCCCATTACTGTTGCGTGCTCAACTGCAAATACACACAAAAATATAGGGATACACCAATTTTAATTAAGCTAATAATCAGTTATGGCCAATAATGAAAATATTGAAAATTCTACATTAATTAGTATGAATAATAATTGGCAAAGATTATTTAAATTAAAAATAAGGGAAATTGATAAGCACAATCCAGTCAGCCTTTACATAGTACAAATAAATGTATACACTTACTTATGTATTACATTTTTTTTTATAATTTGGGTCCAAAAAGAAAAGAAAAGACTTCTATTGAATATACATATAGTATACATGTAGTTAAAAATGCTATAACCAAATCCGTAACAGGAAAGTTCTTAATTTTTGACATTTTTCAACAAACACTTTATTTACTTTATTTTTACGCCATTTTTGTTAATGTCCTCAAATGGAGGTTTTTGTCAGATTTAGCTCACTCCTTGGTACAAATTTGTCTCCAAAATATGGTAAAGTATTTACATACACACTTTCTAACACGCACACACACACACACACACACACACATACATTATTAGAGGGTGGGTTGAAAGTTCTTTGTCATGTTTGAGGGATGTGTTGTTATATTTGGTCACGTGGCACTGAGACCCTGACATGTCTTCATGCCTGAGCATGACCTGAAACAGGTGGACATACTCGACCCCCCCACACACAGAAGGATCTTCCAATACACTTCATACTTTCTGTATTGCATACTGTCTGTTAACAGATTATGTTAAACTAACCATTAAAGTGTCTTATCTTTTCAAACTTTTTAATGCTACGGACCACCAAACATGATGCTGCCCTTGCGAAGGGGCAGCTATATATTTTATGTATAGTGTGAAAAAAAAGATATTATGAATATATCTCAAAGATTATCTGGAAATATTTATCTTTACAAAATTTCTACTTTGTATTAAAGGGGTCATGAATTGAGAGAGCAAAATTCCTTTGATCTTTTGACATATAAGAGGTCATTGTATTATAAAAACATCCTGTAAGTTTCAGAACTCAAAACTTTTGCGTTAGTCTAAAAATTGCTTATATTGAAGCCAGTCTGCCAAAAAAAACAGCTTGTGGAATTTTCTACTCTATGATGTAATAGTGTGGATAAGCACTGCCTCCGCAGAAGATCAAAGCCTGCTTCTACATCACTGCCTGTTTAAGCCCTGCCCACCGATTCGCGCATGTAGTGTTCACCAGAGAGGCAAATGCACCAAATGATAAAGATGGCTCCGAAGACAAGAAGATGCTGTGCAGTGCCAAGTTGTGAAAAAACAGTCTTTGCATTGCCTTCCCTCAGATCTTAACATTAGGAAAGATTGAATAAACTTTATTTTTAATGAAGTGCCAGACCGAGTCAGTAAGAACTTGGTCCTTTGTTCACTTTAATTAACAGCGGATTCATTTATAAACAAGGCACAATTCTATGTGGGATTTTCAGAAAGATTGAAACTGAAAGATGATGCTGTGCCGACTATGTTGGATTCAACAGTAATGTCGCAGCACATAAGTGTGAGTAACTGTTTTTATTACGTGGTCACTATTGCTTTGTCTGTTATTACAGATCATTTGATATGTACTGAGTATTTATGTGTTTTTAACCTAAATTACTGCAGCGTCTGCATGAAGGACGTGGCTGTTAAACATACACAACTGTTAGCCAATCATAGCAGTGGGTGTTTACTTCTGAGTTTACAATCCGCCACGCCTATTCAAACAGAGCGTTCCGATGAGGGGGGTCAAAATAGGACAGAAAATAGCTTATTACTTCTAAATTTATTTATTTTATGTATTTATTTATTTATTTATTTATTTATTTTTGATGTAAAAATCTTGATAGCATTATAAGCGGACTTCAGAGAACAGTACAAAATAAAAAACAAAGTCAGTTCATGACCCCTTTAAGTTGACACTGACATCTTTTTTATATCTTATTTGTACAGATGGAACAAAATAATTTGTGATTCATTGTTTAAAAAAAATATTATTTTTTTTGTTTAGAAAACAGAATAAAATTCAGTCTTTTTATTTTATTTTAGTTTAGTTTAGTTTAGTTTTAGTTTGAAAACCCTGGACTTTATGTACCAACACTTCAACCTCTCAGAACCCGATGGAACAAATGGAGATTCCAATAATAAAATTCTGAAAGTATTTTACCATTTTATATGAATCTAAAAGCCTCTCAGTTGAGCTACTGTTTATTTAGCTTAGTAGTTTCACACTGTAACACACAAATTCTGTGAAGAACATCAGCTTTTCAAATACACACTAAACAAGTATTTCTAAACGAAAATACATGCACCCTTTCTCAGATAATCATCCAGTTCCAGACATACTGCGATTAGTCATTCATGAATAAATACACACACAGTCATATATGAATTAATCGCATTAGTCATAATACTAAATATAGGATCCTTTTTGTTTCCCAAAATCTGATGGATCGGACAATAATTTAAGCCATAATCTTTATGTGTAGATCCATAGATTGAGTCATGCTGGCAAATGAAAGGAATCAAAAACTGATAGAAGTGAATGAAAGCATATTAAATTGATCTTTTATTCTGACAGATGCTATTCCTGTGCTGTCTTCACTCAGTTTGTGTATCAGTCTGTGTGTGTGTGTATGGGTTAGAACATGTGAGAGTCGGTTAATTCTGTAGATTGTGACTCACCTTTCTTAAAAGTCCAGAGTTAGAATGACCCCTCATACATCAATAGTAATAAGTCTAAACGTAGTTCTGCACTTCTTCTGTCATACATACACTTTCTTCTGTACTCCAACACTGGCTCAAACAGAAAGAGAGAACTGACCCATACAAATACACTGTATATATGTGTGTATGTATGTGTGTGTGTGTTGGGGTTAATTTTGGCAGGGAACACAATCCCTAGGGAGAATTTTGAAGAGTGTACCACCTGCCTTGTTTCTCAGAGCCTCTCGGATGAGTGACAGCTGTCAGGACCAATGGCAGAGCTCACAGGACACAGTCAGTTAGGCACAAACATTCCTCCCTTTGAAGGAAAGCAACTGAAACACAGCCTCTTTTTGTCTTTCTATTTTTGTTTTTCCTTTTTTTAAAGTGGGTTTAGCACCAAATAGAGAACAAACAGAAGTTAAAGAGCAAGAGGTAGACAGGAGGCAAGACTGTGTCCCTCTGCTTGTATTTGATATGTAGGCTGTAGTGGTCTGACAGAGGACAGGGAATATTCTACATTCTCTAAGCCCATGCAGGTAAACTGGACTGGCTGTTGACAGAAGACCAATGACTCAAAACAGGTTCATAAAATATTTCATTCATTTTTCTGATTGGCTAATAAGTGGGATGGTGTGTATACAGCCCATTATATTATTTATTATATATCATTGAAATACTTGGAATAAAGGAATAAACTGAAATGTTTATTTCACTGAAGTCATGTGGAATCCATCTAAAAGAACTGCATTGGTTATTTTTTGTTTGTTTGTTTGTGTTTAATAATATAATAAGTAATCAATAATTATGCCACTGAACCTGGTGACCTCTGTAGCAAATGTAGGCCTAGGTCAGTCCAAATTCTACTAAATAAGTTCTATAAGCAATTTTAACAACAGATTATTAAAAAAGTACTTCATCAAAAAGCTATCATAATTATGTCCATGAACAGAATATTACAAATGCTGGTCCAGAGAGACTGACCTTGCAATAGTGGATAAAAACTTTACAGTCACTGTGGTTTCTGTGAAGAGTTGGTCTTTTGGAGCCCTAGTGACCCCTAGAGGTGATGCCCCGTACAGACCTATAAATAAAACAAAAATAAATCTCGAATTTTTTAGAGTATAGGCTACTTCTGCAATTAAGAGGCTATATAGAATAATTACTTTAAAATATTTGTTTGAAAAACAAGAGTTTTAAAATAATACAAAAACAATGTCTAAACGAATCTGAATTTTGATGTACTTGGCAACACAAGTACTTGTGGAGATGTTTGTGGAGATATAGATATGATAGCAGTTATAAACCTGTGCTGACAGCTTCCAGATGCTTTTATGTAAGTTAAATTGTGTTTTATTATAAATTAGCCATCTACTGCAGTGGTGCTCAACAGTTTTGACTCCAAGGACACTTTTGTCTGAGACAATATTCGATGGCCTTCCTGAGTAAGCTTATGTTGTAATAAAAAAAAGGTCAGTTTAATGTTGTACATCTTTATTTTTTAGTGTTTTAGCATTTTCAATTACGATTATGCTAATATAACTAAATTTAAATCATTTTAAGACTTTTGGAACCCCAAGAAGTTTGCTGAGGCCCCCTGATCTGCAAGATAATGAAGTACAGCTGATGAATAAATTGGAACATTTGGAACATCTTTCTTACAAAATAGTTTTTGTTGACATTTGCAAAACTCTTTGCAAATCTAATCTTTGTCATCAGACAGAGATTCTACCACAAATAAAGATTATGATTTTATTTAATTGTAGTATTTTTAGATACAATATGAGCATAAAATTTCATACAGCAGTGTGAATTTATTTCAATATTGCTCTAAAATTGTGTGGAGTAATATTATCAGAGCTGGGTAGATTACTTACAAATTGTAATCTGTTATTGATTCATGACAAAAATTGTAGTTAGTAACGTAATCCATTACATTACATATTTTAGGTAATATAATCAGACTACTTTTAGATTACTTTTGACCTATCTCATTTTTCACATTGTTTTATATAAGATAATCTTGATATTAAAATACCATATTGATATTAAAATACAAAGAGTAAGAAAATATATTCCATTTGTTGTTATCAACAATATGAAGTGCATTAAATATCACATTATGTCAAGGTTTCCCAAACTGGGTTTGTAAAAGAACTGCAGGGGGTTTATGAGTTTAATGAAAAGCTAATAATTAATTAAATCATGTTAAATTAAAACAACTAATTTTAAAATGAATCAACATAAAATACTTACTTCAAATAAAAATATATTAGGTGAAAGAGGATCAAATGACAAAAAAAGTTGGTGAATTTGTGCATTTTAATGTGTCTGAAAGACAAACGCCTTCCAAGGAAGTACATGGTAAAATAACTGACTGAGTGATAATTCAAATAAAAATTAATGTGTTTATCAGTAGTTGATACAGTGTTGAAACACTTCTTAAACCTGAAATGATTTTTGTAAATTCAGTGGTCAAATGCTGTGTAGCCACCTGACTAATGACTGATCTGTGTGAAAGTCCACAAAACTGTAAGACTTTCTGAGTGTATATTAGCAGTAGGCTATTTTAGAAAGGAAAATTTAAACGATGAAAAAGATATATGAATAAATTTATGAATAATTTGAATATGAATTTATATAAATAAATTATTGCTATTGTGTAAATAATATGTAATCATGTAATCCATAAAAAGTAACTGTAGTCTGATTATGAGTATTTTAAAATGTAATTTAAATTTAATTACAAGAATTTTTGCAATCTGATTACACAATCCAGATTACATGTAATTAGTTACTACCCAGCTCTGAATATTATGTACATATTTTAAAAAGTATATGTATATGAGTTATAAAATCTAAAAATAGGCCTACATCATCAATGATATTAGCCCTCATTAACATTAAGTGTTTGAGTGAAATATTCAGGTTTCAGAGACGAGCACTTCTAAAAGGAGCACAGTTTCTGAGAGATCCAGGCCCCCACTGGGGAATCCTTGGAGTTATTGAGATGACGACTTGTAGCCCTTGCAACAAGAAAGACGATTTCTGCGATGTTGAGCAGGATGCAGACGCCGGACACCGCAAGCATGAATATAGTGAACACTGTTTTCTCTGTTGGTCGGGACACAAAGCAATCGACTATGTTTGGGCACGGGTACGAGTCACACTTTACCAGCCGGAACATCTTGTATCCTGGGTAAATCATGTAGAACAGATACATGAAGGCGGATTCGAATAACACACGGAACAGCAGGCTGATCATGTATGTCCACCAAAGGGCGCCAGTAATCTTCATCTTTTGGTTTTTTATCTGCTCTAAGTCTTTTGGACTGGTGCGGCCAGCTTGGCGATACAACTTTTTGTCGATATGCCGACGATGTGCAATGTGCATGGCAACCAGCAGGGCGGGGGTAGAGACCATGATGAGCTGCAGAGCCCACAGTCGGATGTGAGAGATGGGGAAGAAATGGTCGTAGCAGACGCTGTTGCAGCCGGGCTGCTGGGTGTTGCAGGTGAAGTGCGCTTTCTCATCGCCCCACACGCTCTCCGCCGCCACCACCAGAACCAGGATCCGGAAAATGAAGAGGACAGACAGCCAAATCCGCCCAATGCCGGTGGAATGCCGGTTCACGCCGCTGATCACGGCATAAAAAGACGCCCAGTTCATTTTTGGTTCCAGATCTGAAAGACGGAGAAAAAGTCCACTGTTATTAGGAAGCACACACACACACACACAACTCTGTATAGCTCTGTATAGCTATCTTTGTGAGGACGTACACGACACAATGCAATCTCTAGCTCCTTACCCTAAACCTACCCATCAGAACTAAATGCCTCACCCAAACCATTACCCTAAACCTAACCTTTACCCAATTTTAACCTGATCCCTAAAACCAAGTCTTGACCCCCAAACAGGCTTTTAAAGGGGTCTCAGAAAGTGAGGAGCGGCCAAAATGTCCTTCATCACTTTACAAGAATGTCCTCACTTCGATGGTCTAAAACTCAACTGTAAAAGTACACACACACACACACACACGCACACACACACACACACACAAGGTTAGAACAGAAGCCACTCTCAACCTAATGGAGGAGGCATCACAGCGATCAGCTTGTTATCTGGCATATTTTAATTAATATATATATATATATATATATATATATATATATATATATATATACTATCGTAGAAAAATTGGGATCAGGACCATTTAAAAAAATAATCAAAATATTGTTATTCAGCAAGGATACATTAAAGATCAAAAATGTTACAGAAGATTTTTATTTCAAATAAATGCAGTTTTTTTTTTTTTTTACTTTATTTTCTTCAAAAAATTCTAAAAAAGCATCACAGTTTCCACATGAAAATTAAGCAGCACAACAGTTTTCAACGTTGATCATTCTAATAATTGTGTTGAGCACCAAATCAGCGTATTGATTTCTGAGAGATCAAACTGAAGGCTGCAGTAATGGCTGCTGTAAATTCACCACCACATTAATATTTTTTTTAAATATATTAAAATAGAGAGTTATTTTAAATTGTTGTAATGATTCACAATATCACTGTTTTTACTGTATTTATAACCAAACAAATGCATTTTTGGTAAACATAAGAGATGCCTTTAAAAACAGTAGGCTACACACAGCAAGCAAAATGTGCACCAGCAATGAGACATGCATAAACCCATATATCACATCAAAGTCTTGATTTAAGCCCTCTTATTACTGCTCAATAACCATGAGATGTCAGAATAAGAAACACATAATGACCATGTCTGATGCAACGTACAAATATAGATCTTTAGAACAATGCACAACACAAGAATATGAACTTAGAATATGCCTTGACAATGGACTTAAATATCCTGTACAAGCTAGTACTTGCACAAAGTGATTTTTTCATGACTGTATGCTACCTGAATGTACCTCATTTACTTAAAATCATTTACATTTTACAAGAAAAGCAAGTGCAAAGACAAAATACAACCACATCTACAGCAGAAAACATCAACAAACCACCCATGTTCTGACAGACAGAGAAAGTAAGAGAAAGAGATTTATGCAGTATGCAGCATTACCAGGCTTCGCAGGTGGTGTTAGTGGCATGGGCAGAGCCCGTGTAGAGGGGTTCTGAGACCCGCCGTGTCTCCGGTGTGTGTGTGTGTGTGTGTGTGTGTCTGTATGTGTGTACTTCTGTCAGATGGAGTGTCTCCAGCTTGCAGCAACCATTTATGAAGGCACAGCCACCCATGTGACCGGCGAACTCGCAGCCAATGTCATTCTCGCATCACACAATGAAAGCGTGGGTTCAGTCACAGAACAAGAGTGTGCGCTTGGATGTGTGTATTTGTGTGAAACGGGTCACAGAGTATCTTCCATTTTTGCCTTTCTGCCTCAGATTTGTGTCATATTAAATGCTCTGACCTCACAGGACCATGCAGCAGTTTTCTTTTTCTTTTTTTATACAAGCACATTTATTATGAAATCAGATTTTCTAGGTTTAGAATTAAATGTTTATAAGTTTAGAACTGGTCATAAGTGGGTTTGGTAGTTACAAATGTGTCAACAGTTCAGTTTGCAAATACCCTGAATATACAACCAATTGAAAATTCATTAAAATGATGATGTAGTCTTATCATGCAATTTTGTTTTACATTATTGGTGAATATTGCTATACTATAATTTTATCATTTAACATATGCTTTTAGTGTACATATATATATATATATATATATATATATATATATATAGATGCAAATAAAAATTGTCTTAAAATGGTGAAATATAAAATTACCATTTGCATTGAGTCTTCTACATCTCAATCACTGCAAAGTGTTTTTATGTTTTATTACTTTTGGTAGTTTTTTTTTTTTTTTTTTGCCCTCTATTACTAGTAAATTGTGGATTGTGTTTTATTATTGTGTTAATGAAATACAGTGACAGATGTCATAATATACTCTCAAAAATAAATGTTAAAAAAGTTTTTCACCATTTAGAAGAACCATTTTTGATTCCCTAAAGAACCTTTCAGAGAACAGTTCTTAAAAGAACCTTTTTCCCCTCTAAAGAGCAATTAATTATTATTATTATTATTTATTTTTTGTACTATAAAAAACCTTTTGTGCAATAGAAAGATTCCATAGGTGTTAAAAGTTATTCATGGAACTATCAATGCCAATAAAGAACTATTATTCTTTAACAGTGTAGAGAAAAGCAACATCCTGAACATACAAGTACATAAGAAATCAACTTAAAGAGCCTCATGCCCCAAGACACTGCAGAACATCTTCACTTCAAATACAGATTTTTAGTGTCCCAGAGTGGTTTATAAAATAATATATTTTCTGATGTATTACTATGTGTAGTATATTCCATGATCAATAAGTGGTTGTAAACTTTCTAAATTAGAATTAAACCAGGGAGATGGGTGTTTCATGCTGACTTTACTGGTTTGGTAGTTGGTTGATTATTGAGTTGCTGGATTGAACATGGTTGGTAGTTGATTATGACAGGGTTTAATTGGTAGGTTTAGTACTGTGTTTGATAGGGTTGGTATTTGGCTGATGTTTACCTGCGGTTGGTGAGGTCCCTGAGCAGAAGAAGATCTTGAAGTCGCACAGGAAAGGGTTGATGTTTCCCTAGTGCAGATTATGGCGCAGTACCGGAGCTTTGCATTGCTAATCACTCGTGTCACGCTGTTACTCACCCCACTACAAACATCTCCACACAAAAGATGCTTGTGCTGCCCGTCCTTAACCATTCAGATCAGATCCAAGGCACACACCCACCAGCAGACACTGTGACGCAAATTATGTACAAACGCATTTACACATGAACATACACCAACTCACACACACAAGCTCGTACATGGGTTTGCTTTCACACACATTCATAACCATGCACATACAGGAAAGTTTACACATGCACACTGTAGGCTACGTTGATCCAGTCTCTGTATGCACAAATTTGTATACAACAAAACTGTTTTTAGATAGATGTATTATAATAAAGCATAATAGCAGCTTCAAAAGAAAAGATCATATTCATCCAAATGGTTATCCTTATTATCAATGAAAAACATAGAATTTATTAATTGCTCTTTACTTTTGAGACGGTAAATGGCACATACAAGAATGTACTGTAGATTGCTTTGATTTCTATTAATCCAAGGATTTTATAACAAACTTCAGCTGACTAGGAACTTATTACTGGAAATGAGAAAATATAACCAGACTTCAAGACTTTACTTGTCAGAAAATACCAATTGCCTCTATGTCTATCTTTAGACTACTTCATTTTGTCCATTATTTGCTGCTGTCTTGTCCAGAATGTTACATTGTACTGTCACTGAGCTCGTCCTTCTTTATTTTTCAATAATCAGTAGTTACAATTAAATCTGTTAAAAGTGAATTTTGTCAGTGTTATATCTATCAGCTAACTCACGTTTTAAAGAAGTTTAAATTTTGTATTAATATCAAGCTTTTAAAAATTAATATTTAGTCAATAAAAGACATTTCATTCATTCATTTTATTAACCCTAATCCCAACATCTTTTAATATTAATTAAGGCATTGTTTAGTCCGTTTTTGTTTTATTTAATTAACCTTTTCATTAAAAATATAAGACAATAAATAAAGTTTATTGTTTTAATACGTGGACATTATTTTAACTTTCTTGTTTGTTGTTGTTTATAAAATACGTATAGTTACATTGTGCTCATTCTGGTGTTTGTGTCTCACATTGTTTAATCTAGTTTTAATCTTGCGGAAGAAAAGTCCCCACAAGGTGACCAACAAACACGCGCTCACGGCCTCAAACATCCAACGCGCGAGCGCGCACTGCCAGCCCCACCCAAAGGAATTCTGGGAAGACATGGCAGCTTCCGCTGTTTGTGTTCGCTGAGTTTCCGCACTGAACAGTCACTGAATTAACAGAGTTCAGTTAACTTGACAACTTTATCAGTGGCGCGGTCCGGTCCGGTTCGGTTCGGTTCGGTTCGGTTCGGGATGGAGGAGAGCGGCAGTGTGGACAGTGTGGAGTCTCTGTGCAGGTAACGTTACCAAGAGAAAACACACACAAACACACACACACACACACACAGAGGCATTACTGAGTGAATATTTACTTGATTCGCAAACGCGCTTTATGAAAACCGTTCCTGGACGTTTATATAATATTTTTGAAGGTTTCTGTGAGGAGCGCAGTAGCTAAGTATGATTATTTCTTTGTCGGAAGGGATAGTTCACCCAGAAATTAAAATTGTGTCAGTGTTTACTCAACATTATTTTGTTCCAAACTGACTTTCTTTCATTAATCTGTAGTACAGTAAAGGAGATGTTAGGCAGAATGTCACTGCTTTTTACTGTAGAGTAAAGCAGATGTAATGATAGTGAATGAAGGCTGACTCTGTCACTGACTGCATGAATAAAGAGATGCAGGTTTGGAGCAACATGATCAGGATCAGTAATTGATGACAGAATGTTCATTTCTGAGAAAACTGTTCCTTTAATGTGTAAAGCTCATAGGTGTGCTTTAATCCGTCTTCGTCCTCTAATGTCCTTTCAGCTCCTCCACGACGCGCTCCGACCGCTCCAGTGGCACCAGAGTTTCAGACACAGAGCTGCGGGTCAGTCAGGACCAAAGTCCAGCCCAGCACTTCTTATTCTGCTCTTAAAACTGTTGTATGTTCTGAACTGTTACTATAACTAAATCCCATCTGTTTTTTACCCTTACAGACTAAAGGAAAGGCAATTGAAAAGGTATGACAGTGTAAATGTGAGCCTAAAGTTTGGATTAAGTCTCAGTTCCTTTGCATTGATCTCATGTTCTTCTGTTTGCAGGTCTACAAAGACCCCAGTAAAGTCGAACTTCCTCTTCTGCCAGAGGAACTGGTTCAGGATTCCGGTATTTGTGGTACATTATACTGACTTCTGTACATCATTCATTCTGATGGTTTAAATGCATCTGTTTATTGTGTGTGTGTCCACAGCTAAAGACGTGACTTACATTTGTCCGTTCATTGGGCCTGTTAGAGGATCTCTGACCGTCACTAACTACAGACTTTTCTTCAGGTGCACTGACAGGGTAAGAGCCATGCGCTCATGCTGTTTCTGTATGACTGCTGGAGAGAATTTCTAAACTAAAGACTTCCATCACCTCATTTGTTGTCTAGGAGCCGGTGTTTGGGCTAGATCTACCACTGGGAGTTTTGAGCAGAGTAGAGAAGATTGGAGCAGCAACTAGCAGAGGAGATGTCTCGTATGGCCTTGTCTGCAAGGTTTTTAGTGATTTTTTTTTTTTTAAATATTTTATATATATATAAATATTTTTTATTTTTTGCATATTTGCTTAATGTGTACGTCTTGTAGGACATGAGGAATCTACGTTTTGTGCACAAGGAGCCTGAGGACTCACTAAAGAAGTCAGTGTTCGAGGTTCTGATGAAGTTTGCTTTTCCAGTGTCAAACAACATGGTGAGAAACATAAATAAACAGAGAGTGTATATTAATGCAGCATATAATATAATTTATTTACCAAATTTAACTGATTCAGCACCAGCCTAAATGTAATTAGTATCTCTGTCTGTCTCCTTCCTTTCTCTTTGTCTAGTCCCTCTTTGCATTTGAGTATAAGCAGGTGTTTCCTGAGAATGGATGGAAGGTGTATGATCCACTGGCTGAATACAAGAGACAGGTACAGTCTGTGTTTATTCAAGGTGGTAAAATATAGTCATCCAATATTTATTGCAAAATAAATCCCTTTAGTGTGATTAGGACTCTAATGAAGCACAGGTGGCTTGTATCACCCTGAAGGGGTTTGTTTTGCAATAATGATGACAGTGTACATTATCCCATGTATCACAGGTACTTACCAAATTAATACGTGAAAATAAATAAATAAATAAAATATGAAATAATTACATAATTATTCAGTATATCAATATGAATATTTATTGTATTATGTAGTATCAATATAAATATATTATTCATATTACTTATGTAAAAAATGAATAAAAATAATATAATAATTTACCATATTTACCAATATTTAATTCTTTGAATAGAATGAGAATGACAATGGAGTGAAGAGACTTCTTTCACAACTGTATAGGATATTGTTTGCCCGGGACAACAATCATTTATATAGTTTAACATCATTATGCAAAAATATTTGCTGCATAATGCTGTGGTTAACCTATGAGAATCAAGTATTTATGAGTTGTGTTTTAAATACAAGTGTGTGTGTGTGTGTAGGGTCTTCCAAACGAGAGCTGGAGGATCTCCAAAGTAAATGATCACTACGAGCTGTGTGATTCATACCCAGCAGCGCTATTTGTCCCAGTAACTATTACTGATGAGGAACTGCGACGCGTCTCCAGCTTTAGGGCCAAAGGACGCATTCCGGTCAGTGTCATGAGACATTTCTAAATCATCACATGTCAGTCTCTGTGTGCACAATTATTTGCCCTCTGGCCTCACCACTAAAGCTATCGGCTCGCCCTGGTTCAGGTGCTGTCATGGATCCACCCAGAGAGTCATGCCACAGTGGTTCGCGCCAGTCAACCGATGGTGGGCCAGAACGGTCGCCGCTGCAAAGAAGATGAGAAGCTCCTTCAGGCTATTATGGACGCAAACGCCCAATCACACAAACTGTTCATATTTGATGCCAGACCAAGTGTGAATGCTGCAGCTAACAAGGTAAACACTTACTTTCTTTTCAAGTGTGCGTTTTGAATGAAAGGGAAATTTTGAAAGCCTGTGTACATGTGTATTTTAGATGAAAGGAGGTGGGTATGAGAGTGAAGATGCATATCAGAACGCTGAACTGGTATTTCTGGATATCCACAACATTCATGTAATGCGTGAGTCGCTACGGAAACTGAAGGAAGTTGTCTATCCTAACATTGAGGAATCTCACTGGCTTTCCAATCTCGAGTCCACCCACTGGCTGGAGCATATTAAGGTGAGACGAGAGTGATCACGTTAATCTCCTTTCTCAAATGTTAAGAAACATGAGGATGATGAATGTGGCACTGACTGTGTGGTGTGTGTGTGTGTATGTGTGATAGTTGGTTCTGGCTGGAGCTTTAAGGATAGCCGATAAGGTGGAGTCTGGGAAAACCTCAGTGGTGGTTCACTGCAGTGACGGCTGGGACAGAACTCCTCAGCTGACCTCACTGGCCTTGATAATGCTGGACTCTCACTACAGAACCATACGAGGCTTTCAGATACTGCTGGAGAAAGAGTGGCTCAGCTTCGGTCACCGCTTCCAACAGGTCAGTCATCCAGTAGTAGTTTACATGATACAGCAACAAGCAAGACTGTGAGGGAATAAAAGGTTTCCTGTATCCCAAATTGCTCACTTGTTAACTCATTCACTATTTTCTATATAATGACTGCTTCAAGTCTACAGGTCTACACTGGGCACATACCATTATATTGATATATGGCCAATTTCTTTGTTTTATGTGCTGCACAGCTACTCCAGAAACCTAATTTAGCCTTTCTATCGGAAATTACATTTTCATTGTAATATCTTGTGTAAATAATTTTTTTTTTAGTTCTATAGAATATAATTAAATAACTTTTGACCATTTAAAAAAAATTACAAAAACATATGTACACTACCATTCAGAAATGTTGGGTCAGTAAGATTTTTTTCTGTAAAAAAATGTATACTTTTATTCAGGAGGTATGCATTGAATTGATCAAAAGTGACAGTGAATGCATTTATAAAGTTACTGATTTCTGTTTCAAATGAATGCTGTCCTTTTCAATTTTAAATTCATGAAAGAATCCTAAAAAATGTACATTGACTCAGAAATATTAAGTAGTTTTCAACATTGCTAATCATTAGATATGTTACTTGTACATATTGGAATGATTTCTGAAGGATCATGTGGCACTGAAGACTGGAGTAATGGCCGCTAAAAATTGCCATCACAGGAATAAATTATATTAAAATAAAACATTAAAATACAAAACAGTTATTATAAACTGTAATTATATTTCACCATATCACTGTATTTGTGATCAAAATAAAGCCTTGGTGAACATGAGACTTCTTTCAAATTGTTTAAAAAAAATCTTAACTGACCCCATACTTTTGAACATTATTATATTTTGTGTATACAGCGGGTGGGTCATGGTGATAAGAATCACACAGATGCCGATCGCTCACCAATCTTCCTGCAGTTCATTGACTGTGTTTGGCAGATGACAAGACAGGTGAGTGCAAAACACCCCGGAGTTTCCAGAGCAACACCTGCCTATGTCTTCAGTGTATGTTCTGTGGTCTGTGTCTGTATAAGTAATAAGAATTTGTGTTTGTAGTTTCCTGCAGCTTTCGAGTTCAATGAGTATTTCCTCATAACAATACTGGATCATCTCTACAGCTGCCTCTTTGGCACATTTCTTTGTAACAGTGAGCAGCAAAGACTTAAAGAGGTATGAGTGAGAATGGGCTTGGGAATAAATGTTTGCACACTTTATATGCATCTCATTTACAGAGTAGGAATATGACAATTAGCCTCTTTAATGGATCATGATGTAATTTGGCAGATGCTTTTATCCAAAGCATCTTACAGTAAATTATCCATCATCACTGTTGGTGCGAGACTTATTTATAAGCTGCACATATGAGTGTGTGTGGGTCTAAGTGACTGTCTGTTTTGTGTTTAGGAAGTCCCGAAGCGCACTGTCTCTCTATGGTCTTTTGTGAACAGTCAGCTAGAAGAGTTTGTGAATCCGCTGTATGTACATTATCCCTCCCATGTGCTCTTCCCCACCGTTGGTATACGACACCTCCAGCTCTGGGTCACCTACTACATACGCTGGAATCCTCGCATGCGACCACAGGTATACACTCCAGGTTTTAATGGATGTGTAGGTACTGAAATTATTAGATTTGTTATCTGACTTTGCTAGCTAAAGTTTGCTCATATTTGTCTGATATTTGAATAACAATTCATTCAGGCTTTTCACACTGCACTTAAACCCCAGGCTATCATCATTCTAAACCCTGCATTTAACCCCACTTTTTGGACATTCATGGAAGTGCAGTGCATAAACCATCGTTTCAGCATTTGAAAGGAAAAATATCAAATGGTGACAGAAAACGTGAATGAAGAAAATCCATTCAGGAAAAACTTGACAGTATTGGACTGCATTTGTCCAATCAATGCCATTGACACCACAAAAAGGATGTTAACCTGGGGTTTATGAATCTACAGTGTCAACTTATGAATACTCAGGATTAATGGTTAACCCCATGTGAAATATGAGCAATGTGAATCAAGATAACCCAGAATTATGTTTACCTGGGGTTATCCATCAACTTAAACGTCTGAGGTTTTAGTTATCATTTTAAGGACTTATAATGGGTTTTTAAATGCCTTGTGCTGTCTATGTTTGGTTTGAAAGTCTCAGTTTGATGAAAAATGTATTTTAGGAGCCTGTTCATCAGCGCTACAAAGAGCTGCTAGCAAAACGGGCAGAGCTTCAGAAGAGGGTGGAAGAGCTGCAGCGCGAGGCGGCCAATCGTACGGCCTCGTCATCCTCCGAGAGGGCGGGGTCTCCCACGCGCTCCATCACACCTGTGCAGACCTTCGTTTAGGCTTTAAGGAATGTAGATGCCCACACATGCGCGGTTCTCATGTTACTTGCAGTGATGCACGAACTGATGTAAATTCACACACTAACATTCACCTCGCTGCTACCAGCTGGCTGGATGGATGGAAGAAGCTTTTAATCACTAAAACTGTTTCATACTAGTATTATATTAATACATTTATTAAGACTATTAAAGCACTAATACATATTAGAAGCATATTACGGCTTGTACTGTATGAGCTGTATGTAGTAGAACTCTGCGCCTGAGCATCACATGACCAAAGTATTGTGATGTCACTGGGATTCTGCCTGCATCATCTTGATGCAGAGGGAAGTTGAGGCCAGTTTTTCAGCCTCAGGGTTTTGCGTACAGCCTTCTGTCTTTACTTGAAATTCCGAACTTTCTTGGGCTTGTTTAAAATGACACTATGTAATCATGTTACAGATATGCTCTATATCCAACTTTTGCTTATACATTAACATTATTGACAAATAAAATGTGTTGACTGATTCAATTGGGAGTCGTCCACAGCAATAAAACATCTGCAGTATGTGGATCTAGACAAAAGATGGTGTTTCGGTCATGTGGGGATGTTTACATTCAGTATGTTTACGTGGACGGACAGAATCGAGCTAGAGCTGGGGCCTGTACCATGATGGTAGATGAACAAATTCAGAGTTACAGGATTAGTTTTGAGTTGACAAAACCAAACCACTCCAATCCAATCCGGCTTTGTTGGTACCATGATGCTGATCATCAACTTTCTTTGTCAACTCAGGCTTTGATCCTGAGTTTGTGGAGCGCGTGCACATGAATGTGACATCACTGGCGAACAGCCAATCACGAGCCTTGCAACACAAAGCAAGTTTGATTTATTTCTCACGAGAGACCCAGCGAGATTCAAAACTAAAGGTTAAAGGTTTTGCTAAAGGTTAAGAGATTGAAGAATATGACAAATTTAAACATCATATGAAACATGACAAGACAAATAAAAGAAATTATCTTGCTCTATCAGTGGAGTCACAAGTGAAACTTAAGTTAGTTTATACATTTGAAAATATATAGTGATAGAGACTCGAACATGTAAGGTCACATATAGTCATTTTTAAAATAGTGTTATCTATTGATACTACAGCTCATTTATATTACATGATCTGTATATATTAATATTCATTTAAAATAAAGGATTTATAACTGTTAAACTAAAATTGCTTGTGTGTAATCGATTAATAATAATAATATAAATCATATAAAATAACTTAAGTAATTATCGTTAACGCCAGACAGGGTTTTTTTTTTTTAGTACTAGTGACCTTTAATTTGGAGCAAGAGAAACTGGGGGAGTGACTTTCTGTGTCACTTTGCTCACATCTGATTGGTCCAATTTCAGTTTGAGATCTCTAACTCAGAACATAACCTGCCCTGGAGCAGGTTAGCCGTGGAGTGTAAGTTACTATGGCAATGAACGCCGCTAAAAGCCAAGCCACTTTCATGGTACCTAAAACCCAGGATTGGTGCAAACTAAACTGAAATTTACCTGGCTAGCCAGCTAATCCGGCTTCATGGTACAGGCCCCTGGTTTTTGTGTAGTCAAGCTGCAGTCCGAGTATCCATGACACAATGTGCAACTGAATATTTCAAAGATTAAATACATGTAATGCATCACATATTTCAGATAATGCGCAAAGCAATCCTATATCTTTTAATCTTTAGTGACTGAGAAAACGTTTTAATAATCCCAAACAGTCTGTTTATTTACACATCACATTTAGTTACATTTTTGAGGTGGCTCAATATTTTTAGACGAGTGCTTTATATAAAAACCATAAAAGTACATAAATACAAGACCATTTACAGTATTTATGTTGGTTTTAATTCCTGTCTGTATCTGTGAGCTAGCGGCCCTCCTTTATACCTCACCACTTGCCCCTCTTGCTCCAGTCTTTAGGAGTGAAATGTAAGCATTTGGGATCAATGCGGAGGTGGCGTTTTTGCATGGCACGCTCGTGACCTTCCACTATGTCCTCAGACAAGGTGAGGATATATTGACCCTGTAATGGAGAAGAGCAAATCTGACTAATTTCTGATTTTTCTACTCCAAAATAATTCAGATTGAGAAATTAAATTGAGAAGTGTTTGTTGAAAGTGTTATTTTTACCTTGTAATAATTGATGAGGTTGAGGTATTGAAGAGTTGATATCACATCCTCTTTCTTGACACTTGTGATCTCGCTAATTTCACTAAGAACATCAAAAGCAAGAACACTGCTAGAAAACTGTGCCTATAAAGTATTTCCGTAGTACAATACATACAGTGGACACATACTTGATGGTGATCTGTGGTCGCTCTCCATTCTCTGACTTAAGGTCCATGAGTATCTCCAGAATGGTCTGGGTCCAGTATGAACGGTACGAGAGGAGGCCCAAATCAGACAGAGGTTTCTCTGGGGTGCCTGTCTTTCCTTCCACCTTTGAGAGCTCATAACCTTGCAGACCAGATTTGTTTTTTAAGCAAGGCCCACAACATTCAGGGCTAATTACATTAACATTGAGACATATATTATTGAGCAAAAATGTTGTTTGACTAATGCAATTTGATTAGTCATGAAAGCTGTAAAATTACTCACTGAATTCAATGAGTAGTTTGCCATAGCCTCTTCTCTGATAAGGTGGCAAGGTCAGGATACAGGCCACATTATAGTCTTCTGTTGATTCCTTCTCCTTTAATGAATGAGGAAAAAAGACATTTAATACAGTGGCCTCAAAGAAGCCAAGAGGTGTTCATTTTAAATACAGCACAAGCAAATGTTTGAAGGATTAAAAAACATCAAAACAGTTGCCAGCAGAGATAAAATATACCTTTGAGAAGTAGCCAACTATATGGAAACCCTTTGAGTCATACTCTGTCATAACATAGAAGAGGAAAGGATCTGTGTCATAGTACAGGGTCTTGTGGTCCAGGAAGCATTTGGCCAATAAACACAAATTTTGGGAATATGCCTGTGCAGTGAAAGAAGATTTAAAAAAGATTTAAAAGACCTTTAAGAGACCACAAAACATGTATAGTACATGCAGTAGAACATATGCACTGGATCCTATTAAAGGAAAAGTGTCCAAACAACAACATTTAAATATTCTTGATTACGTTTAGCCACTTTAACAACAACATTCTTGAGTTATTTGTGTTAAAGCACTAATCCAAACTCTAATTTTGTCATCTGCCTTTCATTACACACCTTGTTTTTTCTGCCATCTATTTCAAAAAAGGAGATGGTTCCTTTGCGGTAGATCTCATTTCCTGGTGGATGCCGCAGGTTGCATTTTGTCTGTAAAAGTTACGGAGGAGTAATATTAAATGTAATACAATTATATACAAAACATATGTAACTATAACAGCTTTTTAAAGATGTGGTCACATCTACCATTGTGAAATTTCAATGAGAATCTGTACAATCAAGAATTTTACATGAGGGTAGAAATGTGCCCCAAGCAGACTTCACTGGTGTTCAGGCTGGTTATGCAAATTCACCGCACCGACCAACAGAAAGCTGCTAGGTTTAAATGTGACTTCAGTGTGTTGTGTGCTTTATGCATGGCTGCACTATTGACAATGAAAAATGTCATTAAATGTGACCGCATCTTAAGCCTACAGTTGTCTAACTACTCTTACCAAGTGTCTTTGGAGACATTTGAGGCTCTTGAGGTATTTGAGACAGAATTCACAGAGGTAGAGAATGGGCAGAGAGGTGAGCTCCTGTGGGTATGGAGAGAAGTACCAAGGCTTCAGTCTGTGCCGGCCCAGCTCAATACAGTCTATGTTTTTCATTCGCGTCACAATGTCATCATGACTGCGGTCAGACACCAAGCTACCAGTCATGCGCGGGGCAGCTGGGATTCCATCTGAACTGTCCTGAGAGTCCTGAGATCAGAGAGTAGAGGCAGGGAGAATAGTATGAAACGTTAATACATGAAGACAGTGACTGTGCTTCATATTTTAAAAAATGGGATTCATATAAACTGTTTTTTTTTTATGTCAGATTTAGTGATTTCTTTACAAAAATACATATATTTATGTATTCAGTGCAATGGATTCTATTACTTCATTTACAGAATCCGTTCTGTTTAGAATCTAATTCGTTCACAACCCTAAGCCTCCATTCTGACAAGACACTCAAACCAAAGCAAAAGCAATGGGAAGTAAAGGAGCCGGACCTCTCCTGGCAGCAAATAGACGGTGGAGCAGCGAGGGCTGTTATTCTGGAACATCTTTACCATCTAGAAAAACACAAGGGGTTGCAAAGCTTTGGGAAATTTGAATGGAGGAAGGTAAGCCATAAAAGTGCAGAAAGCAAAATCTCAGTGGAAAACATTTTAATGATTTGATTTTGGTTAGAACCCAGTTCTCGCTCAGTTCTTACTAGTAGTCAATGTTGGTTATAAATATAACTGTACAGAATTTGTATAACACAGTATTTCACCTATAACTATTGTTAAATTAAAGTACCTTTATGAGATATACAGAAAAGAAGTGCCCTAACACACCACAATCCTAATTTTAACAGATTCTGGATATTTTACAGCACCATCTTCTTGATAATGTAAAAAAAATTAGATTTTTAGAATCAGCATTTTTAGCTGCAGGACAGCAGGACATACCTCATCTGTCCCTCCACAACTTTTTCTTTTTCTCCCAGGCTGAGGAGAAATGAGATGACGCTGGATGGATGATGTGCCATTCTTCCAGGAGGAAGAAGCAGAGGAGATAAAGAAAAGTTTGATTTTTTTAAAACAATATTTTTAAAAAAAAAAAAAATTATTCCTTATACCTAACAACTGTGATATGGAAATTAAATTTTTATTAAATATTACATAAGAAGAGACAAACTATTCTTGAATTGTTTCAAATACAGTCATTTCTTACTGTGGTGAGAGAGGTGAGCGGTTCATGCTCGTCTCTGGATTTAATGCTGAAAGAGGAATCTCTCATTGCTGGATAGACAGAGGCCTGACTCGCTTCTGCAGAACCAGGAAGTGAAGGCACTGGAGTCGCTGCGGTCACTTGTGTGGCCAAAGAGACTGACTCTGCTTTCCTTTTCTGTAAGATCAAACAGAAACAACCGCTACTTTTTTTCTCTGCATAGAAAGTGAGTGCAACATTCTTTAAAAGGTACTAAAATCCATCATACCTAACAACATAACCATGAGTGAACTTCTGCCACTTACCTCATGAGAAAATAAATAAAGGGTAATGAGAATGTTCTGATTGATGGGGTCTGGCTGAGCTTTTACATACAGAAAACGGAATAGATTTGCTTTAGGAGTAACAAAATATTTTTTTTTCAGTTCCCCGTGTAATAAATATTAAAAATGTATCTAATATTTTAGATGTACATTATAACTTTGTAACTTGGCATCTTTCAAATATTTAATCTTATGTCATTCCTTTTATACAGTGCTAACATTACTGTGCAATAAATAATATCTTTAATTTACACGTCACATAAAAGGTTCTAACTGCTATCTGCAGTTTAAAACGAGATGAGGCAAAAACTGCATCCCTCACACTTTGAAAAGTGTATAATGAGCTTATTCAAATTAGTCTTTAATTCAGCTCATTCAACATAAACTCTTGCTGTATAGATTGATTGATAAAAAAGAACGAGCAGGGATCTTCTGTACCGGTGTGGGGAGGGTTTTGCCTCTTGAAGTAGCTGAAGCAGACTGAACATGGAGATCTAGACTCTTCTTCTAAATTTGAACAGAAAGTGAGAGATGATAAACGGACGGAACAGCATGCGAATTTGAAAACAGCTGTGTATGATTTACTGTACATCAGGGGCAGTGTTGTTTCTAGGTCTAGAGCCACAGGGTACAGAGTGGATTCTCTTACCACGTCTCTCTCTGGGGAGCTCGGGCGAGACCCAGGCAGCCCATTCTTCATTGGAGTCTTTGCCTCCTTCTTGGGAAACTGGAGCTTCTTAATATCCAGTCGGTCTGGAGTAACCCATTCATCCAGGCGCTTATTGACTTCCAAACAAAACAACAAATTCAGCAAAGTTTTTGCTTTGAAATTAAAAGCTCAATATGGAATCATTTACACTCTGAAGGCAAAAAAATGAGGTAAGTGACCAAAGCTAATAACTAATACTCACAGTCAATGTAGTGGACATAGTAGAGCTTTTTTCCAGAGATGTCTTTAACGCTGAGAATTTCAGCCAACGCTATGAAGGGACGAAATTATACATTACTTTTGTACAAACAAACAGTTAAATCCGTAAATATCTGCATATATATAAAAATATAGATATATATTATTATACTGCTATTCGCATGTAGCTGTTTTTGTATACACATGAGCACTGACATGTAACGCTAGGGCAGAGGAGCTGCTAATGTTATTGTGTACATTATACACGCAGCTGTCAGGCTGATACTTACGCCATTCGTTTTCATTTTCTTGATTTTTTCGCAGCACGGGAAGTCGACAGCCCTCAGTGATCTCAACCTATGAGGACATAACGCAATTATAAATGACATCGACCAACACAGACAGAACCAATTTCATTTAAATCGCCACCAAGACTACACAGAAACCACCCGTCCGTCCATTACTCACCGAGTGATCCGCCATCTTTGTTTTATCAAGCGAGCAGAAGAGCGCGCTCACGCGCTGCAGCAGAAGGCCAGTCGCGTTTATTTGACTGAAGTGACGCACTCACTATAACTGATAAAACTATTTTAGCAATAAGGCTATCATTTTTGTCTTTCTACAGTATTTATATAGCAATTTAAATCCTTGTTTGTGTCATTTACAAAAAAAAAAAAAAAAAAAAAAAAAACCCGTAAGGAGCAAATAAAAAATAACTACGAAATGCTGATGAACTTAATTCGACATTTAGATGAAAATCTTTATTAAAACGTATGGTTTAATATGTTTATTTACTGTCAAATGTCCAATTTGAAAGACTGAGTAAGGAAAATTAAAAATAATAAAATAACAGATATTCTATGTTTAGTTGAAGTATTACATAAGGGGCACTTCTTACAAATTGTTTGGATGTATCAGGTTCATGTAAGAGCCAATAAAGTGAATACTAAATGCACGATGAGCAAAGTACCTTTAACTAGACAAGAACGTAATACTTATGAAAAATAGTTTTTATTTATTTTTTTTATGAAAAAGGTGTATAATAGTGTTATCTAACTATTTTTGTTGGTATTTATTGGAATCTGACATAAGCCTGCTCATATTCTTTTTTTCTTGTTCATCTTCAGTGCTATCTACAGCTCTAAGTAACTTAAAGGATTATCCTGCTGGAAATCACTAGTAATCATATTAAATATTCTGTAAATATCACCACTGTAATTCGAATTAATTATACAATTACTCGAATTATTTCTAGGTTACGACTAGGTTCTCTATCGTTCTGTCATAGAGCCGTAATGGAGCCCTTTACAGTCCTACTGTTGCCAGTTTCACTAGAATGCACAAGAAAGGGTGAGATCTTTACATCACAAACACGTCACAGAAAACAATGCGTAGTTTTTTAAAGAGGCGGGACGAGCTCTTTGATTGGTGCAGATTTTTCAAACCCGTTCTTCCCGCCCATCGGCGCTGCCATCTGATTGGCTGTTGAGTCTTTCCTTTGTAGTCACAGGTCGCATCCGGTTCGTGAGTCGACTAAGATACAAAAAGGAGAAAGCAAAAAATTCTCACCAGGAGCCGAAAACCGAGAAATGAAATCAGGTTTTTAGTTATTCTTTTCACGTATAGCGATATATGAGTTTATATGTAGTTTTTAATCATGAGTTTAAGCCACTGATGTTTTTTATAATAGTATTCTCAGAGCAGTTTTAGATGGTTGGATCCATTTTATTTATCGGGATTAAGTGCAGTTTTAATTGGATTGAATCTGCTCAGGTCTCACCTTAACGCATGTGCTAAAGGTCGTCTTCGCGTTAAGTGTATTTATATTTTATCAGTAGCGGTAAGTGTGTGTTTGTGGGGTTGGTGATGGCCACATCGGCCCTGTACGCCTGCACCAAGTGTAACCAGCGGTTCCCGTTCGAGGAGCTGTCGCAGGGCCAGCAGCTCTGCAAGGTGAGAGCGCACATGCACCTACTGTTTACATCAGTCTGGGGTACAAGTGTGTGTCCTGTTTATGATCAGAGAGCTGTGTAAGCGTCAACTGTGAACAGCAGAAGCATTTAGACATTATCTTTAAGCTGAAACACCACTGCTGTCTTTACGATACAGCCCACCAGTCATACATGAAATTGTAATTGTACTGAGCTGCACTGCCCTTGTTGGATTCTTTGCGACCTGTTTATATACATCTACATACAGTGGTGGCCTAGTATTAGTATTTTCACCTGCTAAGTCAGTTATTTCTAGCTTTTGCTGTAGTGTGTCAGTAGGAAATATCAGTTTATATTTCCAAACATTCATTTTACCATTAATTGTAATAATCCAGTGAGATTTTCGTTTGACAACAGCCAGTGCTCCACACAGAGATCTGATCTGATCATCATCCAGTCTGTCTGGAATGACATGAAGAAACAGAACAAACTGAGACAGACTAAATCCAGAAGAACTGTGGCAACGTCTCCAAGATGCTTCAAGAAACCTACCTGCAAAGCTACAGTACTGTTAAAAGTTTTAGGCACTTGTGTAATAATGTTGTAAAATGAGGATTCTGTCAAAAATAATGCCATAATTAGATTTTCTTAATTAACTTCTATTAACTAAATTAAATCAACATTTGGTGTGACTATCCTTTGCGTTTAAAGCTTTTGCTGTAGGTGCACTTGCACATAGTTTTTCAGGTAGCTTTGAAGCATTGAAGCATCTTGGAGACGTTGCCACAGTTCTTCTGGATTTAGTCTGTCTCAGTTTGTTCTGTTTCTTCATGTCAGACAGACTGGATGATGATCAGATCAGATCTCTGTGTGGAGCACTGGCTGTTGTCAAACGAAAATCCTCACTGGATTATTACAATTAATGGTAAAATGAATGTTTGGAAATATAAACTGACACACTACAGCAAAAGCTAGAAATAACTGACAAAACCATTTTTTTAGCTGGTGAAAATACTAGTGTTCTAATCATTTTGGCCACCACTATACATGGAACACATCTAAACACCTGGCGTGAGGAGTCTTAAAGCACATTTAAAGTTTATACCATTGATTGTTTTATTCCTCGCAGGAGTGTCGGATCGCACACCCTATAGTGAAATGCACCTACTGTAGGTCAGAGTTTCAGCAGGAGAGGTAAGACAGTCACACAACCAGGGTGGGGAAAATAATTCTTTCTCCATTTCTGTGCAAATGGAAAAACTTTCCTTTTTTCAGCAAAACCAACACTATCTGTAAGAAATGCGCACAGAATGTCAAACAGTTTGGAACGGTAAGTTCACTTGAGACTATACATATATGTTTAAATAACTGGAAATTCCACAGATGTGTGTGCTAACACATATATCTTTTTCTCTTTTTTTCCCAGCCGAAGCCATGCCAGTACTGTAACATTATTGCTGCATTCATTGGGACCAAATGTCAACGCTGCACCAACTCTGAGAAGAAGTACGGCCCTCCACAGACCTGCGAACAGTGCAAGCAGCAGTGTGCCTTCGACAGGAAGGATGAGGGAAGGAGAAAGGTGACCAATCGCACATGCACGTTCTTATTACTCATCCACACACACTGGCTGTGTTCTCTCACGCTGCATGTGTGATGTGATTCACTCCGCTCTGACAGATTGGACAGTCACTGTTTCCAGATTTCAGCACATTGAAAGCAGGAGCTTATAGAGCTCTGTTCATCATCAAGCGCTCAATCATGTCTGTCATTAATTACCGGACAAGTTGCTCAAAACTGCTGTTGGTTTAGGCACAAGCACAACACAGAGCTGAATCATTAAAGCCCACTCCTCCCACTAATAACTGATCAGCCAGATTTACAGATGTATGATCAGCAGTGTGTTGTGTATTTTGTGATGCATAGATGTGGTGGTTTTGTCTTAACGTGGTGTAATTTTTTTTTTAGGTGAATGTGTTTGAGAACATCATTCATTAATTTTGCAAATCCATTTGGTGATGCTAGTGGTTCAGAAATTTACTTCACCTTTCAAAGATCCATGTGGATATTACACTCATATCTTGAATTTGATTGCAGCCCACAGCTGTTGTTGGGTTTTTTGACACTGTTGTTGGGTTTTTTTTTTCATTCAGCACTTTTCTTTGTTTTGATTTACAGATACAATAGGAGGAATGAAAATGACAGTGGTTAAAATCTAAAATAAACACAGGGATAAAAATGAAAATTGTCATTTACACAACCGCAAGTTGTTCCAAACAAAACAGAAGATATTTTGAAGAATGTTGGTAACCAAACAATTGCTGGTAGCCATTGATTTCCATGTTATTTTTTTTCCACACAATGGAAGTCAATGAATACCGGTAACTGTTTGGTTACCAGCATTCTCAAAAATATATTCCTTTGTGTTCAACAGAAGAAAGAAACTCCTACAGGTTTGGAACAACTTGAGGGTGAGTAAATGATGACAGAGTTTTTGGGTGAACTATCCCTTTAAATACTGTTAACAAATATTCATTCTCTAATGCTGGAGATGTTTATGCATTACAAAATGCAAACTAAGTATACAGCATGTGCGATAGCACCTGCAGTGTTATTGTTAATTAACACTATTATAGATCTTTCCATTTTTGATTATTGAAATAAAGCTAAAATATGCATATTTAAAAAAAAAAAAAAAAAAACATTAAAAAGAATAAAACTGAGAAATGTTGCCTTGGAAATGTTGAAGTATTAAAATTACTAAAACTGAAATAAAAATAAATTAAAGCTAAATATAAAAGCACTGCAAAATTACAACAAAAAAAAACTAAAATGAATGTAAAAAAATGAATTGTATGAAATAAAAGAAAATATGTTCAAAATATGAAATAATGTAATATTTAAACTACTAAAATAAGACTGAGCACGCTTAATGCAGATATTAATTCTATTTTTCTCCAGGTGGATGGGAAGCTCTTGTGTTGGCTCTGCACACTGTCATATCGTCGTGTTCTACAGAAAACGAAAGAGCAGCGGAAAGGCCTTGGATCTTCCCACTCTAACTCCTCTTCTCTCAGTGAGAAGGAACATCAGAGACACCACCATCATCATCAGCACCACAGACATGGAAGCTCGCATCACAAGTAACCATGAATAATATAATACACATACAAACAAGCATCACCGTGCATCAGCATCCAGTCACAAGAATACAAACCTGTTTATTGAAAATCCTTACAAAAATGCTGTCCTGTGTATGTGTGTTACAGAATAAGTGGTACTTTAAGTCCAGAGCAGGATCAGGGATTGTGGAAGCAGAGGTGAGATGCGTCTTTTTTACATACATACTGGAGGCATGCAGTTTATATTCGACTACAGTTTAATATTTAGGATGATCAGTGTGCATGCTGTGAGATTGTGTTGAGGTGTATTATTGACTCTAATTCGTTTCTCTTGTGCAGTATTCAGAAGGAAACGCCAAAGAAAAAACCCAAACTAGAGACAAAGCCATCCAATGGAGACAGGTAATTACTTCTCACTGTAATCGTCTCTATCTGTCTGTCTCTGGCCTTCCAGGCAGGCTGTCACATTCTCTCCTTAAATGTTAAACGCATTTCTTTTTCTTTCCCTCCAGTAGTTCAATCACTCAGTCAATGGATTCTGGAGGCACGGATAATTTTATCTTGATTAGTCAGCTGAAAGAGGAAGTGATGTCATTGAAGCGCATGCTCCAGCAGAGAGACCAGACCATCCTTGAGAAAGACAGGAAGGTAACTTCTGATGTTACTTCCTGGCTTTGGTGCAGCATGCACGTAGAATGTTCCCATTTTGTAGTATGACTCACTGAATCAGAATCATGTAACTCAAACAGTCCTCACATTTTCATAAAGGACAAACTCTGAAATCAGATGCCAGGAAATAGTACATAGAGATCGATGGACGCATAAGTGTTCATTAACATATTCAAATAGACTTGTATCTCTGGGAACCATCCTGTTGTCTGATCAGCCGCCCACATCACAGTCCATTTGCTGCCGGAGGTGATAATTGTGCTCAAATGTTTGAGCTGTTACTAGAAGTCCATAAGTAAAGATAAAGATATCATTGATGTGAATTTGCATTTTTTGTGCAAATGTGGTGTATTCCAGTTCCAGTTGAGCTATCTATGCAGTGTGGCCATTTCAGTACAAATTGCAACTCGTGAATTGAAAGATGTAATTTTTTTTTTTTTTTTTTAAATAAAATAGAGAAAAATTCTCTAGAGGCTTTTTATAGTTGTTCATTTGTTTAGAAATGTTTCTATGTTGGTTTGGTTGGTAATGAAACACAAGGGAAACTGGTTCATTGCCATAGATGATATCACAGCACACAAATTTGGAAAAATGACTTCTGTTCTTGAATATTTTGAAAAGATCATTTCGTAAGTTTGTTTATTGTTTCAGCTGACGGAGCTGAAGGCAGACTTTCAGTATCAGGAGTCAAATATGCGGGTGAAGATGAACAACATGGAGAAAGCGCACAAAGAGGCCATGGAGCAGCAACAGGTCACTTACACAGTACACTCTTCATCACACATAATATTTCATAATTTTAACTGGTAACAAGAACAACCAAGCAATATTTTTATTACTTTAATACTGTGGAAAATGTGTCTGTTAGTGTTTTGATGAGCACTTTGAGAAATTACTATTCTTAAAGGGATAGTTCACCCAAAAATGAAAATTCTGTCGTTTGATTATTCACCCTCAAGTCATTCAAACCCATAAGACCTCTGTTCATCTTTGGAACACAAATTAAGATATTTTTGATGAAATCCGAGAGCTTTCTGACCCTTCATAGACAGCAACGGAACTGAAATGTTCCCAGTAAGGATATCAGTGGTTCAACTATAATTTTACGAAGCTACAAGAATACTTTTCTGTGCGCAGAGGGTCAGAAAGCTTTCGGATTTCATTAAAAACATCTTAATTTGTGTTTCAAAGATAAACAGAGGTCTTATGTGTTTGAACGACTTGAGGTAGAGTAATTAAATGACAGAATTTTCATTTTTGTGTGAACTGTCCCTTTAAGTTTCGGGTTGATAAGATTAGTTTTTGGTGTTTTTGAATGAAGTCTCTTATGCTCACTAAGGCTGCATTTATCAAAAATACAGTACAATTACTAATAGTGTAAAATGATATTACTATTTTAAATAACAGTTTTCTATTTGAATATATTTTAACATGTAATTTATTCCTGTGATGGCAGAGATGAATTTTCAGGCATCATTACTTTAGCCTTCAGTATCACCTCCTTCAGAAATCATTCTAATGCGCTGATTTGCTGCATAAGAAACATTTTATAAATGGCTATGCTGCTTAATATGTTTGTGGAAGCCATAATATTTTTGGTTCTTTGATGAATAGAAAGTTAGCATCTGTTTGAAATTTATCAATTCAACCTTGATCAATTTAGTGTATCCTTGCAGTAGTTAGTATGTATTTCTTTTTAAAACAATTCTTACTGTGTGTGAACTTTTAAACTGTGGTGTTCATATTTTTCACCAGCTGTGGTTTTGTTTGTGTTTGTGTCTCAGGCAAAGAACAGAGAATTGATGAAACAAGTTGCTGCACTCTCGAAAGGCAAGAAGTTTGACCGCAGCAGTAGTTCACTGCTGTTACCATAGCAATGACCTCACGCCATAACAAAGACCCCTTGCCCCGATTTGTCATTACTGTGAGGAAGCTTCACCCTCCATTGCTCACAGATTATCTGTGTGTTGTGTTTTATTATTCTGATGATGTCACATATGCAAAAATCTCAATTTATTATTATAATGGTTTTATTTTCTTTGGCTGTTCTCAGCGGTTTTAGTAATCACATGTATTTACAAAACAGACATAAATGTATAGAGCCATTACAGGAGCCCTGGCTGAACCCAGCCTCAGATCTCATATGCAAAACATTTCAGAACTTCTGAAAACTGATTGAATGGAAGCAGAAGAGCTGTCAGCAAATGTACGGAAATGTTATGAATTGAACGAGTCAGATATGCTGGACAGTTTTTATAGATGCTAAATTCATCTCTCTCTCTCTCTCTCTCTCTCTCTTTCTCACGCTCGCTTCTCTTTTGCTCTCTCTTTCTCTCACTCATGGAAAGACTGTATTACTGCATGTCTTACTGCCTGGTCAACTGTGTGGTTTTGTATATTATCTGATTACTCTGTTTGGCTTTGTATTAGTGATATTTCAGAGATGAATTTTGCAGGCCTGTATGAGACACTGCTGTTTTAGTGAGTGAAGGCTCACTTATGTCAACCTGCCCATGGATTCTCATATTTTTACTGTCAGACACTTTTGTACTTTTTTTTTTTTTTTCCTGCAACATGGACGTTTCAGGAATATTAAAGCTAGTAAAACCTCAGTTTGTGTGTCTGTCCTCCTTATTGATGTACTGAAAATAGTGGGAAGTGTGTAAGGTTTTTATAGCATTGCATTTTCATTTGCTTTTTAAATGCCATTTCAAATGTACTCTTGCTTTTAGTTTGTATTAATTTTCATTATTATTGGAATTCTAAGGACCAATTTAGTTGAAACTTTTTTAAAAAAAAAAATCTTTGCACTGATTCATTACTGCAGTGGAGGGAGAGGCGGGCACGTTTTTCCTGCTTTTGGCAAAACCTAAAGCAAGACAAAAAAAAAAAAATTAAAGAATAAAGCCTGAATAAAAATGCTGATAAAAGTCCATGTTGACCATTCGTGGTTTCTTTTTTTTTTTTTTTTAATGTAAACGTACAGCGGGTCGCCTCATGGGGGCCGCCATCATACATGAGATCACATGACCAACGCATATTTTGTTTATTATGGTAGGATTGCTGTTATTCACTTGGAATAAATTGATAATGGCTGACTTGAGGAGCACATTTCTACAATGGCATGGGTAACAGGAAACTTGCATCCAAGCTGCTAGGTGTCAGTGTAGGTCCAAGACTTGCATTGGTCTTTGATTCTGCATTTTCAATGCATTTACACAACTTTGTACTTCATATTAATTATTGTGGTGATTAAGGCGCTGTTATTTAGATAATATAACGGACACTGCATTTTACCATGTCAGAGGTCTCTTGTAGACAGCGGTGTATTTGCTTTCGCGTCAATGTTTGTCCCGCTGCCGCCTCCGTAACCCCCCCACACACGTGACTGTAGTGCGAGGCGCGGTGGTTGATGGGATACAACAGCGGTTCTGGTAGCCAAACATTAATAAAAACTAGCTTAATTTGTATATTTTTTCGATATTAGTGCTTTGAATTCGTGTGGTCTCGTTGATAAGTTTGGAAGCATAGAGTTGGATTTACATCGTCCTGCTGCAGGTGAGTTTAAAATAATGTAACAAGTAACGTGACGCAAAGCAAGCATGTTTTTATTGAAAACCTAACAAAACAAACAGACAACATTACAGACATTAAAAGTCGTTAGACCTTTCCTGTCTCAGTCAGTACAATATTCCCACCTTCCTTGTTTTTGGAGAATTTGTTAGACTAAATAATTGAAAGGAAATTGATTTTTAAATTATGAAGAATTGAAGAATTGAACACTTACCAGTAACAGAAAAAAAATGGATAATCTACATTTATCCTTTTTAAAATAGCATATCAATGCATTGTCACAATTGATAAATTGAGGATTACAAACATAATCTTTAATTTCCACGTAAACCTTCTAATGCCAAAAGGAATATGAACAAAGACATTAAATAACCAAACAGATAAAAGTCTCTCTTTTTGTTGTTACTTACAAAATGAACAGCAGTACTCTATGTCTAAATAGAATTGTTGAGTATTATAACTGTAATCGAAACATATGTCATGTATTCATGTGAAATCACCATAACAGGTGAATCATCCCCAAACCTTTGACATATCAGACATGAGGCATTTGTGTGTGTGTTACAATGCATTTGTTTCAGGTAACCGAAGATGACCACAGCAGCAAGGCCAACGTTTGAGCCCGCGAGAGGAGGACGGGGCAAAGGAGAGGGTGATCTGAGTGCTTTGTCTAAACAGTACTCCAGCAGAGACCTGCCAGGACACACCAAGATCAAATACAGGTGAAGTTGCTGTTCTTTACAAAATCTCTTTGGCAAAGCAATCAATTATTAGGACAGAATTTGTATAATGCCTATGCATTTAAAGGAGTAGCCTAGTTCACCCAAAAATTTGAGTGACAAGTTTGCTCACTCTCAGGGCATCCAAGATGTAGATGAGTTTGTTTCTTTATTGGAACAAATTTGGAGAAATGAATTATTACATCACTTGCTCACCAATAGATCCTCTGCAGAGGATGGGTGCCGTCAGAATAAGAGTCCAAACGGCTGATAAAAACATCACAATAATCCACACAACTCCAGTCCATCAATTAACATCCTGTGAAGTGAAAAGCTTTGTTTGTAAGCAACAAATCCATCATCAAGACATTTTTAACTTCAAACTGTTGCTTCCAGCAGAAATAGGAGTCCTATGTTCTCAGTAACACATCTTCTAATGAAAATGTCCATTCCTGGCTTTTCCTGCATTCCCTGCCTAGCTTTTCGCTTCATAATATGTTTGATTGACTGTGGATTATTGTGATGTTTTTATCAGTTTTTTGAACTCTCATTCTGACGGCACCCATTCACTGCAGATGATCCATTGGTGGGAAATTGATGTAATACTAAATTTCTCCAAATCCGTTCTGATGTTAAAAAAAACAAACTAATCTGCATTCTGGATGGCTTAAGAGTGACCAAATTTCCTGTTTATTTTCATTTTTGGATGAACTATTCCTTTTAAGTGTGAAGGTCTGATTGTGTGTTAAAGTCTTAAGATAAAACTCATCCTGATACATGTGTGTCCCTGCAGGCAGCCCACTCAGGATGCTCCAGAAGACGTGAGAGCTCGTGATTTCAGACGTGAGCTGGAGGAGAGAGAGAGAGTTGCTGTTAAGAGCAGAGACAGAGGAGCAAGAGGTGAAGAAGCATGTTTTATGTGAATGTTTTTTGACTTGATATCAAGATGTGTTTATTGACAGTGACTTTGTTTCTTTTAGAACACACAACTTCCTCATCATCTTCATCCTCCTCCTCCAAGCGGCCACGTCTGGATCAGATTCCTGCTGCCAACCTGGATGCTGATGATCCCCTCACTGATGTACATACACTTTCTTATAGATGCTTAGGCATGCAGGTTGATTTTGATGGCAGTTTGAAGAATGTGTCTGTGCATGTTTTAGGATGAAGATGACTCTGACTCCGGCTCTGACAGTGACGATGACACTGCCGCCCTGCTGGCTGAACTGGAGAAGATCAAAAAGGAGCGAGCTGAGGAGCAAGAGAGGAAGGTAAACCTCACTGACCATTTACCACCTTTGTCACCTTGATCTTGATCATTATCGCAAAATAAATGCCTTCAGGATGATCCTGGTCACCATTTCAGGGTTTATTTTGTGATTATGAGCAGCCTGACTCTGCATTTATTCCTTACTTAGGCTTGATCTCTTATTGATGTAAGTCATCGCTGTGATTTTTATTTTATTTTTTTTTTTTTTTTTTTTTTTTTTTTTTTTTTTTTTTGTGTAATTAAGGAAAGGGAACAGAAAGCAGAGGAGGAAAGGATACGTATGGAGAACATTCTGAGCGGGAATCCACTGCTCAATCTGGCAGGCCAGCAGCAGCAGCAGCAGCAACAACAAAAAACACAGAGCCAGAATGCATTCAGTGTGAAGAGAAGGTAATTTAATGGTGGTAAAAATAAGTAACACAAGATTATTTGGTTTTCTGTCTTCTTTCATACGTTACTTTTAGTTGCATAGTTCACCCAAAAATGAAAATTTCCCCATGATTTACTCAGCCTCAAGCCATCCAAGGTGAATATGAATATTCTTCTTTCAGACGTATACAATCGGAGTTATATTAAAGAATATGGATTCCTGGCTCTTCCCAGCTTTATAATGGCAGTGAATGGGGTTTTGATTTTGAAGGCCTAAAAGCTGTGTCCATACATCATAAAAAGTGCTCCACACTGCTCCAGGGGGTTAACAGAGGCCTTCTGAAGTGAAGCTATGCCTTTGTGTAAGAAAAATATCCATATTTAAAACTTTATAAACTATAATCTCTAGCTTCCACTAGGGATGAGCATTTTCCAAAAATATTGTATTCGAATATTTGGGTTCATAAAAAACGAATATTCGTTTATTTAAATTAGGTTTAATGAGAAAGACGTTATTTTTAATTATCAAGTTTTTGACACGATTTCTGAACAAGCTTATGATTAGCCGTTACACAACAATGTTCTACAACAATGTTACGTGTTATCTCAAGGTTTTATTATGGTTGAAAGCATATGTAAACCAAAAAAAAAAAAAAAAATATATATATATATATATATATATATATATATATACATACACATACATACATATAAAAAACAAAAGCATTCAAAAAGCATTTAAAGTTTGTTCTTCAATCTGATAACAATAAGAACGCGCTGACAAAGATAACGTGTGCTAACAGTTTCTTAGCACTCTCCCTCGAGGAAACTTCAAGATCTCAGATGTGCTCTCTTCTCGGCTCAATCGGAGTACAGCTGTGCTTACCTGCGGTCATGAATGCAGTGATGGACAGCTGTCTTTCCTCAGTTGACTGTGTTTGGATTTCATTTGATTTCTCATTGTGGTGGTGATATTATAAATCAGTTTCACTAATTCATTTGATCAGAAGTAATTACATTTTGTCAGATCATTTAGTAAGATCATTTTGATTAAATCCAAACTTAGCAAGGCAGATGATGACATTCTGTGATCAAATACTATCAACTTGTTAACATGGTTCACAGCGCCACTCAGTGCATTTAGTTAAAACTGCTTAGGATTTATCATGAATTCCCTGCATTTACGGCCAGCAAATCAACACAGAGTAAAATTTGAATAGTGTTTTTATTTTTCGAATAATAATTACAGACTGAATATTCGAATGTTCGACTATTTGTGCAGACCCCTAGCTTTCACTAACTGTTGTATGCACACGAAAGTGGTGTTCCAGCGGGTAAATCATAGGGTAATTTTCATTTTTGGATGCACTATCCCTTTGAAGAATTAAAGCAAAGCAATTAAAAGAACTCTGGACATTCATGTGCTTTAATGCAAGATGATGGAAACACTGTTTAAATTAAAGAATGGCCCATCTGATAATAAACATTTCACGCACTTTTATGTTAAATTGTGTGATAATTATCATAATATATTGACATTTAATAGAAGTGTGCTGTTAGAAAGAATAGTACATGTTCTAGGTAGTTATAGTATGAAATGTAACGGCTTACAAAATTATTTTTTAATTTTTATTATCTTTTTGCTTTGTTTGCTATTTCTACAGCTTTTATACGTTATTTATTCTGAGATCAACAGCTTTAAATGTCATTTTGGTCCAAAAGATTCTTCTTATACAATATTGGTAATAATGAAAAAAATATTGGCTGGTGTTTTTGTTTTTTTTTCTCACTGAATGTTGGAAAAATGGCTTTGTCTTTGAATTGCAAATACGTTAAAACAGAGAGAGCTCAATAATATGCTACTGACAACATTCAAGCCCAATTTCACATTCTGTTTCTGGCAGGTGGGACGATGATGTCGTGTTTAAAAACTGCGCTAAAGGAGTGGATGAATCACGTAAAGAGAAACGCTTCATTAATGACACCCTGCGCTCTGAATTCCATAAGAAATTCATGGAGAAATATGTTAAATAATTGTCTTGTTATAGAACTGCATTTCAGCAGTTTGTTTGAAATAATTTTTCATTTGAGCAAATATCATATGTCCTCATTTTGTCTTTTTAATCTTTATGTGCTGCCCTTCAGTAGTGGGTCTGTAAAAGAAGTGTACCAATAAAAAAGAAAAGAAAAATAGAATGCTTATTCTTTTCTCTTTCTACTATATATGATCCAGTTGTTGTAAGTCAAGCTTTATAACATTCACTTATCCTGCGAGTTTGTGTCTGTTATCTTTATCATCTTATTATTTTTAGTCATAATTGCCCTGTTTGTCCTGATTACGTTAATAAAATAAAAAATCATTTACATGTTCAGACGTTTCCCTACTTTCAAGTCAGGTCAGACCTTTTTTTTTTTTTCTTGAGTTTCTGAATCAGTAGAGCAGATCTGGCTGAGTCCAACCTGACCTACGTCCTTTCACAAGGGCTTTCTATTCTGCTCCCTTCTGTAATTTGATCTTTTATTCTTAACATGCATTATTCTCTCCATTCAATTTAGCTTTATTTATTTAGGGCTTTTAACAGTAGTGATTGTCTCAAAGCAACCGTACAAAGTAACACACCTAAACCCCCCAGCGAGCAAGAAAATGGCAACAGTTTCATAGAAAAACTCTGTTAATGTAACAAATATACCTTTTGAGAAACCAAGACTGAAAGAGGAAACCCATCCTCTTCGGTTTGGCCTGAATTTCTTTGAAAGACTGTATATAGAATCAGTACTGTGGATCTCTATGGACAGTTTGTCTAAAATTAGTAGTCCCAACTGTTTGCTCAGAAAGAAAACCAGCTGTGAGGATGTGTTTAGATGTCCTGATAGCACATAAACAGTCCTTTATCGAGCTAAAGCTTGTGGTAGGCATGGAGAGGACTACATTAGCAGAGCACATGAAGCTACATCAGTCAGTGATGTATTTACGTGGCCAAAGTGAATGAACCGCTACACCTAAGGCACATTTCCAGGTCAAACCTGTTCTGAGTTGGCAACTCTGTGATTCATGACCACTGACCCACAGCTAGTCTTAAGTGATTGTTCACATGTTCTTGGAATGCCTTTCCCTCAACAGTAAATGTGCATCAGCCGAGTGGGTGTTTGACTAATAGAACGATGTGTTCTTTAAAGTTTGAGAAAGTGCTTAGCTCTGACGTGTCTGATTGTGTAAGTGAGGTAAAGGAACAACTGTTTGTCAAGACTATGAGTATAAAGGAAACACCTCCTAATATTCCCTCTAAAAACTCAGACGTAACCTCAGAACTTCCTCCTCAGAAGTCTTCTGATTGGCTGAGGCCAGCGGGTGGGCTCTAAATGAGGTTCACTAGAACTATGACTGTACAAAAAACATCCAATCAGCCAAGAGAGACGGAGACAGAGAGAGAGAGAGAGAGAAAAGGGAAGCCCAAACCTCCTGTTGCAGTTGCCCGTCTGTCTGAGAAAGGATAGGAAAAGAAGAGCTGCTGTGCACAGTGTTTATTTGAAGGTAAGATTTCAGCTTCCTGTTCGCTTTCAAATTCTTTTGCCTCAGGTTTCAAGTTTGACTGAATGATGATGGCTTTCCTTTTCTGTTGTTTACAGTAATGTTATACTGTTAGTCTGCAGATGATGTTTTTGAAGTGGAGTGTTGAGAGAGGGAGTAGACATGAGGTGTTTACACTCATGCAAAAAATTATAGAAATTAATGTAGATACAGATTTTCAGTGTGTGAGAATTTATCTGAATGTGGATTAGTGTGGTTATACTTTTTAAGGGTTTGATGGAAGATTTTATTTTTTTATTTGTTTTAGTTTTTTTTCAGATTGGACTAAATGGTCAAGAGTATATTAAAATACATTATACTTTTTTAAACTTTAACACTTTTTTAATCCGTTCAAAAGTAATACAAATTAATGTTTAATAATAATGTTTTATAAAAGTTTTTATTTACTTTTTATTTATAAATACTAATAGTTCCCTATAGTATGTGTAACATGAACTCCATTACTGCATTTGTTACTATTTGTTAATGTTGAAAATACTTCTCTTCTTCATGTTAGTGCACAGTGCAATAACTAATGTAAACAGAAGCAACTTTTGATTTTAAAGATGTACATATAGATGTTAAAATAAACATTCAGATAAATAGTTGCTGTAGATGTGTTATGTTTATTGTTAGTTCATGTTAACTAATTAATGCTAATGAGTGAAACCCTATTGTTTTACCATTATATATGAAATATTTAAAAATTAAAAAGAAATGCATGTATTTATAAAACAACATGCACTACAGTGGTCTGCCTGTTTTCTACTTCAATATATTTTAAAATGTAATTAATTCCTGTGAATTTTCAGCAGTCCTTCAGTGTCACATGATCCTTCAGAAATCATTCTAATACAGGCTACTGATTTGGCGCTCAAAAAACATCTTATTATAAATATACAAAATTGTTGCTGCTCAGTATGTGTTTTTGGAAACTGCTTTTTCTTCAAGATAAATAGAAAGTTCAAAAGAACCGCATTTATTTGAAATATGCATTTGTAACAATGTTACAAGTCTTTACTTTCCCTTTGAATCCATTTATTGCATGATATGAATGAGGGCTACATATCATGCCAGATAAAAGTGATATCACGATATACAGGATGTGTGTTTGTTTGACAGTTCTACAGTTTTCCAGATGTTTAAGTGGGTCATCTGATTTCCTGAACATGCCGTTCAAATCCCTCCAAACTGTGCTGTCATCAGTTTGGAAACAGCAGCCTTCCTGGATAGTGCTGCGGTCACTTAAGCTGGAGCAGCATGTGTGTCTGTATGTTGATATGATCTGCTCTTTTGCAGCCAGCAGATCATGCAAGAGATGCTTCTGAAACTGGTTTTGGTGTTTTTTTTTCAGTCTTTTTTTTTCAGTGCTATTAGTGGAGATTAAAGTCTTTTTAATATAACACGAAAGAAAAGCCTTTGATATTTGTGCCAGGGAAACAGCCTACACATCCACTTGAGTTTGATCTTATGTCTTTGCGTGTGGGTGTGCGTGTGTTGCACAGAATAAATATTAAGTAAATATTAAGTCTGTTGGTTCACTGCCTTTGGTCGACCACAAACACGGGGGTTTCTTGATGTTTCCTCAGGGTTTCTTGAACGTTAGTGGTAAGTTTGTGGTGAAGTAGTTCCTTAATCAGCCATTCAATCACACACACTTCTAAATCTTACTCTTCCTCTTTCTCCCTTCTGCTCTATTCACATTTAATAACCACATATTGTCGGTCATGTGGGATGCCTGTTTTTCTGTGTCTTGTTCTGAGTGTCCCAGAGGGGTTTCAGTCTAGTTCTGTGTGTATGATACAAAGAGAGGATTGAAGTTTTTGATCATGTGTTGTTGCTATTTCAGCACTCTTGTAAGTTGATTCATATGGAAATATGTTGGTTTGTGTGCAGGTCATGTTGCCGCAGTGTGAGAGAGCACGGAGTATAAGTGGACGTCCAGAAGGGCCGTATCGGGCGGTAGAAAGTGCAGATGCTCTCGTTACACAGGACTTTGAAGGCGTGGACACGCTGGACAAACTTTTTGTACATGCTGTGAAGAGATTTAGTAAGGCACCCTGTCTGGGCACCAGAGAAGTCCTTAGTGAAGAAGAAGAAAAACAACCCAGTGGGAAGATCTTTAAGAAGGTAAATTCATTAACTGATTTGATTCGGTATCAGTTCAATCACCTAAAAACAGTCAAAAATATTAGTGACAGTTGATATAGAAACGTATGTGTTTTTGTTTGTAGTTGGTCCTGGGGGACTACAGCTGGATGACCTATGAAGAGGTCAGTCAAGCAGTGGAATCTTTTGGCAGTGGTCTGGCAGCTTTGGGCCAGCAACCACGTAATACCATTGCCATCTTCTGTGAGACACGGGCAGAATGGATGATCACAGCACAGGCCTGCTTCAGACGCAACTTCCCATGTAATGCAACCACACTACTTTTACTCTAAACGAGTTTAGATCTAAATCTTACAATCATAAAAATGTGTTTTGTTTTTTGTTCGGCTCAGAAGTAGTTATTTCACAGCTGAGTTTATGTAACCTTTGGTTTACATAGCCTATTTTCAGTCAATTTAGCTGTACATAAAGAGCTTTGTTATTAGTTATTCACCTATAGAGGTTAATTGGAATCAGAACTCTCGGACATTCACAGGAAATAGCTTACTTCTGCATTGGAAAATAAGGTGGATATTAATGGTGGAGATTTTTCAGTTACTCTAACTTTCTGCCAGGTACATCACCAAACACAGTAGGTGGTGGAGATGACTTTATAAGTGAGATATTCATTCACTAACTGAACGATTCATTCAAAAACACTAATTCACTCTGGAATTAAACAAATTACTGTTTTTATCAGTGAGCTAGTGAATCATTCATTCAACCAATTTGTTTTAACAGTACTGACTCATTCAGGCTCATACCACTTATGGAATAACCCTGTCAGGCTGAAGTATTCATAATACAATTTCAGCAATGCCAACGCTGATACTTGTTTCGTATCCTATTATAACACCCAACTCTATATATTCTTATACAATAATTGTAAAAGACTAAACACTAACTAAACACTAAACAGAAAGCATACATGAGCAACAAAGTAAAAATACAGTCACTTCTCATGGTGAATGACGAATGAAAATTAAAATAAAGACATAAACAAACACTGTAATTATAGGAGGCATGAGCCCTGAAGCCTATGTCCATAATGTCCTCTAAACATCTCTTCTCATAGATGTTACCTTATTTGTTTCCAGATCTTAATAAAAAATAGATCATTTATACTTTAATATAAATCCCAGTTCTCCTAAATACAGCATATTTCTCAGTTCTCTGGCCCACATCTCAAAGGTGGAGACAGAGTCCAACTTCTGTATCTAAACAAGTCTTTTTGCAAGAACCATACACTGAAAAAAATGACTCATTGAATTTACTAAATTTTTTTAAGGTAAGTGGTTGCAATCAATTTATTTTAGCTACATTTAAATAAATAAATTTAGTTGAAAGTTAGTCAACTAAATTTGTTTATTTAAATGTAGCTAAAATAAATTGATTGCAACCACTTACCTTAAAAAAATTTAGTAAATTCAATGAGTCATTTTTTTCAGTGTACAGAACAAGATGGCCTGTGTTAGATATTCTCAGTTCCTAAAAGTCATACACAAGAATCAGGTTCCAAATTAATATAATGTGCTTCAGAAAAAAATTATGGGAATGGCTGTATTTTACTGCATGCCAACAATTAATTTTGCTTTGGCTTTGTTTGGAACTATTTTCATTACCGGTACAAAAACAGGCAAAGCAACTGGCAACATTTTGCCTAAAATAAATGTTACATAGTAATAACTTGTATAACTCTTGTGTAAAAGTAATATCCATGCCAGGCCAGCCCTGAATGTATTTACTACCTGTATGTACTTTTTTTATAATATTTTGTCAATATTACATACTGAACCTTTAATTTAGTTGTTTTTATATTTAAACTATATATGCAAACCTCACAGATCCTGCAAAGATTATCTGAACTTATGAGCACAATTGTACGTGTGTGTGCAGTGGTAACACTATATGCAACTCTGGGGGAAGATGCTGTAGCTTATGGGCTGAATCAGTGTGGAGCCACTCATCTCATCACCAGCACAGAACTGCTGTGGACCAAACTGAAGGTACACAAAGCCACAGACATGCAAGTGTGACTGTGCTTATCGGTGTGGTCTGGCTAAAAGTTTGCATTATATTACTCTTTCTCTCTTTCTCAGAATGTTTTGAGTGCAGTTTCAGGGTTGCAGCATGTTATCTATGCAGGCAGTGGTGAAGTATGTCATGCTGATTACCCACAGTCTCTCGCCATGCACAGCATGCAGGAAGTAATGGAGCTCGGTGCAAAGCCAGAGAACTGTGAGTAACATGCAAAACAATTATTTATACAACCAAACTGAATTGATTCACAAGCTAATACACATGCTCTCTCTCTTTCAGTAAGCAAAGAGTATGAGAAGCCAACTGCATCTGATCTAGCTGTGGTGATGTACACCAGCGGGTCTACAGGGAAGCCTAAAGGAGTGAAGATGCAACACAGCAATCTGATTGCAGGAATGGCTGGGCAGTGCCAGCGGATCCCGGGCCTGGGGTGAGCAACAGTAACACCAACACCAGTTCAATAATTTGCATGTTTTTCCATACACTACAGACAAACAAATTACTTCCAGCTTAAATCATGTATAATGCATCAGTAGGGTAAAACTGGAGTAGGAGTGTGTGGTGAAGCAAATACAGGGAACAACAGAGACATGTGGGTGTAAAATTACACAAATTATGGAAAACTAGCAACTGATGAATAAATGCATTTAAAAATTTATTTAAGTTAGTGTCTAATCTTAAATCTTTATTTTTGTGTGAGGGTTATTTATATACTATTATGGTATTCATTCATTTTTTGAATTAGCTTTCATTTTTATATTTTCAGTTTTAATTTTAGTTTAAGTTTTAATACATTTTTTTGTCACTTTTATATTTTTTCTTTAAACATTTCTATTTAGCTTTATTTATTTTTATATCCGTTTTAATTTGAGTAATTTTAGTACTTCAACTTATTTCAGCTGTTTCCAAGGCATCACTTAAAATAAATAAATAAATAAATAAAATAAAAATTCAACATTTCTAAATTTATTTTTTAATGTTTTTTTTTTTTTTAAGTTTATCAACTAATATTTATTTTTGATTTCAGTTTCATTTCAGTTAACAAAAATAAGTTTCAGTAGTTTTAGTTTTAGTTAACAATAACAACATTGCTGTGTATGTACAGGTCCCAGGACACTTATATAGCTTATCTCCCACTGGCTCATGTGCTGGAGCTGACAGCAGAAATATCCTGTGTGTCATATGGCTGCAAGCTCGGATACTCCTCCCCACACACACTCACGGACCAGGTAACACACACACACACAAACATACATACACACATACTCTTTTTCTCTGTTATATCTCTGTGCTTGACCTGTGCAATTGTCTATGCAGTCCAGTAAAATAAAGATTGGTGGTAAGGGAGATTGCTCTGTTCTTAAACCCACCCTGATAGCGGCAGTACCGGTGAGTTTTAAAAATTAAAAACTTTGAGTGTTTTATTTTTGTTCCCCTCTTTTTACTCAATATTTGTGTGTATGTATCTGTTGGTGTGTGTAGGAGATCATGGATCGTATCTGCAAGAACGTTAATGGGAAGTTGAGAGAGATGTCAGTCATTCAGAGGACTCTGTTTAAAGTGGGATACAACTATAAGCTGCAGAAGGTGTCACAAGGAGCCGATTCTCCAGTGTGTAACATGTGAGTCAGTTAAACATGATGGGTATCTATCTATCTATCTATCTATCTATCTATCTATCTGTCTGTCTGTCTGTCTGTCTGTCTGTCAGTCTATCGATCTATCTATCTATCTATCTATATATCTATCTATCTATCTATCTATCTATCTATCCGTCTATCCGTCTATCTGTCTATCTGTCTATTTGTCTATTTGCATTATTGGCAAGACAAATAGCTGTAAAATTATATAGCCAAAAGGATTACTGCTTAGCTGTGTACAATGAAAACAATGCAAAATAAGTATGCTTTGCATATTAACTGCCATAGCTCGCTAAAGTCACACAGAATGGCGCCAGCCAGCTGAAACAATTCTTACGCTTTTGAAACAAAAGTATTTGACTCATAATATATATATTTATATATACATACATACATACATACATACATACACACACACACACACACACACACACACACACACACACTGACTGTCTGGCCAAAAAAAAAGTTGCCATCTGGATTTAAATAAGCAATTACTTAAGATTTTAGGATTGGATCATTATTGCATTTATATGTAATGTTGTATGTTTGGCAATAATTCATTTAGCCCTAACTGAAGCAGTGTGTAACCATGTCGGAAAACCTACCCAGGGTGACAATGACAAGAGGCTCAAATTGTGAAGGAAAAAAAAGGTTGCACAATCTAATATTTAATTAGACCACTTTTTGCTCTGATAAAATTGTGCTTTCATTGTGGCATTGTTTTGACAACATTATGCAACACCACAACATTTATTAATGCCATCAAGAGTTGCATTAATTTTTGTCCAAGATCTTGTATTGACAATGGGAGAGTCGAGCCACTCTGTAAAGTCAACTCACATGTAACAAAGACTTTCAATTGGTTACGTTTAAGACTCTGGGGTGACCAGTTCATACATGAAAATGATTCCTCATGCTCACTAAACCAGTATTTCACAATTTGGGTCCAGTGAATCTTGTCATTTTCATCCTGTAATATACGTGGCGTGGGTACGTCTTACAGAATGGGTGTTAAAGAAATAAAAACCTGCATCAGTTAGGATTAAAAGAATTATTGAACATATAACATACCAGAAACATATTAATTACTGCAATACCAATCCAAGTCTAGACTCATCATTATTTGCTTATTTGAATCCAAATGGTGACATTTTTGGCCAGGTATATAAATTGCTCCATTATTATATTGAAAATATACTTTGATATAAACATGTATTACAATATTTTAAAAGGTTAAATAGTTAAATTTCTAAACTTTGTGTGACGGTATGCTTATTTTACAAATACATTTGTGTGCTAAATTGTGTTGTGAATTCAAAATTTTCATTCAGGGGTAAGAGTGATAAAATGTTGCCTATATGCAGTGCTGCAATTACAAATTTTGCCTATCTAATGGTCTCTGTCTTTAAGATCTTGTTTGAGATGATGATATGATTGTGTGTTTCAGGTTGTTTTTCAAGCGTGTGAATTTGCTGCTGGGAGGGTGTGTACGTCAGATGTTGAGTGGAGGGGCTCCACTGTCTGCTTCCACACAGAGATTTATGAACGTGTGTTTCTGCCCTGTTGCTGTGGGTTACGGCCTTACAGAGACGTGTGGAGCGGGAACTATCTCAGAATGTTAGTGCACTCACATTTTCCTGCATTTTAAAATGACTGCATTCCTGTGCCGACACGTTCAAACTTGTGTTTGTGTGTGTTTACAGTTTCTGATTACAGTACAGGACGAGTTGGAGCTCCTCTCATTTGCTCTGAAATAAAACTGCGAGACTGGCCTGAGGGTAAGATACACACACACACACATGTGCAAACAACAACAGCAATTGAGGGTTCACAGGTTCACTTTACATTCCTATCTTTCAACCGACCTCTCTCTCTTTCATCATCAGGTGGATACACCAGTCAGGACAAGCCACACCCACGAGGGGAGATTTTGATTGGTGGACCGAATGTTGCCATGGGATACTTTGGGAGTGAGGGGGAGGGAGAAAATGACAACTTCTGGGTGGACGAGGCAGGGCAGCGCTGGTTTTGTACTGGAGATGTCGGGGAAGTTCATCCAGATGGTTGTTTGCAGATTGTGGGTAAGTTCTGAATCATCTAACAGAGAAGAGTTACGTCAGAGAAACGTCTGCTGTTCTGTCAAACATAACATGCCAATCCTCCACTTCCTGTTCTCAGATCGTAAGAAGGACCTGGTAAAGCTGCAGGCAGGTGAATATGTGTCTTTGGGGAAGGTAGAATCTGCCCTGAAAAACAGCCCCCTCATTGATAACATCTGCGTCTATGCCAGCAGGTACATCATAACTTTATATCCCACAATATTCTGTATCTAGAGATTAACCTGGATAAAGTGTTAATTTTCATGTGGCTGGAATTTTAGCACTGAAAATCAGTTTTGTTGGTCATAGGTGTTCATACTGATTGATTTTATAACATTACGTGTGGGCTGCACAACTGTCCATACGCATCTTTTAATCTGATTACAAGTGGGATGTATGATGCTATCAAAATGTTTTTTAAGTTTCATTTAAAGATTAATTAAATTTATAAAATACAGTAAAGATATTTGTAATGTTGCAAAAAATTGTAACTTTTCAACTTTCTATTCATCAAAGAATCCTGAAAAATTGATCACAGTTTCCACAAAAATATTAAGCAGCACAGCTGCTTTCAGCGTTGGAAATAATAAGAATCGTTTCTTACCAAATCAGTATATTAGAATGATTTCCGAAGGAAGTGTGACGCTGAAGACAGGAGTAAGGGTTGGCAATTCAGCATTTCCATCACAGGAATAAATACAGTTTTAAACATATTAAAATAGAAAACAATTAGTGTTAATTGTAATTGTACAATATTACTGTTTTTGCAGTGTTTTTGATCATATACATGCAACTGAAAAAAAAAAACCACAAAGTACTAGAACTAAGAATTACTGTAGCAACCCGATCTTTTACAGAAGTGTATTGATTAAAAACTTTTACAATTGCTTATCCGTGGCTTTAAAGCAAACAGATAAAGCCACAAAACTTGTTCTTAATCTTGTGTGTTTTTAGCAAACCACTAGGCTACATTAACATGTATTGATACAACTTAAACTTGTCATGCAGGCTCTCTTGTCAAGACACCATAATGCAGAATAATCACATGCCGTCAGTTCAATACTAATATGTCCTTGTACTATTTCCAATCAGTGATCAGAACTTCTTGATCAGCTTTGTGGTGCCCAATCAAAAGCAAATGACTGAGCTGGCAAAAAAGAATGGGATAGAGGGCGAGTGGGAGGAGCTTTGTAAACACACAAAGATGGAGGAGGAAGTACTAAAAGTCATCAAAGAGATTGCGGTCACAAGTAAGCACAATTTAATGTTATACTAACTTCTCAGTAATGTTTGGTTAATTAAGTATGCTGCAGAAAGTGGAAGTGTGTAATGCTTTCAGTGTTTTGTTTTTTTTTCCCACACTTGTTTTGGGGGGCGGGACTGTCTGTTTGGTGACTGAGTTTATTGTCTACAGAGTGTCTATTATTGTAACTACAGAGATTTGTGTTTTTGAAGCTGTGAGAAAGTAGCAAAGGCATTTATTTTTTGTGTGTGTCTATGTGTGTAAACTGTATATAAATTATCTGTGTGTGTGTGTGTGTGTGTGTGGTACTGTAGGTAAACTGGAAAGGTTTGAGGTTCCACAGAAGATCTGTTTAAGTTCTGAGGCTTGGACTCCAGAAACAGGGCTGGTGACGGATGCCTTCAAACTAAAGAGAAAAGAGCTGAGAAATCATTATATAAAGGACATTGAGAGGTTATATGGGGCTAAATGATGGACATGCAACACTCATCTAGGCAGATTCCCAATTGGTGTACTTCTTAGATTACTATCCCCCCAAATCATAGTAATGTGTCGAAATGCGATTTTACTGTGATCCTGTCTTACTCCATACACTAGACATGAAGAGAGTCTGCCAATTGGGATTCATCCATGTACTGTATAAAGTCTCTGCCATTCCTGCTGATCTCAGTAGAAACACCATTCTTCCCCCTGCTGGATGTATATGGTCATTACTGTGAGTAAGTACTGTGAGGAATAGATTCATTTAATGGCAGTAAAAGATGCATGCATTGCTGTTATATATATATATATATATATATATATATATATATATATAATTATACATATAATTTTATTTTTTTTATTTTTTTACTTATAGAGGTGCCTTGAAGCATATCAATGTCAACTATTTTTTAAATGTTCAAAAATTGCCACCTTTACTTGAAAGCATTTTTGGGATGCAGTTGGTAAATGTCAAATTTTTAGTTGCTTGGTGTTTTTGTTTGTTTGCTTAATTGTTTGTTAGAGTCCATTAAACAAAAGTGAAAGCAGTGTTGTTTAGTGTGAGTCACCCAGCTTATTTCTGATGGCAAGAGTGGTAACGGTCACTTACGACCAGCAGAAATAAAGCTGGGAACTGTGTAAACGACAGAATATAATGTGGGATGAGTTTATGTTTACATATGTATGGTACATGATTTTTATGTATATCATTGACATGAAAGGGAAGAATTTTTTTATGATGTTTGTATATTTTTATGTTTGGTTGCTCAGGTGCGCATACACAGATGAATGGGTTAAAGGCAATACATAATGTGTAAAGTGCATTGGAGATGAAACTGGGAAGTCATATTTTTCCTGTTATGCTATATATTTTACAGCATAGTTTTATTTTTAAAAGCTGTATCACCATTCCTCAGCATAAACTGTTTTCATCATACATTTCAACATTTATTTACATAAACAAACCAAACATCCTGTTATTGTTTTTCTGTTTTTTTATGTCTGTGCTTAGATTTAGTTGTTTGAGACATTTAAAATTGTTTTTTTACTTGTATTTAAGCTCTATACCTGTGAACTGTGCATTTTTTTCTGACTGAGCTATATTCTATCACTCATTTTCTATATAAACATAGATCCTTTTTCCTTCTCTGTCCACCATCATTTCAGAGTTTTGACATCTCTTGCATTATCTTGCTTGTTTGCACATTTCAGGTGTCTTAAAACAAAACGCCCACTTACAATTATTGTTAAACACTCTCATTTAAAAGCTAAATTTTCCAAATTAGGCACACAGAGTCAGGCTATTTCTCTCCTTATTTATCTGTCAAACCTTGTTTTCTGTACTTTGCTATTGGTGAATTCCTCCATCTCACCATGCCAATCAGCCTCTGTAATAAGGAGACCTGGACGTTTAACCCTTTTCTGTTAGAGCTGTTCATTTGTCAGAGTCTGATCTATTCTTCTTGAACTCTTCCATTTCATTTGAAATGGCTGACAAAATAAAACATGAATTTTGACATGAATTCATCCTTCTCATTTATTTGTTAGTAAATAATTTGTGATTTAGAACTAATGCATGTTCAATTCATATACAACCATAATAAACAAAACCAACTGTTCAGAAATTAGCAGTGGCAGTCCCATGATGTGCATGTATGTGTATGTGTGTGTGTGTGTGTGTGTGTGTGTGGGTGTGTTTGTGTGTGGATGCTAGTATGTGGGGGTGTGTGTGTGGACGCGTAATAAGTGTGTTTTGGGTTTCTCGAGGCTGTATTTTTTACTCCTGTCCGCCCACAGCAGCAAACTGACTCTTCCAGCTCCGAAACACAAACAGAACTGAGCCAGCTCTACTTGGAGCATGTTTTAATGTCTTAACCACGGAGCTCCGGTCCGGTTCGGTAACGTTACCGTTCGGCGGCGGCAGCAGCAGCAGCAGTTCTGGGCGGGTTTGATGCTGCTGGACTCACGCTGAGGGAGGTGAGGAAGGAAATGGCGGCCGATCTTCATAAATAACCGTGATTTTCGAAAAAAAAAATGAAATAAATAAAAGACATTTTCCAGTGAGTTCGTTCGGGAGATTCGTTTCCCAGAGTCGTTCATATGTCAAGGCAGTTTGAGCCATTAGTTTGAATAGTGAGAATTAATGAAACACTATAATGTGCGTCGTATGAAGAAATGTAAAGTTTTAATGGGGTTTTGCAGTTAGTTTTACGTTGTTTTGGTGGGTTTGGGGCGGTTTTAATGACTGTTAGAGGAGCTGGAGGCCCGTTAGCATGTTAGCATGCTAGCCCGTGTTTACGGAAATTAAACTCAACATTAAAAACACAATTAATAAAATTTCACACGTTACACGAATACATAGAGATTTTGTGTGATTAATGGAGTTTATACGGTGTTTTATGGTTAGATTTTGCGTACAGTAATGTTTTTGACAGCAGATGTTTGATATTATTAAAGTCATACAAATGTACACACGTCCTTCACACAGACAGGCGCGCGTGCCTCATTCAGTACGGTAATTGCATCATTAATCGTTATGGTTGTTGTTTTTATGTGCAAATATGTTTAGGTTTTTTTTTATGCTGCAGCGTGTGTTTTTCAGCTGTGTGGGTCTGTCTGTCTGTCTGCTGCAGTGTGGGGACACTTGTAAACTCCAGAAGAAACAGAAGATGTTGACAAAATGCTAGCAGCTCAGGACCTTCAAACAGACTTCCACCAGTAAGTACCAGACACAAACTAACTTATTCCTTCTCCAGCCAGACACTGTCTGTCTCCAAACCTAACTGTTCAGCATTTATGGGCATCATAGGCACATTTAACAAGAAGTCCAGCATCTGCTACATGACAACTTGCTTACTGTGTGCTTGTGTAAGGCCTACCTAAAACAACACTGTGTTCATATTTGTAGGAAAACAGCTCATTAAACTATATCTTGGAGTTTAGCCCTGTATGCGCACAAAACACATCTGACCTCTCGTTAGAGCTCTGTAAACAACACTAAATGATGTAAAATATATACACTTGAAATACTCCACATACACACTGCTCTAATCACTGGTGCATTTTGTTTGTTTAGGGAAGGATACTCTCGGCTCTCGGACACTGATCTTGAAGATCTCGACGGTCGGAATGGCAAATCTGGGAAAGGAAAGGTACTTATTAGACAGTGACCTTGCAGAAAGACATTCAGATTTCTTGTATCACACAATCAGCTTTCAAATACACTGTTAAACAGATATGAGTAAGGCTGTGCTATTAATCACATAAAAACAAAACTGTGAAATGGTTTAGTGTGATTTGTGTTTCAGTGAAGTGCAGCATTGTTTTTTTTATTTACAAATCTGCAGCTCATGAGTGGTTTGCAGAAAATACTGCTCCACACAAAATCATCTCTGCATGAGCTTTCAGTTTGGCAATGCAATATGCACCAACTGTCTTTAAACCAGCTGTTGTTAACAAAAAAGAAGATTTTAGGGCTCCCTGCTGTTTTCCACTGAAATAAAGCCTTAATGGTTTAACATTTGAGAAAGAAGAAATTAAAACAGTTGTACTGTAAAGTAATAATAATTCTTCTTTTCTTATTGTTATTGTTCTTAAATTTATATTACTGTGAAATGTTACAATAATAATATTATTTTGTTTTTATATTATTATTATTATTATTATTATTATTATTATTGTTATTATTATTATTATTATATTGAGATATAATCACAAAATGGCAAACCTGGAGCTTTTTTTTAATCACATTTTAAATTGCAATGGGAATTTTAAAATCACAATTTGAGCCATGCAGCCTTAGAAGCTTGTTTGATTAAAATTGTCTTGCTTTTTGTGTCTAGAAGGGGAAAAAGACCCTTGGAGAGAAGTTGAAGGGGTCAGAGGTGAGAGGTCGGGTTAATGGCCACCATCAGGAGAACGACATGGAGAATCTCAGTTTGTTTGAGATTGTCAAATTGGGCAAGAGTGCCACACAGGTACCAGCATGCACACAAAGAACTTCAGATACACGCTGATCTGTGAGACTGTATTCATTCACAGACATACACACCTCTCTGTGTCAAAGTGCTCGGATGTATCATCAGAGTAAATCAGCGGTTTGTGTGGTTAGTTATTATATCCAGGTCTAGCTGCAGTTTATGTTTTCTGTGTAGGCTTGTGTGTGTAGGAAAAAAGGTTTAACTGAGCGAGTGTGTGTGTTTTCTTTGTCTCTCTCTCTGTAGTCAGTGGTTGATGACTGGATTGAGTCCTATAAGATGGACAGAGACTCTGCCCTGTTGGAACTCATCAACTTCTTTATCCACTGCTCTGGCTGTAAAGGTGTGTGTGTGTGTGTGTGTGTGTGTGTGTGTGTTCTCTAAGTGTAAATAAGTTTACATAATTCAAGTGTATATTTTGTCTTATTGAATGCGTATGTTTGTTATAGGTGCGGTGAGCTCCGAGATGTTTCGGCACATGCAGAATTCTGAGATCATCAGGAAAATGACGGAAGAGTTTGATGAGGTTTGTTAACATGTTTATACCACAGACGTTTCCATGGGTAGAATCTATGATGGAATGGAGGAGATTAGATACTGTAAATGTATATGGAAAAAGAGTGTGTGTGTGTGTGTGTGTGTGTGTGTGTGTGTGTTCAGGACAGTGGTGATTATCCGCTGGCAATGGCAGGTCCGGTGTGGAAGAAGTTTAAATTAAGCTTGTGTGAGTTCATCGCGGTCCTGGTCCGACAGTGCCAGTACAGCATCATCTATGATGAGTACATGATGGACACGGTCATCTCTCTCCTCACCGGCCTGTCAGACTCACAGGTCAGAGCGTTCAGACACACCAGTACCCTGGCAGGTGGGTGACTTTGGGCTAGGTACTGTGCAGTGTTCAGAATAACATACTACCACATAGGGGTGGGCGATATGACCAAAATCTTAGATCACGATGTGAGTAATTTTATTTCACGGTAACAATAAATATCATGATATAGTTAGTTTTGCTTTAAACAAGGTCTTTATGATATCAAAATTTTTGATACCATAGAAATTTCATAATTCTTGTCACCAGGCTAATACTAGCCTAAATTATAAATAAATAAGAAATGAGCTACATTCATTGTATAATATAAAGTAATCAAATGTATAAAAACACTGCATATTCTTCAGAGTGTAAATTAAATATATATTTCTTATTATTAAAGTTACAAAAGTGATTTAGTTGAGAGCAGTGAGAGATTTTCGCTCTTGTTGTTTGACAGCAGCTCTTGGATCAGTCAGCAGGAATTTTAGACTCCTGTCACTTTAAGAGCTGCCCAGATCCAATATACTGTTACACGTTTTCTTTCTCAGCTGTTTGCTTTCACTCAAGACCTACTGTGTTTACAAGGATACTTGCAAAAATGGGCATTTTGACACATACAAGTATGTGTATTTAACCTCTAATTCATTGGTCTCAAACTCGATTCCTGGAGGGCCACAGCTCTGCAGAGTTTAGCTCCAACCAGCTCCAAATCACACCTGCTTGGAAGTTTCTAGTAATCCTGAAGACCTTGATTTGCTGGATCAGGTGTGTTTAATTAGGGTTGGAGCTAAACTGGGCAGAGCTGTGGCCCACCAGGAATTGAGTTTGAGACCCATGCTGCGTCCCAATGTGCCTACTTATACTACACCCTTAAAGTATGTACTCTTTTGGTGAAGAAAAAGTACACACTTTTGAGTGTGTAGTAGAAAAGTAGGCAAGCTTTGGGACATACTATCACTTCACACAACTGTGTCTTTAACTGACCGCTCTGTCGCTCCTGTTACACGCACCCTGTCACTGTAAACTGGCCTGTCAATCATCTTGTCACAGTTAATATCCTCCACATTTAACTTCCTACCGTATTGGAGAGTAAAGAAGTAAGGTGTTGATCTGTCCGTCGTGGGTCTTTAATACTCTAACTTAACTCTGTGAGCACTGTCTTCACGTGCGCGCGCCTCTCTGACAGTGCTCAGAAACAGTTTCTTAGACCGCACACACCTAAATGAGCTCTCTTTCACTGCTGATTGCGCTTCAGTGGTTTAAAATCACTTGTTTTAAACTGCAATGCTTAAAAACACGTGCAAACAATAAGTTTTCATGACCACGTAGCTCAGCAACGCCACGTGAGTGTGTAACTGCGATAAAGACAATATTTGAAAATCTCGATATTTGAAAATGTAGTTTATGCTACTTCTGCTGCATAAACATATTGTTGTCATGATTTTTTTCATGCAATTTTCTGTCAGTGTGTTCTTATTGATAAAGGTATGAATTATACACTCTGACCTTTTTTTCACTGTATTTCAGCCATGAAACTGATGACCGCTTTGGTGAATGTTGCTCTGAATTTGAGCATTAATTTGGACAACACGCAAAGACAATACGAGACAGAACGCAACAAGAGCATTGGGAAACGAGCCAATGAACGCCTGGAGCTCCTGCTGCAAAAACGCAAGGAGGTGATATACACACACACGCACACACACATTCACATTTATACTCAAAAACCTGATTCAAAATCATGTTCTTTTGTAATTATTAGCTCCAGGAAAACCAGGATGAGATTGAGAACATGATGAATGCCATTTTTAAAGGAGTATTCATCCACAGATACAGGTAAGCAAACATCCCAAATAACTGACTGACTGATTCAATTAATTCATATTTTAAAATGATCCAAGAGCTGCTTTTTCTCTTGTATTTGTGTGCAGGGATGTGATTGCTGAGATCAGGGTTGTCTGCATTGAAGAGATTGGTATGTGGATGAAGATGTACAGTGAGGCTTTTCTTAATGACAGTTACCTGAAGTACGTGGGCTGGACCATGTATGATAAGGTATCACAAACACATTCACACAGATTGCTTGTTATATACAGGTCAAACCTAAACATCTCACATCTCACCCATTTACATTATTTTTCATTCTCCAGCAAGGTGAGGTTCGTCTGAAGTGTCTTACTGCTCTTCAGGGTTTGTATTATAGCAGAGAACTCAATGCCAGACTGGAACTCTTCACTAGCCGCTTCAAGGTGAGTCTTTCATCAGGACACTTGCTATGGCAACACCGTCTCTAAACGTGGATTCCTATTTATAACTGAAAAATGTATTTTCTTACCGACAGTTCTCTCATTCTTTGTCTCTGTAGGATCGAATTGTGTCCATGACTCTGGATAAGGAATATGATGTTGCTGTTCAGGCCATTAAGCTGCTGACGCTGGTCCTGCAGTGAGTTCAGCATTCAGAGTCTTACTTTTCTTTTAGAGGTGTCCTTTTACTATGTGATTGTGTTTGTTTGTGCACACAGGAGTAGTGATGAGGTTTTGACGGCAGAAGACTGTGAGAGCGTCTATCACTTGGTTTACTCCGCCCACCGACCAGTTGCCGTGGCAGCAGGGGAGTTTCTCTACAAAAAGTAAATGTCAAACTTTTTTTGTATCATAGCAAGTCTGTGCTTCATTAAATACCAGTTTAATTAAAGACATTTGCCACATTAGTTCTTATCCAATAATGCATCTGATGCTCACCATGACTGACTGTTTCCCCTTAAGACTGTGCATGTATGCTGGTGCTGTGTTCCCAGGTTATTCAGTCATCATGGTCCAGAGGATGAGGGGCGGCCCAGGAGAGGCAGACAGTGTTTGAATGCTAACCTCATCAGAACGACTGTCTTGTTCTTTCTTGAGAGTGAGGTGTGCTTGATGTGCTCAGCGTGCTATGTCACTTCTTAATGTCTCGTTATAAAAATATTTTGACTGAGCAGGTCATAGTATTTCATGTGTCTATTTTCCTTCTCTGAGGTGCCAGCACATTGTATGAGAACAAATTGTGACAAAGGCAGATTATTTAAAAAAGTAGGGAAAATAAGAATTTAGCCTAATTTATTCCTCTGAATAGAATAGTAACTGAACAGACTGTGAGACAGTAGGTTGGCTTTTTAAGATATCATGAAAGTTTGTGTGTTTTAGCTGCATGAGCACGGTGCCTACCTGGTGGACAGCTTGTGGGATTGTGCGTCAGAGCTGCTGAAGGACTGGGAGAGTATGATCAGCCTGCTGCTGGATGAACCTTACCCTGGAGAGGAGGGTACATGGCTATCAGATCCACTCACTTGCTTCTCTCACTTGGTTTTTTGTGTCTGGATCAGAATTTAGCTAAAAATCATTCTTACCTAAACTACTCAAACACCATGATGTGTGTGTTTCAGCTCTTACTGATGCTCAGGAAGCTGCTCTGATTGAGATCATGCTCTGTGCTGTCAGACAGACTTGTGAGTGTCACCCACCCATCGGACGAGGCCCTGGCAAAAGGGTAAGACACACACACACACACACACACACACAAACAACAATTTAGTTTCACTGTATTAGTGAGGATGTCCCATATGGCGCTTTTCCACTGCGTGGCTCAGCTCAGTACGGCACGTCATGGGTTGGTTCAGCTCTTTCCACTGCAGTTTAGTACCACTTTAGAGTGGGCGGGATTATTCACGTCGTAATAGTTGGACCCGCCTCTACTGCCGTGATTCCTGAAAAACTTTTTCATTCCGCATCGGCCCATCAAGCTCTCGCTGGATCCGCTCCTTGGCTATCAACGTGAGGAATGTCTGTACTTCCTCAACAGACAATGAAACAGCCATTTTTTGGTTGTTAAAAAAAAGGTGCGCTCGTTCAAAACAGTTGCGTTCGATCCTTAGCTGGCTGTGCTGATTTAAATCTAGCAGGTCTGTTGTGTCTCCTATCGCAAGTTCAGTGACGCAGGCATTGACGATTTTCTCTGGCCAATCAGTGATCAGCAGAGTTTACTCGTAACGTTTTGGTAATGGTACGGTTCATTTGGAACCTCAACCGAGGTGGTATTGAAAAAAGTACCAGGTACTGTACCCAGTGGAAAACCCCCCAAAAGTGAACCGTACCGTGCTGTACCATGCAATGGAAAAGCACCAATAGATGTAAACGTTTTTACATGGAGGTGATATTTTTTTTAAACTTCTGGCTCTGAACCTAATCCAAAAAGTTATTACTGGATAAAATTTTGGCATGAAATGAAAATTCACCCTATCTGTTTTCTAAATTTTTTTATTGATCTTATTGTGAATGATTTGTCCATGCATGTGGTGTATTTCAATCTTTTTTTTTCTTGGCATTTCTCTGGTAACGTATGCTGGACTTCTCTATTCATTTCGTCCACTGAAACCCTGCATGTTTTGTACACTTGTTTAAATGCTCACATTCAGATCAGCCTCCAACCAGTCAACAACCTGATGGATAGAACCAAGTCCCTGTTCTATATTGATTTTTTTTTTTTCTTGATAATCTGTTCAGATCACTCTGATGTACATCGTAATATAGAAGAAAAGTGTTGCTATTTCTTTCATTTCAACTCTAAAGCAAACACACTTGACCGATTGTTCTTTTCAAATAGAGAGGACCACTTACGTTCTGACATGTTCTTTTTTTGGCCTTTTTACTATATTTGAGAGGACATTTTCAAAACTTTGAATATCAGAAAACAGTAGCCAAACCTGTAAACACATGCACACACAAATATTTTCAATCCAGAATATCATGTCAATTATGTTAAAGGAAATAGATCAATTAATTTTCTAAACCACCCGTAAATAAAAATTCTGTCATTATTTCCTCATTTTCATGTTGCTTCAAATGTGTATGCTGTTTCTTATTCTGGCACAGGTTCTAACAGCTAAAGAAAAGAAAACCCAGCTGGATGATCGTACAAAGATCACAGAAACATTTGCTGTGGCTCTGCCTCTGTTACTGGCTAAAGTGAGTGATTCTATGCATTGACAGATGTGTGTAATGCATCAGTTGAATAACAAACAAATGTAAATTATGTAAATGTAAATATCACTTTAATTGCAGTCATTAATCCTCAACACTTTGTGTGTGTTTTTGGGAATGCAAGAACAATTTCATTGCAATACTGATTGGCTTTTTGGGGTTAAAGCAATGGTCCACAACTCACTGCATACAGATATTCCAAACAAGTGATTGCAATCTTAAGAAGGATGGAAACCAAGTGATTTCTGAAAAAAAAAAAAACTTCTTTCTCTCTCTCTCAGTATTCAGTGGACCCAGAGAAGGTCACTAATCTGTTGCAGTTTCCTCAGTATTTTGATCTAGAGATCTATACAACTGGTCGGCTGGAGAAGGTAATTATTCACATACAAAAAAAATAAAATATTGTACCACATAGTACACTAAATATTGTGCTTATAAAATAAGTCATTTTTAACATGAAGAAAGTTTACAATAGTAGTAACATATTTTTGAATCAATACATGAAGTCAAGTAATGATTGATAGTTAATGTTTTATTGTAGTAGTTTTATAAGTAATTCTTGCACTGATGTCCTGCAGCATCTGGATGCTTTGCTGCGCCAGGTCCGTGACGTGGTGGAGAAGCACACAGATACAGATGTATTAGAGGCATGTTCCATGACATTCCATGCACTGTGCAATGAGGAATTCACCATCTATAACCGTGTAGATATTGTCCGCAGCCAGATGCTTGACGAACAGATTGATAAGTTCCACCGTCTGTTGGAGGACGTCCTGCAGGAGGTGTGTGGTAATTTTCTCTGTGTAACTGTTCTTTGTGATTTCACCAGTTTGAAATATAACGGTTTTGTTTCTTTAAGGGAGAGGAGCCTGATGAAGATGATGCCTATCAAGTTTTGTCAACACTCAAAAGAATCACAGCCTTCCACAAGTAAGAACACACTTTGTCACTAAAACTGAGAAATTCCAAAGGTCCTAAAACAGATCTTCATTTTTTTAGAAAAAGAAAAAAGGTTTATTTTATTATTTTGATTTTGGAGTTAAATAAATAAATCTGTATATGTTTTGTGAGGTTCACATTTATATACCAGTGGACTTTCTTCATCATAACTGTGTGTGTGTCTGTGTTTGTGCTCCTTGCAGTGCCCATGACCTCACAAAATGGGACCTTTTCACCAGCAACTACAGACTTTTGAACTCTAGCCTGCAAAACGGAGATATGCCTGAGCAGGTACTGACTACTGGTCCAGGGGCTTAACTCATTTTATTTCACTGGCCAGGTTGCATGCCTTATACATGCTCTTCTGCAGTGAAATGTTGTTCTGAACAAACTTAATGTTGCTTTAATGAATGGAGCACATTGCTTTTACAATTTTTGTTCCCCAGATGCATTTAGATGACATTTACTTACATAAATTCATAATTAAGGAATATTAATCAAGCAACAATGTTTTTAAGAAAAAGAAAAAAAAAGATCTTGACTGGATAAGAGAACATTAACACAAAGTTAGACCTACAAAATAATGTAACAGACAGCATCAAATCAATTTTTTGTATTAATATAATATTCTATATTTAGCTAGCAGTACAGATAAGATTTCCTAAATTTCCTAAAAGCAGGCCCTACTACGCTGCTCTATAAGCCATATTTGTTCTGTGGGCCATGTGTTTGATTATATTGTTTTGTTTTGCATTTATAGATCGTGGCTCATGCACTCCAGTGCACTCACTATGTCATACTCTGGCACTTGGCTAAGGTCTCAGAGGGCAGTGCCAGCAAGGTACAACACACACTCATACATGCCCAGACCTGTGTTGAGACTGTCATTTGTGAGCGTTTAGTCACACTCTCGTCCCGTTTCAGGATGATATGGTGCTGTTGCGGAGGCAGGTGAGAGCCCTCTGCATGATGTGTCAGAGGTACCTGAATAGTATCAGCACTGTTGTCAAAGAACAGGTGAGTCTGACCTGCCACGCCAAGCCCCTACGTCCTTTCATGTATAGGGGATTCTGGGAAAATGAACTGTGTGTTTTTGTGTGTTGCAGGCCTTCACCATTCTCTGCGATGCACTCCTGATCTTCAGTTATCAGATTGTAGCGTCGGGGCGGGAAGCTTTAGAGCCCTTGGTCTTCAGTCCAGATGCATCCTTACAGAGTGAACTACTCAACTTCATCCTTGATCACGTGTTTGTTGACCAGGACGAGGACAGCAGCACAGGTAAATGACAAATAGGACAGAAGACTGCTCTGATCCACTTCAAGGTGGCAGTGAGAAGCACTACTGTGTGAATTTGAATGTATAACAGCAAGTATGCAGTCTATGCTCCTGACACAAGATCAGATGTTGACTTGTGTAGTTGTGTAATTTGTACACAACTAATGGCACAAAATAAAAATAAAAAATAGTTTTTTTCAGCAGCCTGACGTAGCAATTTGGCTCATCAAATGGTCTGAGTTTGGAGCGGAGTGTTTAAATTTGATACATATGTTTTTTTTGTTTTTTTTAAATGCCTTTGTTACCTTTTTGGATCTTCTAAATTTTGCTTACCTGGACTTTCAGTGGAGGGACAGAAACCACTCAGGTTTCATTAAAAATATCTTAAACAGAATTTAGATTTTTGGGTGAACTGTCCCTTTAAGAAACCTCTTATGAAAAGATGCTGCTTTTGGAAGAGAAATGAGATGCTGGATCTTTTATGAAGAGAAATAATCTCAATAATTCATTTAGAAACACTAAAAATTTGTGAAAAACTTAACACACTACCAGTCAAAAGCTTGGTCATTAAAGGCTTTTTTTTTTTTTTTTTTTTTTTTTTTTTTTACAGTTTTTTTATTATTATTATTATTATGATATTCTGCACAATTGTTGGCTGCTTTTTTTCACTATCCAGTCTAATTAATTCTTTTTTGGTTGTCTTGCAGATGATGAGGCTGGTAAGATTGAGGCGCTCCACAGACGCAGGAATTTACTGGCTGCCTTCTGCAAATTAATCATCTACAATGTGGTAGAGATGAAGACAGGAGCAGATATCTTCAAACAATACATGAGAGTGAGTCTCATTTATGTTGTAACATTCCTCTGTGTTTGTTACTTGATGCTTACATTGACTCCCTGTCTCTGTCTGTGTATAGTACTATAATGATTACGGTGATATCATTAAGGAGACCATGAGTAAAGCACGTCAGATCGACAAGATTCACTGTGCCAAGACTCTGATCCTCAGCTTGCAGCAGGTGAGGCAACGCTTCCCTCCTTACTCAGACCAGCGCTCCCAGAAAAACTGAATAACAGAAGTGTGATGTTTGTGTTTTAGCTGTTTAATGAGATGCTGAATGATCTGGGCTGTAACTTCGATCGGTCCGCATCTGCATTCTGTGGGATTAAAGAACTGGCCCGACGCTTCTCACTCACGTTTGGACTTGATCAAATCAAAACCAGGGAGGCCATTGCAATGCTCCACAAGTAAGAACATTTTTAACACACCTGCTGTAAAGTCCCAGGCTCAGCTGTGCTCTGGTTCTTGATCTCGAATTGTTGGATGGGAGCTCCAGCCACTTTCTTTATCCTGTTTGCATAAAACTATATTTTATATATTTAAAACTATCATATCAGAATTGAATTCTGGCACCATCATTAACATTAGAACCATTTCAGTGGAAAAGGGGCAACAATATGTCTTTGTGACAGAGTCACAGAGTGTGTGTTTTCTGTGTTTAGGGATGGAATAGAGTTTGCCTTTAAAGAGCCCAGTCCACAGGGGGAGGGCGGCCCTCCTCTCAACCTCACATTCCTTGACATCCTCAGTGAATTTTCCTCCAAACTACTGAGACAAGACAAGAAGACTGTGTAAGACTCTCACATTGAGAATCACTGCTGTCTCAGATCCCTCAGAGACCCGAGTATTTATATTCATGATGCAGTATTTTTAGGAAGCCATTAGTTGTAAAAACCATTTCATTTAGGCACTATTTTTATTGTAATATGAATAAAGGTTGCAACACACTGGCCATTTTGCTAAATTTCCCCTTTTTTCTTTTTTTCTTTTTTTTTTTTTTTTTTACTAAAGTGAAAACCAGCACACAAATGTATTTGAAAAATAATACATTTGAACCAGTAAATTTGACTTAAATACTGTATTTAATTTTAATTGTTAAAAAAATATGTTTTTCTTGTCACTAAGAAATTAATGACAAAACAGCTCAAAAACAGCTGAATTTTTTTTTTTTTGCACCATTCATTAAATAGGCTTCATTGTGTAAAAACAGAAGAAAAAAGTTTGACACCTAATGCCAGCATTGCATTTTTGTTTTGAACAATGTTTTTAGATTAATGTATGTTTAAATTTTCAGGGCATGTAAGCCTTTTCCCATCACTAGACACATATAAATAAAAATATGAACTTTCTAAATAGATAAATTGGTTTGAAAAGTGTTAACTGTGTCAGCATGTTGGTGGCATTTTTTTTTTTGTGACTCTGGCAGATAATATGCATTTTTTTCCCCAACAAAGCTGTAGTTGTGATAAATTTCAGTGTCAGCTGCTGTTATGTGTAGTTTTTGCCTGTATTTGTTAAATATACAAATGTTGAAATTCTGTTACACTGGGTCTCTGAAGGTTAATGGTGTACTGTCTTTTAAATTAGTATCTCTATTGAAGTATATTTATGTTTTTTGTTTGACCTCCGATCTCTCCCATCAGGCACCTGTATCTAGAGCGGTTTATGACCTTTCAGATGGCCCTGCAGAGGGATGACTGCTGGTTACCGCTCATCTCCTACCGTAACTCTCTACAGGCGGGCGCTGATGATGACACTCTGTCCGTCATCAGCGGTATGAGCAGCAGGAGCTCCGCCCGCAGTCGCAGGAGCAAACCACCTGCTGCCAGCAAGAGAAAACTACCCGAGGGTACATATGCATTGAATCATAATTATGATTAATGATAATCTTTATAGATTAATCTTTAATCTTTAGTGTAAAACTGACTTTTCTCTCTGTCTGTCTCAAGAGGAGAGCAGCTGTAGCAGCAGTGATGTGAGCATGTGGGTAAATCGTGAGCAGAGTGGCCCGCACACTCCTGTAATGATGTCATCACCCCACATCGTCTCTACTGTCCTGCGGGATGCAAAGAAGCTCCGCCCTGAGCAGGAGTACATGGGAGTTTACAGCATGAGCAACGAAACGCCACACACACCCCTGCAGCAGCACCAACACATGGACTACAAGTAAGCACACAAACACTAACATTTTTCCACATACTCTCTGTAACACACACACACACACACACTCTCATTAGTAAAAAGTTGATTGAGAGCTATTTTGTTTTCAGTTCTCAGGTCGCGTGGATGATGGCCCAGAAACAGCAGCAGGAAAGAGCAAGCCTGCAGTACAGCAAGATGAGAGGCCACATTCAACACACCATGTGAGTACACATTTACATACATATATTGGGATCTGTATGATTTTTTATTTTTTTAAACATAGAAATATTTTTTTCAGCAACGATGCAGTAAATTGATCAAACGTGAAGACATTTATAATGTTACAGAGGATTTCTATTTCAAATAAATGTTGTTCTTTTGAACATTCTATTCATCAAAGAATACTTAAAAACGTGTATAACAGTTTGCACCAAAATATTAAGCTGCTTTCAACATTTATAATAACAAATGTTTCTTGAGTGTCAAATGAGCGTATTAGAAGTATCATGTGACATTGAAGAATGAAAAAATGGCTGCTAAAAATGAATAATTTAAAATATAATCAAATAGAAAAAATTTTAATAGTACTGTTTTACTGTATTTTTGATAAAGTAAATGCTAACTTAATGAGTTTAAAAGTCCTTAAACACTGAGTCCGAAATTTTCGTATGCGTTTTTTCGTATTTGTCATCCTTTCCTATCAAAATGGTTTTTACAGATGCGAAAACGCAGAAAATCAAACCTGATCTGAGTTTTTTTTTATGACTGACGAAAGTTTCGGAGGCAGTGTGTAAACATGATTGACACAACGTGAGGTCGTATTTATTTTTTAACGTGCATAAAATTTGGACTAAAATTTCGGACTCAGTGTGTAATGAACTTAAGAGGTTTATTTCAATAACATTAAAAAAAAATCCTACCGACTCCAAACTTTTGAACGTTAGTGTATACACATAGTGATGCACCTTTATGGATTTTCTGGCCCCATTATCAATTACTTGTGATTTGATATAATTTCACTTTTTGCATTTTAATGCTATGTTGTTGACAAACTAGCATTGTTCCGTTTTATGGTTTTTGAATAGGGCTGCCACAGTAACGAGATTTGAACATTTTTGATTGTGGTCAGCAGGCTTCAAAATCTCACATGGTCATTTGCATTCTTGCACTCATATTTAATTTTTTTGAAAATCTTCTTTGTTTGCCAGTCGGCGTGGCAGTGGGCTGATGGAGGATGATGAGGAGCCGATTGTAGAGGATGTGATGATGTCATCAGAGGAACGACTGGACGACCTTAACGAGGGCATGGACTTCGACACCATGGACATTGATCTGGTAGGAATCAGAATTCAGGAAAGCATAATATCAACCAGTGAAAACCCTTTCCAATGCAAAGATTCACTGTCACTCAGTCAGGTGCAGAGTCACAATGATAGCGTTGCTCAGATCTTCACATAATCCATCTAATCCAGTTTCCTTCAGCTGCGGGGTCGAGAGAAAACACAATTTGTCATTGTTTTTAACTTGACCTTTTTTTTGTTTTTCTGAAGCCTCCATCCAAAAACCGCAGGGAGAGATCCGAGCTGAAACCAGACTACTTTGACCCTGCCTCCATCATGGATGACTCTGTAAGCCTTCTTTCATCTGCCTGTTTATTCATTCATTTATTAATCCACTTTATAATTAATTCATTAGATGTGCTTGTTAGATATCCCTTAGATTTACATTAAAGGAGGGACCAAAGGATTATGTGCTTTTTTTTTTTTTTTTATCTTGTGCCAGTAAGCAGCCACACAGCATGGTGGCAGTGAATTTACGTTTAATTTTTTTTCACAAAACTTCAAAAATCCAATTTGTTTGTTTGCTCTCTGTCCATTTACTCATCACTGTGAAGTGACAGACTTGTTCATGCCAAAAACAATATATAACAAATCAAAAACCTATGAAGTTTAAAACATCATTCTTGTTGATGTCAAGTTGGCCACATTTCATGGACAAAATGCTCCTTTGCCTATAGTCAATAGTAGAGTGATGTATGAAGTACACAACTCAGACAGAAGTAACTTTCAAACAAAGCACTTTCTGTTTCTGCAATCTATGTAACCAACTTTAACCTATTGAATACATAACCATTATTAGAACCAACTTGAATATAGTTGTGATTATAGTTATTGCTCTTGGTATGAACGTCCTGAACCCTTTGCACCTGCAGTACTGGGGGTTATAAAGTGACTCTGTGTGTGTTTTGTCTAACAGGTCCTTAATGTCTCCATGTTCTGAGATGGGTACATGAGAGCGGTGACATGTTTTCCTCATCTGATTTCACTCCGTGGACTAAATGCACATGATGGTGCTGCGTATCTTTCCCTCCTGAAAACACATCATAACTTTCCATCTGTACATATAACAGCCCACAGGGCGACAGGCAAACATTTTCAGCATGAGATCAGACTTATCTATTCATGCTCTTTTGTAATGGAGGTTTAAAAATAGCTGTTTTTTTAAACTCCTGGAGGAGTTTTGATTTTTAGGTAATTTTGTAAAGACAATCAATTGTAAATGACTTTATAAAGGGTGATTTAAATCTAAAATTTATAACTCAACTTTCCTTAAAGGGTTTAGACTTGCAGTGTCTGCTTTTTTTTTTGTTTTTTTTTTCACAGTACCTTTCTCTCTCTCTCTCTCGCTCTCTTTTTTTAATTCATCATTCACAGTGTTTTCACTTCTCAGAAGTAGGTTAAGCCTCATATTGTGATGATATTCCTCAATACTTACTTGACTGAGTGGTTGATTTCATTTTTATAGGTCCTCTGGGAGCTCTAAGCACTTGTACTGATTGGCTAAAACTTAGAAAGCACACCCCTCCCTCAGAGTTAAATGCATTTCTGGATGTTTTTTTTTTATTTTTTATTTTTGGTCAGCTTAAAATTTCAAAGGTATTTCTGCATTAAGGGCATTGCCCCCTATTTTCAAAGAAAAGCTCTTTCTGTAGAATATATAATTTCTTTTTAAATATTAGAAATAGGTATTATAATATATTGTTATATATCTTAAAAAATATATATAATTATATATGTATTATTTTGTTTTACACAAAATGTGTAATGTAATGTGAATCATTGCTGATTTATATTTAACTTAATGTTTTTATGTTTGGTATCCAATCTACTGTTTCATTCACATTGCATCTGTCCTGAGAGAATCACTGATGTTTTATTAACTTTCATTTTGGAAAAGCTCCACTGTGAAAAACTCTATAATCTTTCCCCTTTGTGTAGCTCATTGAGGTTGTGGGTTGTTTTTGAGGTTAGGTAGTTGAAACCATGAACGGCTTGTTAATCAGAGTGAATTATGATTGTCTTTGTGTTGAGAAATCTTAGTAAATGTAACCATGGTGATTTTATGCCAGGTAAATACATTACTGCATGAAGCTTTTGGTCAGGATTGGAAAGGAAGCGTTTTTTTATTTTTTTTTTTATTTTATTTTTTTTTTTGTGTGTGTGTTTCACAAACAGTTGGTCATTTGTCCCACTTTGATTTTAATTTCCGGTCCTGCAATGTCTTATTATTTCCAAAAGTGTGTGAGTGTATGTATTTTAATGTATTGGACTGTACATAAAAACCAAGATGTTTTTATTCTATTTACAAGATGTCAGTTGTTTCATTTACTATGTTTATTGCATTTATATTTGGATATGAAATAAACCGTTCTGATCTTTAGCACTGCCATCATCGGCAGTTGCACATTTTACTAAAATTCAACAAATACAATTTTTGTTTACATTTTATTCATTTGCTTTATTGAAGAATACTAGATCTCAGAATTATTATTTTTGTCTTTATATTTGATTAAAAAAAAACACATTTGTCCTACAAAATCACTTTTGCTTCATCACTGATCTGTTCCTATGAACTGTGAATGCAACGGTGACATTTTCTGGGTTATGAACAAGGTCAGTGTTCCACAGTGGTCTGATCAAAGCCTTCATTCACACAAAGAATCAATGACAGAACAAACACATCCACCCAGAACAAATGACACAGATCAATGCTAAACAGCGCAAAAGGTCTGGATATTTGCAGTATTAAAAAAAACCTCTACTAAACATGTCATGAAGGGTTAATTGTTTGTAGACATGATATGAAGCATATTTTAAAAATAACTAACGTAGAACTTAAGAATAATATTGGATGCTCTGGATGCAAAAAATGATGTCTCTAACTTTAGTTTAAAACATTACTGGTTAGGTTTCAGGAATAAACGTGTTCTCACTGAGCTCCTCAGCAGATTATTTTCTAGTTTTTATTTATTTTTCTAGTATCCTAGTATTTCAAATGCACAAAGCTCTAATATTAAGATGAGCAAGGCGAGCAATACCGAAGGTTAAAGACAATGATTCAAATAATCTGAGTTTTTAGGTGTAAATGTGTCAATAAAATGATGAAGTGAAAAATCCACTGCATGTTGTTGTAGATGTAGTTGTTGAATAGAGACTGCAGGGGGCGCTGTAGTGCCTCGCTCCGACCGGAAGTCTCTGCCATGACAACTGAACGGCGGTCAGGACGCGCGTTTTCAAAAACTCTGACTAAATCATCATCAAAACATTACGATTTAAACATTTTACACGGTTATGTAAGACCGGGCTTTTAGTGGTTATTATGGATAACGTTATGTGGAAAGAAGAAAGGTTGAACGCGCCGGCGGACTTCATGAAAGCGCCTGATGGAGGTAAACAAACAGAGAATAAACTGCAGTGTGATATAATAGATTCATCTAACACCATTTAAACAGCATTTCAGTTCTTGTATATTATCTTAACTGCTGAAAGAAGTATCATATTTTTGCAAATTTTAACCATTTACTCTTGGAGCCATATTGAAATTCCAATATCTCAGAAACCGAATCATATAACGTTAGGACTTTAAAAATGAAGATGCCAAAAGGAAAGTTTGTTAAGACCCAATATCTAAAAGGGCATTAAGATATCTTTAATACTTCTTGAGTTACAGGCATGCAAACATTGAGGGAAAAAAAAAACTTGAAAAGTGTCGTTTCCCCATTTTTGAATGGTCACCATTGGCACATAATGCAACAAAGATTGCTAAAGTTAACATATTTTACTAACAGACCTACTGATCTCTGTGTAAAAATAACATTATGATGCTGCTATCTTTCTGAAGTTATTTTTACCCCCTTGAAATTTGGCTCTGAATCCAAGGTGAAAATTGCCATTTTGACCCCCCATCTGCAAAGTAGTTGATTACTCAGTCAATATTCATCCGTGACATTTGATATTTTGGCTTCCATCACCATACATGTCTGTCTTTCTTCAGAAAAAATATCAGCAAAATTAAAAATTTGAGCCGAGGAACATTTTGAAAGTTGGAAAGAATAGGACAAATGCTTAGTCAGTAACTGTTTTATTTCCTATTTGGGTTTATGTATATGTTTTATTTTTTTAAGATGAACTGTTTTTTTCCGAGGCATTGTTAGATGCCTGTAACTGTTGTTTCCTGTCATAGCTATGCAAAGATTTGATTTAAAAGACAGTATCATAGTTAACCCTGCCTGCTTTAAATGTTTCAAAATGATTAACAGTTGAAAATATTCGTTAGAAATTAAGTAATCAAATGTAAACAGTTACATTACTATAATAAATATAAAATAAAGTTATACTGCTTATTACATTTTGAATAGGGTAACCTGTAATCTGTAACCTATTATATTTTCCAAAGTAATCTTCCCAACACTGCATGGACTGTTTGTACTTCAAAAAGTAAACTAGTGACAGCTAAAAGGTGATTAAAAATGATAACAAACTTAAAAGAAGATAATGAGCAGTACTGTTAAATTGTGTCGTATGTGAGGCATCTGTAATGTTGTGAATGTGAAGAAAAAAATCCAGATGCTCAGGATAGAGATTTGAAGGTCCTGCCTTTATTTCAGTCTTTGTGTTTATTACGTGAATATCAGTCTTTCTATTTGTCTCCCAGCATCTGTCTGTAACCCCATTCCTCCTCTGATGACACCTGCTCAGTTTACTGGGGGTCCGCTAGCCCGGCCCACAGCTTCACAGACCACACCCACCCAACTTCTGCCACAGTTTAGAGCTCCGCCCCCTTCTAAATTCAGTGAGGAGGGGTTTGGCTGGATAGAGCCTGCTACAGTGGAAGCGTGGCGGCCCGTCCATCAGAAACACCAAAGTGAGAAAATAATACAAAGGCTCCCTGACCACAGGTACACAAACACATCAGCACATCCAGTGACTTTAGTGGGCTGTCTGTAAATTCATCTCTATCTGTCAGGTTGCCAGAAGATGAGAGGAGCAGCTCAAAGCCCCTGCTGCAAGAGATGGAAAGGTTAAGAGAAGACAAGGAAGTGATGAGAGGAGAGATGGAGCGTCTGAAAGGAAGAGTAGAGTGTTTGAGAGAGCAGGTCAGAGATCAGCAAAACCAAATAAACAGGTACAAACACTCAAACTGATGGTCTTGTTACTTCAGCTGTGTATGTGGGCTGAACTGTGTGTGTGTCTACAGACAGTGTATAGAGTGTGATGAATTACACAGTCAACTGAAGAGCTGCAAGGGTGAACTCAGTATGAGCCAAGACCAGGTAAATACACTTTCACTTTATTCCCTAATCATTCAGAACAGGTGAAAAATGTGTATTTTAGGGACAGAAATGCTAGTTTCTAAATACAGCCTGAATCTGTGTGTCTAGCTTTCAACCCTAAAAAGAGAGTATGAATTAAAATGTCAACATTTGGAGAAAGAGTTACAGGACTCGAAGCAGGAGATGGGGAGACTGCAACAAAAACTAGAGACACAGGTAAGACATAATTAACAATAGAGTGGCTATATTTTGTTCCCATTTGTCTGAATGAGGTTTCTTAGTTTCAACAATGGAGGATACTGTACCTCAGATAAATAAAAAGCTCATTACTAATGCACAGATGAGTGGTGTAAAACTGACTCGTCCCGTGAAATCCACCCTGACATTGTTATTATACAAGTAATGTGTGATATCATAAGGCAAGGAGACAGTTTTGAACATTGATTTTTAATATTTTTTTTGTATATGTCCTCATTTGTAAGTCACTTTGGATAAAAACATCTGCTAAATGACTAAATGTAAATGTACTTGCTCAGTAATTGATTTTGTTGTTCATTTTTAACCCAGAATTTTTCCCTCGTGCACCTTTAAATGTCGGCATGAAATTACAGTCCACCCTATTAATTTATCTGTCTTTTCTAAATGCACGTTTTTGATCTTAATGTGAATGATTCATTTATTTTTTTGACTTTTTAATTTGTCTAAGAGATATGAAACTGATATTTTAAAATATCATAACTTAATCTTCCTGTCCTACATTTTTCTTTTTTGTATAACTTCACTCTCTGATTCATTGTAATGGTGTATGTGAGATATTTTTTTTTTTATCTTATTTTTAACCAATTTGAATATCAGAATGTCATGACCGATGCTGCACAGGAAGTGACCTTACTGAGGACCCAAATACAGGAAGTGATGTCAGAGAGAGATGAGCTGAGAAATCAACTGAGGTGAGTATAAGAAAACAAATGTTGCTCATGCAGCTGTCTCTAAATGACAAATCATCTACAGGTCTGTGTATGTGATGTCACATGATTTGTATTTGTGCAGTGTCCTGAACAGTTCATTGCTGGAACAGTCTGAGTGTGTGCAGAAACTGCGGACATACATTGGCAGCCACATCACAGAGAAAAAGGAAGAGGAAGAGCTTAGACGACAGATACAGGTGTGTAAACACACAGTCTGCTGAAATCTGTGCATCAGTTGTGGTCCTTTGAATTAATGTTGAATGCATGAATGTAATTATTTTATGAATATGTGTGTATAGCATTTAGAGAAGGAAAAGGAAGCCCTATCTTTATCAGTCCAGCTGCTGAATGTTCGAGTGAACGCAGCCAATGACATTTTGGCTATTCAGGAGAAAGAGCTAGGTGAACAGGTAAGACTACACGCATGCAGACATGCATATGTAGTATTTGAAATGAATGACCAATAGAGTTTGACAGATATGAATTCATGAGTACATTTAGTGGTATTTTATTTTGTGTGTAGGTGCAGACTGACCCATTGTACTCTGGCAGTAAAGCTGGGCAGATGTTGAGTGTTTGGAGACAAAAGGTCTTCATGCTGCTTGTTAAATTGCAGACCAGAGATTTACAACTTCACACGGAGAAAACACAACTGCATAATATGGTAATGCAAATATCATAGTGTACTATGATAGATGAACATTCCTAACCACTGGTGTCAGTACTAATTTGCATTTTTATTTTTATTTGAACCCTGAAATGTATTTTCAAAAGTCATTTTTACCTATATGAGAGAATATTTTTTGCTAACTATAGTGTCCATATACACTACTGTTCAAACATTTGGAGTCAGAAAGATTGTTGTTTTTCCAATTTTTAAAAGTTTACTTTTATTCATCGTAAATGCATTAGTTTGATCAAAAGGAACTTTTTCATTATTACAGATATTTATAAAAAAGAGGTTGTTCTTTTGAAATCCTGAAAAAAAAAGTATCCGTTTCCACAAAAATATTAAGCAGCACAACTGTTTTCAACATCAAAAATAATACATGTTCCTTGAGCACAAAATAAACATATTAGAATGATTTCTGAAGGATCATGTGATACTGAAAGCTACTAATGGCTGATAAAATTCAGCTTTGCCATCACAGGAATAAATTACATTTTAAAATATAGTAAAATAGAAAACAATTATTTAAAATTATAATAATATTTCGCAGTATTATGTTCCTGTATCATGTATTTTTAACGTCTTTCAAAAGCATACAAAATCTCTAAACTTTTGAATGGTAAAATATGTCAGTTAATTAATTAAAATAAATTATCAGTCTGTACAATTTTGGCTGTCAACATTAAAAAATGTCTGGTTTCCACATTAGATTACACATCTATTTATGTCTATTTATTTAGATTACACATCTATTTATGTAGTAATACTGTAAGTTTTAGAGTTATTGGGAGTGTTTACTTAAAGTTTAGTGTTTTCAAATTTGATTTTAGTACTTTTTTTGTATGCGTGTATAGGTTTCCTCTCTACAGCAGCAAGTAGAGTGTTTGCAGTCGCAGAACAGTGTCCTTCAGCACCAACTAGAGGACAAAACGGCCCAGTTGGAGTTACAGCATGTACATGCACAGGTACGCTGACATACAAGTATGCACATACATTGAGGTTAAGTTTGGTTATGGGGTCAGTTAGGTTTAGGTCTTGTGGTCCTTCCATTAGAATGAAATTCCTCTCATTGGGAATGGATAAAGTCTGCACAGATGCCAGATGTTCTTCTGTAACTCATATTGGGCTTCTGAACTCAATATACATTTTCACAGCACTATACATGTCCTAACCAGGCATGCTGTGATGAAGGGTTTATTACATAATAGGTCTTCCAGGTGATATGATAGATGTACATGAAAAACCGAACTGAAATTTAAGTGGTTACTCACTAAAAATGTATCTCATTGATGTTCGCATGATCAGCTTTTGCACTCTGTCTCCAACCCTCATGAGCTCGTCCCATTCGCCCTCATTCTTTTCTTGTTATCTTTGCTTTTTAACAGTCTGAACAGGTTGGATTGAGCTTAGTGAGGTTTAAGCTTGTTCAGCGTTGACTCAGAAGATTTGCTGTTTTAACATCACATTGTTCATCCGTGATTACTCACCACATTCAGAGCAGCTGTCCAGCTGATCAGCTGTATTACACAGTGACGGCACTGAAACTCTTCTTCTGTATCGCCTGAAGGCAACTGTGTGTTTCTGACAGCCCATGTGCTTGCTTTGTGTGTGTGTTCAGGGAGTACAGCAGCAGTTGGACAGTGCTCTACAGGAGAATGCTCAACTGAAAGAGTGCAATAAGTGTACAGAGGGATCACTGAATGATATCAGTGAAACAGCACACAGGTAGCACGCACAATCACACCCCTTGAGCTAGCCCTTGAATCTGTTAGTGTTCTGTAAGTCTCTTTGGATTAAACAAGTTTAAAAAATACCAACGTGACTGTCATGATTAGATTAAAGCTGACTGTTTCTCTGACCAAAGCCCTGAAGCCAGCTCATCCATAAACATCTGTCTCTCTCTGTGTGTGTTATCTCTCTCATCAGAGTGATGTCAGCCATAGAAATGAAGGCAGGTCAGATGGAAGCAGTTCAGTCCAGTGTAAGTCAGCTGAACCAGAGACTCGCCTTCGCTGCCAAACGTCTGGACACAGTACATGGTGAGTGTCTCATCTGTGTGTGAGTGTATGTAAGTGTGTTTCACTTTTAATATACATGGGCTGTTTGTCTGCAGGGCTGCTGTTGAGGAAAGAAGCTCTTTGGAGAACCAAGAAAGCTACTAGATCTCCAGAGCCAGCAGTGTCAGAGAGGTACAGAATCATGGGAATAAATTAAAGACATTGATATTCGAAGAAAAATTTCTTTAAGGTGTTTTTTTTCCACCGCTGGTCATTGGAAGCTTCAGGAACAAAAGATAGCTGGGGTTCAGCTCAATCATATATATTTAAAATGACCTAAAACAAGTCAGTTTTGTAATGTTTCAGATGTTTTATCCCAAAATGCATAGTAATATTCACTCAATAATTTTATTATTTTAAATATTATTATTAATATACTTATAATAATAATAATTATAATAATAATAATAATAGTTTTTTTGTAGTCCAGGTTATTTGTGTACATTAAACATTATACTAGTATTCCGTTCCATTATCTCCTGTCTGTGTTGCAGCTTTATTAAGAGTCTCCAGGCTGAGGTGGTGTTGTTGAGCGCAGAGAGAGACAAACTCTCACAGGAACTCAAACGCACACCAGAGCTCATCCAGGCCTCCCTATCAGAACTACAGCAGCAGCGTATGTACACAAACGTCAACCTGAATGTCTTCTGAAGATAGTAAAGAGAGGACTGTAACTGTTGAATGCAAACTGCAGGAGAGAGAGAGCTGGGACACCTGAGGGAAGCTCTGTCACAAAGCAGGGAGGAGTTGGAGGCATCCGAATCGAGCAGAATGGAGATGCAGAGACAATGTGAAGAGCATGAGGGGACCATTGTGGAGCTCCGTGCTGAGGCCCAGAGACTACAGCAGCAGTGTGACTCAGGTGCATGAAGAGCGATGTGTTTGAGTGAAGAAACGGCAACCCCCCCCCCCACAAAGCATTGTGTATTCACTTCACAAATTCCATCTTATTCTCTTATTCTCATTGCTAATAGTCTATTAATACTGTGTTTAACACATGGTGAATTCTGCTGACATCAATTGCTCATTGCTCCAGGCAAAATCATGCAGCTCTGCTTCCACTCTGCTCACAGACTCTGATGAAGAATCATTTGTGCTTCTGTGTTTCCATCTAATATTTGCTCAGGTTTGGTTGTGGAGTACAGTTGCTTATTTTTGTATGTGTAAAAGCTGATTATGGATGTTTTGTGTAGTTTTACAGAAGGTGTCAGAAGTTGAGAGTGTGTGTGCAGAGAAGCTCAGGGACATGGAGGCTCAACTCAACACAGCGAGGAGAGAGCACACAAAAGCAGGCACATACTTGATATACAAATACGAATGTCATGGTATGTATTTTTGATAGATGAGTGTTTGAGCATTACTGAACACACATTCTCTTTTATGTGTGTCTGTGTGTGTGTGCAGTGGTAGCTTTGCGACAGGTTCAGAGGCAGGTGGAGAGAGAGACAGAACAGATGAAAGACGTAGAGAAAGAGAGAACAGAACACACACACAAGCAGATCACACATCTGCAGAAACAGCTGAAAGACAAGGACAAAGACCGCAACCTTCTACTGGTGAGTCATACGCACACACGTACACACACACACACTCACACACTCACACATCTGTTCTTATTGAGGGGGCATCAGTGGCAGTCCTGGCTCACTTGGTGGCCTCGGTGAGATAGGACACGACCTATTTTACCAAGAAATAATAATACAAAAACTTGCGGTATCAAACATTTTATTTTATTTATTTTAAATTTTAGTTTTAAAAAATTTGAATTTTGAGAATTTGAATTTTAGATTTGCAGCATCTAACAGAATTGAATTTTGAATCGAGTGGCATATTTTATTCATTTGTATTTTTAAATAGCTGTTTTTGATGTGAATTAAGCTGCATTTATTTGATCAAAAATACAAGAAAAACAGTTATATTGTGAAATATTATAACAATTTAAAATAACTGTTTACTATTTGAGTATATTTTCAATGTGTGTATTTTAAATGTATTTTATTCCTGTGATGGGAAAGCTGAATTTTCAGCAGCAATTGCTCCAGTCTTCAGTGTCACATGATCCTTCAGAAATCATTCTAATACTGATTTGGTGCTCAAGAAACATATCTTATTATCCATGTTGAAAACGTTGTGCTGTGTAATTGTGCATACATTTTTTCCCAATATTCTTTGATGAATAGAAAGTTTAAAATAACAGCATCTTTTGTATAATATCTTTAGCTAGTGTCACTTTTTTGATAAATTAGGCTGGATTCATATTATTTTATAAAAAATACTTAAACTTAAAAATACTTAACCTAAAGTTTTGTAACTTAAAGTTGTATAATCACACTTGAAGCTATAATTTTATAATCTGTATATTTCCAGCTAATTTCAGAACTCATTTTGCTGGGGGTAAAAATCATATGTGAGTGACATGAGGTGTTTTGTGAGTTTATGAATTTCGGTTTAAAGCAGTTTGAAATATGTGAAAGGGTGGTTTCTGCAACTGCATTGTAGATAAACATGGTTTAACGTATCAAGGATGCAAATAATTTTTTCAAGTTCTATTTAAAATGTTCTTGGCTCAGAGATTGGTTTTTAGATCTGTTTCTCTGTCCTTTATTTTCTTTTGTTTTGTGTGTGTGCAGGCAGTGGTTCAGGAACAGGGTTTGATGAATGAATATAAAAGACTGAGAAGATCAGCAATTCAGACAACTGAGGACCTGAAACAAAAGCATCATCCTCAGTCCGAGAGCAGCAATCCTCCTGAAAGTAAGCATACACTGACACTCACTTATGATATCAACAGTTAGCCTGATGCTTTTTTGCCCATGATTAGGCCTGTCGCAATAATCAATATATCGACTTATCGCACAATATATGTACATGTCCTCAATATATTTTGGTGATGCAATATATCGCCCATTTAAAAATTAATGTCACCATGTTTTTTGCATTCCACTTGTGCCTGTGTCTTTTGCAGCTTCTCGTACATAACGTGGTGTAGTCATGAGGTGCTAGTTCACATTTAAAAAAGGCTTCTACAAAAAAATTATATGGCCTTGTTTAGGGATCTGTGCCTTTGTGCATGCGGACATCTGACTGCTAAGTAGGGATTGTGTTTTTCAGCAATAGTGTGCACCCTTAATTTACAGAGAAAAGAAGGTCAGGGGAAAATCTGTAGGAAAAATCTCCATACAAGTTCTTTGTGCATTTTTCTTTTTTTTCCTACTTGTTACTTTGCACTTTTTGTTAGAAAATCTTTATTTACTATTTATTCAAGTTTTTTAAGGTATCTAATATTTTGATACTTAATTTCCATGATCTAAATATTCTTAAGAATTAAAAGTTTGTTGTCATTTGGAAGTGTGTAGGCCTTCTTGCATTATTATGCTGTTACATTATAATTATATATTCAGTGGCATAAAATGGTCTTTAAAATGACGATAATATCACTTATCGCAATTATTTCTGGGGCAATATATCGCACAACAAAAAGTTGTTATCGTGACAGGCCTACCCATGATACAGATTTATATTTATAATTTTGTAATAGCTTTGATTATATAATATGTTCATTCATACATTGATTAATATTTAAATGTCTACTCAATATTCTTTTGCACTTGACTTGGTTCCTCATCCTGCTCTTCTCTCAGGTCTGCTGGGGGCACTGCAGGCTCTTAGTGCCGCAGTGATGGGCAGCTCAGAGGAAGAAGATGATGAGGAGGGTCAGGCCTTCACTGTGACACAAACACCCTCTTGTGCTGACACACATAAAGAATAGTGCTGAACACACCAATCAATTTTCTCTCTCACACACTCGCTGTCTGTCCAACCCCTCCCATGGGGTTTGATATCTGTTTTATAATTAAATAAAAGAGATTTTTGTAAAATTAGACCTGCAGATCTTTCAGTTAATCTCAGATGGTTTGCAAAATTAGACATTTGTGACCCCGTACCAGAAAACCAGTCATAAGGGACAATTTTTTTAAAAATTCCATTGATGTCTGGTTTGTTAGGATAGGACAATATTTGACTGAGATACAACTGTTTGAAAATCTGGAATCTGAGGGTGCAAAAAAATCTAAATATTGAGAAAATCACCTTGAAAATTGTCAAATTATGTCCTTAGCAATGCATATTACTAATCAAAAATTAAGTTTTGATATATTTAAGGTAGGAAATTTACAAAATATCTTCTTGGAACATGATCTTTACTTAATATCCTAATGATTTTTGGCATAAAAGAAAAATCAATAATTATGACCTGTACAATGTATTGTTGGCTATTGCTACAAATATACCCGTGCTACTTATGACTGGTTTTGTGGTCCAGGGTCACATTTCTGTCAGTGCCTTTACATCAATTAGTATTAGTTAGTATTGATTTGTATTTCAGATTTAGTGGTAATTACCCCGTATCCTTGAGAGCAGATGAAGACGAGGGAAATGAGAAGCTGCCATTGGTCAATAAAAATAATCCAGTGTGAGTCACTGAAACCATTTTATAGCAAAAGATTCTTTGTTATTTAGCAGGCCCTTTTTTCCAGAGCAGCTCAGTTCATTTACTACAAGGACCGTAGGGAAACTCAGCATCTCCAGTGTGGACCCCTTGCAGTGTATGATCCTGTGCTAGCAGCACACAACACATTCACTACAGTTCAAACATTTGGGGTCGGTAAGATTTTTTTAATGTTAAAGTCTCTTATGCTTAACAAAGCTGCATTCATTTAATTAAAAAAATAATACATTTTAATACATTTTAAAATGTAATTCCTGATGATGGCAAAGTTGAATTTTCAGCAGCCATTACTTCAGTGTCACATGATCCTTCATAACCCTTTCTAATATGCTTAGTTTATGGTGCTCAAGGCACATTTCTTTTTGTCAGTGTTGAAAAAAGTTGTGCAGATTTAATGTTTTCAAAATTATAAGTGTCGTTACTGTGACTTTTGACCAATTTAGTGCATATTTTATTAATAAAAAATATTAATTTCTTAAAAAAAAATTAAAATGGCCTCAATTTTTCAAGATTAGTGTAAATGTGAAAAGACGTACAATAGAACACAGCAAAAGCTTTGGTTTTCAAGCCCAGTGTTTTTATGGGACTACCCAGATCTTGCATTTAGAAGGAAAAAATGTATTTGTAATTTTTCATGAAAACAACCTTCGACTGTCATTTTCGGCCAACATCACCTTGTTTTATAACCCTTCTCCTTCAGCCACCTGGCTCCTGGTATGGAATGCCCATTTTTCATTATCCTATTCATTCTCGAAGGATAAAATCCTCACTACCACACTACTTTCTCTCGTGTGCATTCCGTTTCACGCTAAAATATGTCAGATTATGGCAGTAAATGGGTTGTGAACATGTTTCATGTTGATTTAATAGCTTTTTCTGCACAACCTGTAAATAAAAGGTGTGTGCGTGTTTAACCACTTTGTCCTTCCTGTCATATATTTCTTTGATATGTTCTTAAATGGATACACTCCGCTTTTAGAGTGTAGAGTGTATCCATTAAAATTTAAAGTCACCTTCAGAGAACTTTTGGAGCACTACTTGTATTTCAGGCTGAGAGACTGTGTGCTGGGGAGAGAAAGGCATCACTCACTGACAGCTTGATACATCTCTTCCTAGTTTGACAGGTGTGTCTGTATTTTTCGGTTTAGGAAAACACTTCTCTCTGTGTCTCATTCACCTTCTACTGGTGCTGTTTGGGATGTATTATCCACTAAAGGGCTAAATTGGAGGTTACTGAGAGGCCATAAAAATCTTTGTTTGTGATTCTCCATTTAAGGAGAAAGAAAGAGTTGGAGTGGAAAATGACATAAGTTATAGCTATTGTGGGAGTGATGTTCTTGTTGTGTGATGTAGTATTGAGAAAATCACATTGAGATGACTGTATGCTTTGTTTATTTTGGATTTTTATTTTTATTTTTTTTGCTCCAGTGCTTCTAATAGAGAGTCTTTTTGGGGAGACTTCTGTATTTCAGTCAGAGTTCATCAGAAGACATTGCTAATGTTTTAATGGCTGTCTGCAGAAATTATATAATTTTGCAGGCCAACCCAGAAGCTTGCATCATTCAAAAATCCATCATTCCATTAGCTCTTAGATTATTGCAGAAAATAAGCTCTGTGACCAACAACCATTTTGATTCTTGTTTTAAACACAACTCTTATGAAATTTGAAGCTAAATAGATGTGAACTACACCAGAGTTAAAGGGTTACTTCACCCCAAAATGAAAATTTTGTCATTAATCACTTACCCTCATGTCGTTCCAAACCCGTAAAAGCTTCGTTCGTCTTCAGAGCACAATTTAAGATATTTTGGATGAAAACTGGGAGACTTGTGACTGTCCCATTAACTGCCAAACAATTAACACTGTTAAGGCCCAGAAAAGTATGAAAGACATCGTCAGAATAGTCCATCTGCCATCAGTGGTTCAACCGTAACATTATGAAGCTACGAGAATACTTTTTGTACGCAAAAAAACAAAACAAAAATAACGACTTTATTCAACAATTCGTCTCCTCTGCGTCAGTGTAGCGCCATTTTGGAGCGTATCTGTGTGGTGCAGCTGACACAGAACAGCGTACGCAGTTTGCGTCCAGCAGACACTCCAAAATGGCACTACGCTGACGTAGAGGAAACGAACTGTTGAATAAAGTCGTTATTTTTGTTTTCTCATAGCTTCGTAAAATTACGGTTGAACCCTTGATGTCACATGGATTATTTTACCGATCTTCTTGCTACGTTTCTGGACGTTGATCGTGTTTATTACATTGCTGTCTATGGGAGGGTCAGTGAGCTGTCAGAATGCATCAAAAATATGCACGGGTTTGAAACGACATGGGGGTAAGTGATTAATGACAATTTTCATTTTGGAGTTGAGTAACCCTTTAATGACTTCAGGATCACCACCACGAAGCCTCTGACAACTCGCAATCTTTATAATTTACAAGTTAAACATTTTAGTTAGAAATTAGAAAAGTTTGCAAGGGCAAGAATAGAAAAACAATGAGGCTATAAAAGCAGATTAGTGAATTTAATAACTAAGCTCTATAGTACAATTTAGCAGCTTCTGAAAATGGAAAAAATCTTGACCTTTTACTAACCACAGACCTTATTTCAGGCATTTAACCAAAAACTCATTCACATTTATCCATTTATCAGGCAATGTTATCCAAAGCGACTTACAAAAGAAATTTGTCAAAGAGCCAAATTTTGACGGGGTCACAAATTTGTTAAAGTTCAAAAATGCTAACTTGTTTCCAGTGTTTAAGACTCATTCCTACAGCGGACGATAGATACTTTTTGTGTCCAGATGGTTTAGTTCCACCGTCTACCAGGAGCTAACAGGGTCATTCTAACCAGCCAAACTCTGACCTCTTGGTTGCATCACTTCTCTTCCTATTTGTGATGTCACTATCTCTTTGTCTTATGCTCAAACTTTTCATTTTCCCTCAAGACACGCTCTCTGCAGTTCCCTCAATGAAAAGTGACGTTGCTCATGTAACCATTTCGCTGAACTGCAGCTGGCCTGTGTGCTTTTCCTTAAGCGCAAGCAGCTGCCATACAAGATTTGAAAGGATATGCTTCAGTAATAGGTGGTACGACCCGCTGAAACTCTATGGGAACCACAATGAAGGACGATATGTGACCCCCACTAAACAGTTCATGGATGTCATGCATGACTGTAAATAACTGATCGGTATTGTCACAAGTTCTTGGTGCGATCTCTGTAGATACTAGACATGAAAATTGTCTGTAACATTATATCTGAGTCTGACCTCAGTTGTACAGAAACCATGAGGCATAATTCAGCTTGACACACACACACATTCCAACAGTCTTTTTCTTCCACACACACTTTCTGCTCTCTTGTTGGGCACGTTGCAGTTGGGGTTCAGGCCTCTAGCAGATGGACAGTGAGAGCTGCTGACAGGGCATGTTTGCGTGAGCCACCCAAGGACGGGAGAGCGGTTTCCTGGGGAAACTTTTAGAGGACGGACACACAGATGAATGTGCAGGAATGATCGAGGCCCACTGCTCCCCCTGAGGGGTTTAAGAGGGGGAACTTAATGATGGATGAGGCTTTTATTTCCTCTGATATCTTAGTCCCTTAATACGTCCTGCGTGTGTGTTAGAGGAAGGCTTTGTGTTGTTGCACTTTTGCCGAAAGGGAGAGTTTGATCTCCTGCTCTCTGTGATGTCATCAGTGTAGTCGTCACAGTAGCTGCTCTTTTGCAGCGTCATCAGATGTTCTTTAAGCCATGCCCCCAGCAGCTTTACTCATCAGTTGTATTAAATAAACTCAGCGGTTTGCAGGCTTTAGAGGAAACCGTAGTAGGTACATGGATAACTTCCAAGGTTTGGAATGAGCCTCGTGGATGCAAACTCTTGAGAAAACTGATGAAGGCAGGGGTTGTGCCTGAGGAAGCGGCTAATTATAAACTTCCAGAATTTGATCGGTGGTATTAACTTGTAGGAAGCAGCTCCTGGCTAAATTTTTTCATGAACTGAATCATGTAGAATCTTGATTTGAACATCACTGGCACGGTCTTCAGGCTGTTCATTAACATATTAGCATAGAATTTACTGCCTGTTTGCATCAGCAGTACAATTTGAACATCATAAATAAACCTCCCCTGTGATAACTCTTTCTCTGCAGCAGGGAGTGTTCTGGTTTTTAAGTGATCATCTAGCTGTGTGTGATTTCAGAGTGTGCTTTACGTCATAGAGTACAAGCAGTGTAACAGCGCTTAATGCTGAATCTGAATCATCTGAATTAATGAGATTCTAAGCCTACCCTTGTGAAAAAGCAATGTGCTTAATTGTATTGATTGTGCATTTGTAGTGTACTTCAAATCCTAAAAGTGTATTTTTAACAAAATGCACTTGTATATATTAAAATAGTAATGAATTAAAAAGGCCATTTAAGTATATTTGAAGAGCGTACACTTTCATGACTGTTTCCTAATACACTGAAGTGCACTTTTAAAAAGTTCACTTTATAATAATGTCAAATTAAATGTTTTACTGTGAAGTACATTTTAAATCGTTGTTATGAAGCTTTAAAGAAATGTTTATTTTGATGTTGACTAACACACTATAGCACATGCAAAGTTATTGATTATCATTTTAATTGTTGAATTATTAAACATTACATTTAAATTTAGTATATTTTCGTATGCACCAAATTAGAATGTCATCATTGCAAATGGACAGTTTCATGCATTTGAAATATGACAAGTTACAAGTTTAGTTTACTCTAAATGGTTGCCAGTACATTCTACAATACACTTTAACCATATTTCAAAGACACAAGTAATTATGAAAGATGTACATCAAAGAAACATTTTCAAGTTCAGCTAATTGCATTTAATATAAATGTTAACTAAAATACAGTCATTTAATTGCAGTTAACGTACACTGTTCACACTTAAGTATAATGTTTGCAAGAATGCTTCAATAATACATATTTTAAAAAAAGAATTATGCTAAAGTATGCTTCTTTTTCACAAGGGTGGTTTAGCAAATCTTTTTTGTAATAACTTTTGATACAGTATTTCATATACATATACAGTAATCATATTGTAATAAAATGCAATACATAAAAAGAAAAATAAATCTGTTTTTCTCTCTGCTGCGATCCTGTTTGAGAATTCAGAGATTCATCTGTAGTGAATCTGATTTGTTCTTTTAGATGGTGTGTGTGTGAGAGACTGCAGAGACAAGTTAGGAATGTGTTAGTACTCGTGTTTGTGTGTGTGCTCTGGGCAAGTCTCTATGCTTCAGTGGGTCGGCACTGAAGAATCTCTGCCTGGAAAAAAATGCGGAGAATAAATGATGAAGGAGAAGAAATGGGGAAAAAAAGAGTGATGGCTGCTGAGGCTGTGTTACTGGGTGTGTGGGTTTGAGTGCGTTTGTGTGCTTAGTCAACCATGGGTTCCTATTACGGAATGTCCAGTGTGAGTGAGGGGTATGAAGACACGTACACATATAACCAACACTCAGATAATTTACAGCTTGATCCCAGTGCTGTGTGTGTGTGTTCACTCCAGGTGGCTCATGGTCATTGCATTGTGTAAAATACCCCTCATCACTTCAGCAATTCTCTTCCAGTTTCTGACCGGTCTGCATCACTTCAGACCTGTTAAAAATATCTGTTTATGTAAAGCATATATATTCTAACAAATGGAGTTTATACTTGCCACTGTTTTTTGCTGGTGTTTAGCATCATCCCAATCCTAAAAAAGAAAAATTGCAGGCTTGAAGCAGTGCTCATGAGAGTTTGTGAGGTCTGAATTTTCCGGTCAGCAGTCATGGACCCACAATGCTCCGATTACTGATTAAGTCAGTTAGTCATCTTCGCTTGCAAGCCGTTATTGGCATTACATTATTTTACAAATCAGCTCTCAGAGCTGTGGTCACTAAGACTTTTAGGACATTCAAAACTAAATTTGGATGTTTTTAAAAAACCTGTTTCATTAAACCATGGAGATTTGAATCATTTTACAGATAAGTTTCTTTACACATATTTACACAACACCCATACCCATCATGCTTTTGTACTTGAATATCAGCTGATATTTAGACCAACAGCATGACTTATAGTGTGATTATTTATACAACAAAGAAGTTACTATTGAGACTAAATTTGGCCATGTTTGTTTTTTTCTCCGCCAACAGGGCTTGGAACAGAGTTGTGAAGAGGATGCAGTGAAAGCAAGAGAAAGTGTTTGGAGAAATACTAAATTGGCTGTTTTTAACAATTCAGAGTGACTGATATAAACAGACATAGACTTTCTTAATAAAGTAATGTAAAAAGTCTCTAAAATTTAGAGGAGTGCTGTGGCTAAATCTCAGATTGATGATATAACTGTGTTCAGTACACTTGTGAAGTCACTGGCTTAGCATTGTTCACTTTCATTCGGATCAGTTGCCTTTAGACCTGCATGGTTGTCTTCATTCTTTCACTGTCGTCTTGTTCTTTGCTAATGTTAAATATCTCATTCTCAAAGGCATGGTCAGAATCAAGCAAGTGCATTTTTTATTGGTTGATTAGAAGGACTTTTTCATTCTGGATAGCATTTTATTGCTATCCAGAATGATTTTCACTTTCACTTTTTCACTTTCACTTTTATTGGACAAACATTTGGCTATACCCTTGAGAGAAAAGATGAGTCATTAATATTTGAGGGAAAACTATAAACTTTTTTATAAAACTAAAAACTGACGTTTTGTCAGTTGTTAGGAGTACACCAGCATATATATGGCCTAAAAACGTACAGACATGGACTAAAAGCCACTAATGTCCAATTTTGATTTCATGGGATCTTTAAAGTGACAGTTTGGGGCCAAGTGCCTTCTTGGAAATTGAATGGATAAAAGCTGTTTACTGCTGAAAACTCCCATTTCTCTTAAAATCCCCATAGGAGCTTGTGTTGCCGATGTATCCAGTTAGAATCAGACTACATGAGCTGTTTTACCATACGGTCACAATCAAATATATATGCTAAAATTTCATGATGTGATTCCTTTTTTTTTTTTTTTTTTTTTTTTTTTTTTCAGCATGAATATGAAAGAGATGTGGGTCTTTTAGCATTGTATTCACTTCCACCCATGAAATTCCTAATCTGCACTGACACTTCTCTACTGCTTCATTGTCACTTGTTTGTCCATTTCTTTCTTCTGTGTGAAAATAGAGTGATTGCTGCAAAACACTGTTCTTGTGTCTCATTGGATGACTGCCCACCAGCTGATGCCACTGGCCACATTTAATACCGCATCACTTCCTGCACATTCATTATGGTGAGATCACAGTGACAGCTGTGCTGAGCACTGAACACACACACACACACACACACACATACATTCCTGTTTTACTTAAAATCAAACAAATACATTTAATTCATTCACAACTAGCATATCTGAACTGGCACATTTTCTGAACACACCTGCATAAATAAACAAATAAAACAAAGTCCAACTAGACTCAAAAAATAGGCCAAAAACAACAGCTTCTGCTACCATAAATCTTATTCTCAGACATAAAAGTCATTCTGAAAATTTCTATTCTTGAGCACATTTTTTTAATGACAAACAGGTACATCACTAGAATAAGATGATTATAGAATGAGAGAGTGAGCTCACAGTTATTTGAATGTAACCTGCACTGCAATTAAATTAGTTCACAGCTCTCAATCATTAAGCAGAATGAATAAACTCTCCACTTGCTCAAATATAGGACAGATAATTCTATAGGGCATCTGATGCATGTGGTGTGTGTGTTTGTATTATGCATATGCGTTAATTGGCAAGTTTCTTTAATCAGTTTCTTGAGCTTGCAGCAGTGTTATTTAGTATAATTGAGATACTAATGTCATTTTTATTAATATTTTAGATTTGTGTTATATTTTCCAGTTTCATTTAAATTTGTTAAACTTCTCTTTAATTTTGCCTGTACAGTATTTATTCATTTTTATTTCAGTTTTAATTTGTTTTTAGCACATAGTTAAACTAAATGAGAAATATTGGCAAGTTGAAATAAAATGTATTGTGTTCGTTAGCTAGTATTTTTTAGTTATTTTTTACCTAATCAAAATAACCCAACTGCAGTTTGATTGAGATTAATTGGAATGCACAATGAAAAAACTTGATTTTTGAAAATTATTAAAAACAGTTATCTGTTTTCGCAAATTAATTCTTCATATATATATATATATATATATATATATATATATATATATTCTAGCTTGAAGCATTTAGGGTTCAAAATGAACATTTACTGTACACTGTATTATTTTATTGTATTTGGATCCTGGAACAGTCCCAGTGACATTGTACCTGTTGTGCTACAAGTTAAATGTAGTGATAATACAGCAGTGCTAAATATTATCAATCAACAGCAAACCAATCAAAAGAATATTTTATTACTTTCTATTAAGTAACATGTTTTTAGTTTTAAGGCCTCATAGACGTTTGCATTGTATGTGCAGCATTTTGCACAGCTTGTGAGGGCACCCCATTGTTTATCTCATGTTTTTCCCCCTAATATAACTTTTGCGCTTTCCACTGTTGTGGGAGTACAGAGGACTCAAAAGACATCAAATCAGCTGCGTTCCATCTGTGAAAAGCCAGCTGTAGACATCTCCACTGTTTCCGTAGCAAGGATGCATTGTGGGTGTGTTGCATGCTAATATGAATTCAAACACGTCCGATTCAATGTTAAATGCATTTCATTAGTGACACCTGTAAGCAACAGGTGCAAGATGAGTCATTGTGAGATACTAATAATAATAAAAAAGATTATTAAGATGAGCAATTCATTCTGTTTAGAGCCATTATGTATGACTTAAACTATTTTTATAGAGAGATGAATTTAAACAGAATGGAATTTGTTTTTTATGTGTACATGGCTTATCCAGCCATCTGCACATCAAGCTGCAAGTCAAAATTTAGCCAAAAGACAGTGTGGTCAACTCACATTAGCTGGCATATGGTTCACTTATATGTGTGTTTTGAATGTGAGTGAGTGAGATGTTTGTGAGAGTGTGATGTGTGTCTGCATTCAACAAGAGAGTCGGTCTGATAAATCTGGCACAGCACACACAGGCATGGCTTGTATGGTCAGTATAGACACACACACACACACATAGGAAATAAGGAGCTGAGGAAATCTGGGTCGCTGTTAGTCAGCCGTATCCAGCTCAGAGCTGTGAGCTTTCAGTTTTGGGTGATGCCAAGGCTGAAAATGTGGAAGCATATCACAATTACAGGCACCTGCAGAGAGCTTTTCTCTTTCAAGAAGATCTTATAATGGTGTAAACAGCCTAAATGCATGAAAACATTATTATAGATGAACACGTTCTCATTATACCAGTCAGTCATTTCTTAGAAGCACAAAAAGACAGCTTGTGTTATATGAAGCACTCCAGAGACAGACTTCACACACACACACACACACACACACACAGCCAACAGCAGCGATCAAACAGATCAGAGGATTAAAAAAGGAAGAAAAAAAAAATCACTTGTATAGTGATAGGCACGGGACAAAACAGATAAACACTTAGGTTACACGAAAATAATACATGGATGATATTAAATCACGAAGACTCTTTAAACAGCAAGCATCTCCTGATGGATTCTGAGGGAAAGCACAAATGTGAACTGTTTACACACACGCAGTGCAGTGTGTTTGCTCTAAAGACCTCAAGTTTACAGCCTGCAGAGATCACCTCTATTCGACATCAAATATTAATCTTCTGTTAGAAATTCCGACCTCGTATATCAAAATCTCTCGCTTTTCCACAGATACCTTCACACTATGTGACTAACGCGCGGCTGTGGGATAGTAAAGGTCCGCACCTGTGGGCTGTTGTGTGAACTTTAATTTTTTGTGTTGATTTGCCGCTGAATGCACACAGGATTTGCGCGGAATATAAGGGCTTTAAACGAGGGCTTTGAAGTGGACTGTTCCCAGGGTCGCCTGCCGCTGTTTCTGGGCTGTATGCGGACTGCGCACGCGGGTCCGCAGTGGCGCTGTTGTAATTTCACGTCACATCAAGTTTGATCAGCGGTCCGATTGGACGATCCGCAGCGCTGTCCTGAATTGAGAAGCTCTCTCGCTTGTTTGCTCGTCCTGTAGCCCGAATGCGCCTCTCCAGCATCGCGTGAGGGAGTCGGTGCGCATCTGGCGGATTTTGTCGTCGGTCTGGATGTTACGCGTGAGCTGAAGATTTCTAGAGGTCGGCGACAAAATGCGGCGGCGAGCGCACGCCAGCGTCCTGCTCCTGCCGTGGCTGGTGCTGCAAACCCAGGCAGGCTTTCCAAATCAGATCAATATCGGTGAGTGAGCTGATTATTTATTGATCAAAAGATTAATATCTTTTTCCGTGGAAACGCGCCGAGATCTTCATCTACCTGCTGCAGCATCATCCACAGACACTCCATACGAGAAGCTTGCGCCAAACAGAGTGTAAATGATGTGAATGTTACTACTGCTACTACTACTACTGCTATCTCTCACTCGAACAAGTCTAAAGTCAAGTAAATGCTCGTAACTCATCTGATCTCGCATGCAGGTGGTCTCTTCATGCGCTCCACGGTCCAGGAGCACAGCGCGTTCCGCTTCGCCGTCCAGCTATACAACACAAATCAGAACATCACCGAGAAGCCCTTTCATCTGAATTATAACGTGGACAATCTGGAGTCATCCAATAGCTTTTCAGTCACGCACGCGTGTGAGTCTTTGCTCCTTTTTCCACACGCACCGCACCTGTTCTCCTTTAACCGTTCATAGAGCGTTATAATAGCAATATGTATAATTCAGGTAAATTGGGACATTTTTTTGCCATTGAGATGACTGTTTGTTTCAGTTAAACCGAATTCACCCATATCTATCTATCTATCTATCTATCTATCATATAATAAAATAACAGAATAGAATAAAAAGCTCCTTATTCTCACCAAGGGCATAGATTTGGTTTTCAACTTGGTATGGACATATTGTGAGGAGGCAGGAGACAACCCTCAGATTCTAATTTTTAAAACAAACCAAAAGCAATGAGTCACAGGACCTTGATCATGTTCACAATGTAGGTGTTATGAAAATTCTATTGCGTGGAAGTAGGTCTCATTACAAGCATGTGCAGTATTCACTCACATCACAAGTCTCGTTTTCTGTCATTTCTCTGCCCATAACATATTAAATAAGACTGCTGATCTGTCCTGTTTCTGGTATTTCACTCCAAATCCTCGTTTACCTTTTATTGAAAGCTTTAAAGTTAATTGCATTTAGTGTTATTTTAGTCATGGGCAACAAAAGATGGCAACATTAACAGACACATGCACTGTTTGTCTCATCCAAAGATTCTGTCAGGTGAATTCTTAAAATAAAACGCAACCATGTACAGTAAAGTTTATTTGTAGTAAACATCTAGAATTTGGTTGAAGGTGACAAAAAGCAAAGGTTTTAATTTGAACGAACCAATAATTCAGTTGCAATGAAAAAGAGAAAGAAAGCAAGAAGAAAAGAGAGCAGATAAAGACTGATAGTGTGAGAAGTTGGCAAAAAAGAGAAATGGAGAGAAGAAAACGTGAAAAATTCTTCTGTGGCACAAGCCTCAGGTCTTGATAATGGAGAGATAGAGAGAATAGCAGAAAGACTGAGAGAGAGATGATGATGAGTGCAGGCTGACATTTGCACACATGCCCAAACCAGTGCAAGGGTTAGTGCCCCGCACTGTGTGTGTGTGTGTGTGTGTGTGCACGAGAGTGAGAGAGCTTTACCATCATTATAAAATGCCTGTTTACAGCTGCTGTCATTACCATTTTGTGTCTCTGACTGGCCTGGCTGCTCATCTGAGCGTGTCTGTGTGAGAGACGGTGTTTGTGAGCTTTTGGTTTCCTGGCTTATCGTGATGTTATTGCTGCAGTCATTGATCTTTCTTCACTGCATTAACACACATACACACACACATTGCTTCAGGCGTCTGGTTGGTCCATCATACAAAAACAGCTGGGCTTTTAAAAATATAAATAAAAAGAGTTTGGGAGTGGAGAGATATGCACATAACCTCTCAGCCTCTGAAGGTGATTTTAAAGTTTAATGAATAAACTCAGCGGAGATGCTCTCAAAGCTCCAAGTACATATTCAGGAATAACATGACAGGAAGGACAAAGTGCTTTAACAGTGATGTGAGAACTGTTCATAAATAGAGATAGACACTTATTTTTCTCTCTGGGGATTTCTTTGAATCAGAGAGCACACACACATTTGCATGCAGTGCTTGTATTAGTCAGGTGAGCTGGTTTAGTAACAGTCGCTCACAGCGCTTTGAGAGTGAGTTGTGCTTCAAACAGTTCCTGAGAAAAAGGTTTTGACAGCTTACGTATGCAGTGACCCTGCTGTTTTAATTGAGGCAATCTGCATTGTGGAGAGAAAACTGTAGGGGTCAGGGGGTCTGTAAACAGGTTATTTTTCACTCACTCTTTTGCTCTCACTCCCTCTCTACGGTTTTCTGTCTTCTCATGGTTTTTTCTTTATTGCTCCCTGGAGCATTCGAGAGACAGATGAAAAGAAGGGCAGAAAGACAGTAAGCAGATGTAACCTGCTGGCTCAGTTAGAAGAACAAATGAAGGAGAGAAAAACAGAGCGAGAGGGAGACACGTAATCATTACCTTGTCTGTGTAATTTCTACGCCACTAGCATCACCAATTGGAATTGCAAAAGTAACTTAGTTGGCATGAAATGGAAATTTCGTTATTGGTTTATTAAACAATCCTTCCATTTTAATTTTAAAATGTCATAGCTTAAGCTTCCAGTGAAACATCAGACTTCTCTCTGATGATGTGGTCCGGATTTATGTAATAAGTTTGTCCTGTAATAAACTCCGTCCATTTCTTACAATCGACTGCAAGCCCGCATTCATGTCTGTCTCCATCAAATCAACAACTGGTAGATTAATCAAAGTTTTCAAAAATTCAACATTTTTGACCCGTTATCTTGTATTCTAATAAATAAACTTATGACACCAAAATTTTCAAACTTAAATTTTACAATTCTCAATTTCAATACCACAGCAAAGACTACTTGATTAACAAATATAAAGTTCAAACATTATTAAAGACAAGTGAAAAGTCAGTAAATAAGAACAAATGAACTAAATACAAGCAATAGCACATAAATAAACAGAACAAAGATAAAAATTAAACAATGCTTTAGGTAGGTTTATAGGTGTTCAAGTACAGAAATTTAATAATAAAATATAAAATAACGTCGCATATTTTCACTGTATAAATTAAATATAGATTAGTCATTGTTAAAGCTACAAAAGTGAGTGATTTTCTTTCTCTCTCTTGTATGTATGTTTTGTATGTATTTGTCCATTCAAGCGCAAGAAGTTGCAAAAGACATCTCCATTCAGGGTTTGCGCGGATACTGAATTCTTTTGCACGTCGTCTTGCAAATCTTGAATGGTTTAAAATCGATTGAATGTTTAAATTGGCAAGGCATAAAAACATGTACAAATGATGAACTTTTGTGAGGATGCAGCAGTGGCCCGATCGGGCCAGTGACAAATCCGTCAGCTGTCCCAAGCTTCTTTCATGCTGGCCCCGGCCATCTGGCAGTCCTTATTGTCTTAACTGTTGATTATATATTTAAATTGACACTTCCTCTGTCTGTAATTGGTCAGACAAACAGACAGTCCCACCCTAAAGTCACACTTTTAGTCAAGCCAGTGTTGCTGTATTGTGCTTCTCAAACAAGCTGAACAATATTTTGATTGAGTCACAGTGTTTACACTTTTCAGGAAAATCAACCTACAAAAATGTCTTACTTATAGATGACTATATTAAGCTGAGATAGTAGAAAGCATTTTAACAAAAATACACACTTCAGCTTTAAGGACTGAATGAGAGAGAGTGAGTAAGAGCTGAATGTGTCTCTCTGAACTGCAGTGATCGTTTGTTCTCTCATGGTGAGAGCTGCTCTCCACTGAGGTGCGATCAATATAGAAAGAGAACAGGACGGGACCACCTAAAACAAACTCACACTAAAACAGATACCCACACAAATGCAATGCTCCAATTGTGTGTAGATATTATTGGTATGATTTTTGTTCTTCTTGAGACAGATTTCATGAATATCCACTTGGTGAATTCAGGACAATATCACATCTTGACTCAATTGAACAGTTACCAAAACACCCAAAAGTGTCAGCTAATGAATGTTTGTATCTCACTGATCATTGTCTATGTGCTTTGAATGGTTTTGGTGAAAAACCACCCAAGTGATGATGCATTTTTGAAAGCCAACCCAGCAGTTACCATCACCCTGGTTCCCTCGACCAAAAATAAATAAGATTTTTCCATTGCCATTTGGATTATTGCAGAAAATAAGCACTGTAGCCAACATGTTTGATTAGTACACGTTTTCGCATCATGATTATCTTCACAAATGAACACAACACTTTTTTTTTTTTTAATTTTTGAAATTTTGAAGCCTAAATGCAACTGCCAGAAGTAAAATGCAGTCTCATGACTTCAGTGTCACCATCACACAATCTTCATTTAAAAATAAAAAACAATAACCTGAAAGTTTGAGTTTGCAAGAGTGCAGTTATAAACAACAAAGCTGTGAAAGCTAACTAGTAAGTAGAAGAGTTTTCCTGTTTGGTGTCCCGATATCTGTAGTCACATTTAGCCACTTGTTATCAACTGCCAAGACAATTAAAAGCTTTTAAAAATCATGTATTGTATTACTGATTTTATATGTCGAAGAATATCTTAAGCTTGTTAACAGACCTTATTGTGGACAATTAACCAAAAACCCATTCAAAAAACCCACTGACTTAAAGATGATGGAACCAGAAGTGAGTTTTCTGAGGTTTTTGGTCACAAAAATGTGTCACTCAAAACACATTTGGTGGGCAGCATTGCTTTCTGGTGGATCATACAGGGCTACCGCCACCTACTGCAGGGCTTGACATTAAGCAGTCTCATGTGGTTGTCCTTCGGACAAGTAAATTTGTCATTTACTTGTCTGAGTATAAAAGTTACTTGCCCGGAGATAATTATTTTTTATTTATTTATTTTATTTTTTATTTTTTATTGAGTTATAAATATAATTATTTATTGTAGTTATACAAAACACATTTAGTTTATTTAGTTAAATAATCAAAAAAGTGTGATAACACTGTTATATTTTAAAATAAAAATGGAGTATTAATTACAAACATAATTATTTTATATTAAACTTAAAAATAAAATGCTAATATTTACTTCTTTTTATATATGAATTTTCAAACTTAAATTTTTAATTTTTTAATTAAATTGTATAATAAGACATTTGGGCTGTTACCAAACAAATGAAATCAGTATCAACAAAATTCATCTTTGCAATGTAGGAAACACATAAGCTGCATCTGAAGTGGAATAGATATATTTACCCACTGTTTAATGCAGCTCTGAGGGACATGGAATGCTTTAATCTGCAGTTAAAAATGAATAAATAATGTTTTGATTCATAAAACGTTGAATACTGATATTTGAAATTATTTAAAAAATTAAAAAATACTGTAAATGTGAAATTAAAACCACCAGTAGTTGGCATCAAGTCACTGTTAATAAGTGAGTCATTGCGACTGAACCGAATCATTTAAACGGTTGATTCATTCAGGCACGAAACGCCGTTGTTGTGCCCATTTTCGACCCCTGCCAAATTATTTCCCCCTCTCGTTGAAATCGCTACCTGATTGCCTAATCCTAACCTCACCCCAATCCTAACCCCTCCCCCACACCTAACCCTTAACCTACCAATACTAGGGGGGTAGTAATCTGGCGGGGGTCAGAATTTGGCACAACACCTGTGTCATGTTGCTCAGAGACGCAAAACAGTGCTGTGGCTGTGTTTGGAATGATTTTTGTTGGTGAAACAGAGCAGAAACAGGAAATATGGTGTCTAAAACGTAAGTTTCTTAATGTTAACTTCTTGTTTGTTGAACTGTTAAATAAAATCACATTTGTAATCAAGTTTTTTGGAGCAAAAAAAAAAAAAAACGGCACTCGATCTTCGAGTGAAACTATATGAAATTATATAAATATACATTTTCTGCACAAATCTCTTGAATTTTCTGATCATTCTTCATGCATTGTAATACTGAATCATGCAGTGAAAGAACGCACGTGCGCTAGTCTAACCTAGACGACTTTACGTAATGTATGCGTGCACTCTGTAGGTGTGTTTTGTTTGATTTTTGCAATACACTCGTTAAAACAACAAATTATATCGCAAACGATATATATGGCACACCCCTATAACAAAGGCTATATCATGAATAAAGGCAGTCATTATTGTTTTTGGTATTGACTTTAAGTTGCTTGTCCGACTGGCCAAGTAAATTTCTCTTTCACTTGCCCGTTCAAAACATTCACTTGTCCCGGACAAGCGTTAATGTCGAGCCCTGTACTGGACTGGAGTGTGAAGCACTTGATGGTGCAGAGGAGAGCATTGGTAACCGCCATGATTTTAATGCATTAAAAATCTATGTATAAAAATCCCATTTTGATCTGCCACTAATTTGAATATTGAGGAAGTGTCATCTTTAGTGTCTATGGTGGATATGGTTTTATGTGTAGGCTCAATGTGAGTGTTTGTTTGTATGTATGTAGTCTCTTACGTTGTTTGCAGAGGTGTTCGGTGTTGTTTTCTCTGTTGTACTAAAGCTCTCAAATGTGTATGAATGTGTTTGCTTTGCTGTATGAGTGTTTGAACGTATGCTTTTTTTTTTTAGCGTAGGCCGTGAATGCGTGTTCATCTGTGTGTGATGATTTTTAACCTCTGGGCTCTCTGAGTAATGTGACATTTGCTTGTATTTTCCTCCATTTTCTCCCTCATGTCCACATGCCACCTATTTCTTTTTTCTTTCTTTTTTGTTTGTATGTCTTCTGGACACATTTAGGAACATCTGTCCCTTTCGTTCCTTTTCCTAGAATTAACTAACCTCTATTCGTGCCTTAGTCTCTCCTATTCTCTCCCTCGCTCTCTTTCTTTTCAAGAAGCAGCTGTTTGTGTAAGGCAAAAATCATTTGCTTCAGGAAACAGACAAACAATACAAATGTCCTCCTTCTGGATAACATAAGGTTGTAAATATTCAGTTAATAAGACAGCACTAAAGCTGAATTAATCCTTAACACCGACTTTTCTGAGTATTCTTTCCTATATTGCTGTAGAGACGTCAGTGAACTCAATCCGTCTACTGTCAGCTTAGCTACATGTTTGCCAGATTTAGAAACATTTGCAGTTTATCTTTAAATAATTTAGGTGACATCTGCATTTAGGGTATTTAAAATAAATAAATAACAAGACATTTGATTTGGATTTTTGAAATATTCACATCGTATTGCAATACATGCACCCTGTAACCTTAAACCTTATGTCATAGCCTTTCCATTTCTGCGAAAAGGCTATTGTCTCTTCAGATCGTTTTTAAAGACTCAGATACACACACAAGTACACACGCTCAGTAGAGATCATCATAATATGTAATGCTTATGAGTGTTTGTGTGCCTTAATGATTATTATTTTTTATCCTAAAATATACACTGACTCTGCTTCCATTTCTCTCTTGGTCTGGCAGTCTGTTCTCAGTTCTCCAGGGGTGTATATGCAATATTTGGATTCTACGACAGGAGGTCAATGAACACATTAACGTCGTTCTGCGGCGCTCTGCACACCTCCTTCATCACTCCATCTTTTCCCACGGACACAGATGTGCAGTTTGTCCTGCAGATGAGGCCGAGCCTCCGGGGGGCGCTGCTCAGTTTGCTAGCCCATTACAAATGGGAGAAATTTGTCTACCTGTATGATACTGATAGAGGTGAGTAAACACACACACAAACACCTATACTGTAAGTATTTGAACACTTAAAGGGATAGTTCACCCAAAGTGAAATTTGAGAAAAGTGTTTGGTTACCTACATTCTTCAAAATATGTTCTTTTGTGTTCTGCAGAAGAAAGTAAGAATATAAGTTTGGAACAACATGAGGATGAATAAATGATGACAACTTTCATTTTTGGGTGAACTATCCCTTTGAAGTAGCATTGCAGTGGAAGTAGCAACAGATCTTTTCTTCAGTATTTTGATTCTGGATGTAACCGCTCATTGAAAAATAAAAAATGCAGGGTGGGGACTTGGTTCTATGCATTGGTTGTTGAGTTCGAGTCCCGGTGTTCTGACAATTTGTGCTACCCGCTCAGATTGTGCTACCTCCAATTAAAAAGATAGGTAGCACATATCGATAGCGAAAAATGCTACCTATCAGATTGTGCTACCAGCATCTTATTCATGTGGTTTGAGGCTTTTTGAGGCTTTTTTTTTAAATGTATATACCTACCCCTACCCTAAACCTACCAGTCCACACCTACCCTTACCCTTAAAATAATGCAAATATATTATTGGTAGCACAATCTGGTAGGTAGCATATTTCGTCAGGACACCGGCTCTAGGACCTTTCCCAATCCCATCCCCCCTCTCTCTCCCACTTTGTTTCGTGTCTTATATACTGTCCTATCCTAATAAAAAGGTAAAAACGGCAAAAATAAATCTTAAAAAAAAGTGGATGCTTGCATGGGTTGGGGTTTAAGCGGACTAAATGTCCCTGGCCGTGTTTACACCTGCTATTAATATGCATTTTTGTTGATCCGATCCTAAGTGGATGACGCTAAATACAAGTGTAAAGGGGTCTTAATCGTTTTGAGTTTGTCAGCTTTCAGCCACTTCCAGAGGTAGTCAAAAATGCATTTAACCTGATTAAAGCAATCATTGCAATCATTGTGGGGTGTGTTGTGAGAAAGTGCACCAAAACAAACAGATTATTGTCAAAATCATGGATGCTTTCTTTATCCTTTTCCATTCGCTTCCTTTCCAGATCACTCATAATCTGCGTAACGGGTTCTTTCAGTAAATAGTATTTGTGTGCTGCACTTGACGCTCTGTTAAATATGATTTAGAGAGTGACGAATGTGAACAAATGATCTATGCTATCAAACAAATGTCTATGGCTCATTGTCACCTGTAGAAACATGCCAGTACATAAATATGTTTCTTAGTGTCTTAATTGTTTAGATTTTTTGAAGGCACATTGAGTTTTTATAGCAGTTATATGAGTTGTGTAGATGAGTTTTTATAGCAGTTATATGAGTTGTGTAGATCTAATGTCTGCTTTTGTTCACAGAAATATTAAAAATCAGATTTTGGTTTGCAAATTCCTGCTAAAGCAGTAGACGTTGCTGTTTATATTGGGCATAGTGGCATCAAACACTGGTATAATGGAGGACAGTTTTTCTCTGTGTTTGTGTTCCAGATCACCTGATGGGCGTACAGCCAACAATCACACATTTTTCCTGGCTTGTTTACTCTAAAGAGAGTGCTTACAGGGACAGTTTAAGATAATGAGAGACATTATGTTTTCTCCAGGGATCTTCCTTAATGGATTAAACACATCATACTGAAGAGCAGAACAGTGTGCTTACAGATAAAAGTCAATGAAACTTCGTTTGGACCTCCACTTCTTAATACAGTGGGTGCCAAAAGTCAGAGACCGCATTGAAATACTGAGGTTCAGATTTGATCACGTGAATTCTTTGGTACAAATGGTCAGATTTTCTTCCTTTAAAGCCACTAGATGCTCTTTGGATCATTCTCAAATCGTGATACAGTGCAGACAGTCTCAATCTGTTGCCACCCTTGAAAACACCCACTACTGTCAGCAGGGAGTTGGGCTGGTGGTGCCAAACTTTAAATGGTTTTACATCACCACAGGGCTCGTGCATCTGTTAAATACGCTAAACAGTGACGATTAAAAAAATCTGCATGTGCCTTGGCTTGCTGGTTAACATAAACGCTCTAAGACATTGATTTGTGCTGTTGAGATGAGTGCCGCAATGTTTGGCAGAGACTCTCAATAAAAAATGTAAAAGGCCAAGTACATAATTTGAAAAAATAAAACTGTGGGAGAGGTTAAGAGATATTTAACGAAGGTGCTGTAAAAGATCTCATTCATGCAATGTTTAACAAGACCCTCTTAAATTGCTAATGAGAAACTCATGTTTAATTAACCCATCTTTAATAAACCTTTGCAGGTCTGACACATGGCCTCCCACTTACACTAACATGTATGACTTCAAGAGTTAAAGTGCTTGAGTGTATGTGTGTCATTTGGATTCTCACCTCTCTGCGAGCTGTCAGTCTTGATTAATTGGTCACGGCTAAACAGCCTGGCGGCCTGGCACTCCAGGACGTATGCTAATTAAAATAGTGATTGAATGTGTGTGTGTGTGTGTGTGTGTGTGTGTGTGTGTGTGTGTGTGTGTGTGTGCATGTTGTCCTATAATGAATGTGATCACAGGGCTAAAAATGAGACAGAATGGAACAGGGCTGATTTGTGTCCTGTATGGCCTTGAGCTGGAGGTTATAAAGGGTGTTAGTGAACATTTCTGTTACTTTGTATGTGCTTTGAATCCTTTAATGGGAATTCTGGGTTAAGCACACCTGTGGTACACTCTCAGAAAAAACATACACACTTTTTTTTTTTAAGTGCACCTGTTGTACACTCTTAGGAAAAAGGTACAAAAGCTGTTACTGGGGCAGTACCCTTTCAAAATGAACTAAAATGTCCACAATTTGTACCTTTTAAGGTGCTAATATTCATATCTTGGTGCTCAGTAAGGTAAAAAGGTATACCTTTTGAAAGGGTACCACACCAGTGAGACCGTTTGTATTTTTTATTTATTTTTTTGTCTCTGTTGTCTATTAATACAGAAAAAAAAAGTTTCAAAGTTGTCCCTCAGTTTGGACGAACCACAGAAAAACAAATGTACAGAAATTTCATGTATATTCATAATCAGCTATTGAATTTTTTAATATATTAAATAATTTTAAATAATTGTTAAACTAGGTTTAGGGCACTGAGGGCATTTTTATGCAGATTTGGGTATATTGCATATAAAATAGTGGATGGGAACACCTACATTTGTAAAATAAATAAATGAATGAATAAAAAAAAAACCTAAAAGAAATCTAAATAAAATTATAATTTATTTATTTATATTTTTATTATTATATTTTATATATTTTTTAAATGTTGGTATCATTGAAAGGACCAAATAAAATATTTGTTTTGTTTTGCATCACTTCCTATAAAAGTAAAGATTTTTTATTTTAATCAAAAAAATTGATTCTTTTTTTTTTCTTTCCTTTTTTGGTAACACTTTAGAATAGGGAACACTTATTCACTATTAATTACGACTTTTCTTTCAATAAATTCCTAATTTGCTGCTTATTAATAGTTAGTTATGTAATTGTTAAGTTTAGGTATTGGGTAGGATTAGGGATGTAGAATAAGGCATTAATATGTGCTTAATTTGTACTAATAAATGGCTAATATTCTAGTACTATGCATGCTAATAAGCAACTAGTTAAGCAACCCTAAAATAAAGTGTCACCCTTTTTTTTTTTGAATTTGTATTTGGAGGGAAACCTAATTTATATCAGAGCAAACAAACCCTCACTTGCTGGGGTGGGGTGCCTATGCAGGGGTCTGATATTTGCTGCAGTGGGTCTGATGTATTGCACAAGACCTGATTAGTTGCACAAATGTATGTATGTTATATATATAAAAATATGTATGTTCTGCCATTGCATTAGCATCATTAGTGCAGAGTTGCAGTAATTACATTCAGCATGCTTCTTTCTCTGCCTTCCCTCCTTTCATCCCTTCAGATTTGCACTGCATCAGCAGTTCCTCTGTGTTCTCAAACCAGAGAGAGAAATGAAGCAGTACTTGCTCCATCATTCTGGCCCAATTCTGCCCTGGTACTACATCTACACAAGCCCTTCGTAGCGGTGTATTTTACACCATGTATTATTCTCTGTTTCAGGGTTTTCCATCCTACAGGCCATCATGGAATCTGCGGTGATGAATAATTGGCAGGTGACAGCACGTTCAGTGGGGAACATAGTGGATCCGCTGGAATACCGGCGCATTATTGAAGAAATGGATCGTCGGCAGGAGAAGCGTTTCCTTATCGACTGTGAGGTTGAACGTATTAACAGTATTCTAGAGCAGGTACATAAAAACACATTCAGACTTCATTTCATTTCATCTGTCGGACTCTGTCTGTCAGTCAGTTCACAGAAACTGTCTGTCTGTCTGTCTGTCGTGGCAGTAGTTCATGAACGGTTCTGTCTCAGTTTTGTGGTGTTGATTAATACCTTTCCAAAATTCAACCGTTGTTAGCAAATAAGGTGATAAAAATAGTGTGTGTGAGAGCATGCGTGTGTTTGTGTAAGTAGGGCACAGCGTCCTGTAACAAGGGAACAGTGAGAAAACTAAAAATACTCCCTTTCCTCTCATCCAAAAATACAGCGCTCAAAGGTACTGTTACATTCTCCGATTCTGTTTTTTACCCTGTGTCTCTGCTTTCCTAGCTTTTTCCCACACACACATATACATGCAGAGGAAAGAGTGTGTGTTTGTGTCACTAGGAGGTCACAGAGATAATGAAATCCACGAGTAGATCAATCAGCACTCAGAGGAAGCTAATCAGAGCGCTGCGCTTCCAGCAGACTGGCTGTCTGCTGCTATTTGTAAATCAATAGCTGTGTGCGTGTGGGTGTGGTTGAGTCGTACCTTTATGGTGTGCCTAAGAGTCAGCAGAGCTTTACTGGCACGCCGTTCAAATTTTCAATATTGCCAATGTATTCAAGTGCTGCACCTTTGTAGAACAATAAATAATAACAACACAGTCCTGTGATGTGTGGGAAGACGCAGTATTGTAACAGCTCCAGTGTGCCCAACAGGTTCAAGCATGACAATGGAGACAGTTCTTTCATTTCTGATTATGTAAAAATGGGCACTACTACTGACCTGATTTCTTTCATCAAAAAACAATTTAAACATTTTCATAGATGGAATGTGGTGTTGTATTCTTTAGGTATTTATAACTGCCACTGGACATTGATAGTACCACCACCGTTAAAAATGTTGCAGTTATGACATTTTTGGGGGAAGTATTGTTGAGTTGAGTGCTGAACAGTTTTTTATTTTCTGTATAATTGGGATGCTATTATGTTTATTAATAATTTAAAATAGGTAAAATTTAACTTAATTTATTAAGTTAATTTTAAAGTTAATTTAACAAATTTAACATTTTTACATTTAAATTAACTAGTTTTTATTGTTTTTGTCACTTTTTGACATTTCTTTTTTTATTAATTTTAATTTTTATTAATTTTCTATTTTTATTATGAAATTATACCAATTATATAATTATAATAATTGTATATTATAATTATAATTATAATTGTATTAAGAAATCCAAAAAAATTATTAATCTTTCAATTAGATGTTTGAATTTCTTCTTTAATTTAAAATAAAAGTATTTTTGTTTTTTGTTTTAGCTTAAATTAGATTTTGGAATTAAAATGCTCCTTGACATGGTAGAAACATTTTTCCATAAAATGACAATAAAAGTCCTTGTCACTCGTGGCCTATGGTTTTTATTTTTCCCCCTAGTATTCAGCTATGCTATTAATAAAAAGAATAGTGCTGTCAAATGATTAATCTCGATTAATCGCATCCAAAATAAAGGTTTTTGTTTATGTAATATATGTGTGTGTGCTGTGTATATTTATTATGTATATATAAATACACACACATACAGTATATATTTTGAAAATATTTACATGTATTTGCATATATATTTATATTTATATAATTTATAATATAAAAATATTTAATGTACAAATATATTTTTCTTAAATATATACATGCATGTGTGTATATTTATATATACATAATAAATATACACAGTAGACACACATATATTATGTAAACAAAACTTTTTATTTTGGATGCGATTAATCGTTTGACAGCACTAAAAAAGAAACAATCATTTTTCCCCAGAACATTTTTTCTGCTATTTACTATTAATAAAAAGAAAAACGCAAGCAAGCTTTCCACCTTTTTTTTTTTTTTTCACCGCTGGGACCACAGAGTGCCCATATAGTTACAGAATCACCCCTCAGCAGTTCTTCAGGCTTTTGCTTTTAATTTGTTTGCCAGTTTAATCTGTGATTCGTTCATTTTGATCTCATGGTCTGCATAAACAATCAGACTTAATGCTGGGTGACACTCTTTCATTCTATTTCCAGGTCGTGATCTCAGGAAAGAACAGTCGAGGATATCATTACATCCTGGCCAATCTTGTGAGAAAATACACACACACATGCCCAGATCTCCTCTTTCTTAACCTTCTGTGAGTGACCTTTCATTTTGACCACTGACCCTCGCTCTCTGCAGGGATTCTCTAACATGAGTTTGGATAAGGTGTTTTCAGGCGGAGCAAATATCACCGGATTCCAGATCATAAATCCTGATAGCCCGATCGTGCAGCAGTTCCTTCAGCGCTGGGAGCGGCTCGATGAGAGAGAGTTCCCTGAGTCTAGAAACACTCCCCTGAAGGTCTCTGTCTCTCTTTATTTCTGTGCTTATTTATGTGCATTTGTGATGTGTTTATTTGTACATGTTTACGTGTAATTTGACAATGTATTTTGATAAGTTTAATATAGCAGTCATGCAGTAGTTTCATTAATCATCTCTTTTTGTTGTTTCATGTCAGTATTGCTTAAATTCTCCCGTAATGCACCTCTTTCAACTGTTCACTGAGTGTTAAATCAAATAGAAAATGTGTATTTGAATGTTTGTGTGGTTCTCTGTTTATTCTGAGGTGTGCATACATTTATCTGTTTAGTACACATCTGCACTGACACACGATGCCATCCTGGTGATAGCCGAAGCATTTCGGTATTTGAGACGTCAGCGTGTTGATATTTCTCGTCGAGGGAGTGCAGGCGATTGCCTTGCCAACCCGGCTGTACCATGGAGCCAGGGAATCGACATTGAGAGAGCTCTCAAAATGGTAGGAGGGGTCCATAAAGGGCCTCAGAGATAGGAAAAACTTTAGGAAAAAAAATCTGTGTTCACATTTTTAATCATCAATGAATGTGCAATAATAATTTTACCTGTAGACCTTATGCGCCAGAGAAACAAGCTTACAGCCATCTTTTGAATTGTGTGTTTACTTCTGTTTTTGTGGATTTCAATGGCATCGCTGTTAAAAGAGTTAAGAAGAAGCTGGTGAAGTGAATTTACTTATTATAGAGTTATCAGAAGTTATCACGAGCATTGTCATGTTTGAAGCAGATACCATATAAAATGTCAGTAGCCCGGGGTCTTAGATTTTAAAATGAGCAGTTCATTCATAAATCCATAAGATCTTACCTTCATGCTGTGGAAATACAAACCACAAATACAATGGTTATATGATACTTCCATTATGTTCAATAATGTTATATCATGCTTTCTTTTTTTGTCGTGCTTGTTATTTTGTTGGTGTTACTGTTCCTGTGTGCTTTCGTCCTGCAGGTTCAGGTTCAGGGTATGACGGGAAATATTCAGTTCGACTCGTTTGGACGGCGATCAAATTACACCATTGATGTTTATGAAATGAAACTGGGAGGAGCCAGAAAGGTTAGTGGCTCTGGGAGGGCAGTTTCTATAAATTCACACAATATTACTGTCACAGTGAAGCCACAATCACTGTAGAACATTAGCGTATATATGTATATTTGTGTGTGTTTGTTTGTTTGTTTGTGTGTTTGTGTGTGTATAGTGGTGGACAAAATTATAAGAACACTAGTATTTTCACCAGCTAAAAAATAGTTTTAAGTCAGCTATTTCTATCTTTTGCTGTAGTGTGTCAGTAGGAAATATCAGTTTACATTTCCAAACATTCATTTTGCCATTAATTGTAATAATCCAGTGAGGATTTTCGTTTGACAACAGCCAGTGCTCCACACAGAGATCTGATCTGATCATCATCCAGTCTGTCTGGAATGACATGAAGAAACAGATCAAACTGAGAAAGACTAAATCCAGAAGAACTGTGGCAACGTCTCCAAGATGCTTCAAGAAACCTACCTGCAAAGCTACAGTACTGTCAAAAGTTTTAGGCACTTGTGTAAAAATGCTGTAAAATGAGAATGCTGTCAAAATAATGTCATAAATATATTTTCTTTGTCAATTAACATCTATTAACTAAATTAAATCAACATTTGGTGTGACCATCCTTTGCATTTAAAGCTTTTAACTTTTGCCCTCGTTGCACTTGCGCATAGTTTTTCAGGTAGTTTTGCAGGTAGGTTTCTTGAAGCATCTTGGAGATGTTGCCACAGTTCACAGCAACAAAAATCTCACTGGATTATTACAATTAATGGCAAAATGAATGTTTGGAAATGTAAACTGATATTTCCTACTGACACACTACAGCAAAAGATAGAAATAACAGACTTAAAACCATTTATTAGCTGGTGAAAATACTGCAGTTCTAATAATTTTGGCCACCACTGTATATGTAGCAAAAAAAAAACTAAAATTATACAAATAAGTTTTTTTTTTCTCTGCCCTTTTTTAGACCCTCATCATTAAATGTTACATTTTTGCCCATTTCTTTCATTTTTTGAAGTTACAATATGTTTTCATATTGTGCGAGTAAATATTTTCTGTTGAAAGCTCAAGGAAAATGATATTTCTCATGATATAACTAACGCCTTTAACATGCACTTAAATTCTCCAGCTGCCCTCATACTTGCTTTCTTCCTCCATCAGTCATGAGATCATGTTTCTACTGAGTCATGCTCTTACTGAATTGCTGTATTTGTGTTATTGGTGGACTGATTGATTGATTCTATTTATGCTGTTGCTGTTTCTGTCCCTTACAGATTGGCTACTGGAATGAATATGAGAAATTTGTTTATATAGTGGAGCAGCAGGTTACCAACGAATCCTCCTCTGTGGAAAACAGAACCATTGTGGTCACTACTATTATGGTACACTATCTAAAGCTGCTTTTAAATATACTGAACCATGATCCTTCTGCCCTTTCAGGTTTAGTGTCACAGTTGCATTGCATTCTGGGGGGGCAGAACGTTTTTCTATTTTGCTTTGCTTTGCACTCACTCACTACATGTTGAAACAGTCGATCACAGAAGAGTGTTTCAACTGTATCCGTGTGAGTGCCAAAGCATTTTCAGTTCCATTCCGGTGGCCTGTTGTAGCAGTGACATCACAATACTGGCTTTGGTAAGAAATAGGTTAGACTGTCTCTTTCTCTGCTTCTTTCACCTCACCAAACGTAAGTATTGAACGACTGAGATGCCAAGCTGGATGCAAATTGCAGAAAATGTAAAGAAATATACACACAAGACGTGGCTGATGGTTTTCTCACACGTGGTGTGAAATAGTAAGCATCAGAAAAAGATTCTCTCGTTTTACATCCCCTCAGAGTTCAGATGTTTTTTGTGTTTTCTGCCCGAGGTCCTGTTTTTAACATCCAGCTGTCCAATCTGATGTGCCCATTAGGTGCAGACAGTTTGTTCTTTACTTAGCTCCCTAAAAATGACATAATTGTCCATGCCAATACAATGAATGTGAGCAGGGATGTCGCTATCTGAGTGAGTGTGACTAGCGCCCACTCAATAGCAAATCAATCCAATTAAAGTTTTTGATTAGATTGCTTTACATATTTCTCTGATTTATTATTGACTATTTAGGTGTCACATGAAAAGGAGTCGTGGTTGAGAACAAGCTCAATATTATCTTCCAGTGATATTACAAAATAAAATGCATACAAATGCACAGCCACTTTTGAGATACATCCTCTGACATACAACTCAATTTTCTTTGTCTAAAAATAAAAACAAAATCTGACTTGGCTCAAAAGAGACCGAGCAATACTTATTTTGTAACTCCCAAAGTAATGAATACATCCGAGTGAACTGTGTTGCATACACATTTAAATAGCTAAATTTATTTTGAATTTTATTTCTTCTTGTATTGAGTTTAGCTGCCAACTCATATGTTAAATAAATTATAGAAATAAATTAAATATGAAGAATTGCAAAGCTTCTTAATCTAGAGAATTTCAGACAGGACGTGTGCCAGGTTGTGCACGTGGAGATGTTTTGCCTACTGGACATGTTTCGTTGGACAACTCGCTGTGTTTAAAGAAACGCATGTTAATTGAACCAAATGCTGGAAGTGAATCGGTTGGGGCTGTACAGTGATTACAGCTGGGCTTAAACGAGTTTCATAATTATGTCCTTAATGAAGAACTCTGAGAACTTGAGGGCAGGGGTGGATAGAGGAGGACTGAGATGAAACGGAAAGAATATTAATTAAAGGATGAATATGGTAATTAATGTTTTGAATAATACATAACCTGAAGGTCACAGAAACCAAATCTTAGTAGAAAAAAATTAAATGAGCTTCAGAACTCTGTCGTTAAGGAATACAGTTGTTTTAATGCCGATAAGTTACATTACGTTAGCAAGATGACCAGTTAGAATTACATAAATAAACATATGTCACTAAGTTTAGTTAGAAAAGCAAAAGCAAAGTCATATTTAAATGTACCATAAGGTTCGCCTTATGTTACATTTAAAAGTGATGATGACCTCTTTCTGACTCTGCCTATGATGACCTCATAAGTAGATACAGAAGTTGAAAGCAGGTTAATTAGATAATTAGTTTAATAAGCGTTTCCAAAAAGAATGTTTCATCCTGCACAGGTTGAACAGACGTGCTTGTGTAATGAAACCATTATAAATAGCTGGAAACCGACTGAAAATATGGATGACGGGGTTCAGTAAATAAGATGAAAGAAAACTCGAGTTTGATCTGATGCTATTAAAGCAGAATTTTAATCTGCAGTTTCATCAGATTTGGCCTTATTAAAATAGTTAAAAGCACACACATGTGAGAAAACCTCTGCTGTCCTCTTTAACCTTCTTGCATGCACTGGACACAAACGTGTGTTTTTTAAGCAGAGTCCCCTGAACGTCCATATCCTTGCTTGCTTTAGACTTACAAATGACTTCTGTTTACTAATGACAGGACCAGCAACTTCACATCTCTGTCAGCTCTCTTTTTCTCTCTCCAATTCGAGAAATCAGAAACCACCATTAAATAGCACTGTCCACAATCTCAAAACCCAATTTAAATTCAAACTAGCCTTTCTCACAGCTGCTATTTGTCTGGTAGCTTGGCTGTTGGTCACATTGTTGTTATGAGACTCACAATGCATGTGTATATTTCAGTGTTTGTATGAACGAATAAGAATGAAAGAGGTGTGAATGTGTGTGTGACACATATCAGCATGATTGCAGACTAATCAGTTATTTTATATATATATATATGTGTGTGTGTGTGTGTGTTCTGGGCTGTCAGTCTGAAAGCCAGCTGAACCTCATCTGATTTGGTTAACAGGAAGCTCCATATGTAATGTACAAGAGGAATTATATGCAGTTGGAAGGGAATGATCGCTATGAGGGCTACTGTGTAGACTTGGCATCAGAAATCGCGAAGCACGTGGGCATAAAGTACAAACTGTCCGTTGTGGCTGATGGGAAATACGGAGCACGCGACCCTGAGACCAAGACCTGGAACGGCATGGTGGGGGAGTTGGTATATGGGGTGAGTGCTGGGAAAATGATCCTGCAATGGGAAGTTGTGGGTAGTGGGATAGTGGCTGTGTGAAACCAGCAACACTTTGGAGGTATCATATAAAATCACTGAGCACTCTTGTCAAAATAAAAGTTCAAAATATATTATGCAAGATTTTCTTGCTATCTCTAAACATTTCACAGTTTGGTGCTTTTCAGAGTTGTTCTCATCATTCTTTCCTGTGTCACATGATTTATTTTGACATTGTAATGTGATTTTTCATTTTCCTGGTGTTGCTGACATCACCCAAGTCTTTGGTCATGGTCAGTGTTTTTACACGATAAAGCTCAAAATTAGTGCCTCTCTGCATGGGTAGAGGCCTTCAAAATAGATTTATTTGGGGAAAACAAAAAATCAGCTCCACGTGTTTGGTTCCTGTTAAAGCTAAACAACTTCTTTATTCACTGTAAGAATGACAGGAAGTGTGTGCGTGTGTATGTTTCTGCTTTTGTTTTGTTATTGTGTGCCATTCAACATATCCTGAATATGAGACACATATCATTTATTTTTTTTTACTAAAAACATCTTATTATAATTTTTATATCCTGTCAAGAATTTATCATAAGATATTCATTGACAATGTCATGAAAATACTTCTTAGCTTTTATTGGCCAGAATTTTGTGCATCGCTACACAAAATATTATTATGAAGTTCTATTTAGATCTTTTGTTGAATTTTAAATTGAGTTCTGAGTTCCATTCATAAGCAGATGGAGACAAGAAGGCATTTTGGGACAGAAGTACATGGTAACATCTGCTACTTACAGATATACAGATAAATGTAAAGAATGAACCAAAGGTACTTTAATTTGTTGTTGGTATTCAAACAACTTGATCATTCCTGAGTTCTGCATTTTTATTTTCATTAAATTTTGAGAATAGTAAACCATCTAATCACGTGTCCATGATCATATATCATTTTTTTTTCCTGGTCTTATGAACTGAGCTTTACTGTGTTCCATGTTTTCAGAGAGCAGATATAGCTGTGGCTCCTCTCACTATAACCCTTGTCCGGGAGGAGGTGATAGATTTCTCCAAGCCCTTCATGAGTCTGGGCATTTCCATCATGATCAAGAAACCACAGAAGTCCAAACCAGGGGTCTTCTCCTTCCTGGATCCGCTGGCCTATGAGATCTGGATGTGTATTGTGTTTGCATATATCGGTGTGAGTGTGGTTCTCTTCCTGGTGAGTCGTTTCAGTCCATACGAATGGCACCTGGATGAGAATGAAGAGGCGAAGGATCCGCAGACGCCCCCCGACCCACCTAACGACTTCGGCATCTTTAACAGTCTCTGGTTCTCTCTTGGAGCTTTCATGCAGCAAGGATGTGATATCTCGCCAAGGTTGGTGTATTATTTAGCCCATCCTTGTCTCTCCATCCTCATCTTTCTCTCTCCCCTCATCTTTGCATTTTATGGTCGTCTTGTCTTTCATGGTGCATATATGTTATTCTACTTGGGGTGTTTCACTTTTTAATAAGCTTATCTTCTAACCTTAACCTATTCTGTTATCACTTCACTTTTGTCATTCATTCGGTCATTCACAGTCACTCATCAGTCACAATACTGTCACTACAGCTGTTTCTGTCTTTATCTCCTCTTTTTCTCTCTTGAAATACAGCTTGTTTTAAATCAGTGGTTCTCATTTTTTAGTCATACTCTTCTTTGAAGCTAAAGAAGCTTTTGCACTACATTCACCCTAATAATATCATCATCTGTCAGTATTGATAGCCAATTTTAGCACTTGTAATGACATATAATCATTTAACAGATTGTTTTGCACAAATCAACTTAAAAATGAGGGAAAAAAACAAGCAATTTGAAATACACCAATCAGTGCCAGCTAATTATTTTTGCAGTTACTGCACATTATACATTTATTGTTAAAACTTTTAAGCTCCATTCACACCAAGAACAATAACTACAAAGATAATAATATTAGCATCCACACCAGCGAACGATATCTTCTGTTTATTCTAAGCTCACACTTGTCTGCCGCTTTAAATTCTCAAGCTCGTTATAGTAGGATTGATTCTGATTGGCTGTCAATGTTTTTATCATTCATCAGCTGGAAAAAAAATTGTTCTGAAACTGATTCCAAGAGATAATTTCTCTGTGCCTTTATCATTATAGCTGTGGTGTGGACTCTGCTATTCTTTAATATTGAGAATGATTTTTAGAACTATATCTTTATTGTTATCTTTATAGTTATCGTCCTTGGTGTGAACAGGCCTTTACTGTTAATGATAACAGAATTATTAAACATGAAGACAATAAAAACTGCATGCTTTGGAAAATAATCTAATGTGTTTATATTTTTATACATAAATATTAGATTTATATATTTAAAAAAAAATGCAGGTACAGTAATAAAGGCTTAGTTCACCCAAAAAGGAAAATTCTGTTTACTTTTTTTTTTAGTTGTCATATAAAAAAAATCAAGATTTTGCACTTTGAGAACCACTGCTTAAAGTGATGCTGGGCACCAACTAAAATAATTTATATTCACCATGTGTTGACTGTAAAATGTTCAGATTTTCTCTCTTTCACTCTCTTTTTCTCTTTCTTGGAGGGCTACCGTGTTCTTGCTGCATGTCTCTATTTTACTGTCAGCAGTTGGTGTTTATAAACTGTTTCAGTGGAGGAGTGTCAGCCCTCTTCACTCATTCCATCATTCAACTATTCATTCATTCGATTTTCTTGCCCATCGTACTCACCTAATTCCTCTTGGATTCCTGTCTTTCATTCTTGAGGTGATCTTTGTGACCCTGTGCTTCTCATCCTCATCTTTCTGCTGTCTCTCATGAGACACACCTGTCCAAGAAGCTTCACTTGTACTTGTGATTTTGTTAGTTTCTTGAAGACATTTACATCTTTTATCAGCAGTAATAGTTTCAATACATCTGTACTAATTGTTAACCTTTCACAGGGGCTTTGTTTGCTTTCCTATTGTCTCTCTTTCTCCCTCTTTCCCTCTCTCTCTCTCTCTCTCTCTCTCTCTCTCTCAGGTCTCTGTCTGGCCGTATTGTTGGAGGTGTGTGGTGGTTCTTCACTCTGATCATCATTTCATCCTATACGGCCAATTTGGCTGCTTTCCTGACTGTGGAAAGGATGGTGTCGCCTATAGAGAGTGCAGAAGACCTGGCCAAGCAGACTGAGATCGCCTACGGAACACTCGACTCCGGTTCCACCAAAGAGTTCTTCAGGGTAAGACAGCAATAAAAATATACTGTCAAATGCAATAATACTGCTATTTTTAGCCAAAATGAGGAAATAAGCTTGTGTGGTTATTGATCATAATAAAACTTGTATTCTGTGCCTGTGTTTCTTACTCCTGATCCTTGAGTTCCCCAGCCATATTTTAGACCTCACCCTTGTTTACATCTACTGTTTAAAAGTTTGGGGTCAGTATGATTTTTATGTTTTTAAAAGAAGTCTTGTACAAGCAAACTGCAGTAACTACACCAATGCTTAAACTGAAAAAAAAAGTACTTTACGCAATGTATAATCCATAATGTTACATATGCTTTGTGTCCTGTATGACAAAAATACTTTTTGGATCATTCAGCCTCAGTTTTCCGGGAAAAAAAATAGGATTTTAATCAGCTTTCAAATCACATATGGATAGGGTTTGTGCTTTATTTTTTATTTTATTTTTTTTATTATTTCAGGCACTGAACGGATGAGTAAAATGTGCAAAAATTTTCATTTTTCTGCCTGTCTGAGCAAAGTCTGATGTGCATTATTCAACTCATTAGCTAAACTGGATTTGTCAATTAAAGGAAACATTCAAAATGTGCAGTACTGGAAGGGTTTTTGATTGAGGATTGAGAGATACCGATATATGGGTTTGAGGACACGTCTGATGTTGCTTTGATTTCTTTTCTTAAACGTCATAAATTTTGACAGTTATAAGCTTACTATACATGTTCATGCGGTGAGAATGGTAAATGATTTTCGCTTTAAACAACTTAAATCCAAAACGACTAGGTAATCTAAAGGAAAGCACACATTTGTGTGCCTTGCAAGAAATTCTGAGACTGAACTGCGTTGACAGTCAATTGGCAATTTGACAAAGACATGTCACCACAGACATGCGACCATCTATGACTAAAGACATGTTTTACTGAATCTTAGCCAGAAACCATTTTTCATGTGAGCCAGCCAGAGGCAGAGTGTGTGTGTGTGTGTGTGTGTGTGTGCATGTGTGTTTTGAGATGACAGGGAACATGGCAGTTTTAAGATGACCCAGATACACCACTGCTGATGAGCTCATCCTGTCATTTTACCTTAATGTCACCATTACTTGCTGTGTGTGTGCGTGTGTGTGAGTGAGTGTTTGAAAGCAGATATACATGTATACGTAATCAGTCACTCACACAGTCACTGTCACCTCACAGACCCACTATAGAGTGGTTGGAGATGAAGATGGAGAGCACATGAAATGAGATGCCCTTTTGCTCCTCTCTCTTTCATGAGTTGTCATCTGTTAACAAACTGGATCAGAGCAAAGATGACAGGAGAGCAGCTGACACAGATGTTGGCTGAATTTGATGTGGAGACAGTCTCCACCTTGTGTTCATGACGTATTATTGCAGCAAACTATCCTAGCAAGCAGTGAATAAAACTCCGCTTTATTAGATGGTAATGTTGGTTTGGGTTTAGGCTTTTAGGTAGAAAAACAATGTGGGTATAGTCACCACAAAACAAGCAGTTTAAAAAAAAAACTTTTTTTTTTAATTAATTTTTGGCGTTTTTGCCTTTAATTTTGATAGGACAGATCAAAGTTGACAGGAAGCGAAGTGGGAGAGAGAGGGGAGATGGGATCGGGAAAGGTCTGCGAGCCGGGACTCGAACTCGCGACGCCCGAAGCGCAACGGTGCTGCATGTCGACGCGCTGCCCACGATGCGCCGACTTTGTCATTCTAAATGGGAGAAATTGTTATGCCGGTAGACTTTTACATGAAATTACAATAAATGAGAACTAACATTTCAAACTTCAAAAAAGGATGCAAAAGCACCATACAATATCATAAAAGAGGCCTATATGATACTATTTAGCAAGGATGCATTAAATTGATCAAAAGCAGAAACCAAAACTTTTTTTTTTTTTAATAAATGCAGTTTTTTTTAACTTTCTATTCGTCACAGAATCCTGAAAAAACAATGCATCAGAGTTACCACAAAAATATTAAGCACCGCAACTGTATTCAACACTGATAATAATAATAATAATAAATGCAGTGTTGGGAAGGTTACTTTGGAAATGTAATAGGTAATACAGATCACAAGTTACCCTATTTAAAATGTAATAAGTAGTGTAACTATTTCAATTACTTTATTAAAGTAATGAAACCAATTACATTTGATTACTTTTTGATTCCTTTTCTAAATTTCTAACAAATGTTTTCAACTGCTAATCATTTTCAAACATTTAAACCAGACAGGGTTAACCTTTAGAATCTTTCATCATTTCAATTAGGATTATAATAATTTATTTTTAAAGAACAACCACCACAAAATCAGACTTTAGCACCTCTTTTCACTTTGAGATCATTCTGAGGTTAAATACAGATTTAAAATCATAACAAGAAATAGTTTAATAGCTGTAAAACTGTTTTTGAAATCAAATCTTTGCATACAGGGAACACTAGCATCTAACAGTTAATCTTAAAAAGTAAAGCATTGACATAAACCCAAATAGGTAATAAAACAATTATTGAATAAACGTCCTATTCTGTGTCCTAAACTCCTGAAACATTGGTGTCTCATATATTAGAACAGTCAATGCAATTGATCAAAAAAAAAAGGAAAAAAACTCAATTAAATCTGTATGTGTGTGAAAATATTCAGATGTGACCCCCTTTGTAATCTTTCAAATTTTCATAATTAACTGTAATTTAATTACACATTTTTTCTCAGTAACCAGTAGTTTAAGTTGGTACTATGTTTATCAGAGATCTGAAAAGAGTCATTATTTTTGCATTTCCATTTGGTGCCGCTAGTGGCACAGAAATTACACACTTCCTGCTTTGAATTCTACAATTTGTGCCAAAAAACTCGGGAAAAACACATTCACATACACTCCTACACCAGCTGTTTGGAGGTCAAGTTAACCTACTTGTACGATATGTGTGAGTGTATATGTGTAAAACTCTGTCCTATAAAAGAGAGTGTGTGTTTGTCCTAATAAATTTAGGTGTGTGTGTGTGTTTTCTCCAGAGATATCCTGTCCGGTACACGGCCATTTATAGCTACCCTTGCAAGAGATGGGCACAGAATATTTTGGTTTATGAAACTTAAGCTTTAAATCACCACAAATGCAGAATTACAGCACAATTACAAGGATAAGTAGAGCCATGATTTCTCTGTTCTTTCATTCATTCCTTCCATGCATTCTGAGAATGTGTGGGAGAACTGTGTGTTGACATGTTTAGGTTTTTTTCTTTACTTCTATATTAGTCTTGTAGTCAGTGAGTCATCTTACTCATTTTTGATAGAGCTTGTCTGTAATGGCCTTGGTTGGGCAGACAATTTGAGGGACCTGTTAAGTGATTATTTTAAGAGGTTTTAATTTTCTTTTCTAATTTAAGATTTTATACTTTGATGCTCGTCGGGTTTAGTCTCCTGACAGCAGGACTCTCCAAGGTCAAACATTCCTGAAGACTCTTGTACAAAATACTGATCGAGAGAAGAGTTTGAGATTTTTATTTGATATCATGTCTGGGGTGGGATGTTCATGTTGTGAGACATCTGAAACAATGTTTTTTTATTTAAACTGAGCTTTTCAGGTTTTGAATTTAATGCACATTTAAATGGAATATCCTAGCTGGACCATTTTACTGATGTTCCCCAGTAAAATATTACTGATAAATCTTTGCCTGACAGTTGAGATTTCCATATACTGACCTGAGAATAATTTTCTCTGATAATATTTCAGCAGCGATGTGCTGTATGTTTTAAATCATCTGTTAAAATAAGATCTAGCGATACCAGTGAATCAGTATTGATCTAATAAGATCTAGAAATCTAAGAAAAGTCGTGTACAGCTTGTGAACAAGAAACATTGGCAGGTGAAGACAATTTATATCCCTATACCCAAAAGAGCATTTAAATATAGAGACATTTTTTTGTTGGGGGCCCTGTGCCTCAATACTGATGAAAAGCTAGAAATGCTCCTGGCATCCATCATATATGTAACCAAATGTTGCTACTTTTCTAATAATATAGTGGAGAATTATTCGTGGTGGCTGGTATAGTTCACAAAATGAGTCCCAGTCCATCCCTGCTGACAGGAAGTTTTAGGCAGCCACTTTCTTATTTGTAAAAGGTCAAGAAACTCACACATCTCTCTCCTAAACTTTCAATTATTTCCTCTTTGTCATTTCTCTCTTTCAGCGTTCAAAGATCGCTGTCTACGAGAAGATGTGGTCTTACATGAAGTCAGCTGAGCCGTCCGTGTTCGTTAAGACCACCCCTGACGGAGTGGCTCGCGTGCGCAAATCGAAGGGGAAGTTTGCGTTCCTGCTCGAGTCCACGATGAACGAATACATCGAGCAGAGAAAGCCGTGTGACACTATGAAGGTGGGAGGGAACCTGGACTCCAAGGGCTACGGCGTGGCCACGCCCAAAGGGTCGGCATTAAGGTGGGTGGAATAATATAACAATTCACTCTGTTGTTATAGTATTCCACCTACCCTGATTCCACCATCTCTCTCTTCTCTCTGTCTCGTTCATGTTTTGTTTTTCATTCTTATTCTCTCACCCTCTACCTTTTCTCATTCTCTCTTTCCTTGAACTCTTTTTCTTTCTTTTTTGCTTTCACTCTGCCTGTCTCTCTCTCTTTCTCTCGCGGTACATAAGGTAAACGTGTCTGTGTGTTAAGTTTCTTTTTCTTTAGTCATGTATGTTGTGGTAATGTTTTTATCGTGTTTCTCTCTACAGAAATGTCACTTAATTTAATAATTTACAGTCCATTTTTACAGTGTAATGCCTGTTGCTGTTGATTTCCTACCCACTTTTTCTTGTCATCCTCCTTCCTCTTTTTTGTCTTCTTTGTCCTTTTGCGCTGTGCTGTTTTTTTGTTTTGTTTTTTTGCAGTTCTGTAATGTTTGTATGGTTGGATTGTTTTTTTTTCTCTGCACCGGTGCTGTACTGCCTGTTGCCAAGCATGTCATGCCATACAATGTTTTTTTTCTCCTCTTGCATCCTCCCCATCACTCACCAGCACTCAACCTCTTTTTCTTCCTCTCACTTCTTTCTGTTTCTCTCTGCACTACACGCACCTCACTTGCACACACGCTTCTGTCTGTACCCAGTAGCTGACGCAATTAACCAATCGAACGGTCCAACCAATTCACCAGTTAACCAATCGAGCGGTCCAACCACTTCACCAGTTAACCGGTCTCTCCTCTTGTACTGATCCCTAACAAAAAAAGCAACTGCCAGTTGCTGCAATCTCATTAGATTTCTCACGAACCTGTCCCTTTTCTTACGAGCTATGTGTTTATCATTTGAAGAAGCGCTGTAAACCTGGCGGTGTTAAAGCTGAATGAACAGGGCCTGCTGGACAAGCTGAAAAATAAATGGTGGTACGACAAGGGAGAGTGCGGCAGCGGGGGAGGGGACTCGAAGGTCAGCCTCAATCTCACCCAAACAACCATTTCCTAGCTACGAGTAATCGGCAAGGCTGTGACCTATGACCCCCGGCAACAGTACCGTGACCCTCAGGGGTGAACACGAGCAAACTGAGCCTAATGACCTAAGGACATAAGCACCACTGCGACGGCTGCAGTTACTGCCAGCGCTGCTAATGTAACAGGGTTTTTTTTTGGAGCTTACATAATAAGGCAAACTGTGATCATGATGTGACCCTTTACTTGGCTAATGGAGGAAAGGAAGCAGAGGAGGAGAGGAATAAAGGCCCGAGTGGGTGGATGTGAGGAGCGAGGTCAGGGTCACCAGGAGCGCAGCTTATTAGGACGCTTAGGTTTTTGCGAAGCCGCCTCGCGGGTTTGTTTGTATTGTGAAACAAACAGCTTGTTCCAGGTAGAAGAGACTAGGCCCTCTCTGGCTCTCCTCTGATCTGTAATATCAGATCATCAGAAAATGTACTGTTTGTGTCTACCAAAGTTCCAGGATTTAATGGGCTATCAAGAGAGAGAAAAAAAAGAGATGTACGAGGATCTAATAGACAGTGCTAACAAGACCAAAACTGCTCTGGAAAATAGGTTCCTGTACTTTTCTAAAGCACATAGGATTGCCTGAGCCTATTTGATGTTTATTATTATGTTTAAGGGATAGTTCACCCAAAAGTGAAGTTCTGTCATCATTTATTGTACTCATGTCGTTCCAAACCAGTGCCTTTTATTTTTCGGTGAAACATAAAAATATTTTGTCCATACAATGGTAGAGCCCTATGATTTCCGTGATGTGGAAAACGCGGACGTAACTGCAAAATCTACTCATAAAAATAGAATTTACTGTATAACTCCGAATATCATGGAATTAGACAAATTTTTGGATGAATAAATCAAAAGTAGGTCGATACAATTAAATCAAAACACGATATGGACTAGTGTCTTTTATTTTAAGCTGCAAAAATACTATTTAAATATGAATCCTGCATGTTCTGCATGTCTCTGTGTGAATGAATGGCGCAGACATGTGGTTTTGTTTACTAAATACATACTGAAGCACCTCTGCTGCCTCAATATATGAGTACATGAACACATGGACATAATCTGTAGAACTGCTGTGAGAGTCACTTCAAGAGCTTTGCCATTTCTTTAAAAAAAAAAACTATCATCATATATCATATACAAACAGAAACTTAAAGGTCTTCACAGCAACCCGTCAAAATAAAAGTTCAGTTTAACTTGAAGAAATTTTGACAGAAATATATTACTTAATGTAATGATAGTACTGTTACTGTTAATACCATTTTTATTACAAAACATTATTCTTTAAGGAATATTTACCAGAAAAATTATTTACAAGAATTTATTTACCAGAAAAAATGTAAATACACAACACAGTATTATTTTTTTCTGTAAAAAAATTTATAAAATCAATTAATTAGAGATGCTTTTGATAAAATTTAATGAAACAATTAAAATGGAATCAAGAAAATTAATGGAAAACAAAATTTGGTCAAAATAAAACTAAATTTGAAATGTATTTCATAGGGCCTTAAAACTGTAATTTTTGATAAAATTTTAGAAGAAATAAAGTCATACTGGTTTGGAACGACACAAGGACACATAATTTTTAGTTTTTGGAGTGAACTCTTCCTTTAATAGTGTTGTAGTTTAGCATAGTTGTCACTTACATGTTTACATTGTAGTTTACAATACCATCTAGAAGTTTGGAAATGCCCTAGGTGAAGTGGAGTTTTGGACAATATCGGCATAAATATTCATCATTTTTTCTGTCTAAATGCATTCAAGAAACTTAGTTATCTTTGAAGACCAGCGATAATGAAGCTGTTCTTGATTACATATTAATATGAACACCATAGTCAGCTGTGATGCCTAATTACTGGATTAAATTTAACTTGTGTTTCTATTTCAAAGAGTAATAAATCAGCACACCTTCATAGATGATTGATTGCCAACTAGGTTAGTACACAACATACCAATTAGAATACAGTTTTGAGATGAAAACAAATGGTATTTTATGTTCTGAAATCATATTTTTATGTTTTTTAAAGTTTGTGTTGTCCCTTACAAATTCTTCACAAATGCCAAGGATTTATACTGATATTGTTCAAATCACTAAGCCTATTGCGTTTCCAAACATCTGGAAGGGTATGTTGAGTGATTGTTTGTTCGTATTATTGAACAAATCGTTCTTGGGTATCTTCACATGTCCAATCAAACAGCCAGATGAATTTTTTTTTTGTTTTGTTTTTTTTTTGAAAAGACACAATTTTTGATCTTTGGCCAACTTCCTGCCACAAGTATGCAAATCCCTTTGGAGCCGCCAGCTTTCTCAGATTATTCCCTGAATTGGCGTGTAACCCATGGAAAAGCCCGTAGCTCCCTTGTTGGTGGGATTAAAGAAGAATATAACCCTGCTGTGGCCAGACAGTCCTGAAGGGACAAAACATCACAGGAAAACGTGAGAATTCTAATTAAACACTCCTAGAAATCAAAGATGGAGAAAGATCTGGTGCCGTATTGTAGACTCACAAAACACACCACATTCATCTGCATACGAATGCAGACAACCACAAACAAGCACAAATTCATTATACTCGCACACACTTTTCAATGAATTTATAGCCACTTTTCTTTAGCCCCTGTGCCTGCAGAATGATCACCCTATGTTCAGCCTATCATGAGTGCAAGGCAGCCCCACTCAGTCCTGACTGGTCTTCAAAAGCAAGTTCACTGCAGTAATTGGCTCTTGCTCATGAGTGGCGCCTGAGATCTAAACTCTGAGACCAAAATGGCTGCCTAGTCTGTGCATTGATAAGTTGAGCATGCTGGGTGGAGGGTGTCTAGTCTGTTATCTCATCACAACTGCATGTTTCTCATTTATTGATCTGAGTCTGATCCGAAATGCATGAATGGAGTAATTCAGCAAACCCAGCGAGTATACCATACTTTTAACGCATAGCAAAATTTTAAAAAATAAACTGCAGTATGCTGGAAATTCACAGAACATCTCAACGCTTCACATAGCAAACATATCAGTATCAGGGCCTCTTTTTTTTTTTTGCATGGATTACTGATAGATCCAATTGTATTTAGCTGTTGGTGATTTGACATTAATCCTGAGTTCTGAGTCAATTCAGCAGGTCTGTACACTCATAAACGGTATTCGATTATGGCAGCCATGGCCACTTCATTCTAACTAGAACACACTGTTGTTGTTGTTGGAGTAGTAGCCATATTTAGTAATGATTTAGAATTTTGATTTAAATGTAAAATTTGAATGAAAATTGGAGAAACCAAATTTGAAAAGTGCTGTTGCATGAGTAGAGTTGAAAATTAAGCAATATTTTGGATTTTCACTTATAGATACACATAAATACAAGCTGAATGTACTCAAGCAATAGGTCCATGTGTCAATAAACAGATCTCATTGTTTCAAGGTGTTATTCGTCAGGTATCAAACCATTCGATGTCTGAAGCTGACTTTCGTTACGGTGGTAAGTATGGCATATTTGCTTTGCTGGATTGCAACTCTCATCATTTAGCAGAAGGAAAATAAACTGAGTTTCCCAGCAGTCCTGCTGATGACATACTAACATCTTACAAAATGAAATGCCCAGAAGGAATAGTAACATCGTTGCACGATACGGTTTCCGTTATTTTGTCTGCTACTCTGAAAAAAAATGATTTGTGGGAAACAATTTGAAAAGGGTGCATTATGCAAATATGTACAAATCCCCCTCTAACATTAATATTTTGTTTATTATTAACGTGCTGACTTTCATAAGGGCTAGGCGTTTTCGTTTGTGAGATGTTTGGCTTCAGCCCTCACCCACCACAGACTGGTTCCCCTTCTGACTGCTGGGTCCTGTTTGTCTGTTAGTCAAGTAAGGGTTTTTTCTCCTGATGGATCTGGCTTGCTGAATACTGGGTTAGAATATCTGCATTCACAACACAATTACAATAACCAAACTCATCTGCCCAATGCTCTTTGTAATTATGCTCTGTTTGGCTGTGTTGGTTACTCTCTCTGCCTCTGTTGGAACAGTGAGTGCCGATTACTCAAAGCGATAACAGTAGGTAGCACTGCCAGGTCAAAGGTCGAAGGTAACACTGAGGCTAGTCCTGCCTGCATTCCCTCTCTCTCTCTCCATCTCTCCCTCTCTTATTCTCTCGCTGTCTATGATATCAACAGCACAAGGCCAGGTGTCCTACAGTATCGCTTTGGTTAACAGATATTCGGTAGGTTTAAGTTTTAATAACATAAAATAACATAATGGTGCCATGTTATTTATGTTATTTCCCCTCGTGAAGAACTCCTGTAAACCTTGCAGTGTTGAAACTCAGTGAACAAGGCATCTTAGACAAGCTGAAAAACAAGTGGTGGTACGATAAGGGTGAATGTGGGACCAAAGACTCTGGGAGTAAGGTTAGTCTGCTCACTCATCTACTTCTAACAAACAAACATATTCATATTCTACAAATATCGTAACGAGTCCCGGCGTCACTTACCGGATTTAATGGATGTAGTGGATTTGGCTCCAGCTGGATTCACTTCATTGTGAAAACATGTTTACATACTGTATACAGGTTTTTTTTTTTTTTTTTTTTTCCTCACATCATGTAGGACAAAGTCAAAACCTTCAGCAATAACGAAGCAAGAATTTTTTCACCCCACAATAATTCATTGTTTTAGTGTAGTGATTAAGTGTTACATAACAGTATCTTGTAGTAAGCATTCGTAACAATTAAGTATTTAATTAGATTCTTTCTCTTCTGCTGCTGTGACATGGCCTCGTTCTCAATATTGTTGTGTTTACTGATTTGTGCATAAATCGTCTCTAGGTAACATTCATTTACATTAATCATCAGAATGAAAATTTAAAAGAAGCACAGTCATTTATAAAGTATTTCTAATTGATGCATTGTGTAATGCTAATATAGGGAGTAAGTAGGAGTCTGAATGCCTTATATTATTTGAAGATGGATAAAATCTGCTTAAGTAACCTGGGACATATCCTTGGTAATTTTAGTTTCATTCCTGACTGAGTTGATGAAACTGCACAGCGCCCCCTGGTGAAGGACTGTTTTACCCTTATTATCCATTGGCATCAGTTTAATAGCGACCATGTGCAGGAAAATGTGTTTGCCTGGAGACTCTAGTTAATGAGCATAAAATGCAATTGTTTTATTACAATTCTCTGTGTAATCCAGTCTGATAAGAAAGTTAATTAACTCTGAAAACATGTCCCATAAGCATATGCACAGCAGAGGCTATACCACTGACTATATGAGCCTGTAACCATGGTAACCGTATTCAAAAACAGGTCTCAGGCTTTGCATTCAGAACAGTAATGCTACACTCCCATTCCTCTGTTGCTATGCTGCCCTTTCGCAGGCTTTTATTGAAGACAGACCATGTTTGTGTGTGTCAGAGTGTCAGGCTGGTGGTCACAGCAGCAGAACCCAGTTCTGTTGAGGCTTGTCTGTGTTTTGAGGTGTGGCGTTGGTCGCATGCAGGTGTCTGTTAATGAGTTTTGAAGGCTGTGAAGCTTGCAGAAGTAGTTCAGAGAGGGGAATTGCCATAGTAACATCAATATTCTTCCCCCTCCTTCTCCTCTTCCTCACTTCCTCTGTTAAGATGGCAGACCGAAGAAGCCAGAGGATCCGACTGTAGCTCTCTGATGGCAGCTTATTTGTCATGTTTCTGTACTGACCCACCTTCACCTCTAGAGGGGGCGAGAGGCTCAGAGCTGGCTCTGTGTGTGTGTGTGTGTGTGTGTGTGTGTGTGTGTGTATTCTGTGTGAGGGCAGTGTTTCACTGTCTCTTTTTCCAATAGAGTGAAGAAGGTATGAGAGGAGAGAGGGAATAATTTCTTTCTCTCTTGAGCTGCCTGAGCTTTTAATACATTAACCTTTGACCTCTGGGCACATCTCATATTGATTTGATGCCCTTTTGATTACACCCCTCAAGTACCTCTTTTTATTTAGTTCATCTTCTTTCCCTCCAAATAAATTGCGTGCAGTATGTGTGTAATAGGGCTTGCACGACTTCTCATTTTTACTAGGTGGAAGGTGGTCGACTAGTCAGCGGATCAGTGTTTACCGTATTTTTATGACTCAACAACAGCAGTCTTTGCTGTCTCTAGCAAGTCTAATTCTGCATTAATGGAGAATTTCAGAGTGCACAGAAAGTCCACTTGGCTCAATCAGGTGAGAAATTGCCATTTCCAGATTCATTCTACAAAAAAGCAGTCATGTCTCAATCGCTTATGGTTTCTGTCAGCCTTTGAGCTCCACTTAATTTAAGTTCAATTAGTTTCAGAGCAGTTTGCAATAACTTTGGATCAGTTTGCTTGAAAGTACGGTAAATGAATCTCAGAATTCTGCAGCACTTATAACATGCTTTCTGAAAGTAAACTACTCTGTGTTGATTTGAATAATTTCCAGTATATTTGAGCATACACTTAAAAATAAAGGGACAAAAAGGGGGATTTCACAACAATGCAATGGAGTCATTTTAGGTACCTTGTCTGGTGCGAAATTACTGTCGGATCCAATATATCTGGCACTGCATTGTCTTTTATTATCAATCTCTCTGAAAATCTTGCGTCGAATTGTACTTTGTTTGTAAACGAATCCACAGTAAAATGAAGTGAACAAAGGACAAAATTCTTACTGACGCGGTCTGGAACTTCATTAAAAATAAAGGTCATCCACTCTTTTCTAACGCTGGGATCAGAAGGAAGGCAATGCAAAGACTTTTTCCACAACTTGGCACTGCACAGCATCTTGTTGTCTTTAGAGCCATCTTTATCGTTTGGTTTCTGTGTAAACCTGCGTTTGCCATTCTCATTATTTATACTGCATGTGCCAGTTGGTGGGCGGGGCTAAACAGGCAGTGATGTAGAAACAGGCGTTGATCATCTTCAGTTGAGGTGGTTTATAGCCACACTATTATGTCATAAAGTGATACATTCCACAAGCTGTCATTTTGGCAGACTGGTTTCAATATAAGCTGTTTTTAGACTAACGAGAAAGTTAATTAATTTGAGCATCGCAATTTCGAGCATTTTTTGCCATTATAGCTTATTATGCAAAGCTAACAGCATGTACCTGCACACAATCACAATATATTGACAGAGAAATGATCCTCCTGCTGTCAGAAGCATATAGAACTAGCACAACTGAAGCCATTTGAAACATGACTAGTCGACACAGGCCCATTGAATTGACTTGTCGTGCAACCCCTCGTGCGCAAAGAGCGAAAGTGACGATACGCTGCTGTGTGTGTGAGTGTGAATGAGTGCATGCTGGTAATGCATGTTTAATTTATTAATTATTATATAGTAGTTTGGTTTGCATCCAAGTACACTACTTCTGTACTAACTGTGTCTCCCCCCTGCAGGATAAGACCAGTGCGCTGAGTCTCAGTAACGTGGCTGGCGTGTTCTATATCCTGGTGGGGGGTCTGGGTCTGGCCATGACTGTGGCTCTGGTGGAGTTCTGCTATAAGTCGCACCAGGAGACCAAACGCCTCAAACTTGCCAAAAATGCCCAGAACTTCAAACCAGCTCCTCCGTCCACCGCACAGAGTTTCACCACATACAGAGAGGGCTATAACGTCTACGGAACAGAGAGCGTCAAAATATAATGGTTCGTTTTCTGTGTGTTTTGAATGTTTGTTAGTAATACCATTTCTTAAGCAAACGGTATTAATGATGGGAGATCTACTTCTGATGAGATCAGAGTTGGTGTTCAGTTCTGAGGTAAGTGAAGTTTCTCACTGTTAAAGCTGCTGTTTTTTTAGAATAACACTTATAAACTGTCCCTGCTATCTGACACATATCACTAAAAGAGTTGTTCTGAGAAATCACACTCGTCTCTGTACCTGCCCTAGGCTTTGTAAACATAAAAGAATCAAGAATCTGAGTGTGGCATAGTCATGTTAGCCAGACAGCAGAGTTGGGAAATGTTGCTTTATATTAATATGCAGACTTTCTGATTATCAGTGTTGAAAACTGTTGTTCTGCTTATTATTTTTGTGAAAACCATGATATTTTTTCAGGATTCTTTTATGAATAGAAAGTTCAAAGGAACAGGATGTATTTGGAATAGAATTTTTTGTACTGACCTTAAGCTTACGAATGATAGTGTATGTAAAATAAATACTCACTTATTCACTTTACTCCCTTTAAAAGAATAACAATTTACTTTAAAAGAGTAACAATATACAACATAAATAACTAGACAGAAAGTAGTGACTATGTAATATGAGCTATTTGTAACCAGTAAGAAAATCATAAAACTTGAATGCAATCATAAAACTTCAGGGCACCTGTCAAACTGTCAGGGATAGAGGTGGTCTCTAATTCAACACTTTAAGATGCAGTCACATTTACCGTTTGTTCTGCAAATTTTCAATAGGAATCCATGTGATCAGGAATGTCACTTAAGGGTGAAATAATTCCTCATGCAGACTTTGCATCTACTTTAAGTTGGTCAAGTGAAATTACTTGAAAGCTCCTTGATAGTTACTTCCCAGTGACCTGTGTCATACATCACTACACGATTGACAGCAGACAATGGTTGCAAAAATTGTGCTAATTTGACCACGCTTTTAGCTGGGTGGAATTTACAGCAGCTTTAAATTGTTTAGCATGATTCAGGGACATGTCTTCAGACTTTCTAAATTCAGATCAGCGCTTTGTTGATTTGTCTTTTGTCTGAGTGAATTGTTCTGTTATTGTCAAAAGAGCATATTTGTCTGCAAGTCTCAAATAGGTCGGACTGCTCTCTTTTCTTATTCTCAGATTGGAAGCCTGTCCCTTGCTGATCATGTGGTATGTGGCATGGGATAGACTCCCCTTCTCTTTGACTTGACTGCGATTCCCTTTAGAAAGCGGACAAGCACCCAACCAAAACTCATCTCACCTGAACACTTGTCTTCTCGGCGCTGACCACAACCTGAACCAATAATCACGCGACAGACTATCGGATGGACCAAACAGCCAGCCAGCCGCCCGACCGCCCTCTCTCAGTGCCTTACTGAACCAGTGGCAAAACATCAGATCATGCAGACCATCTCACCAAAGTTCTGGAGATGTCCTGCTGGGTGCTGGGTCTAAAACCATATTTCAATTCATTCTTATTTTGAGAGGGAAAGACAGAAAAGGAGGGAGAGAAAGATTGATAGACACACAGCGATAAGAGGTTTGATTTGGTTGATCTCATGAACAGTGATAACAGTGTTTAATGAGTGACAGTCAGCTTGTCTCCATGACAACTCACACTAGAAGGAGTGTCTGCAGACAAACATTTTATGCAAATTGTATGACATTTTTGAAGGATTCTGCTTATTCATTTAAAGTTTGTGCTGTGATTCTGTGTCCTCATCAACATAATTGTTATGAATAATGTAAATAATAATTTCAGATACATTATGGCATCAGAGAAATAATGTCAATATTGGTTCCCTTTCACAATTTGCATTTTATTTAGAGTTCTGATCATAGCGTATTTACTGTAGTGAATTCAGGCTGTGTGAGTGAGTGAGTGAGAGAGAGAGAGAGATAAAGAATATTTCTCTCTGTTCCGTACTATAAACCCAATAAGAGTTTAAGATTCTGAATTTATTTGCCAGAATACTTTATTGTGAAAGATAGGAAATAAATAGTGACAGCACATTCATATAACATCAGCAGCAACAACAATAACAAAAAAACAAAAAAACAATCAGTTTTCTGTTTAGATCAGTTCTTTTTAAGGTCAGGTTTAGGAAACAACAAAATGTTTAACAGTTTGTAATTACATTTTTTGTTTTAAAATACTTTAATAAACTACGATTGTCACCTAGATAAAATATGAACTGTTAAACTGATGAAAAAAAAAAGAGAAAACACAGATCTTTGATTTTATAAAAGCAGATAAAGTCTGTTTAAATTTTTAACATTTGTTTAGATGGTAAAATGCATATTTATTTTGAAGATTTTCTAAAACTGACTTCTGTTTGTTTACTAAGTGAACTTGCATGTACAGTAAAGATGAAAACAGCCTTTCCCTCAATAAAGCCTCCTCTTCTCATGCCCCAGCTTCTGCTCCCCCTCTCCTCCTCCTCCATCCCGTTATTAAAAAAAAAGAATAGAAAATTATGAAATGGTCAAAATACATCCTGAGGAAAACAATACTCTGTCCCTTTGCATGACTGCATCCAACTCTTAAACATTTAAGTATATTTTGTAAATAAAGACAGATTTAAGACAAATTTCTACTGACTAATGTGTCATTTCAGCTCTGAATTTGTACTCAAGTATATGTTTTCATATCAAACATTCTCATTTGTCATTGATGCTTAGATTTTTCAGGGAATTTCAGTGTAGGATTACCTTACTTATAGTTGTCTGTACAGATTGAGTTGGTAGAAGGTATTTTAACGTTGAAGAACACCTTAAGTCATCTTAATTTTGTCCTCTTTTATCACGTCTGACAGCTACACCGCTGGAGCTCTGCACAGCTGACTGACATGTTCCACTAAACTACCAAAAGACCATGAGATCATGTCAAAAGCTCTGAATGAAGAGATGATCATATTTATAATAACTCACAAATAATCCTCATCACAAATGCAATACAAGCCACCTGCTGAGCAAATAAGCGCCTGCTGTGCATGTAAATGTAGTACATGCAGCACAGCAGCAGCTGACAGTTAAACAGGTTTGCGTAGAAGGAGATTAATGCTAAAGTGCTTCACTGCAACTGTTTTTAGAGCTTCATAACCAGTGTAGTGCTGCTTGATTCCTCTGAAGGCTTATCATTAGTGTTGCTGGTCACCAGAGGGTTGCTGTTTCGATCCACAGAATCATCATTGGTCACTTGAGACCTTCAGAAGGACTCTGTCTGTATAGTACCTGTGGATAAAAGCGCCTGCTAAATGGCTACTTCTTAACGTTTGAGCAAGTGTAGATTATGGGGTGATTGTTTGGACTGTATAAAAACAGCACATGCGCAAACGTTAAAGGACAGTCCAGTGTCTGGCTTGCTGCTCATTGCAGCAGTTATGCAAACTGGCCATACGATTTTTATTCAGATAATAAATGGTGATGCACCCGCCACACCCCTCCAATGCCATAACGCGCTCGTTTCCCCATGACTCAGTGGTGATTTAATTTATACGCTGCCTGTCTGGTTTGGACGAGACGAGCTTTTGCTGTCTATATCCGCCTTGTTTACTTATTTATTTATTTTGTTTTGCCGCCGGTTTGTAAGCGCGCTCGTGTCCCTCCGGTTGCCTGGTAACGCGCGTGGCAGTGGGCGCTCCTGACCTTGCGTCCGCGACCGCGCACAGCGCGCGCGCTTAAAATAGACCCGGGGAGATTGACGTTAATTGAAAATAAGAAAAACGCAAGAAGAGCCGAGCGCCGTTCACGCGGCTCGTCGGGGGAAAAAAGGGGGCATGTTGGATGGTGGGAACGATGAGATATGAGATTATTACAGTGCAAGCTCGGATGCGATACCGGCTGAGTGAATCGGCAGGTGAGCCCAAAATTTTCTTATTTATGGCTGATCTGATGCGCGCCGTCGCTTCTCAATATCAGGCAGCGGTGAGAACGAACAATCCCGAGTAATAAGAGCAATTTTCCGATGCTGGTGAATAAAAAAATGTGGGTAGTTCTGAAAAAAGCGTAAATTGGATTGTGTATGTGGAACGCGATCTGATTGAACAATGAACGCTGGTCTAATGAATGCGCCGCATTGCTTGTATTTGGGAAATGGATACGATAAATGATGAGGTTTTTAAAAGGAAATATTTGTCTTTTCCTTCTTTGATTTGATTTCATTTTATGCCGTTTTCGCTCTCTCGTCTGCAGCGTGTAAGAGGGTGAGCAGAGAGAGAGAGGAAGAGAATTATCATTCGAATAACCTCAAAGCCTCGGTTTGCTGCTGCATCTGGGCTGTGGGATCTCGTTAATCATAGTCATTAGATGGCCGTAAACAGTCGGCTTTGTAATTCTACTCAGTGCCAGACTACATCAACTTATTCGCATCTGTTTGAAAACACCTCTCCAGCACAGTAATTTAGCGCTTCTGCAGGCCCGTCTGCGAGAGGGACACTCGGGGGTCGAGTCGTTCTCCGCGTGCGATACCCGCTGATATATTAATCACGGGCGCCGCGCGCGTGAATTAAAGCTGCAGTTCGTCACCTGTTGGAAAGGTAACGGCAGCGCTCGCCGGTCAGAAAACAGCGTCGAGACCGAAGCGAGACCCGTACCGAGTTGTTGTCATGGTGATTTTACCGTTCTGTTGGCTCGGTTAGTGAGTGAGTGCGCGTGTCCAAAGGCGTTATGTTGTACATTCACGATGCAAAACACTGGTATTAGGCGTTTCGAGGGAAGGGTCGTGACACCCTGGGTACATTTTCAAGAGCTAGTTGTTATCGTATGGCAAGTGAATGCCTCGCAAGTGTTTTCGTAATGAAATGCCCCCGCATGGTTTATTATCTGCGCGCCATCCCGCCACTGCACCGTTCAGTCGGAGCTACGGAGGAGGAGGAGGAGGAGGAGGGACAAGACTATTGGTATTCATCTCTCGTATGGTAGTCTCTTTCATCGTCCCTGCCGTGAGTCCGGGGAACACACGCATACACATGCTCACCCCCTTCCTAGTGAATGCAGAAAAGAAGGGGTAGCCTATACCCTGTATCATTAAACCCAAACAGGCAATAGCACCAGTTCAATCTTGAAACACATCACAAGCCTGTGTGGCTGACCTGATTCAGGCGCGCTGGAAAATGGGCACTGGAATAAACGGACTCCAGTATTCTCTCGATGGGCCTGCACGGTTCAGATTAACTGACCCACATTAGAGGGATGGAGGAACCCAATGCTAAATCATTTACAGAAATGCAGGAGAAGGTTTGTTTGTATATGCTGCTGATATTCTACAGGTAGCGGCTCTCTTCAGCACCACGGACAGCGACAAGAATGAACACACAGTAAAAGATCCGTAAAAGAACTGGTGCTGGTCCTTGCTATTTTACATGTCACGCCATAATATATGTATTAATATATCAGATGGCTTAATTTGTTCAGCATTGTTAAAGATGGAAATCTTTAGGCTTATTTCTACGCACTCAGAATCAGCATGTTAAAATTGTTATTGTGTAATTAGTTAGTCACGTTGAAATCTATGGTTTTAATGCCTAAGCTTGACTAGCGTTTATTTCTGAAGGTCTGGTATACCTTAATTCAAAATACTTTCCAGAGTTCAAAAGGCATTGCATAATGGGAATGACCCAGTTAATTGCACAATAAATGATTGTAATTATTTTACCCTGTAGGTTACTTTTTTGGGGGCATAATAATACCGATGATGACATCTGCATGGCAGATGGTTTTGGTTAGGTTTTGTTCAGTTAGTTTCTGTCCCATTTTGCATGGGATTTTTTATTTTGTGTTTTTGTATTGTTTGCAGTTCTAGAGATGAATTTACAGGAAAGGCAATCACATAAAATAGGTCATATAAGCTAGCACCTGCTCAACACACCAGCGTTATACAGCACTGTGTACGAAAGTCGTTTCACACCTCTGAGAGTGCCAGGCAGTAGATACCAAGGATTTTAGGTTCTGTGCTTGAAGTTGTTAATGATTTTGCATTCCATAGTGCTTTGAAGCATTTAATGCATTTGTTTTAAGAACACCGTATTTAATGTTCCTGGAATGTAATTTGTAGGGTTATTTATATATATATATATATATATATAATATTTTGATATTAAGAGTAATTTGTAGGGTTGTGTATATATATATATATATATATATATATATATATATATATACATATATATATATATGTATATATATATATATATATATGTGTATATATATATATATATATATCTATATATATATATATATATATATATATATATATATACATATTGCCCACCATATTATATACATATAATATTTTGATCATTTTATGTAATGTCTCTGAGATAAAAGATCTGATACAGAATATTCTATATATATAGAATATATATAGAATATTTTGATGTTAAGAATAATTTGTAGGGTTGAATTGAATTGAATTGAATATATATATATATATATATATATATATATATATATATATATATATATATACATATAATATTTTGATCATTTTATGTAATGTCTCTGAGATAAAAGATCTGATACAGAATTCTTTAAATCTTGATTGGATAATTTAATTTGTTTACATCTCAGGCTGTAAATGGTTGCAAATATTTTACCCAGGAAATGTGTGTTTCTGTCAAAGCCTTTGGAAGGCTTACAGATTTAGTATTTGCATGTTCTGTAAACAGTGCTTCAGGGGCAGTGACTTACGAAAAAGGGGATTATTGAGCCTGATGTCACCAAATTTTTCTTTAAAAATGTTACGGCTTAAGTATTAACAGAACAGAATGATACATTTAGTGATAAAACATTGGCGCATTTCACAGATTAAAAGTTGGTAATGATTATTAATAATTAATGAAATTAACATTGTGGCCATATTTCATATATGGTACATCTTTCATTTAACTTCTGAATTAGTGGCCTATGAAATACTGCGCATAAAATGCTCTATGTATCTTCATACATGACCTCACACCAGTCTGGCCAATGCAACATGTCTTCAGCTAGCAAATTTAAAGTTTCAATCTGAGACACGGTAACTGCCCTGGATAAAGTGGAAGTGCAATTACGCAATGCACAATTCTGTTTTATCTTAACCATCAGATTTGTTGTTACATATTGATTTCATATAATTTTTTATTGAATGTTCATGAGATTTCAGAATTTGAGCCCTCTAAATTATACAGTGGTGCATCAGTTTAGACTGTCAGACCTCCAGGTCTCATCTTTGGCCAGTTTTTTTTAAAAAGGATATAGATGTGAACTCTTGTTTTGTGGTTGGTCCTCATCACTGCAGTGCAGGTTAATGAATGCTGTGGGTTTCAGCCATCGGCTCTACATGCTGCCATCCCACAGCGTCATGCACGCACATTGATTTCAGATAAAGCAACTACTCTGCGTGTTTGTGGCTGAAGCGTTGAATATTGATCCACTCGCACAACATGCATTCTGAACACAAGCACTGCACTATTAGACTTAAGCTCCTCCCCTCAGAAGACATGAGATCCACCTGCTGTCCATGTCTGATCCCTCATGAGACTGAAGCCACAGAGCTAGAGCTCTGCAAGGGTGCAGGGTTAAAGAATCTCTACTTGTCACTTACTGCATGTGTGAGGGAGATATGAACCACAAACTGTGTGTGTGTGTCTGTAACTGAGTGTCCCTGCTTGCTTCCTCTCCCACATGAGTTCATGTACACGCTACTGTTCAAAATTTGGGGTTGGTAACATTTTAGCCTCATATGTTTTATCAAAAATACAGTAAAACATGTCATATTTTATCTTATTATCATGTAATAATACAAACTTGTAATATAATATCTTATTTTTATCTTAATATTATTTTAAAATAAAATAAATCTTTTATTTCTTATATTTTAAAATGCATTTTTATGATGCCAAAGCTGAATTTTCAGCATAATTACTCCAGTCACAGTGTCGCATGATCCTTCAGAAATCATTCTAATATGCTTATTTGCTGCTCAAGAAACATTTCTTATTGTTATCCATTTTGAAAACAGGCTTGCTGTTTAATATTTTTGTGGAAAAATCTTTTTTTTTTTCAGTATTTTTCAGGAAGATGAATTGAAAGTTCCAAAGAACAGCATTTATTTGAAATAGAAATAGTTTGTATCATAAATGTTACAAACATATGCTGTAAAAATGTCTTTTCTGTCACTTTTGACCAATTACTTTTTTTCTGAATAAAAATATTAATTTCCTTCAAAATGCTCTAAATTTTTTTTTTTTTTTTGCCATTCTTGACATTTTTATATTTTTGGAACCAACACAAGGTAAATTTTTGTAGATACTCTATATGGAGTCAGTTTCCCTCACATTCACTCAGCTGTCATTTATCATAATAACTATGATTGTGTTCCACAAACCCAATCTCATGCAAAACTTACAAGGTAGCAATTTTGAATTTGTACATGAGGATGTATGAAACATATGTTTTTGTTTTTTGTTTTTTTGAAGCATGAAGTTCCAATGGACATTCGAATTAGCCTCCAATTTGACATAGTGTATAGTTACAAATTGCCATGAGAATTTGTTGGTTCCACTGATGTTTGACAACCAGAAATCCTAAATACATTTCGAACATGATACCTATCGTTTTATAATGTTTTTGTTTAGTTAACATGGTTTTGCATTATAAAGTTAATTTAAACTTCTTTTTATGCTTGAAAAGTGCGCTTGCTTTTCCTTCCTTAAAATAAATTCCACTTGGATTGATATTCATTTATCTAATGCTATCCCATTCATGCGTTTTAAGTTTGACATTAGGTGTCTCTTTTTGGGACCACTGTATGATATGTTTTCTGAGGGATTATTAATATGGTTCATATTCTGACCAAATGTGTATATGTCTAGTGTTGAGATGTTCTGGCGCTTACATCCTGTTTGTGTGTTTTTTCAGGTTTGTGCTGAAAGGATCTGCATGCTGGAAAAATGAACAGCTTCACCTGCTGAAATCATCAACCGATATGGAGCACTTGGTGGTGCACACCTGGCTGGGTGTGTGTGGCGTGTGTTTGTATTTGAGCACTAGAGTGTGATTGTGTCAAAGCAGAGCACGTCATTGAGCTACAGACAGAGATTTATCAGTGTGAACGTGTGTGCTGTTAAGAGGGACCATGTGGCACGCACAGTCAGCAACTTACCTGCCGCTTACCCACCTGCTCCGCCGACCTCTGAACTTTGCACTGTGTTGGCTTCTTGTTTGGTTGATGTGGTCAGTCTCCATGGCAACAGCACTGACCTACCAGCCCACAGTGAACACAGCACTTGGCAGACTAAGGGGGATGCGGGTGGCTGTGGCTACGGAGGGTCTGGGCCCTGTGGATCAGTACTTGGGTGTGCCTTACGCTGCCCCACCTGTAGGAGAGAAGCGCTTTATGCCGCCCGATGCTCCATCGGCCTGGTCCGGCGTACGGAACGCCACCCGGTTCTCTCCTGTCTGCCCGCAGACCGTTCGCAACGCAGTGCCCGACATCATGATGCCTGTCTGGGCCACCTACAACCTTGACACGGTCGCCACGTACCTGCAGGAGCAGAGTGAGGACTGCCTGTACCTTAATATATACGTACCAACACAAAGCGGTGAGTACACATGCAAACTGCACACACACAGAACACCACTAGTTTTGGTTCTTGGTTACTCCAATGGTTTCTTACTATAAATATGCTAAGGGTTTTTTACTCACCACTTGAGGGTTTGTAAGGAACTATTTTTTCTATTTTAATAATGCTTTAATTGTTTTTAGAATATTCAGTTTGTTTATTGCAATATTCCTTCGAGGCAATCTGTTCATTCAGACAGTTCATGTAACTGAACAGATCACCAATTCAATTCCTATGTTGCATTTTAGATCTTTTTATTGCAGAATATTTATTTAAAAGCTGTCACGTTTATATAAGTTAGGATATATTGTAGCTTTTTGTTGTTTTTAGTGTAGATTTCTTTCAAATATCCTCTTGCTTAAAAGAAAAATGAAACAATGTTTTGTTTGTTACTTTTTTTAGTAACTTGGATAACGCTACACTGAGGTCTCATTTGTTATGCATAACAAATGCATAAACTAACATGAACTAGCAATGCTCAACATATTCTTACAGCATTTAAACTTTATTAATAGTTAAACTTTGTGTAAAAATGTTCATGTTAGTAAACAGTGCACAATTTAAAACAATAATATTTTCCTGTGACAGCAGTGCATTTCATCTTGAAAACATTCTGATGTGCTTATTTGGTACTCAAGAAATATTTTGTGTTATTATCAATGTTAAAAAGAATTGTTACTATTTTTGTGGAAACCTTGATCATTTTTATTAAGATTTTTGATAGATATAAAGAATTTTCAAGAACTTTTATTTATTTTAAATACAACTCTTTTGTAACAATGCATGTCTTTACTGTCACTTTTGATAATTCAGTGCATATTTGATGAATAGAAATATACATTTCTTTTAAAAAAAAATGGTAGTGTTGCTTGACTATAGTTTACCTACTATAGATCAATAGTAGTTTGAAACTTGGCAAGCTTCAGTTTCAAATCTTACCCAACACTGCAACACACATAATGCACCAAGACAGAATTTTGGTTGTAATGTTGTGTCAAAAATAAAACGAAAAATATTCCACTGGAGCTCTGTGAACACTACAGTCCCCCGCACATCCTCTCAGTTCCCGTGTTTCTCAGCATTTCTAAGCAACATCAGAAGCTTCTCTGAAGTCAAGTTCAGTGCCCATGGCCAGATTCAACTGTGTGCTTTCCTTGCAGTCTTTAAGTTGAACTGAAACAGCATCTGTGTCCACTGGAGTGAACGTTGAGAGCACTGTTTGGCCTCATTTAAAGGAAATAGTGAATTGCTCCTGGTAAAATGCTGAAAGCTTTATTATTGCAGGGTTCAGAGTGGGAAAGTGAAACCCTGTTGGTATCACACAGTAATTTAGAGAGGAGTCCACTGAGCTTTTATATATCCTGCACTTACGCACAATCCCCAACACACACAAACACACCCACATGCTTCTCTGCGATCTACTTTCTGCTCTTCTAATTTATCATCCCTCTCTCTCTAGGTACAAAGAGAACGGGTGACATGTCAGCTGACACAGAGCGTTCGGATGATGATGGTATGTCCTGTTTTCATCATTCTTTCAGATGAATTCATTTTTAATGTTTTTCCTATTCATTTTTTATCCCGTCGTGGTTAATGCAAGAGAGAATAATCTGGATGATATTTACACAATGTTGCATCATTTTCAGGATGATTTTATAAGGTGGTCCAGCCTGTTTGCCCTGCATCTTAGGATGTTTTTGGATGGTTTTCTAGATATCAGCGTCAGTGTAATGAAATGGCCATATTATCAACCACTACTACTGTAAATGTACAGTTATTTTATATACTGTATATATAGTATTTCAAATGCAGTCCCATTACTACATTTAGATGCTTTTTCTTTAAGTTTAAGCAGTAATTCAATCTTATAATCATTTGCAAATCCATCTGATGAATAGACATTATTCACTTGCCTACTCTGTTATTTGTGAATGCTGCATTTGAAGACAACACTTCACCATGAGATGACTATAATCATTATAATAAATGAAACTCAAAGAAATTGAGTAATTTAAAGGAAGTCTCGGAGGCAGTTCTTGGCTGGTTACGTTGTTATTTTTAGTCACTTGTGTTCTGAATGATGAGGAGTTAAATAGATTATTTAAAGCTGAAGTCTGTCAGTGGTGCAGAAGATCTCTGTGGAGATTTTGAACAGCTGTGAAAAACACTTCAGAAAGCAGAGAGCCTCATGTTTTTTTGTGCACTTCTATATGTGTGTGTGTGTGTGTGTGTGTGTGTGAATGCAGGGCTAAGGGATTCTCGAGATGACCCACGTCCTGTGATGCTGTTTATTCATGGTGGCTCGTACATGGAGGGCACGGGGAACATTATGGACGGTAGTGTGCTGGCCAGCTATGGCAATGTCATCGTCATAACCCTCAACTACAGGGTGGGGATATTAGGTACGTACCATAAGGGAAAGGGTTTTCCTACAATGAAATTTGGTTTATCAAGCTTAAATATAAGAGATTTATGAATATTAACAAGTACAGCATTTTTTCTGTTTTGGAGAAAAGATCAACGCGCATGGAAAGATACTGTGACTCCAAATGCAACATGTCAGCCATTATAAAAGCAACCAAGTCTTTAGAAGACCTCAATAATGTTTTATAAATGCTTTGGGGAGCAGATCTGTCCATTACAGCCACATTCAGAGAGAGTGCTGTAAGTGTGCTGCTTTTCTAAAGAGCTCTGATTCTGTTTAATCTCAGTGACTACAGCATCAAAACAACGCAGCGTTCCTACTCGAATGTTATCAGACAAAATCACCTACGATGAAAGAAATAGAGAGGAATTGAGGAATGCTTCCATCTTTAGGAGATGAAGAAGCTCTGAAACATGCTCTGATAAAACAGCAAAGCTGAACCCTATAAAACAAGTCATCTCTGATAGAGAACAAGCTGCATCACCTTATGTTTGCCATCACTGATGACTTGTCAGTTGCAATATAACCACTGAATGAAATAAATGTACTGCATGTTTGAAGTACTCAAAACTGGTTTTCCCCGTGCCTGACTTTACTACTGTTAGATAAACTCGTCGAAGCTTTTTTTGTACCTGTTGCACAAATATGTCCCAAATTTTACAGGTGTCTAGTTTTGGTTGGTCTAGTTTTGGCATGTTAGCATGGCCCAGTTTGCCCCTGCTGGTACATGTCAAACCTTCACAGAGCCCATCAGCCCTATACGCTTACTACGCAAGTTATGTAGGCCCCCTTGCAAAATATGCAAGGCCCTGCCTCCCCCTCATTTTAAAGTGGCGCGGCACTGTCAATCTGGTGTAAAAAAGAGGAGTAAGATAAGAGTAAATGATGGATCTTATAAAGATGTTGTTGAAATGGTGGTATTTATAAAGTATATATATAATTTATATTTATATATATATTTTCCTTTCATATCAGAGGCCAGTTAAATTTGACGGCACTGTGTGTTGTGTAAAAATTTGGTCTGATTTCCACATTGATCTGGACAAAATCAGCAGACGGGCTGAATAAAAATGCAAGTTTATTCTCTGACAGAAGGTGGCGCTAATCAAACAGCAGAAATACAGCAGTTAACGTGGTTACCCCCAGAGCCAATATGCCCTATATGCTCACTACATACTAAAACTGAACAACTGCCACTGAAATAATGAGAATTTGTAATGAACAGCTTTCTTTTGAAATAAACCCCTTTGCAGCTACAGTATTTCCCTGAGATTTTCATGAAGTTGTGAGGCAATATTTACTTCAGGGTTCAACGATTTGCTAAGCATCATTGCCAAAAAAAAAAAAAAACGATACCCACAATCTCATGAGTGGTTCTGTTTCTTTAAACTGCAGTAAATTTTTCCTATTTTCAGCTGCCAAAAACAGAGATGTTCTTGAAAGTTTCACTCTCAAGACCATTGATGAGTAGTCAGAACAATTTTGTCAAATCTTTCTGTCCTGTGTCTTTCTCTCAGGGTTTTTAAGCACAGGTGACCAGGCTGCTAAAGGGAATTATGGTCTCTTGGATCAGATTCAAGCTCTCCGCTGGATCAACAAGAATATTGGATATTTTGGCGGTGATCCGGGCCGTGTGACCGTGTTTGGCTCAGGAATCGGAGCATCCTGCGTCAGTTTGCTCACTCTTTCACACCATTCTGAAGGTTAGAGTTCACACACCACAAATAATATTAATGATTAATTCACCATATAAACATATGATGTCACAGATGCAGTGAGGTTCTCTTCAGTGCTGTTCCAAGCATTTATATTCAGATCATGAAATGTGTTGAAACAGAGGGACGTGACAGTGAGTGCACTTTGATAAAACCATACTGAAAATATTAATTATGCAGTCATAACGAATGAATTGTTTGAAAATACAAATTTTAAAAAATGTCCTGCTCACTGGTAATTAAGTAATTTTCTATAATTGCACTTATTTAATTATACCTCTTATTTTAACACCTTATGGTAGTCAATTAAAGGTGTGTCTCTGTAAGGCACGTACAGTGTATTTTTGCAGTGCGTAACTGCTGAGACAGCTACCTCTGCAACCATGACCACTGTCACATCCTAGTTTCCGTTACCACGGTAATCTCTGCTGTAACTATGGTAACTCGTCTCTTGCCTCATCAGCCTTATCCTTCTGTTGTGGGCCTCGAGTGTGTGTAGGTGTGTCTGTCACTGCAAGGCGTGTGTGCAAAGTGTGTTTCAAATAGATCAGAGCCAATCACACACACCTGCAGGGATATTGATCCTACATCATCGTTTTGCTTCACCATACAGTATTGATAACACCTCTTTCCCTTTGTCTCACTGTTTTGTGTTTCTCCCTCTTTATGTCAGTTTTTAAAATTTGCAGCTGGTCCCTCTATTTCATATCAATATGATAGTTTTATGATCAGATGATCCATTTTATCCATGCATTTGCTGGTACATATATTTTAGAAAACCGTGATTTTGTGCATGCCGTATAATTTTATAGCTCTTTCTAACCGAATGCATTTACACCCAGAATAAAACCCAGGTGCACTTATTTAAATAGTAAGATTCCAGGTGGTTGTGTGTTGTACCGCCACCACAACTGTTATCCATTTCCCAGAAAACCTGTTTCTTATGGAAAACCATAGCTCTGGTTTTGTCCAAATTGACTGTCAATCAATTTTTGCAATTACCTCTCCAGCAGGGAGCATCTCTGCTACATTCCTTTTTTGTGTGGACCGCAGAACCAGGTCATCTCTGTTGAGCAGACATTTGATTTCAGTGTGTATAGAGTGAGGTCAGGGGTGGCGGACTGCACCGCCACTGTTGTTGTATCATTTATGTAGATGTTCAAAATCATTGGACTCAAGCTACATCTTCTTCCTCGAACCTCAGATTTCTCTTTCCCCTCCTTATCTTTTTAGCTGTGCTGTCTGTGGTTTCTGAAATACGCTGATACTAAGTCATTAGGATTTAAGCTCTCTTAAAATTATTCTCACTGTTCCAGGTGAAGTGAAATATACAGTATGACTTGAAACAATTAAAAATCAATTTTACTGTTCACTAGAAAAGCTCTTCTGCAGACAAGGATAAATCTGCATATTGATGTGGATTCTGTTTCATTGGATTGAATAAAATAATATTTTCTACATGACAGCAAATAGGAAATTCAGTTTCCAGTGTGCAAAGATTACACATTAGGCACTAAATGTATATATATTCATATTTGGGTCATTGGCAAAAAAAAAGATGAAATCCCCTAATCTAGGACTTTTTGTATTTAGTTTGATAATAGCTGATAATAGAGTTTCACCCCCTGAAATTCATGAAAAATTCAGCTCCCATCTGGTGGGTGGTGGGCATATTTTACACCCAGTAGGGCATCCCAGTAGGATGTAGCTGTTGAAGTTGTTTCTCCACTGTTTCCTTGTAGAGTAATTTGCATGAGTCAGAGATGCATGTGCTGGTTATGGAAGGGTTGTCTTTGCAGATATGATATGGTAGAACTGAATAGAACTGAAATGCTTTAAAGGGCACCTATTATGCCCCTTATTACAAGATGTAATAAGTCTCAGGTGTCCCCAGAATGTGTCTGTGAATTATCAGCTCAAAATACCCCACAGATAATTTATTACATCATTTTTAAAATGCCTTTTTTGAGTGGAAGCAGAAACACGCTGTTTTTGTGCATGTCTCTTTAAATGCAAATGAGTTGCTGCTCCCCGCCCCCTTTTCCAGAATAGGGCTGCCTTTGCAGCTGGTACCTCAGATACACTGCTAAAAAACATGTGTTTGGTTTTGATTATCATGTCTATCATGCTGAAATCATGCATTTTTAAACCATATCAGTTTAAACTTTTGATAGACGCTTTTCTGAGCGCACACATATGAAGCACGCACACAGAAAGCAGCTGTCACACAGCATGTGAGTACTAAACTAAGTTCTCTTTCCTGTCTTATTGCACGTTACAAAAACACAGGTTTTGTCTGTTCAGGAAACAGCCAGAATGAAATCACGTTTATATTAGATCTGTGTATTACTTAATTAATTAAGTGACAACAGCGTAATATACATTACCTATACTGCTGTCCACGTTGTTAATATGACCCAAATGACCCAAATCACTCACTGCTCTGGAATGTCTAACTTCTACAGCTTTAATAAGACATTTCTTACTTGAATGCTGCTTTTAAATGCTGTAAAAGTGAATTTTGCATAATAGGTGCCTTTTAAAACCGTGATCAAGGTTAGTGGAACTTGTTTACATGACTTTCATTCAATGCCCCCATAGAGTCATGACAGGAGTTCATTACAGCAACAGTCCTGCTGGAGTAATGTGTGTAGAGGTGTCTTGCTCAAGGCCACAACGGTGATGACTCATAATTCGTGCTTTGCGGAGAACATCTGATGATATTGGTGGTCATGATATTGTATTCCAGGCCAATCAAGTTTGGGATTAGTGTCTTTGTAGACATCGTCACTGTCAGATATCTGTATTCAATGCCTCAGGGGTGATAGTTGAATGTGAAGTATTAAATGATAAAAAATGCTCAGCACCGACCAGATGTGAGTTGAATATCGTGGGTTGAAGCTCAGGCCCACTGATCTTATATTATTGATCTGAATACAAAACTGTTAATTGAATATAGAGTTTTTCTTAGACAAAATTAATCTGTAGCCATAATGGATTCAGCTGGAGCATTTCTTAGATGGTAAGGAAAAAATACCAGCATAAAAGCAAAGATGCCCCTAGAGATCAAGTGCCCCTTAATAAAAAATGTTAATTTCTAACATTGAACCTAACAGATTGTTCATCGGATGTAAGAAGAAATTATCTGTCCAACATGTGCTGACACTATCTTAAAAGCATCTCATTTAAAAATTGAGAATGGAGTGGATGAGAAATATATAATGATTTGGCTGAAGGTTGTGAGGGTCACATAGAGAAGACATTAATGAATCTCTTAGAAAGCCCAGGATGTGGATGGACCCTTCTTTCATGACAGGTGAAGATACTGCAACTCTGCCCTTTGAGGATACAATACTAATATAATTGCTGATCTGGAATATTGGCATGGCATTTACTGTTTTATTTTCTTCTGACATTCTGTGTTCTCTCTCTAGGTTTGTTTCACCGAGCCATCATTCAGAGTGGCTCAGCACTGTCCAGTTGGTCAGTGAACTATCAGCCTGTGAAATACACACGTCTCCTTGCAGAGCGCGTTGGCTGTAATGTCCTTGACACACAAGTAAGATGTTTCTTGGAATTTTATGAGTATTGTGAGTTATTAAAGAAACAATGCAGTTGTGGGTATTTTTTGTATAACCTTGTCAAGTGAGATGCACATAAAAGCCATAAGACACCATACAGTTGCTGTTTCTAGAGTATGTGAAATTTAAGTAGACATCACAAATTGCAATAAATACACTTAAAATGAGAAAATACTGTTCAGAAATTTGGGGTGTTGTTTTAAGATGTTTTTGAAAGAAGTCTCTTATGCTCACCTTTATTTGATCAAACATAAGTAAAAACAGTAATCTTGTGTCATATTACATTTTAAAATAAGTGTTTTCTATTTTAATATATTTTAAAATGTAATTTATTCCTATGATAAACCATTTTTTCAATCAGGATTCTTTGATGAAATGAAAGTTCAAAAGAGACATTTAAAATAATATTTTGTAACATTATAAATGTCTTCACTGTCACTTTTGATAAATATAATGCATCCTTGCTAAATAAAAGCATTTGTTTATTTAAAAAAAAAAATCAACCTGTGACATTTAAATCTTTGATTGGTCAAATTTCCTTGCAGGTCAGAGTTCACAAACCTTACACTTTCGTATGAAGCAGAATGCAAACGAATACATATGCCTGTGTTTCTCTTCTCCTGTGTTTGCAAAGATATGCATGGAAGTATATAAATTGAATACAAAGTCATGAACACAAATTTAGTAATACTAGAGCAGATACATTTTTAATTTCTCACACCCGCTCAGGATAAGGTTAAGGCATTGTTTTTGGTTCCCAGTGTTTCTGTTAATAAAAAATATTTTATTTTTAAATTAAATTTTAGTGTCTACCTATTTATGACTTGCAGTTTTTACCAGTGTAGGCATGGAGGCAGATGTAACGGCTGCATGTGTGTGTTTTATGCAGGATCTGGTCCTCTGCATGCAGAAGCGTAGCTACAGGGAGCTGGTGGAGCAGGAAATTCAGCCAGCACGCTTCCATGTGGCCTTTGGCCCTGTTATTGACGGTGACCTCATCCCAGATGACCCTGAAGTGCTCATGGAGCAGGGCGAGTTCCTTAACTATGACATCATGTTGGGCGTGAACCAGGGGGAGGGATTTCGCTTTGTAGAGGGCGTGGTGGAACCAGAAGAGGGCGGAGTCTCTGGCTCGGATTTTGACTTCACGGTATCCGATTTTGTAGACGGTCTCTACGGTTATCCAGAAGGGAAGGACACTCTCAGAGAAACCATAAAGTTCATGTACACAGACTGGGCCGATCGAGACAATCCCGAAACCCGTCGTAAAACCCTCGTGGCCATGTTTACGGATCACCAGTGGGTGGAGCCAGCTGTGGTGACGGCTGACCTGCATGCACGTTACGGTTCTCCGACCTTCTTCTATGCATTCTATCATCACTGCCAGAGTCCCATGAAGCCTCCATGGGCGGACGCCGCACACGGCGATGAGCTGCCCTATGTGTTTGGCATTCCGCTTATTGGTCCGACGGAACTCTTCCCCTGCAACTTCTCCCGCAATGATATCATGCTGAGTGCCGTCGTCATGACCTACTGGACCAACTTTGCAAAGACTGGGTAAATTAGAACACATTCTATAAACAGCACAAGCCATACATTTTTTGCAAAACAATATGCAAAATAGCAACACAAAGCAAAACATTATGAGTGACATTCTGGACTAAAATATTATTTATTCATGACACTCTATAATCAGTTATGCAATGCCATAATTAATTATGCATAATAATGCATTTTGTCGCAATACAAGTAGCTCCCATCCTGCTCAGCCTCCAGTTAATGATAAAACAGGTGTGACTGGTAAATTAGTGAAGAGTCCCTGTAACCTTGAAGTCGGTCACAGGGAGCATAGCAGAAATTGTGGGAGGAGCAGTGATGTAAGTAAATTTCAATGTAAATCAGGACATCAACATTTAACTCAATGAAACAGTGCCCTCTGGTGGAAATAAAGAGGCATTATAAACAGTGCACCTGTAGATGACCTGCTTAAACGCATACATGCAAATACATTAGCTCACAAAAGGGATGGTTTTCACATTGATATTCACATTTTGTATGTGTTCACAATTCTTTTATATGTTTGATAATACTTTTCAAAAATAAGTCTCATAGCTTTTAGGCTGTATTTATTTGATCAAAAATACAGTAAAAACTAATATTGTGAAATATTACATTTTTTTAACTGTTTGCTATTTTAATGTTTTAAAATGTAATTTATTCCTGTGAATTTTGATTTTTCATCTGCCATTATTCCAATCTTCCAATCATTCTGATATGTAGATTTGGTGCTCAAGAAACATTTCTTATTATTAGTTGTGGTGCTTAATATTTCTGAGGAAATCATGATACATTTTTCCAGGATACTTTGATTAATTAAAATGTCAACAGAACAGCATTTACTTGAATTATAAATCATCTGTAATATTATGAATGTCTTTACTGTCACTTTGCTGATTAATATATATATATATATATTTATTTATTGTACATTTTTCAAAAAGTTCAAAAATTATTTCTAAGTTTGCTGTTACAGTTTGATACACTTTCATCAGCTTAAATGTTCATTTTGCTGACTAAATGAAATGCCATTTCAGTCAAAGCAAGAAGGAATAGAAAATTAATATGGCATGAGGGAATATAAATAAATTTCAAATTTGTTAAAAAAAAAGTAACACTGTTTATATAGTTCAGATGTAATTAACTTTTTTTTTTTTTGCGTGTGTTTGAATGTTTTTTTAGGGATCCGAACAAGCCAGTTCCTCAGGACACTAAGTTCATCCACACCAAGGCAAACCGTTTTGAAGAAGTGACATGGGCCAAGTACAGTCCTCATGATCAGCTATATCTGCATATTGGGCTGAAGCCTCGTGTTCGGGATCATTATCGAGCTACTAAAGTGGCCTTCTGGAAGCATCTGGTTCCTCACCTGTACAACCTGCATGACATGTTCCACTACACATCCACCACCACACGGGTCCCACCTCTTCTGACCACACACAGTTCCCACAGTGCCACACCTCGCCCGGGGGGCAACAAGGCTCGTACCCCTGGTAAACAGCCCCCCCAGTCCACAGCACGTAGTGGCCCACTGGTCATCGCAAACCCACGCGATTACTCCACAGAGCTGAGTGTCACGATCGCCGTCGGAGCTTCGCTTCTCTTTCTCAACGTCCTGGCCTTCGCTGCGCTCTACTACCGCAAGGACAAACGGAGCCGTCAGGACACGCCCCCTCAGGCCGCCGCCCAGCGCCAGACCCCGCCCAATGACCTCAGCTACACGCCCACCTCCATTTCAGGGGGTAACCAAGAGGAGGGGTCCCTTTGCGACCCTCTCCGTCTGACCCCGGCATCATCTCCGCGGGATTACGCCCTCACGCTCCGCCGCTCGCCGGATGACATCCCGCTCATGACGCCCAGTTCTGTCGCAATGACGCCGAATAGCGGCTCTATGACACCCAACACAGTCACCTTGACACCCAATAGTGTTACAATGACGCCCAACACCATTACCATGTCGCCCAATTCTTTGATGGGGTATCCCAGCATGCACCCTTACAACACTTTCACACACGGATACAACTCCACCACCCTGCCCCACCCACACTCCACAACACGCGTATAACATGCAACAGAAACTCCTCACGCACACTCGCATCCCACGAATCCTTATTACTGTAAACCAGATCAAAGCGGTGCAAACTGTTCACCAGTATTCAAAAGTATAAAAGTAGGTGAACCCAATACATAACATGAGCACAATCACCTAGAATGAATCAGTGCGGCCCATCAGTATAAACCAGAAGGAAGTGTCACCACAGCACACTAACATAAACAGTTCGGCTCAGTATGAACGCACTGCTTCATACGCGTCTGACTTTTGTCAGCTTTCACGTTAAATGAGCAGTTAAGAATCTTCTCTGCGGAATAAGATGGAAAAAGGAGCAGTTGTAGTATCGCTGCCGCCTCTAGGTGGCGCAGCAAGACTCTTAAAAACCCCGCAGGTGGTTTGATCCGCAAGAACAGTAGGGGGCGCTGGAGTCCCATCAGTGGTTCACCATTACGAACCAACCAAGCACTTATTCTAAGATATGTAATAATAATAATAACCTGTAATAACAAACATATTAATGGCTATTGTACAGTATAACATATATTAACGTCAATGTACAGACAGCTTTTTTGAATGTGTCAGAAAAAAGTTATTTCTAATCGTTTTTAAACTCAGATTATATCCATAACAAGGAAGGTCATTTGAAGCCCGATTGATTTTTTCTTTCTTTATAATCACAAAAAAGTACTATTTTATACCACATCTCTCTATCTTTCTCTCTCTTTCATTCCTTCCCCCTTCTCTCTATGAACGGGTGCATTGTGCATTTTACTTTTGGTATAATCTATTCATTTAGTTGTAGATTACGCAAACGGATCACACTGAGTATTGTAAAGAGCAGAATGCGTGCGCTGATTATTCATGAGCGCGAGAGAGAGGATGTGCACAATTTTCAAGTGAAGCATCTTTAAATAATTTGTGTCTTGCTAAATGTTATCATTTTGTGAAAATGCTTTTCGATCATTTGAAATCTGTATTGTATCTGAGTTTGTTCGATATGTTTTGTGAAGATGTTCGAACTCAATTTGAAAGCATTGCATTTCTTTTTCTGTATTTATCAGTGATAGGACATCACTCATGCTGTGATATGACATCACTCGCCTCGTGATAGGACATACAGGCTTTGCTGAGAACTTACGATGTTAATCTTTTCTATAAAACATGAATGTGGTGATTTGTACTGAACGCAGGGCTTCTCTGATGAAGGTGGTTCTAAAATCTCGTGTTTACTATGGAGCTGCACAGAGTGTGCACAGGGGATACGGTCGTGTAATCATGGTGTCATATCCTGCCAGATGGTTAGATTCTCCATGTTACCCATGCTAACCGCCCCTGCCATGATTTGTGTGCCAAATTTGAGATACAGTTTCCTTGGTAACCAGCAGAAAGTTTGTCTGTTAACGTGTTTGTGTTCAACAGCTTTATAAAAAGAATTTGCAGTATTTACAACCATTTGAGTTCATCTGGACTTTGAAGAGAAACACGATGGATGGTAGATGAGTGTGTGGAGTCGGAGAGCAGAAGCGTGTGTCTGCTGGATGAGGGTGACCTGTGTCTGTGTGCTCAGGTCTGTCAGTACAGCGGCCTGCGGAAGTCTGTTCTTTTATACTCTGTACATTTCTGCCTCAAATTTGCAGTAAATATTGAGTTTGCCTAAAATGTAAGTTTGTGTGTTTCCTGGCAGCTGAACCTGAGAAAATCTTAGAGCTACAGGACAAATTTAAATAGGTCTATAAAAAAATATTTGTATGGGGATATTTCACACAAAATTAAAAATCTATTAGCCTATCTTCTTACCCATGGGCTTCTTTTTTTTCCATACAACTATGTGCTATTCCAAGTCCAGGTTTGACTGCACTTTTGAAATCATTTTTTTTGTCCTGAAAAATGTCAAAAGCAAAAACATTTCAATGTTCCTCACTATTTGAAATGCTCATACATCTCCCAGATGTTTTGCTTGAAATCTTCTGATATCAACAGGTTTGTGTGAGTTAGCTTTAGAGTTGCAGTTGAGACAACCTCTATATATATAAAAAAAACCTCTGTGAGATTTCTTCACTAACACAACAAAGGCAATGAGTAAATTACATTGTAAATTGCACTGCAAAAATGATTTTCTTAGTATTTTGTCTTTTTTCAGTGATAATATCTAAACAAGGAAAATGATTTAAGAGCCTTGTTTTCAGGAAAAAAAAACAAATATCATAATTAAATGACTTTATGCTTAAAACAACAAATATCCAGTGGGATAAGAAAAATAGAACTTATTTGGAAAACAAGACTTAATATCTAAGTAAGTTTGCTTCTCAAGTGTGTATCACGATTTAAGAATGTGTAGATATTTATATTGGAAAAGAAGACAAAAATGAGTAGGATTTTTTTTTGTTTTTTTGTGGAGTACACAAAAATTATTTTGATTTATTTCAAACCACACATTAGCACTATTGTGTTCATCACTGTAATAGTATTGTGTACGTGTGTAAGAGAGTGAGAGAATTTGTGTGTTTTGTGTGTGTGTTACAGAAAGAGTGAATTGTCTGTGTTCCTATTTCTGACACAACTGTAGTATTGTATTGAATGTCCCAATCTGACTCTAAAGGTCACAGCTCACTCACTGTGCTTCAAAATCTGTGTGTGTGTATATGTGTGTGTGTACTTGTATTACTATCTTTGTGAGAACCAGTTTGAGGTTTAGCCATTGGAGTGAGGACCAAGAGGGTAATGTGAGGGGATTTGGGCCAGTTCTTACTTTCTGGCACCTCTTTAAAGGGCTGTTTGAGGGTTAAGGCTTGGTTTTAGGGTCAAGGTTATAATTAAGTTAGCGATAGGGTTAGGTTAAATTTAGGGTTAGGATTAGGCACTTAGTTGTGATAGTTAAAGTTAAGGCAAAGGGCTAAAGATAGCATTGTGTCAATGAATTGTTTATGCTACATTGTGGGGACCAAATGTCCCCACAAGGTTAGTAAAACCTGAAATTTTTGACTGTGGCTGTAAATGATGTTTATCTGAAAGTGCAACAATGCAAACAGGTTTTTTGTAAAGGGTAGGTTTAGGGTTAGGGTTTGGTTAGGAGATAAAAAATGTAGTTTGGTCAGTATAAAAGTAATAGAAGTCTATGGAAAGTCCCACAATTCACAGAAACAAGTGTGTGTGTGTGTGTGTACTGGTATATATGGTTTACGAGGACACAAATGTGTATAATGACATGGGTACTACAACGTAAACATGGTTTATGAGGACACTTCCTGTGTCCCCGTAAAACAAAAGGCTTAAAAAACAAACTAAACGGTGTTTTATGAAATTCAAAAATTGCCAGTGGTTTCCTTTAAGGGGTAGGTTTAGGTGTAAGGTTGGTGTAGGGCAATAGCACATACAGTTTGTACAGTATAAAAACCATTACGCCTATGGAGAGTCCCCGTAAACCACAAATTCAAGTGTGTGTGTGTGTGTGTGTGTGTGTGTACCAACTTAATCATGGTTTGGGGACAAATTTGTACCCAGAAGTGAGCTACAGCAAATCTGACAAAAACCTCTACACTATTTGAAGTCAATGGAGTGTCCCCATTTGTATAGCTAAGTAAACATGCATGTATAAGAATGTTTATGTAGAAAAACTCAACCCAGAAGTAAGTGCTACTACCATTTGTGCACAAACATTCTGGCCAATGTGCTCATCTTTATAATGCATGTGCATGTGAACATTTAGGGTTCATTGCACTGAAACACACACAAACACACTTACTCTTTATTTATCATGGCAGTGAAAGAGAGGCGCTGCGTCTTTAAGATCTGCCCCTGTGTGTGTGTTTGTGAGAAAGAGCAGAGGGGTTTGTTTATTGTTCCAGGGACAAAAGCGTGAGTGAGAATCATAAAAGCATCGAGGGAGATTAAACTACACGGCACATCAGAGAGACAGAGCGCGATACGCACACACATACTCACATGGGTAAGTCTACCTGAACTCACCTCAACCCATTTTAACCACTGCTATGATGTTCATTATTCTAGAATTATGCTCATTTTTGTGGGCAGAATTTTAACTGATTGGTGTCTTTGATTTGCATGTGATATAAGTTGTTTAGACAAATGTATACAAGCATTTTAATGATTCTTTTTTTTTATGATGTGTGTAAGATGCCATCTGGTTGGTCAGAAGCTTAGAAGCATCACTTCTGCATTTGTGATGGAGATGCATTTAATGGATCCTTATTAATTAAAAGGTTGTTTTGATTGATTAACCAGCTGGCTCCGGTTTTGATTGGCTAAGACAGTTGCTACGACGCCTCAGAGGTGTGGATGAGAAGACCAGTAACCTCAGGAGACTCCAGGAGGTCACATCAGGTCTTTAGGTCAAATATTCTCTTCTCTGAATGGGACTCTTGTATGGCCCAGTGCCCGTTTGAAATGGGAAAATATTTAATGTAGTTGTATTAAGGATTCATATGTATGTATGCATTGAATTGTTTTGTAGGTTTCTATTTTTTTATTTATTTTTTTATTTTTTGGATAACTGCTTATCAGCCCTTTGCAGAATCACATCTTCTGTTTGAACTGTAACAGCAAATTTTCTATTTTCTGCTCAAAACAACGGATAGTCCACTCAGAAATGAAAATTCTGATGTCATTTTTACTCTCTCGTGTTGTTTCAAACCTGTATGCATTTCTTTTTTCTGAAAAACACAAAGAAAAACTGGTGTCCAGATAACACTGGACCACACTGAATTTCATTATACAAACAAAAAACAGGGACATTTTTCAGAGTATCCACCCAAGAAAGAAGGTCATACAGATTTGGAACAACGTGAGGGTGAGTAAATGATGACAGCATGTTAATTTTTGAGTGAACTATCCCTTTAATTAAGTACTTGAAGAGTTTATTTTAAGTGTTTTGGAGAAGGGATGGATCATGGACCCAAAAGCATTTCCACATTCTCAAACAGAAGGTGTGATAAAAGTGTGTGTTTTTATATATTAATCAGATTATTGTGTGTCAGGCTGTTCTGACACTTGTTGAGAAGAAAGTGTAAAAGACTGGTTGACCTGCCATGAGCCGATTGTAACCCCGGTGGTGTCAGTATGTGTCTGTCTGTGCCGCTATGAGTGGAAACGCAATGACGTACTCCACTGCTGAGGCCTGTGAGTGTGTGTGTATTTTGTTTGTTCACAATGATAGTTTTTGTTGTTAAAACAAAAGCCATTATGACTATCACAAGTGCTTCTTTTTCTGACCACAAAACCACAAACACACATGAAAATGCACCCCCCCCCCCCCCCCCCCCCCCAAATCTCACCCTGACACCAGGCTACTCAGGAGAGAGAAAGAGCGAGGGAGGGAAAGAAGGAGAGAAAGAAGCGAGGGAGGGAGAGGAGCAGCTTAAGCGGTGCGTTTTTTCTTCCTTGAGGTGGACAGAGGAGTGTATCCGAAGAAAGAAAGAGAAATTACCTCCTTGAGTTTAGACATCACTGCAACAGAGGACAGAAATCTCTCTGGAGTGAGTGGACAAGCGTCTGCGCGGCTCTCTCCTGGCGTGGGTTCGACTCAGCAGTGTCGATGTTTCCAGTGAAACAGCCGTGGTTGTGTAAAGCGCTAGGTGACCCGAGATGCATCATCTTCTCTCACAGACTGGAGAGCACAGAGCTCCATAGCTAAGCCTTCTGAGGCTTATCGTTTGTTTGGCTTTTTTTGGTTAAGTTGCTTAAAACTGTTTTTAGCCTTTTACTGATGCAGTTGTTTTACCTGTCATCTCTTCTGCTTCCTCGTATTTTACTTTTTTACTTTCAGGTTTTTGTCATTTGGGTTTCTTTTGCGGTTTGAGATTTCGAACAGGGCTTAGTGATTGCCTGCGTTCACTTTGTCTGCATTTGGCTTCTTCATTTGTGATTCCGTTATACACTAACTGACTTCTTACAAGCGTGTGTGTGTGTGTGTGTGTGTGCATCAAATACATTTACTCAGCGCATTGAGTGTGTGCATGCATGTGTTTTTGTGTGTGTCCTTGACTAACTGTAGGCCAACTAACTCTTAGAGGTGTTTGCATACTCATTTCGAGGTCATCGGTGTGATTTTATAGTTGAGTATGAGTGCACTTGTGTATTGGTAGTACAGTGTGTGTGTGTGTATAAATGTGTGTGTGTATTGTGTGTGCTGCATGTGCAGTTGGTGTGTTGATATATTACTCACCTACAGGTTGCTATGACTGCTGCATCCGCTGCCTGGGCGCTGTGCCCTACACCAGCCTGCTGGCCACCCTGCTCTGCTACACCGGTGTGGCGCTCTTCTGCGGGGGAGGGCATGAGGCGCTCACTCACACACGCACATTCGTAGAGCTCTACTTCGCAAGGGACGTCCAGGATTTCATTGTACTGGCTGACTTGTGAGTTATTGCCTTTTTTTTGGTGATTATGCACAGTACAGTACATAATGTGAGAACAGAACTGCTTTTTCATTAATCAGTGTTCTTTAGTAGGCTATAGTTTGTTCCAATTTGTCTTATGAATGTTTGCATGTGTTATTCATCATTTTTTTTGTATTTCAGTATAAAATACTTCCAGTATGTGATCTACGGTCTGGCCTCCTTCTTTTTCCTCTATGGATTGTTGCTTTTGGCTGAAGGTTTTTACACCACCAGTGCAGTAAAGCAGACGTTTGGAGAATTCAGGAGCACCAAGTTTGGGCGCTGCCTCAGCCTGACTGTGAGTGTGTGTGTGTGTGTACTTGTTTATGCTACATTGTGGATAGTAAAACCTGAAATTTTTGACATTGTGGGGATCGGCCTGTGGTCCTCATGAGGGGGAAAAAATTATTAAAAATAGTAAATGATGTTATCTGAAAGTGTTAGGGTTAGGGGATAGAAAATATCGTTTGGTCAGTATAAAAGTAATAGAAGTCTATGGAAAGTCCCCACAATTCACAGAAACAAACGCGCGCGCGCGTGTGTGTGTGTGTGTGTGTGTGTGTGTGCGTGCGTGCGTGTGTGTGTTTGTGTGAGAGAGAGAGAGATAGAGAGTTAGATTGTGAATTTTGTGGTTGCTAGTCCTTTCGCATCTTTCTTGATAATGAAATATTTCGATATGGAAAAGTTGAAAATTTCAAAAATGCGATTTCTTGGCCTCAAAAAAAAAAAACAACAGTAAAATACTTTTTAAAATAATTTGTATTATAATAGGTAATATTATAATATGATTAATTTCATAATATAACATTAATTTATAATAATTATTAAAAATATTAAAACCTTAAAAAGTCATGGAGAAGCTATGGGAAATACAATAGACAATATGCTTTTTCAGTTATGCTCAGTTCTAAAGTATTTATGCAGTGTGAGATTACTCTCTGTAAATTTGATCTCTATAAAATGATTTTGAAACTACTTATTTCATCATCATAAATGACTGGAAAAGTTCAGAAAGTGTGGGAATTCTGATATATACTCCAGCTTGATCACTCAGGTCATCCGACAGCAACTTTCTTGGTTGTGCCTGATAACCTGTGAGCAGTTGGTTTAGTCAGCTATTTTATAAAGACAGTTTAATTTTTTTTATTTTGTATCTCCTTCCATATCTATACATGTATGTGAACATTTATGACCATATATGTATATTTTTTGTGTAAAGCAGTAAAACACTGTTAAGATGCTACTTTATATAAATCAAGTTTTACTTACTTTCTTATATAGTTTGCAGTGTCCATGCCTGTTATGTTGCACTGATCTAATTAGCTGTTTCTCTTGTCCAGTTCATAATCCTGACGTACGTGCTCGCTGTGATCTGGCTGGTTGTCTTTGGCTTCACAGCCATTCCTGTGCTCTTCTTCATTAATATGGAAAGCTCCTGTCACAAAATCAACATTCTGTCGGAAACCACCTTGTTCAACCAGCAAGCAAGGGTCTGCATGGATGCACGGATGTTTGGTAGGTCTGCACCCTTCATCTGTACATATGCTTGTGTGTGCTCACAGTCATGATGTCTGTGTTGTTCTATATAGGGTTTCTTCCCTGGAATGCTGTGCCGGGGATTGTTTGTGGAAATACACTGGCAAGCATCTGCAAAACACCAGAGGTTAGATGTTTATTATCCTAGACACACACACATGCTCAGAGTTTCAAGAGATCATGTCACTTATATCCCTTTTTATGTTTCCAGTTCTATGTGACCTATGACCTTTACATCTGTGCATTTGCTGGAGCCGGAATCACCCTTCTTGCCCTGGTTAGTGATCTAATGTTTTACATCTGTGAAGTCATTTATAGTTACTGTAGAAGATTTTGTGCCTTCTTCAAGAGGCTTATTGCTTTGTATTCTGGAAAGCAGCAAGTTCACCTCAGCAATCTTTATTTTAACCGTTTTAATGGTTTTAAAAATTACAGTTGATCATGATTGATCTGTCTTGACAATCACTTAGGATGGTAATATGTAATTTACATATAAATGTAAATGTACATTTATTGATTGTTATATTTTCACATTCATTTATATTGTCTATGCCTACTAACAAACTTCCACTGCCATTGAACTCAAATTAACTGTCATTTTATATGCACTAATTTCTTTGACGTCAGAGAGCAGAGCATGAAGTTAATAACGGAAGTACAGCAGGGACTGTTTAGTTTACAATCAGTAACTGACCTCTCTGCTACTGACAGATCCCCAGAATCTCTACTCCCTTTTCCTGTATATTTGGCAGCAGTCATTTCACAGGCTTTATCTAAAGACAACCACTATAGGAGCAACCAGAGCTTCTCTGTCGTGCTGAGGAGCACAATGAGACTGATACAAACATTTAAAATAATAATAATAATTAAGCAGCTCCCAAAATTATTTGGACACATAAGCTACACTTAATTGTCTCAGTTTCATTGCATTAGATATGTGCCATCTGAAAACAAATGCTGCTAGAGATTTACACTGACTGAGCTTCACTTTTTTGGTCTTAATTCTGAAAAGTATACTATGTGTAACAGTATAATTAATCACATTTCTTTCTGTGATTTTTTTTTAAAAATGTGCTTGTGCTAATTTAATGATATAAGAGATTCAACAGCTATGCATATTGCTATGAAATAACTGCATTAACAAATTACACAACTTTTTTTAAAGAATCCAGTCCTGTATTTATTTTTTAGTTATGCAATACTATGCTTTATTATACAAGAAACTAAAGCCCCTGTTGCTCCAGGGGTATTGTTCCTCTAAAATATAAGGGCTGTACGCTGCTTTGGACAAGACTGTAAATAAATAATGATGTGCTATTGCTGGAATTGCATTCCTTGCCTGGTATTTATAGTAAAGTCTCAAAAGGATATAAACACATGCCACAAGAGCTCAAATTTCCTTTTGCAGAGGAATACAACAGACACACGTGTTGTTTCTTCTTTCTTTTTTCCTAGTTTGTTTATGTGGTTGCCACCACCTACAACTACGCTGTTCTAAGGTTTCTCGGAAGGAAGGGAATCCGTTGCTAGGTTCGGTGTTGCTAGGCCCGCTTTCCTATCGCCTGTGGCAGCAGTTTCAGTGGTGTCATCACTGTGGCCGGTGAGGAAATGCAAAAGAGCTCCATGAAGCCCCTGCAGAGTTCTATCATACAGAGCACAGACACACATACAAGACAAATTAGTACAAACTACACTAAGGTAGATTTACCAATGAAAATACAACAATTCATTAAAGCACTACATGTAAAACCACAAACTACTGTACAGTGGATCTCTGGAGGAGTGGAATCTAGCTTCTGTATTTCTTCATTTGTCTCCTCTCGCTCTGTCTTTGCTGCACACATTATTATATACTCTCATGGCCATTTATTCATTTTAATGATTGTATACATTGTGCTTCGTGGTCTTATTAATGCCTTGCGGTTTGCCAGGATTTTAGCCTCTCTCATCTCTCTCTCACACATTCCATCTTTTTAAGAGAGTTTGAGTGTGTTGTTTCCTCAGTCAGATGTGGGTGTTTTATTCTGTGTGACACACATAGAGAAACAGCGCTGTAGTCAACAGCTTTCTTTGTGTCAATTTGAATTCAGTATTTACAGACATTCTTAGTATCACCTTCTGTGTGATTTTTTTGTTTGTGGGTGTTTTTGTGGTATATTTTGACTAACTGTGGCAATATGCTGAACCTGATCAATGATGGTGCTCGATCCAAGGAACTAATATTTTTTATTATTCACTTACTGGCTTACTTCAGAAAACTAAAAACTATTTCTACAGTAAGATGGATAACTGTAAATGATTAATAAAACATGCAGAATTCAGACTAAAGTGAATTTATATAAACTGTGTGTTGACTTCCTTGAAACTCATGCAATAAACTTTAATTTCCTTTAATGAAAGCGGATAATCAGTGTTGTGAATTTGTCTCACATACAGACATTTAAATAGGATAAGTTAAAGAAGTTCACTTCCAGAATGAAAATTTCTGTTTTTTTTTTGTTTGTTTGTTTGTTTGTTTTTTTTTTGAGGAAAACATTCCAGGAATTTTCTCCATATTATGGACTTCAATGGTGGTCAACGTATTGAAGGTCCAAACAGTTGCAATTGCAATGTGAATTCAAAGGTCCCAGCCAAGGAATAAGGGTCTTATCTAGTGAAAAAATCATCTTCTTTTTACATACTTTTTAACCACAAATGCTCATTTTGCACTAGCTCTGTTATGTGCATCCATGACTTCATGCATTGTGTAATCACATTGGAAAAGTCACGAACGGTTAGTTCTTTGTCTGTCTCATCGGTTAAAAAGGTAGAGTAGGCCGAAAAACTCCACCTCATTTTATCCTCCAACTTCAAAATCATCCTTCAATCCTTCAATGTTTGTTTAACCTTTTTTTGTAAAGTTGTAAAGACTTTCTTTGCACGTTCGCTTTGTAAACACTGGGTCGCTACTTCCGCCTACATCACACATGCATGATTATGTAATGTGTGAGGTCGAGCTAGTGCAAGACAAGCATTTGTGGTTAAAAATATGTAAATTTGTATTTTTAGTGATCGATCATTTCACTAGATAAGACACATTCTTTAACTGGGATCGTGTAGAGCCCTTTGAAGCTGCACTGAAACTGCTATTTGGACATTCAACACGTTGATCCCCATTGAAGTCCACTATATGGAGAAAAATCCTGGAATGTTTTCCTCAAAAACCTTAATTTCTTTTCGACTGAAGAAAGACGTGAACATCTTGGATGACATGGGGTGAGTAAATTATCAGGAAATTTTAATTCTAGAGGCGAACTTCTTTAAGCTGATACATTTGAAACAGTGAATTGTTAGAAGAAGACAAGGAATATATTGATCAGAAAGAGAGAAAGACTTTATTAAACCTCTTGGGGAATTTTGTCAGTATATATGAAGACATGTACACACAGCACGACCATTTACTGAAAAGTGGTGTTGCATTTATGTGCAATATGACAGCAGTTCCTCTACTGATAAAAGATTTTTTTTTTAATTAGTGCTGAATTACAGCAAATTTGCTGGTAGATTCTGAGATGTGCTTGAGTGTCATGGTGATAAGTTGTAGTGGAGTAGGTTGCTGTAGGATGAGTCATCAGAGCTGGAAGATTTGATCAAAGCATTTCTCGCAGAGGATTTTCCCAGCATAGTGGTACATAGATGAAGAGAGATCACCCAGAGGACTGCTGCAACCATTACACTAAAACACACACACAGAGACACAGCTTTACTGATCACACTGCGGCACATCTTAATTCTCAAAGAAAATAAAGAAAAAGTTCCAAGGCCGTAAAACATCAAGTCAATTCATTGGCAGATGTGGTCAAAAAGTCCATTTTGGGCCTTGCTTCCAAGCATAGGCATGCTTTTCCACCTGCTATTAAAATGCGTCTCTTGAAATTTTCTTCTAGACCACTGAAAAGGTCAAATGCACAAGTAAAATGTTTAGGTTACAACAGACCCTGTCTCTGAAAAAAAGGGGGAAAAAACAGCAGTGACTGATTTGATTAGATTATTATTTTCAAAGCGTATTAACGTGTACATTCATTTAAAATTAATATATATTTTCTTACAGGTAATATTTTGAAAAGGAGCTCTCAGAGCAAAAACCTAAAACTAATACAAAACATTTTGCTGAGAACAAACAGAAATGAAAAAACAGCATCTGTCTAGTATTGCTTGTTATTCTATTGATTTTTGAGTATGATGACATTTTGAAGAATGTTGGTATCCAAACAGTTGATAGCCATTGACTTCCATACTATTTTTTCCACACTATGGAAACAGTGGGCTACCATCAACTGTTTGGTTGCCAACATTCTTCAAAGTGTCTTTTGTTCTCGGCAGAAGAAAACTCATGCAGGTTTGGAACCACACGAGGGCAAGTAAATGATGACACAATTTTTATTTTTGTGTGAAATTGAGCTGCAAGCACGAGAAAACAAAAAAGGAAAAAAATCAATAATAACAAATGTCTTGGGCTTCTGTAGGTTTCAATGATCCCATCACAAAATGTTTTTGACCACCTGTGATCAGATCACCAAAAACCTTGATACCAAGAGGAAATATAAGACAAGACTCAGATGAAAACAATTTGGTGGAAGGGTGAGACACTGACTTCTGAGCCTGAGTACCGAGGAAGAAAAGATTTAAAAAGTAAACCTTAAAACAATCTGGATGGCAGCAAATGGCAGGAATGTTGATGGAGATTTTCACATTTCCATCTATGGGCAGCTTGCAGAAAGAACACATGGTTTTACCTTTGACACTACAAAGAGAGACATACACAGAAACACACAAGACTTATTAAGAACTGTGTTAAATACTATTGCCTGTAAACTTTATTGTAAAAATAAATTAAGGTATTTAGTAAAACAGACAGGTCACACTTAATTTTACAGTGTTGATGTTTCTGTGTGTTTGCACAACTGAATTTAGCTAATAAACTAAATACTTACTGTGTTAATATTTTGTGGGTCCTTTAATTACATATTTTAATGTTATTGCTATAGAAATTAATTAAAGCAAAATGTCATAATACCTACTTAAAGAAGTCCAGACATCATATCTAAATAAATGTGTCTTATAAGCGACTTACTTCAATTCAGCTTGACTGTTCAATCTGTGGTTCTCTTCCAGGGCTGCCACACGGGGTTTATCGGTCGGTTCTGTAGTTGATGACTCTGTAGTTGGAGTTTCCAGAGCAGATACTAGTGAAAGTTCCCCATGTTCACTTGTAGGCTGGTTTTCTGCTTGTCTGGTTTGAAGTGGAGCCTGTACCACAGGTGCATGTGCTATTGAGACTTGTTCAACTGTATCATCTTCTTTATTCTCTGTAGGCAGTGTAACTGAAGGCTTTGCTGGGTTCTCATGTAGGGTTTTGACTGTTTTCTCCTGCAGCACTCCACTGGATTGTGTTGGATCTGTTGAAGCTCCATCTACAGGTGTCTTCCTTGTTCCCTCTACAGGAGTCTCTGTGTGTGTCTTCAGCGATTCCTCTGCAGGTTTCTCCACTATGTTCTTTACAGGAACATCTGTAGGTGTCTTCAATGGTTCCTCTACAGGTTTAACTATATTGTCCACTATGTACATTTTAGGAGTGTAAGCATGCGCCTTCAATGGTTCTTCAACAGGTTTCTCCACTACGTCCGTTTTAGGAGTGTCTGCATGTGTCTTCAATGGTACTTCTACAGGTTTAACTACAGGTTTCTCCACTACATCCAATTTAGGAGCGTCTGCATGCGTCTTCAATGGTTTCTCTACAGGTTTAGCTATAGGTTTCTCCATTATGTCCTTTACAGAAACATCTGCATGTGTCTTCAATGGTTCCTCTGCAGGTATGGCGATAGGTTTTTCCATTATGTCTTTTACAGAAGTATCTGCTGGTGTCTTCAGTGGCTGCTCTGTGGCTTTGACTATGGATGTCTCTACTGCTTTCTCTACATGTGCTCTCCTGGAGTCCTCAAGGTCAGGATGTGGACTGGAACACATTCAGAATAATAATGAAGCATCTGATTGTCTTTAATGAAATCTTAAATGCTGATATTGCAGTTCAGTATTGTTAGAAATTAAGGATTTCTGCTTCAGCTGTTTTGACTTGCATTTGAGGAAATTAAAGGATAAAAGGTTTTATCCAGTACAGAGAGATGTACCAAACCTTTTGGCCAGATTGGACCTACTCTTGACTGGTGTGTTTTCTGCTGAGTTCAGGGGCCTAAGGGAGAGTAGATGGTTATGAGCAGAAGTTATTAAATGGAAGTCTATTGAATGCAGAAACATTGAACACAGAAATCACACACAAGGAAAATAAGAAAAGCTCTCACTCAAACTTTTTTAAGGCTGAAATGACATAAGAGCTTTGAGTGGGTGTGGATGAGTCCAGGCTGGAGGAGGTGGCAGCACTCTCTGCACATGGCATGATGGAGGAAGAGACTGAAGTGCTCTCAGGCGATGACACATTTTTAGGTTTTACTAGCTTTACTGGTTTACTGTTAAAGAGTAAAAAGTGAAATAAATTGAGAGTTCAAGCAAACATGAGAAAGACCTTGGCTGGTTGATACTACCGCTCTCAGCCAGCAGATGACAGTGAAAACCTGCATTTACCATGCTTTTACATCTGACTGTGTGTCCTGAACATTTTGAGATTTGTTGATCCAGCTTCCATCTTGTTTCAAATGGGTTCGAACCTTTGTTGTCTGGAATACGGCTTCCCTGTTAACAACTACAATCACAGAAAACCACCGGTTAGATTGTATTTTGTATACAAATGTATATTTTGTGTGTGTGTGTGTGTGTGTGTGTGTGTGTACCACTGGACATGGCAAGATCCTCTTCTTCAGTCAGGCCTATATTAGAAATACATGAAAGCTGAAGTCAGATATACAGTGGTGGCCAAAATTATTAGAACACTAATATTTTCACCAGTTGAAAAATGGTTTTAAGTCAGTTATTTTTATCTTTTGCTGTAGTGTGTCAGTAGGAAATATCAGTGTTACATTTCCAAACACTCATTTTGCCATTAATTGTAATAATGCAGTGAGATTTTTGTTTGCACAAGGAGTCACAACAGCCAGCATTCCACACAGAGATCAGGGGCCTCATTTATAAAATGTTGCACAGAAACCATCTTAAAATTGATCTTACGATCATCTCTCAAATATGCATATGGGTGATTCATAAAATGAAGGTACGTACAGAAAACGCACGTATGTGTCTCTTTCAGATGTGAAATCTATGAATCGCAAATGATCTTGAACTTGTACGCAAATGAATGGTTTCAGCTCTCTGCTTGTAAATGACTCCTAATTAATGTCATTAACATGTAAAAGATTGCCAGTCATCATCCAAATTCTTTAATTTAGAACAGCGAGCTGCAAGAACAGCTTACATTTCCAAAAAACCTGCAGTACTCGAACAAGAAAAAGTGTGTACGTCTGCTCAGACCCTGACGTGACGCTTAGCATTTTTCCACATCAAAGACAGTTTTTTTACAAATATGAGTGTTGGCGTGGATTTAAGCGTACGCATACTCGAAGATCAACTTTGAGCGTACGCATACTTTATAAATGAGGCCCCTGATCTAATCATCATCCAGTCTGTCTGGAATGACATGAAGAAACAGAACAAACTGAAACAGACTAAATCCAGAAGAATTGTGGCAACGTCTCCAAGATGCTTCAATGCTTCAACCTACCTGCAAAGCTACCTGAAAAACTATGTGCAAGTGCACCTAGAGCAAAAGCTTTAAACGCAAAATATAGTCACACCAAATGTTGATTTAATTTAGTTAATAGAAGTTAATTAAGAAAATCTATTTATGGCATTATTTTTGACAGCATCCTCATTTTACAGCCTTTTTACACAAGTGCCGCACCAGTTGCACTACCCAAAGTATGGCCCTGGTTGTCAGACTCCTTGTGCAAACAAAAATCTCACTGGATTATTACAATTAACGGCAAACTGAATGTTTGGAAATGTAAACTGATATTTCCTACTGACACACTACAGCAAAAGATGATGACTTAAAACTATTTTTTAGCTGGTAAAAATACTAGTGTTCTAATAATTTTGTCCACCATTGTACTTTATAGCAAAGCTTCAGTTTTTCTATCTCTCTTTCTGTTATTATTTATAGTATACCATTGGTACAGTATATTTTTGACGCTCATTTTATTAGTGCCAGTTGTTCAACATTATTACAGATTTGATCTAATCTCAGAACAGGTTCAGATTGGCACAAACTGTCTCCTACTCCCCAAAGATGATGCATGCACATACTGTAGAAAAATGCAGCACAGACACATTTTTTTCCTCTGTATGTGTGTATTATCTAGCATGCCATCTAGAACAGAGACTCCAGTGCTGAAACACAATAAAATGTGCTATGAATATTTTTTTTTCTGCATTGTCTTCATGCACTGTTTGGAATTGCACTTGACATAGTAATTGCATTGTGTTGGGATGCATTAGTCATTTAGCACTTAAGAGGTGAAGACTTAAATAGCTAAAAATAAATGAACTGGAAGACATCCAGGACAATGTCAAAGAGGAAGAACAGGTCATAAAACACAGCAACACAAACACAAGATTGATGAGAAAACTGTCTGTAAGATCTTGTGTGTTTGTGGAATGCTTAGGTTTTCTCATGCAGATGCTTTATACAGCTAATTATATGATATCACAGTGATATGGAGCTGTGTATTCCCACATTTCCCTCATTGGTGTCTGGCTTTTAGTGCCAGCAATCTGAGAGGATCTGTTCTGTTTACAGATCCTTGAATAATGTTTTTCCTTGCATTGTAAGAGTTTGATTTCAGTCAAACTAAAACAATAATTTGTCTTATTAAATGTCATAGATATGCTTTAGCCCGACTGAAATCATACCTGTCCAATTTTTTGTGATATCACGATGAATGCCTCTGACCTTGGCATTGTTTGCATGCTCCAAAATCCAGCGGTCATGATAAATAATCAATTGTCTCATGTATTTGGACAGACAGATGAAAACGTGTGTGAAAAGGTACACAAGATGTTTATATTGACTTTGTCCCTAAACCTAACCCTCCCCCAAATCTATTGACAATTACCAGATGTAATAATTTAGCTGATTTATGAGCCTTTCAAATAATACTAGTGCACTTCAAATGTCAGTTTCTGACTATATTAGTGAAGACATTTTCATTTTTGTCTTAGGTAGTACAATCATAAAAGCCATGTCCTCCTAAAACATTCCAAGATCAAAAAGCACATCATACACGTATCGGTTAAGTTTCTAACATAATGGCAGGATGTCCTCCTCACTTCCCAGAATAGTGAAATCATCTTCATTGTTTGTTTTGTTAAATTGTCATTGATCACAGTTAGAGGAAGAACCCCTGCTACATAATCCAAACTCACTCAGACAAAAACTTGAACACACACAGATGAGTTCGACACCCAGACATTAAGAGTTAAATCAGATATCATATATGCAATCGTTTTCACAAGGCGCATTTATGCTTGGTTTAAGACATGTTTCACTATATCTGTGAGGAGGACATTTACAAAATGGCCAGTGCATTTCTTTGCTATAGTGTGTGTGTGCACTATAAAGCAAGAGGTTCTTACCTGCGTGTGGAAATCTGTGCAGTTTAGACTGTGAGAGTGATTTAAAACTTGCCAGACTGCAACCACAACATATGAACACACAGACACACACACCTCTCATGCATACCTTCCCCCCGAACAACAAAAGACACAACTAAACATAGCTCACCTTCACTCAACTTTGAATTTGTTTCCTTGATGTAAGATAATAATGTCTATGTTCATATTTGTGTGTATGCGTGGTCTTTGTTTGCAGTCCAGCTTACAGTATGAGTGTTCAGGAACACTGTGTTCTGTTCTGCTGTTGAAACAATGACAAAGTGAGACAAATGGGGTGCACCGAAGACCCTCTGATCTCTTAAGTTTTACAGACTGTCATAGGTACAAAATTCATCTATCTGCACAGATGTACACTACTGTACATGTAGATGTGTATTGGCTGGAACAGAATACCTGCAGGAATAAATTTATTAATAATTTCCTTTCATCGTTTAACAGAATACAATAAATTTTGGATCATGTGCACACACACACACACACACACGCACACACACAATCACGGTCCAGACAGTATCTGTAATTTGAGGCTCATAAGCCCAAATCCCAGCTGGTTGATTCTGGATTTCATTCTTGAAATTCAAACTAGTAGCCTCATACTCAATTTCACAGTCAGATTCGAAAAGATTAATAATATATAAAATATATTTTGGTCATTTTTGGAATATTTACAAGGACAACATGGATATTTTTTCATGATGCTCTAGTGCAGTGGTTCTTAACACTTACTGTCATGCAGGAGTTGTCTTTGAAGGTAGTTTTTAAGTGCTCTAACAGTAGGTGTGAGGATCACCAGCTCAATGCTGTAGGGCACATGGTGATGGAACCGTGATCTCAGTTAAAATTTATTACGATCTGAACCTGAAACCTTTGCATCAACAGACCAGGGGCCGTATGTGTAAAGCCGCTCAGAGTAGAATTTTAGTCTTAAGTATGTCAAAATACCTAGACTTAATAATAAGTGTGATTCATAAAGGTTCTTAAGTTTTAAGACTAGGTTTCAGCTCCTAAGTTATTTAAGATTGCTAGAGAGATATCCTAACAGAGTAACAAGTTGGCAGCAAAGAGGTGAAGACACGCACTTTCCAACAAAAATACTGTATGTATTGGAGTTATATGATGATATAGAGTTGATAAAACAATTCAAACTTGATCATCAAGAGAAATGTTATACTTATGGGCCCAGATTCTTAACTATTATGCAACAACCACCCTGCCTTCCTTTATCAACATTTTTCATCAGTTTAAAAACGTCCTCCCCCTGAATGCTTTATCAACTGAAAAGGTCCAAAATCTTGTTCTTGACTTTATAAAGAAACTGAAATTGAAATAAGTATTGACAGTTGAGAACACTGATCTCTGATCATTTCTTAGACCGAAGGTTTAAGGAAGACCTTGCATCATTGGAACAAATGATAAGTAATTAAATAACAAAGACAACAACAGAAACATGAAATACAAAAAGGAACGTGAGAAAAAAAAACATTACAGAGAATGTGTGCAGCAACTGTGCCTACAGGGAACGGCGGACCTTTAAAAATCAACTTGAGAAATATGTAGACTACACTTCTGAACTATTGCTAAACCTCTCAGAGACAGACACTAAGCAGGTTCTTCCAGATTCCTGGAAGAACTGAAGAAGAACTATTGTTGGTTAAGTATGTTCATTACTCCAGTTGGTTTTCAAAGTGGTTCAGAGGACCCTACATGACTTGAAAGGTGTGTTGATCTACATCTGTTCTAGTGTGCATGCGCTAGCTTAAGGAGCAACTCTTAAGATCTATAATGCAGGCTATCGAGACAGCAGGCCTCAACAAAGCAAGATGCTAATTCAAATAACGGCTGTCACAATGATGTTGGTGTTTACAGGAACATTAAGAGTTTGGAGCTCACAGAATGTTAATGCAAAAGGAAAATTAGGACAAGTGATGTTGTCCAGCTGATGGGCCAGCATATACTGTAAACTAAGGTTTTTTTTTTTACAGTAATTATTAACTATTAGTTAGATGTCTGCAAATGCAGACTGGGAATAAAGAAACGAAACACTATGCTGATGCACATAGGAACAGATTTAAGAATAAACTGTTAGTAATGTGTAAAATACTGAATGTTAACTAGACTTTCATTTCAGTCAGAAATTCATAGTTTCAGATGACAGTCTTATTCTCATCATTTTGATTACAGACAGACAGACAGACAGACAGACATATTGTCAGATAGATAGACAGATAGATAGATAGATAGATAGATAGATAGATAGATAGATAGATAATCACAGAACAAAACAGTAAAGTTGTATACTTGCAAACATCATTTATTGATGATGCTCCATTATAATAGAATTATAATTCAATTTACAATGATTTATCATTTTAACAGCTCATGTTACATTTTTGTGAGTTTGTATATTCAAGCTTAAAGATAGAGTTTTAATCTGTCTGGCAGATTTCAACCATATGAAAGACATGATTAACATTGTCTAACATTTGAGTGTTATTTACAACTCTGATATTACCAATAATCCAAATATTAAGACTGTACAGCTGTAATCAAAAACCTTTTATTTTATTTTTTTATTTTATCATCTATAATTTGTGCAGAAAAATCAGCAAAATCACACATATTCTTTGATCAGATAAAGTCTGATCAAAGAATATGTGGGCTATATTTCTACACATTGTTATGTAACCAAATGTTGTTTATAGATGCTGGCGCTAATCACAACCACTGCGTAATTAGAAAAAAGGCACAGTGACACAACCACAATATAGCAACCAACAACAACATCTGAACTGATCATCCCAAACAAGTGTCAGTCCATGGAAAAGCACTTGACCGACACTGACACGGTCCTCTACAGTTATAAGGTTGTAGATTCACCAGATTCCACTACGTGCTGCTCTGCTGCTCAAGAATCTCCATAGGCACGGTTTCTTTGAGGTCACTCAGTTTCCTGGAGAAGGAAGACAGTCTCGTGCTGATGGAATCTCTTTTCTGTGTCAGCATATCCCCGTAAAACTGCCACAGCTTCTCTCGGAAGTGATTTCCCACAAAACAGTACAAGAAAGGGTTTATGGCAGAGTTGGAAAAGCCAAGGCAGAGGAAGAATGGCAGGAGTTTATGGATCACTTGAAGCACCCAGCAATCCCAATCCACACCCAGCTCTCCCAGAGCTCCGAGGAACGCCAGAACGTGGAACGGGAACCAGCAAAAGAAAAACGCCAATACCACAGCGACCACCATACGCAACACATGGACCAGTCGGGTGGAGTCTTGCTCCAGGTAGTTCGGGGTGGCCAGAAGGTGCACAGCGATTCGGCTGTAGCAGGTTGCAATGACAACGAATGGCAAGAAGAATCCCAGGGTGTTCTTTCCAAGAGTTAACCCGGTTTGCCAGTAGGAGCTGGGGAAATAAATGACACAAGCCGTAACGTTGTTACTGGGAAAAGTGTGTATGTCACGAAACACAACTGTTGGCAATGTCGTCAAAGCCGCCACGACCCAAATGATGCCACTGACACATCTGGCCTGATTTATGCTCCTGCTGCTTTGAGAGTGCAGTGGGTAGACGATGGCATGATATCGATCCACACTCATACAGGTGATGAAAAATATACTAGCGTAGACGTTTATCGTTACCAGACCTCCACACAGCTTACACATGACCTTCCCAAAAACCCAGTTGTAATCCAACGAATAGTAAACAGCCCAGAATGGCAAAGAGCTCAGGAACAGCAAGTCCGACATGGCTAGATTCATCAGATAGGTGTTGGCTACCGTCCTTCGGCCTGAACTGTGATACAACACGCACACCACCAGCATGTTACCAAGAAAACCTAGCAGGAAAATGAGGCTGTACAAAGTGGGGATCACTTTCTTCTGGTACTGCGAGGCTGAGGTGGATATGTAGTCGCATGCGTTTGTCATGTTATGGTGCAACAAAGACACAGTGGGTGCAGTCAGGTTATGGGTGGATTCCATTTCCATTTCGTTGATGATGCAGGATGATTCAAGAACGGGAAATCTGAAGTTCTGAAATGAAAAAAAAAAAAAACACAAAGAGCTTTATGCAGTGATAGGGCAAATTCTCTTGTGAAGCAGGAATGAAGAAACATGTTATTGTAGCACTGGGATAAAATGCAAAATCATCTTTCATGCTCCATTTATCTTAAACCTTCACTAAACTTCTTGATCCCCTCAAGTAGAAAAATACAAGATTGTGAAACTCCTGAAAGTTAAGCTAAGAAGAAAATAATAAAACGGCTATAAATCACAGACTGAATTTCACAGGTTGCCAGAATAAATAAAAAATGACTAAACAAAAGTGAGGAAAATGTCTCGAGTGAGCTGAAAAGGTCAGCGTGACTATCCATAGCATGTTCAAACCCTCCACGGACACTTTGAATCCTATTAAAGGAACTCATCCCACGGTTGTGGACAGCCTTATTGTCTGTCTATTACAAGCCATAAAACAGAGAACAAAATCCCACCGCGTGCTGACCGTCCACAGTCCACTGGGACTGATGTTGAAGCATCCTCTCCTCTACATCTTGTGAGTGTGAGAAAGAGAAATCTGTGAGAGAGAAATGTGAGAAAGCGAGTGTGTGTGCGTGTAACCATAGCTCTGGTGAGTTTGGGTCCAGCACAGATGTGTTTTATAGCTCTCTGCAGGCTGTGCACAATACATCTGGTTACTGTTAACATGGGCGGGGGGCACACGAAGATATCGGATTGGCTGGGAAATCAGTTGTGGTGTTTGGGGGATTCAGTCCTGCTCCCCAATAGTATACTGTATATCAGTGGTTCCCAACCACGTTCCTGGAGGCCCCCCAACACTGCATGTTTTCCTTGTCTCCTTAATCAAACACACCTGATTCAGATCATCAGCTCATTAGTAGAGACTCCAAGATGTGAAATGGGTGTGTCAGACGAAGGAGAGATGCAAAATGTGTAGTGTTGGGGGCCCTCCAGGAACGTGGTTGGGAACCACTGCTGTATATAACACAAAGTAGCAGGCCAGGCTACTTTTCATATTTTTCCAATGAGCTCAGGTTATGTATGCATAATTGGACAACACAAACACACAGGTCCTGAAACAAATATCACAATCAGACTAAGAAACATAAGGTTCCAAACATAAGGTTCCATCCTCTAGCAACTGGAAACATATTTGGCAGTTTGAAGTTTTTAGTTAATGTTAATGGTAGTTATTAATTCTAAAATGTAAATATTAATTATCTGGCAAACGTTGTGTTTTAGGTAACACGTAAAGTTTAGGGACCAGTTCTCACTATTAACTAGCATATGCATATTACTAGCATATTGGTTGTTTATTAGTACTTAAAAAGAACATATTAATCCTTTGTTCTGCATGACCATATTTTAAATCCCTTAATCGTACCCCATACCCAATTAACAACTAACTTAATAACTATTAATAAGTAGCAAATTAGGAGTTTATTGAGGAAAAAAATCATAGCTAAATGTTAGTTAATAGAGAGAATTGGGAAAGCGAGACCAAGTTTTAATATGTCGAATATATTAGGAATCTGCTTACCCTGCCTGTGTTATACAATATGAAAAAGCTTCTCATCATTCAAGTCTAACTGTCACGGTAATTCATTTATTAAGATTAACTCTGAGCCCTAAATAATGTTCACAGCTGTTGAAAATAATCCCAATCATATTTCAAATGTTGCACATTCTTAATCAGAATGCTACGCCTGTCAAGTTAACACACCGTTTCTGTTTAAGTCATTGGAAAAGCTTGTAGTTATCTAATAGAATAAATGAAAAAGTAAGTATTTTTCAGATGCATATCACCACCGAAACTATCTAAACTATTTCCTTCACATTTGGTTCATATTACATGTCCTATTGCTTTGGAGAAGCAGCAAAGTCCAAAACTAACCAGAGTTATTCTGCTCTCTTGAAAAAAAAAAGATTTAAATTCACAATTCTGTCTAAAGTCAGCTAACTATCCGGAAGTGCATATGTAAATAAAATGAGATGCAATCTGGCTTTCTAATTTCTGATACATTGCAGAAAAGAAAAGGAATAACATGCAAGACAATGTAACAAGAACAATGCTTTAGACTGCACTGACATCATACTGTTTTCTTTTTGATAGTTTTTAGGCTTTATTACTGGAACTATATAAAAAAAAAATGATGATGATTATAATAATAGTTTGAACACTTAGGTAATGCATCTCCTTAAACATTTTACAGCTATTCTTCTAATTTTACATGGGGATCTTAAGAACTTAAGTTAACTTAAAAAATCCCATCATGATTATGTTCAAAATTCAAGAAAAAAATGAACACAACACTTCATAGCTCAGAATACCTTTCAGTTTCCGGTGCAAAAAGTCTTCAGTCTCTCCGAGGTGTCGCTAAACCCCTGGCACACGTTTCACGCTGAAAACCGAGCCAAAGAAAGCTTGCTTAGCCCCCAGCAGACTTTTCCATTTTGGAAGTGGAGACAATTCTCTGCGTGTGTAAGTATATGAGGGAGTAAACAGCCAACCAGATGTAGGATTTGCTAAAATATTTTTACATCCACATTTGTCCACTGGGAAAAGGAGGGTGGAGATGGATGTTGTGTGAGAGAGAGAGAGAGAGAGAGAGAGAGAGAGAGGTGAAAGTGTTCTTTTCCTTTTAGTAAATGCCTATGTTCATTTTAGATGCATCAAACCAGCAACTCTGTGTGAACACCAACGTGAGAGTGAGAGAGAGAGAGAGAGAGAGAGTGAGAGAGAGAGAGAGAGAGAGAGAGAGAGAGAGAATCCATATCCAGGAGGAAGGATCCAGCATTACACACACATACCTAATGACCTGAAAAATTAAAGACAGATGTACTACAGCAGTGGTTTTTGTGTAGTATTTATATGTGCTGCAGTAACATTTCATAATCTTTCTCAGCGAACTATCATGCAAGTGTTCATGCATCTATCTTTTTTTCCTAATGTAAATTTCCTGCATTCCTTCTAAATGAGTGTTGGTCACTGGTCTCACAAGACTTTTGGGTTCTGCCTCTGTATGAATCGTGTCCTCTATCAAACATTTCATCCAGAGTGTGAAACCAGATAAGCTTCTTAAAACACAGGAAATTGAGAGACGTCAGAGGCTCCCCATTCACTCCACTCTGTAGTTACCGTGACGACGACCCAGCGAATGACCCCTCAGAGGTCACGGGCAGATGTGTTCTAACAATTTCATAACAAGGCAGATAATGATGTCTCAAATGAGCAGGGCTAAGATAACCGAAATTTGGCCAATTACGGATGACATAACCCAGAAGCGTGCGTGTGTTTACAAATCGGTGCGTCCGATTTCCATCCAAACAACTGAAGGGACTGAACATACTGTTTCTCCTAGTGCTTTTGAGTTTCTTAGTGGCTGTCAAAACCAATGCCTGTAAACAATTTCTTTAATAAAACTCTGATCAACAGAAAACAATGTTGCAACAAAGGCTGTTTGGTGGGGTTGCATGTTTAGAGCTATTGTGTCTCCTGAACCTGCTGGCTCAAATTCAGCCTCTGTTTTGAAGAAATACTAGAACTAGGCAGCGATTGATTGGAAAAGGACCCTGGAATGCTGCTGCTGCCAGTAAACTCCAGCTGAGTTGATTCGTTTGGTTTGGACATACTGAGCTATAACTTAACATGATTGGAGACTGAAGGGGGCACGATGTACAGCTGCGGCTAGGCCTGCTTAAAATTACAACTTTTAACAGCAAATGTATAACTCATGTAACTGACATCACAGATGAACAGCAGCTGTTTTTATAGAGAAAATTGAATTTAACTTTAAAGCTGTATAAACATGTTCAATGACCATTTAAACTCCCCTTGTAGCATTCATTACTGCATACGCAGTAGTTTTAGTTTCATTTTATGACTTCACTCATCCATGGCCTGATATTGATCACCAAGAGGATGAATATTAAAGCCAGTTCAAAATGTGTGTCATTGTTTTCTGGTGTATTAATGTGCTGTTTTTTTATTGTGACAGAGAGTGTGACATCCAGCGTGCACTTACTCAAATCACATCCATCCTCTGTCACTGAAACATTTCCCTCTTCTCAAACACTTCCTTCTGCCATCCATCAAAAGAGAGCGAGAGAGAGAGAGTTAACAAATCTTCATAATTCATTCATACATTAATCTAAGGCAAAGGAAGGAACATGAGAAATTCTAAATGAACGCTGAACACTGAGGGAGGGAGGAAGAAAAAAAAAGATAAAAAAATAAACCCCTAAAAGTAAAACAATGACATGTTTGAAGTCAATAATAATTTCATGTCTTTGATTTGGTTTAGATTAAAGTCACATGCAGTTAGCCACATATGTTAGCAATGATTACTTCAGAAAAACAGCAGTAAATTACTTTGTACTAACTGAGAAACATGCAAGAATTTTTTTTTTTTTAATGTGACCATTGTTCACAAATGGCACAAATGTTATACAGAGATGATTTTGATGGACTATAAGAACTTGTCTAAGAAGCTCATTGCCTTTAATTCTCTTCACTCTGATCTGAAGAACAGATTTCAGGTGAAAGGATTACATACATGCGTCACTCACAATACAAAGTCAATATAATTAATTTGCTGCATTTCTTTCTGTTTGGCAAATTGTCAGTATCTTCAGAAGCCTTTTTAATTTGCTAAAAGAATATTTCAAAAGGATTAAATTGAAATGTATTCATTCTGACAGAAAATGCAGTGCTGCCTTAATTTGTTTTGTTTGTACAAGCTTTTATCGGTTTCTTTTGGCCAAGCTCATTTATATCGCTAGGTTGTCCTTGCTGAGTCTGTTCATTTGTAAGGTGGTTCTCAGTTTTTTGTTGATCACAGTGGACAAGTACATCACAACATCCTGTCTTTAAAGAATTTGAATTTACTTTGATCAGTTTTATTAATATGTGTTTAATTTTGTGTTTCAGTGTGGTCTTGTGTGATTACTGTAGGTTATTCTGGTCTCAAGTTTTAGTCTAATTCTGGACAGAATGAGCTCAGTTCTTGCTATCACAAGGCTTTATGGATTTTGTGCCCCTGCTTTCAAGGTCTCATATTTGAAAAACTGACACTTGTAAAACTTGTTTTACAGCATTATGATTTCATTTTCAAGACTTATGGTATAAGCTTACTGCACACATAACACTGACCTCAAACTGTGAGCCTTGTTGTGTAGATTTTCATTAAATGAAGCTCTAAATTTTGGGATCACTTCTGGATAGTTCTGGAGCTCTGGTTCATTTGTCTTTGGGTCATTCCACAAATGTGGTGACTTTAGCGTATCCATCTGAAAAATCAAAAAACAAACATCAAAAAACAAAATTCATCAATTCCACATTAAACCTACCATGCTACATTAATTATGTATCATTCCATAACCATGCTGTTATCTTATTTCTCATTTCATTAAAGATCACACTAAATAATTATCAAGTCAAAAATAATACTAATTTATCATTAGCTGCCATGCCGTTTTCTCAGTGACATAACTCTTAAATAAAATGAGTAAGAACCAGTAATGTTTACAGTTTAAGAAAAAAAGGGAAAAAATTATCATTTATCAACATTTACTCACCCTCATGTAATTTCTCTCTTTTGTTTGCAATAACACCAATGAAAGTGAAGACTTTTTTCACTGGAAAAAATGTTCTAAGGGAATAAAGTAATTGTAAATATTATAAGATCATACTATTCCAAGTTACAGTTAATGGTGTTTTAGAAAATATATAGTTTTCTATAAGAACTGTGTACATTGCGGGTTACTTGTGACTGTAACTCCAAGACTCCTCTAGAGAATGACAGATTTTCACTAGAAAAAACACTAAATCTGAGGACTGCAAAATGACACATGTACACATTACATTGGGTTGAGTAAGAGCAGTTTCTCAGGCCATGAAAATCCCTGCACTAAATACTCATAAAATTGACATTACATGCACAGCATAACTTGGAAACATCAGCTCAATTTGATGAGCCAATGAAGCTTACTGAATGTGACAGCATCCTGGCTCAAAGGAATGAGCAATGGGTTTTAATCTGGCTGTGAAAGCTTTAAGTGCATGAGAAAGTAAAATATTTTAAAGTAAAACATTTTAAAGTACAAAATAAAAAAAAATAGAACAGTACATAAAAACTTTTTTGGCATAGGCTACATAAAAATTAGGACTCTCCTCATATATTGACATTAAAAGTACTAATTTCTAAATTTATCAAAAATCCTTTGAATATGTTTACACTTTGACAACAAAAAGTCAACCTCAAAATAATCAAAGGACTGCAGTCTCAGTGTTAAAAATAATATCTAAATAAATGATCAAAATAATGTTGTGAAACATTCCAAATCCAATGAAATCTCCAAAATAAATACAGATAACAGAGACCACAAGAAATGCACAGTGAAAGAGAGAGGCTGAGAATATACAGGATATTTACGTCCGGAACAAAACACTCAAAATCCCAAGCTGCGTTTCTTCTCCCTGATGGACAATGAAATGTCTGTGTGCGTGAGAACATTTAGAACTAATATACGACCGCTCTGTTTTGTTCAGTCATACAGCACTATATGAGACCTGTAAAAGCCCTCTAGCAAATTCTACCATGGCACAACGTCATGATTCAGCACAACCAGCTCATAAAAGTGGTTTGTCCAATGTGCCTACTAAAAAAAGCACAGACATACAGTCCTGAACACATTCTGTTCCCTGTCAAATAGCATCAGCGTCTCTCCCCAGTGACTGACAGAAAAACTCAAGAGAGAAAGAAAGAGAGAAGGGAGGAAGAGGATGGGTCACAGAGGGGACAGGATGCTGGTTTGGGGGAGAGTCTGAAGGGATAAATTAGGAGCCAGCTTCAATGTACAGAGAGAAGGCTCACCCTGAGCACACTAATAATAGACTTCAGTGTGTGAGAATGTGTTTGGTGGCATGCGTTTTTTGTAGGCAAAAACAAAAACAATAAAACCTAAAGCAAATTGTTGTGGAGCAAGCACCCACGATCTTCACTTATTAAACTTCTATATGGTAATTTGACAAATATGTGAGTTGATTTGATCTGACATAACCACATCAAATAAACATATACAAAGCTGAAACATCATTTCTGATTAGCCTTTCTCAGTGTTCATTTTTCATCTTACCTCAGGTTGGCAGTTCATCAGTCAGGCTACAGACTGGAGGCTTCTCTGCATTTCTCTATATCTATATCTTTTTAAATATATATATATATATATATATATTTATTTATTTATTTATGTGGCATATCACTGATTTAAAAAATGCAAAGAAGCATTTAACATAAGTTATTTTAATATAAATAAGACCTCCAACAAAAATACTTGATTATCTTTAAAAAGTAAGAGTTTAAATCATAGTTTAAATGCTAAACAAGTGCTGACTAGGTTTTTCAGTTAATTTGCTTACCTTTTAATTCTTTGCCAAGTCATCTGTTGTATTTTCATGTATGTAATTTTCATGATGGTTTTAAACATTATAGTCAATAAAAGCTATATTTTCAAAAAGAAAACAAAAAAGCACTTTCTTTCAACTTTTAAATTAAAATATAAAATATATTCACCTTTATTTATATAGCGCTTTTAACAATACAGATTGTGTCAAAGCACTTAACAGTATCAAATTGGAGGATAGAGTGTCAGTAATGTATAATAATAAGATTAAACACTCAATTTTCAGTTAAAGGCATTTCATTATTGAATTCAGAAATGTCATTGTCTAGCTCAGTTTAGTTTAAATAGTATCTATGAAATAAAATTGACGTTAATCGTAAAAAATTAAGTGTCCCCAACTGAGCAAGCCAGAGGCGACAGCGGCAAGGAACCAAAACTCCCTCTGTGACAGAATGGAGAAAAAAACCTTGGGAGAAACCAGGCTCAGTCGGGGGGCCAGTTCTCCTCTGGCCAGGATATTATTATTTATTTTTTTACTTATTGTTTTAATTAAATGTTAAATGTATAAATGTATTATATTTCTATTTTTATATTGTTGCAATTTCTAACAATAATAGTATTATGTAGTTAGGTATTTTATTATATTTTTAGTTATTTTGTTTTATTTTTAGTTTTATTGTATTTAAGTCGAGGTCTTCACTGGGGATATGTCCCCGGGGCTCATCCAGGTGTCCGGCCTCCGCTGACGATCAGGGTCGCAGACATCATCTCCCGGCGCCGATCCACCATCTGATCCGGACACGGACTGAGAAACAGAATAATAAAGAAACAGACAAATATTACCGTAGATGCCATTCTTCTTACGATGTAACGAGTACATCGTGTGTTATGAGGAGTGTTCCCGGTTCCGGTTGATCTAATTAATGCAGCCTAACAATCCTTTAAGGGATTTGAATAATAGAAGTGTATTAGTGTGTTATGTGTAAGCCAGGTTAAAGAAATGTGTCTTTAATCTAGATTTAAACTGACAGAGTGTGTCTGCCTCCCGAACAGTGTTAGGTAGATTGTTCCAGAGTTTAGGCGCTAAATAGGAAAAGGATCTGCCGCCCGCAGTCGATTTTGATATTCTAGGTATTATCAAATGGCCAGAGTTTTGAGAACGCAGCAGACGTGGAGGACTATAATGTGATAAGAGCTCGCTCAAGTACTGAGGAGCTAAGCCATTCAGGGCTTTATAAGTAATTAACAAGATTTTAAAATCTATCCGATGTTTGATAGGGAGCCAGTGCAGTGTTGACAGAACCGGGCTAATATGGTCATACTTCCTGGTTCTAGTAAGGACTCTAGCTGCTGCATTTTGGACCAACTGTAGTTTATTGATCAAGCGTGCACAACAACCACCCAGTAAAGCATTACAATAGTCTAACCTTGAGGTCATAAACGCATGAATTAGCATTTCTGCATTTGACGTTGAGAGCATAGGTCGCAATTTAGATATGTTTTTGAGATGGAAAAACGCAGTTTTACAGATGCTAGAAACATGGCTTTCAAATGAAAGATTGCTATCAAACAGCACACCTAGGTTCCTAACTGATGAAGAAGAATTGACAGAGCAGCCGTCAAGTGTTAGATAGTGTTCTAGGTTATTACATGTGGGGTTTTTAGGTCCGATAATTAACACCTCTGTTTTTTCAGAATTTAGCAGTAAGAAGTTACTAGTCATCCAGTTTTTTATATCGACTATACATTCCGTTAGTTTCTCAATTTGGTGTGTTTCACTGGGCCGTGAAGAAATATAGAGCTGAGTATCATCAGCATAACAGTGAAAGCTAACACCATGTCTCCTGATAATATCTCCCAAGGGTAACATGTAAAGCGTGAAAAGTAACGGCCCTAGCACTGAGCCTTGAGGTACTCCATACTGCACTTGTGATCGATATGATACCTCTTCATTTACTGCTACGAACTGATGGCGGTCAGATAAGTACGATTTGAACCATGCTAAGGCACTTCCACTAATGCCAACAAAGTTTTCTAGTCTATTCAAAAGAATGTTGTGGTCGATAGTGTCGAATGCAGCGCTAAGATCCAGTAGAACTAATAAAGAGATACAACCACGATCAGATGATAGAAGCAGGTCATTTGTAACTCTAATGAGAGCAGTCTCAGTACTATGATACGGTCTAAATCCTGACTGGAATTCCTCACAGATACCATTTTTCTCTAAGAAGGAATATAATTGTGAGGATACTACCTTTTCTAGTATCTTTGACAGAAAAGGGAGATTTGAGATCGGTCTGTAATTAACTAGATCTTTGGGGTCAAGTTGTGGTTTTTTAATGAGAGGCTTAATAACAGCCAATTTGAAGGTTTTGGGGACATATCCTAATGACAATGATGAATTAATAATAGCCAAAAGAGGATCTATGACTTCTGGAAGCAGCTCTTTTAGTAGTTTAGATGGAATAGGGTCTAACATACATGTTGTTGGTTTAGATGATTTAACAAGTTTATACAATTCTTCCTCTCCTATAATAGAGAATGAGTGGAATTGTTCCTCAGGGGATCTATAGTGCACTATCTGATGCGATACTGTAGCTGACGGCTGCATGGTTACAATTTTATCTCTGATAGTATCGATCTTGGAAGTAAAGTAGTTCATAAAGTCATTACAGCTGTGCTCTTGGGAAATGCCAACACCTGTTGATGCTTTATTTTTCATTAAATTAGTGACTGTATTGAATAAATACCGGGGGTTATGTTTGTTTTCTTCTAGAAGAGATGAAAAGTAATCAGATCTAGCCGTTTTTAATGCTTTTCTGTAGGATAGGGTACTTTCCCGCCAAGCTATACGAAATACCTCTAGTTTTGTTTTCCTCCAGCTGCGCTCCATTTTCCGGGCTGCTCTCTTTAGGGTGCGAGTGTGCTCATTATACCACGGAGTCAAACTGTTTTCTTTGATCTTCCTTAAGCGTAAAGGAGCAACTGTATCTAAAGTGCTAGAAAAGAGAGAGTCCATAGTTTCTGTTACATCATCAAGTTTTTCTGCGCTGTTGGATATGCTGAGGAATTGAGATAAATCAGGAAGATTACTTACAAAGCAGTCTTTTGTGGTAGAAGTGATGATTCTACCATACTTGTAACAAGGAGTAGAATTTACAGTTTTAGCTATATGGAGTTTACACAAGACTAGATAATGATCTGAGATATCATCGCTTTGCTGCAGAATTTCAACATCACTAACATCAATTCCATGTGACAGTATTAAATCTAGAGTATGATTTCGACAATGAGTAGGTCCTGAAACATGTTGTCTAACCCCAATAGAGTTCAGAATGTCTATGAATGCTGATCCTAATGCATCTTTTTCATTATCGACATGGATATTAAAATCACCAACAATTAAGACTTTATCTGCAGCCAGTACTAACTCAGATAGAAAATCTGAAAATTCTTTAATAAAGTCTGTGTGGTGCCCTGGTGGCCTGTACACAGTAGCCAATACAAACATCACAGGGGATTTATCACTAACACGTGTTTCTCTAGATAATGTTATACGCAGCACCATAACTTCAAACGAGTTATACTTAAAGCCTGCCCTCTGAGAAATACTGAGAATATTGCTATAAATTGTAGCAACACCTCCCCCTTTACCTTTTGGACGTGGCTCATTTTTATAGCAGTAATCTTGGGGGGTAGACTCATTTAAAGTAATGTATTCATCTGGTTTTAGCCATGTTTCTGTCAAACAAAGCATATCTAGCTTATGGTCAGTGATCATATCATTTACAAATAGTGCTTTTGTAGAAAGGGACCGGATATTCAGTAAGCCAAGTTTTATCAATTGTTTCTCTGTATTGTAAACATTTTTTATTTGTTGAACATCAATTAAATTGTTACTATTACTTTGGTTTGGACGTTTTCTGTATTTTCTAGTACGGGGAACAGACACAGTCTCTATAGTGTGATATCTAGGTGAAGGAGTCTCTATGTGCTGAGAATTAACTGACTTCTGTGACGTTAGGCGGCTAGCAGACGGTCGGTTTATCCAGTCTGTCTGCTCCCTGACCTGGGCCCTAGTTAGTCAAGTACGAACTCTAAGACTATGTGCCATATTTCTAGAGAGAAGAGCGGCACCACCCCAGGAGGGATGAACACCATCTCTTTTCAACAGGTCAGGTCTGCCCCAAAAACTCTTCCAATTGTCTATGAAACTTACGTTATTCTACGGGCACCACTTAGACATCCAGCCATTGAGTGACGACAGTCTGCTATGAATCTCATCGCCACGGTAAGCAGGGAGAGGACCAGAGCATATTACAGTGTCTGACATCGTACTTGCAAGTTCACACACCTCTTTAACATTATTTTTAGTGATCTCCGACTGGCGAAGTCGAACATCATTAGCGCCGACGTGGATAACAATCTTACTGAATTTACGTTTAGCATTAGCCAGCACTTTTAAATTTGCCAAGATGTCAGGCGCTCTGGCTCCCGGTAAACATTGGACTATGGTGGCTGGTGTCTCTATTTTCACGTTCCGTACAATAGAATCGCCAATAACTAGAGCACTTTCATCAGGTTTCTCAGTGGGTGCGTCACCGAGTGGGGAGAACCTGTTTGATGTTCTGATCGGAACGGAAGAGCGGTGTTTTGACCCGCGACTATGCCGCCTCACAGTCACCCAGTTGCCCTGCTGCACGGGCACAACCGGAACCGAACAATGTACAGGAGTCCCTGAGCTAGTCGCATCCAAAGCAGTATCTACAGCCCTCACATTCTTACTATCCTCAACTAAAGTTTGGATGCGTGTCTCTAGTTCTAAAATCTTCTCTGTCAGCCTAACTATTTCCCTGCATTTATCACATGTGAATCCCTCGTCGCCGACAGAGAGAGATAAACTGTACATGTGGCATGAAGTGCAAACAACAAGAGAAGGAGAAGCCATTACTCACCTTGATTGATGAATGATACCAACTTAACTTACCACTTACCACTGTTGTTTGATGAACTTGTGAAAAACGGAGCGAGAGAGAAATAAAAACGGAGCGAGAAAAAAGAAAACAATAATAGGCGCGAATAGAAACGTGAATGGAACCGCGAGTAACAAGCTAACCGGCTAACGCGCTATACGCGCGCTGCACTCGCGGTTTTAAAAGCGAACGATCAAATTAGTTAGATTAGTTTGATAGATAATACCAGAAATATGGTGGGAGTTAAGTTATATATTATCACTTTAAACAACAGAGAGTGAAAGTAAGGTAAAGATTCAATAAAAAAGCGGAGCTACAATCGCAAACCTCTCAGCAGCACAACAGACAGGAACAGACTGAAGCTAAAATATAACATATAAAATATAATATATACATTTTCTAATAAATAAATAAATCAGACAGTCCCTGCTTAAAGCACTGAATAAATCCAACTAAAGGAAAGAACATACTGTACCAACATCATGGAACATTAAATTCTTTTATGGATGAATTTTAGCTAATACATTCATATTAAATCACTCTATGGGGTATATAAGAGTTAAGTAATTATGTTTTGGTTATTTAGAACAATAATTACAGTGGAAGTCACTTTCAATAGCTGATACCCTCAACTGATTGTCTGACATCATCAAAGCTGAATATATTACAACCTCCAGAAAACACGTATCACGTTACTGTCACTGGAACAACAGAGAAGGGCAAGTAAATGGTTCAAAGGTGACGACAAGCATAGAAAAAAAAATTGAAACATAAGATCCTTACATGCATTACAGAGACAGGGCCCGCTAAATGAATCAGGACGCTCATGTTCCCTGCTCTACTATGACCAATCTGATTCTGCACTGCCTCCTGCTGTCCTACAAACAAACACCCACAAACCAGTTCATCGGCCTCACAAAACACCTGCTAGAGAAATTAGAGAAACAAAAGTCAAACAGTGCGGAAGACTGCAACTGTCAGTTCTGTCAATGTCAAATAGTCAATTAAATGACGCAAATAACTTTTCCACAATTGTCTTAGTATATAGCCTACAGTGAGACAATCACAATATAGGGAAGATGGAGTCAGAGGTGAGAGAATGACTCAAGTACTTTTACAAGCGTGACTTTTTGTGTAAATTAGTCGAGCTACATTCGTCCTATGCTTGTCGATGTATACTTGACACTATGTGTAATCGAATAGTTGAAGAATTCATGTAACCAACTCAAACCCGTTTGGAAATCTGTGTGGAGAACAGGGTTGCCAGGGGCCTGTTTCATAAAACAACCGGTATGATTTCACTGAAGTAAAGCACTTACATGATATTTAAAAAAAAAAAAAAGATAAATTACTGGCTGAATTAAATCAATCTTGACAGTGGGGTGACAGTAACACAAAGACAAGCTAACAAAATACATATAAAAAGACAGTTATTACAACTATTAATAAACAAAATCCATGGAAGTTTCATTAAAATGTATTGTTTACTAGACCTGTTATTATACATTTAGAAAGGAATAAGAACAGAGAACTGAGACACAAGTAAACCCTACAGTATTAGAGGAGCTGGTGTGGGTTCATGTCACATATGCATCATGTTCCCTTGTGTTTGGAGCATCAAGGCTGCACATCCTAAGGTGCAATTAAACGAGCAACTGGAATGAAATCACTGACATCCATGATTACCTCCAGGTTAGATACTCTAGACATGAGAGTAAACAATATATGAGGATTCGCATGCATTCACCCTGTTAAAAAAGCATCAAGAAAATGACTAATAAATTATAAAATATTGCTGTGAACAGGAGAGATGTTTAACTCAGTGTAAATAGATAAATAACAGTTTTTACATACAGTGCGTAAAGCCATAAGCAAGGCTAAATGGTATCACTTTTTCAACTATGGTTTTGCACAAAGGAAATTTTCAGTTTGGAGACAGATCTGCGTTTACCCTGGAAAGCTGAAGGGATCAGGCTGGCTGTGGAATAATATTTGAGATTCTGACTGGATTTTATCTGAACTGGTCTGTTAAGCTTTACAATACTGACTCCAAACAAAGGAAATAAGAACTTTTCATATGTGACGAGACAAAAGTTTAAATGAACTGAAAGGTCCCAGGCTGGTTTTCTAATACTTATCAGTCCAAAATGAACATGTGCCTGGGAAACCGGCCCATATTGAGTAAATTTGTGGCTGAATTAAAACAGATTTTTAAATACTTGCCTCTCAGCTGCATCTGACATACGTTTAATCTGCATGTATATATTTATATATAACGAAAAAATAAGCCTCTCTATAGGTCCAAAGGTTCCAGCAAAAAGCAGCTTTAGTTTAAAAACAGCATTAGTTTATTACTATAATCTTTTATCTGTTGGTTAAGCAATACCTCAGACTGTTGAGAAAGACACACAAGTCACTTAGTGCTAAAATCCTCACATTCAGTTTTGATTCATCTCCCACAGAAACATTCAATCGCCGTTCTCCGTTTGTCAAATCCATGAGAGTCTGAATCATTAAGGGTCACCCACCACAAGGCAAATGTCATGAGGTCCATTTCATGGAAGAAGAAGGTTCCCGGACCTAGTGCATGTCACATGATTGGTCTGCAAGCTTCCCTGATTGGCCACGGAACCTTAAGGTTTTTTGGGAAATAAGGCTTTAAGTGAGTTCTGTGGGTCTCCATGTGGATGGAGGGAGAATGGGGAACACCTGTGCTTTCCATCGATGGGAGGAAGACGGTTCTAAGGTCCCTCAGAGGTACGAGTGAGTGTGTTAGTTAACGCTGATGCAGAATTCTGGAGTGTGTGAGTTAATTAATGCTGTTTATGGCACTGGCCTCAGGGCTGTCCAGTTCTCTGTGGAGTGTCTCATCAGGCTGGAGGTTTGTTCTGGAATATTCCTCGTACCATTCCTGCAGACAAAAAGAAACAAACAATCTCTTTACACAAACATACCATTGCCTATCTGGAAATTCTTGTATTAAAAAGGGGGGAATTTGGAGCCAAATTTATCACACTATAACTTTCAAAACAGAACATGATATCATTGAAATAACTTTAGGTAGCATTTATTTTTCTTTTGCTAAACTTTCCAAGTTTCCACTCGGTCACATCCTTGTATAAACAGCTGTGTGATATATTACCATTTCAGACTTTCATGATTTAATTTTCTGATCCAATAAGGGAGCCATATGTGAATGCTTTATTTAAAAATTCTGTCAATAAAGGATCAAATTAATCTGGTTACCACATCACTTTTCATGAAAACAACGTTACATTCATGTTCATTCAGACATGTGGTTCTGCCATTACAAAAAAGCAGAGCATCTTCCTATCCAGCATTATTTTAGTACCACAGCGATACTACTATAGTTTTTATTTTATATTATCCATTTTAATTTTAGCTAAAGTTTTAGTAATTTTGTGGTGTTATATATATATATATATATATATATATATATATATATATATATATATATATATATATAGTTTTTATTTTAGTTTCAAATTTAGTTAGTAATCCTATAATAACCCTGTTTCTATCCTACCTGAATCTCCTCCTCGTACATCTTCATGCTGAGGTCACTCTTGGTACGTGACCTTCGACCCACAAACACTAATGAGGAATGCTGTGAGCAAAGACAAAAATGATCCATTACAGTTCTTTCAATGTAACAAAGAAACACAAATTAGATGCTATGAACACAAACTCTGTTCATGTACACATGTGCTTACCCCGCTCCGCTCCAGAGACACACACATGTCCTGCAGTGAGCTTAGGCTGGTGATGCCCAGTGTGTGTTTATACAAGTCCAGAGTCTGCAGAGCTTCAGTCTGTGAAACCTCTGTCTCAAAGACAATCCCCTTTTCATCTAAAACACACACATTTTAGTATTAGATATCTCAGTCATACCCATTTTATTAAACACGTCATCAAATGAACGGGACTCTAAACATTAAGAACCTTCTGGGTCGTCCAGCGGCTCTCTGTTCTTCCGACTGTAGTTCATCCTGAAGACAAATGCGTCTAGTATGAAGGCCACGATTATCGTCATCACAACCTGCATCACACAAAATAACACCTGGCTGTGAGAAAATATCAGGTTCACTAAATCAGATTTATAACACACATATAAATAGGTAGCTGAGCTGACAACAGCAGTGAGATATTCAATAGTTTCAACAACATTAAATTATTTAAACATAAAAATTTATGAAAAAATGTTGACTGTTACAATGTACCTTATATAAATCATAACTTTCACATTTAAAAAAAATCATATCCCACATTATTTCCTGCAGTGGGTTTTTTTAGTATTATTAATATGCTATTACAGCTTCTCTTATATTATATTATTTTGTATATTATATTATTTTGTTTTCATTTTAATTTTAGCTTTAATTTTTAGTAATTTACTTATGTACTTTTTTAATATTACTATTTAGGTTTAACTTTAGTTTTAGTTTACTTCAGTTTTAGTTTTTTTTTTTTTTTTTTTTATAATTTCCAGGTAGCAATTCTAGTTACTCTTCAACAAGGCAACAATCCTAATTTTCATTTAGCTTAAGTTTTTCATTTTTGTTCAAATGACAAAAATGTTCCAAATGATTTAGATTTAACACACACATACACAACCAACATATACAATCCCTTACCATGGTGACAATGTAAAAGGTCATGAAATAAAGGCGACTCCAGTGAGTAGTTTGTGATGTCACACCTTCCTGTGAAAACAGAGATCAAAGACATCAAGAACTCAGACAAATGACAGACAGATTCTCATGTATTGACTGGTTCACACAGTAGGATCCACAGGTTTCTGCTACAAACACACATTTAGAGACTTCAGCATTACTTCAGAGACACAACAGTCTGCTGACTGACATTTAATGCCAGTAAACAGCAGGGGGCACCACAGCCTCACACTAACCGAAAAAATTCAAACATTTTACTGGAGAAACTTCTGTTATTATGACTTGTTGACTGAGCTGATGTGCATGTGTTTTTGTATTTACACTCACCATAGTGATGTACCAGTTGTTCACCACGGTTAGCTCAAAAAGAGTGACTGAAAGATGGCAGAGAAAAGTTACAAAAGCTATATACTGACATGAGAAGAGTGTGTGTATATGTGTGTGTATATATATATATATATATATATATATATATATATATATATATATATATATATATATATATATATATATATATATATATATATAGTGTGTGTGTGCACATACCAAAGCTGCTTAGGATGTTATTGAAGTTATTGAGATAGTAATATCCCTCGTCTAGAATGGTCCGGTTGCCAATGGTCACATTTATCTGGCGATATGACTCAGCAACAGTGCTAGTGCTTTGAGAGACACACACACACCAAAAGACATTATTCACTGAGAATCATTTATAGCTATTTTTTGCAGCTTGATCACTACTGATCACTAAGTTTCATAAAGATTCTTCAAAATTGCTCCTTTTGTTTTGCACAGAAGAACATGTGAAGAGTGAGTAAATGACAGTAGGCAATGTTAAATTTATAAAGTGTTTATGTTTATGGTGATATTCAGTCTGTATTGATTTTCGTAAAACAAGAAAGACATTTATGGTGATTAAAGGAACTTACTTGCAGCAGTTTGGATAAATAACATCAGCAAAAAACTCCATTCCAACGATGGCAAAAGAATAATAGAAGATAATCAGAGTCAGACCTAGACTACAGAGACAGAGAGAGGGTTGTGAGAGAAGGGCCTTCATCTGTGAGTAATGAGATGAAATGGATTATTATTTCTGTACCTGGCCATACGAGGGAAGAGTTCAAACATGGTGTCCAAAACGTTACGATAGCGCTGTTTAATTTTAAACAACCTTAACGAGAAATAGGGAAAAAAATTATGAGACTGTTAAAAAGGAACATATCTGTTTCTATCTGTAGCTATGACTGTTGAAAAAAAGATATCTAATGAGTCACACAAAGTTAATATTAAGAACAAAAGACATACAGCTTAAAAAAATATTACATTGCAGACTTTATCTACAGTGGGGTAAAACCGTCTGAGACCTCTGGTGAAAATGCTTCTGTTTTGCACTTTTCTAAATTATATTAAATTATTTTAAATTAAATTATATATTAAATTTATAATATATTAGTTACATATTAAATGTAATATATTAGTTACATCTGAATTAGGTTTTTGAATAAATCTTTATCTATAAATGTTCAGAATAATATAGTATTCTCATACTCCCAAATCATTTACAAAAAAGAAAAAAGTTTAAAATAAATGACTACAACTAAATGCAAACGATGCAAACCAAAATTCATCAAAACACACACACAAATAAGTACACATACCGGAGGAGCTGAAAAGGTCTCAACACCACAATGAAGTAGAACGGCTCCATGTCAAAGGCCAGAGCAATTAATCCCAGAAAGGCAAAGACCGTTACTGAGAAATCAAAGCTGGAAATAGAAACACACACCCAGAGGTGATGCAGTGTGTATGTGTGTGTGTGTGTATTGTATGAATGTTTGTGTGTGTACCTACAGGTTCCACCCTGAGCTGAAATATGTCAAAGGACCAAGGCCTATGATCTTCAACATGACCTCAATTCCATAAACTTCATTCCACAGACACATCAGCAGGAGGTAAATAAAAAAAAAGTTTAAAAAATGTTTACAATTTAAATGAAACCCATACTAATTGAAACATTCAGATTTACTAGTGATTTAATTTGAAACAATTTCCACCTACTTGTGAGGAAAATAATGTAACTCCATGGGACAACACGAGTCCATGAGACGCCATCTGCGAGAAGAGAAGAGCTGCTTGAGAGCCAAATTCAATTGGGCTCACACAGAGAAAACAGCTATTTAACTGTTTCCTGTGTTTACAAGCATTTGAATGGTGAATTCAAAGAATTATCTGGAACTGCAACACAGCTGCAGCACATGCCCTACTGTTCCATTACTCAAGAAGATCTTACCATTTAACATGTTTGTCTCCACTAGGATCCAAATGCCATTAATTGCTACTACCAGATCTGTAACAGGTCAATCATGAAAAACAGTTCGAATTATTAGAAATAATGGAATGAATATACTTTAAGCCCAGTACACTTGAGTTTAAAAGTTGAGTTAGATTTTTGAAAGAAATTAATAAATTTTTCAGCATTAATTTGATCAAAAGTAAAAACTAAAATTTTTTTTAAGTAAATGCTGTTTATTTGAATTTATTACGTATCAGAAAAGTATATCATATATCGCAAAAGCTCAGCAGCACAACTGTTTTCAGACACTGATACTAATAAGAAATGTTTCTTAAGCACCAATTCAGCATATTAGGATCATGTGACAATGGCTGCTGAAATATATTCAAATAGAAAAGTTATTTGTAATCATGTTAACAGTTAATGTTTTCACAATATTACTGTATTTTACAGTACAGTATATAATAATGATAATAATAATGAGTACTGCAAGAATATCAGACAAATTTGAATTTTTAAAATACAACTTTTTCTATTAACCTACAAGCTAATGGGTTCCAATGAGCATATTGTATTGATCAGGTTTTGCATGTTAATGTCTAAAGGGTTGATACAAGAAGTTACTTAAAAATTTGAACTTACACATTGCATATTGGAAAGCTTTGGATTTCACAAGTAAATTGATTCCTGTTAAAAAAGAATAATGATCATAAAAAGGAAGTATTATGGAAGAAAATACTTGATCCAAACTAGTCTTGAATGTAGCTGGTCATTGTGAGCAGATCATTAAACTCTAAAATTCTGTAAGTAATGCAAATCGAATCAACATGACAAATATAAAGACCTTTGAAGATGAGGACTGCTGTACGAGGAAGATCATCAAACCAATGCTCCCCACTCCGTCGAGCCTGCAACACACATACACACCAGATGTTCCAGCTCAAGAGGGTTTAACAAACACCCAGGGAGTATAATCATGTGACAGTGTGTGAAATCTGACCTTCCATTTGAGCCCGATCACTTCATAAAACTTATAAAAGTCCTGGAGACTAAAACACAAGCACAAACGCACCTTAAGAACTCATCATCTGCTAAATCAAAAGAACATGAGCACATACGAGTGCATGCATGTACCTCAGCATGGTTGCTCCTGAATGATTGAGGGCTTTGAAAGTCAGGAAACGATCCCGTGCTGTCATTCGTGGACGATAGAATCGCATCAGTCCATCAAACTGTTTTAAACACACTCCATCTGGTCTCTAAATAAATGTAGATTCATCACACTCACATTCATCCATAAAATACACAAGGTTTCAGTCTTGAAATATCAGGAGATAGGAAAGAGTGTGATCTGTAAACCTCACCTGCCGACTAACCAGCAGCTGGAAGGCGTGCTCTATGGCGGATCGCTTGTGTAGAAGAAGAGATTTGAATTTCATCTTCTCGACTCCATTAAAGGTGTCAAAAACTACCGCCAGGAGCTGTGAAGCAAAAATCAAGAGCAAACTCAAAGTAAAGCCTAGTTCACAATGCACCAACAGATAATGCTGTCAGAATTAAACTATTATGCACTATCAATCCTTTTTATTTATTGTCATTCAATACTGACCAGATTCATGACAAAGTAGAGCTCGATGGACAGATACACAATGAAGAAAATGCATGACCAACGATTCTTTGAATACGCTGGCATCATCACATCTGGAAAACTAGTGAAGAAAGAAGAAAGACGTGTGAATCTACTAAAGACTCCGAGGTTACTTCATTATTAATCACTTAGCAGACACTTTTTTTTTTTATTCAAAGTGACTTTTATTACATTTTTAACAGGGAGAGTCTGACTATAGTGACCTGGGGTTAAGTTCTTTGCTCAAGGACATAATGATAACAGAGGATCAGAGAAATTCTCCAGTTCCCCCTCAAGGAACTGAACTGATAACATTTGGATTACTACTGCTGTTACAGGAAGACATGAAACACTGAGGCTCAGAGTCATGTAATCTTAAGTAGGATGTGTGCACCACAGCGAGGGTACATACTTACTTTGCAGTGGTCAGAAGGACAAAGAGACTCACAATGCTGTTCTCCAGTGTGCTAAAATACTGTGGAGAGAAAGAAAAGAATCTATGAGTTTGTGTGTGTGTGTGTGTGTGTGAGAGAGAGAGAGAGAGAGAGAGAGAGAACACAAAGGTGTGGAAAACAAAGGTGAGTGTGTGATCAAAGTACTAACAGGGTCGGCTGTGTTGGCTGAGAACAAACAGAATCCTAGGATGGCAAAGATGACCATGAAGAAAAGCAGCAGCAGAAGAATATCAATGAAGGGAGGAAGTGACTGAAATATCTGCCTCAGGTTTCTGAGAGAGGACAGAAACAGAGATACAGTGTCAGAACATCACATTTTATCCAGTCAAGGACATGCTTTACAATAATTTACCCATTGTTACATAGACTTTTAGTACTTAGTTTTGTGTAAAATCACTGTAACACAAGGCCTCGAGTGGCTTTTCGAGTGGATAAATTCTCAAAATTTTAAATAAAAAATAATGTGAGTAGTAGTGGTAATAATTATACATTTTTTATTTAATAACAATTACTAAATAATTGTAAAATATTATGATGATTTTGGAAGCATGCCTGCGAACAGCTCCACAGTAACGGCAGTCCACCAGAAAGATTGGCCGCAGGGCTCTTGTTACACGCAGGTGAGATGTCTGCCGGACTAAGACCACAACTGCCTCGATGAATTGAATAAACAGGACACATGTCTGAAACGCACAAAAATCAGAGAAGATAAAAGGATTCTTCAGCTGAGACAAAATTAACCATTGTTGAGGCAGTGTATTACAAAAATGTACACACCTTTACCATGGTCCTCTTATGTCGTATAAAGGTGTGAAAGCCAAGCCATCGGAGCTTCATGCACAACTCAAAGGCCACCATTGCTAACACCAGTAACTCCAGTGTCGCATGAACCTGACGGAAACCAAAATACACAACTTAAAGTGTCTGTACACAAGTATATACTCTTGGTCATATAATTGTGAGCCACAAGCATTTACAACATTTACATGTACACTCAAACTTACACACATACATACACTACCATTCAAAAGTTTGGGGTCGGCAAGGTTTTTTAAAATGTTTTTGAAAGCAGTTTCTTATACTCACCAAGGCTGCATTTATTTGATCAAAAATACAGTTAAACTAATACTGTGACATTTTATTGCAATTTAAAATAACTGTTTACTATTTTAATATAATTAAATAAGTTATTCTTGAGATGGCACAGATACTCCAGTTTTCAGTGTCATATGATACTTCAGGAATCATTTTACTATATGTATATTTTGTAAAAATCATGACTTCTTGGATAAATAGAAAAGCATGTATTTGAAATAGACTTGAATGTAAAAATCTTTACTGTCACATTTAAACAATGTAATGCATCCTTGCTGAATCATAAAATTTATTTCTTTCAAAAAAGACCCTTAAATTTTGAATGGTAGTGTATGCACATGGTCAAGTAGAAGTCACATACATATACGTCCAAGCGGAGAAAGGGGACAGCAGGGGCCTCTGAGAGGGACAGCAGCATGAGTAACACCGCAGTCAGCAGCTCCATCACATAGAAAAGGTGATTGTGAGCAAACAGGTAGGCACTGAGCGCATGGGCATTTCGCGGATGAGTGAAAAACTTGTCGTTATTCTCTCCCTCCTGAAGACAAACACAGACAAATTGGCAAGGGAGAATTATTATTAGCCTTGAGTGTGTGTTTGTGATCATCTGCATCTATTTTACTGCTTCACTGAGCGTATGGAGGTTCAAAAGGTGACCTGAAGGTATATTGCTGCTTCCTGGTAGTTCATTTCCCAACTCTGCCGCAAAGAATTCTGGGCCCTGGGGTCTGGTGCTCCTGGGGTCGGAATGACAACATTATTCACAACATCATAATTTCCTGCCCCATCTGTGTAGAGAAGAAAAAAAAACTATTAAATGATGATTCACAATATAGATTAAGCATTTACGTTCAGATACAGCAGCACTTGAGCCAGGTGATTTTTTATACCACTTTTAAATAACATACCGACAGACGCAAACTGCTGGCAGAATGAGGATGTTTGCACTGGCCGATCATGTGTCAGTCCAGTCATGTTGTCAAATGTACTACTGATTTCCATGGCAGCCCCTGTGATCGGCCCCACGTCCCAGGAGTCAGACAGAGAGCATGTCACTGGTCAAGCAGTTTTTAGCACTGCAAGGGTAAATTATCAACAATGCACTCGCACATGCAAGTTTCATTGTGCCAGCTCCAGTTGCTGTGGCCAGCGGTCCGAAAGCAGAACAGAATCCTGTGATGATGTTCACGATTCCTCAAAAGATGACACGGTTTTCAAAAAAATTTAAATAAAAAACTGAGTCAAATCGGGCCAAAGCTCCTTTAAGAGTCTACATCTCTCTCTGCACCTTCACACACAATCATTTCATTGTAACATTTGTTAAGAAAGACAAAAAAAAACATTTGCTAATAATGTGTTTCTAAGTTAAAAGTAACAAAATAAACGACACAAAATGTCTTTTGTTGGCAAAAATGTGGGAAATATGCTCAAATGATGGTCCTACAAAGTTATGCTACTAAAAAAGGTTGATTAGACAACCCTACAGATTAAAGTGACAAGCTAAATTAGGGCTGCTTTCAGTGACTACAACATTCAAAAAATCAAAAACTGATTCAAAGATTCAAATACTGAAGATAAAAAATACTATTAATAAAATGTGAATAAATTTTAATGCACTCCAGACTAACTCAAACCTGGTTCCCAAAACACTGCACTCATTATTCCAACCATTTCATCACTGAATCCCAAACAGTTCCATAAGGATTGCACCCTGGACTTTTCCTCTCTCTTTTTCAGAGGATGTGTGAGCAGGAAACACCGCTGATGGTTCAGAGATCACAGTGTAACTGAGCAGTCGAACAGATTGTCCAGTGGATTTTCTCAAGCATCAGTTCAAAGCACAATGAGAACTTCTTGTAGATCCTCGGAGCTTCTTCCTCTGACACCAGTCCCCTTTCCAACTATCCCCATCAGTCTCTTGGTAATAGCCTCCCTTCTTCCACGTCATGTTCTGTTTCCTGTGCTATATCCTCTATATCGGATCCATTTTAGTACCTTTCTTTCTTCAAGCTCAAAAACACAGCTAGCCTTTGAGATGGACGGCACTGCTTAACAAACCTACCACGCTGAGAGCTTCATTTGGGAACTAAAAAGTTTCAATTCATTTTTTCGATCTATACTTACCATTGCTGCTTCTAAGCAATAAATATGACTCACTTTCAAATGATCTGTCAGACCACAGTCTGGTAATTTAATGGCGCACTAATCGAATCACAAACAGCTAAGAGCTTTTAGTTTGCCCAAACACAAGCTGATTGAATGAGTTACTTCATTGCGGTTCATTGATTCACAGCTGTCTGTAAACAGCTCTCAGTGAATACGCACATGACAACATCAGTGTTGGTTTTGCTCTGTCTAATCAATAGGTTCCTGGCAGAGCAAGAGTGAACAAGGGAGACGCAGACAGCACTGATAGCAGGTTTCTTTTCAGGTCCAGTTCTACTTAACGCAAATCCAGATTTCCTTCAAACACCAAAAAAAAAAAAAAAACGGACTGATGATCAGAGATGGGTCCTGGTTATTTCTAAAAGCACAGCTTTTAAAATGTCCAAACAATCTTCACCATGACAACAAAAGAACTTTTTGAGACAGCAGCTTGAGGCAGAACAAGGAAGCGAAGGCATCTGATATTCACGTCAGCTTCTTTCTTTTAAAATTAAGAGACAGTTGTCCTGGAACCAAAAAGAAAGACCGTGTTCCTACATCCTTTTTTTTTCTCCATGAAGAATCTTCTTGGCTAACTAAACAAACATGCCAAATCCCAAAAAGAGTGCCACAGTTTACACTCAGGTGCTCCAAATATTCAAACGTCCAGCTCTCATCACAACCAAACAGTTTTGACACAAGGCCACAGACTGCTTGCGTGCAGGATGGGAGAGGACGGGGGCCACAAACAGCGCTGTATCTGTCATAAGGCTGACACAGCATTTTAACTGTGTCTGTGTGTGTGTACGTGTGGTACAAAGGCTGGTATGCTACTGTAACACTTAAACACATGACCATTGGGGTTGGGAAACTTCACTTAAAGTGACAGTACTACATAGTGTCGTCCTCCAAAAACTGACCTGGCAGAAATAGTATATTGGTTGTTGAGTCATATGATGGTTGTTAATATTTTCAGCAATAAACAATACCACACAATAGCACTAGGGTGCAGCATCTCCTCAGTGATTTTTAAACCACTTACACCAATACACCAAAAGTCTCTCAAATGAACTCCTGTCTACAAACGACACACATTTATGTGTTTACACAGTTTTATGCTGTTCAGAGTTAGCATAAATGCATTTACACAAAAATGCATTTACGCATTTATGCAGCTGTATAGTTTGATACTAGGGACTGAGGTGGGTCAGAGCAAGCAAAATTTAGTCTGACTTTTTTTGTGCCGTTGCATCTTCACGCTGAATTTTGAGCAGGCACAAAGCACCCATAACTCAGCTGTACAAAGAGGTATTTTACTAAAAAACAGAAGCCAAATTGCACAATAAACTGCATCCAAAGGTGAATCTGTTTTTCAGAAGGAAAAATGCCTCACATAGCAGTTATTTGCAAAGCCTGGAAAGTTATATGGACTATATGCCAACTTGATTTACTTGAATATTTCACTGTAACTTTTTGTTTTTTTGTAATTTGATGATTAAATCCTGATATTTGTGAATGAAGAAATTGTAACTTCAACCACACATTCAACTGACTTTTTCTACATAAAAAAATAAGTTCTCTTTTACAATGTGTTATAGGTTGAATTATCATTTTCAATCAAAAGTAATCAAAGAAAGATATTTTATTTGATGATATCATGATTAAATCTAGCACCCTCAATGACACGATGACAGCCGCAGTGAACACAGCTGAGCATTATAAACTTCAAACTCCAGCACTGAAATCACTGTTCATTATAACACACACTAATGAAATTAAACTCTCTCTCAACAATTCCTCTGTATTAGATACATTTCCACATTTTTCTCCATTTTCAACATTACAAAAGCTTTTATAAAGCAGTGTGGGGAAAAACAGCCCTGCTCTACTAAAACTATCAATTCTGCCTATGCAGAAGGCCTACAAATCATCTCCCAGCGCATTAGCAGTGTCAACAATGCAGTCAACAATGATGAAAAGGCTTGACTGCAGAGCCCTCTAGAGTCGGTGCTTGGAACTCACACTATTTAAATAGCCATCTTGCCTTCCCACTGTCACATGATCCATGTCTGTGGTCACAATCAAGGAGAATGAGGGTTAAAGATCAGGCTTCATGTCAACTAGGGGCCTGTTCCATAAAATAAGTTTACCAAATAAGCCAGGTTTATTTCAGTTAGTCTGACTTATTGTCAGTTGATTTGGTTCAAAATAAGTCAGACTAACTGAAATAAGCCTGGCTTATTTGGTAAACTTGTTTTATGGAACAGGCCCCAGGGCCTGTAGTATCTCAGCAAAATGTAATGATCAATAACAATAACATTCCTGTAACACTATGACTATTTAATGGACTCATATATATATATATATATATATATATATATATATATATATATATATATATATATAATTCTAAAAAAATTAAATTCGTTTAAATACGTCTAAAATTATTTTAATCTTGTGAAACAACATGTTGTCTTCTTTATAATGTCATACGTAAAAATACGCAGATGCTTCACCATGGCATCTATATATTTGTGGTCCTTCGCATTAAAAAGTTTGAAACCCTACAGTATCTGACAGCTCGGGCTCGGGAGAGAGAAGTCACTGACAGAAATCATGAAGGGTGCAGCTGCACACAGAACGGATGACAGATCAGTGGAAGAGAGCTGAATGCCTAATAAATGCCTTAAAGACGTGCACCGGCCTGCACGCAGTCCTGCTCCGCCAGCAGTGAAGCGAAGCTCAGTCACCTGAACTGCAGGTGACCTAAGATCATAAGCTTCAGCTGAATATGGAGTAACATGAACACAGTCTACTCACTCTCCTCTTCCTCCAGCAGCCCGCTGCTCGTATCGTCCCAGGTCAGAATCAGCGGCACGTCGTCGTCCCCCTCTGCCATCCCGCTGTCAAAGAAGAGAGGACCGAAGGTTTAGGAGACACGGAGTCTGTTTGGTCAATAAACTGACCTCTCAGTGCTGCAGAGAAACTTTAACACTGGACACACGACACGACACGAGTTACAGAAACCGCTTTATTGTCCCCGGACACCAAACTGAGCGAGTTTATGCTAAAATGTGTTTTAAATCAACTTTGACGATGTAAGTTAAACGAATCATAATTAAAACCGTAACAGACCCTGTCTGTTTACGTCATTATCTTTGCGTGTTATTAAAATACCAACGCAAGCGCAAAGCACATTGCGTATTTCCAACTAATAAAAAAATTATTTAACTTTCGAAGGCAGAAAAATACGATTTAATCGAGTTTGTAACATTATAAATAAAAGAACCGCCGCCGTCAAGCAGGAGGGTTTGACGTTACGTCTTTTTACGACAATGTCGTTTTTGGCCGAAGGGATGGAACAGCTGAAGTGTCACAATAAAAGCCACGGAGTGAAAATGTGTCTCATGCCAAACATATTAAGACATTCAGTGATAATATGAGGTTTATTAAATGCATGCAGGGAAAATGTATCTATATACATGTGTAAGTAAATCACGAATGAGATTTCTTATTTTGTTTGTTGCTAGAGTGGGAAGTCACCGGGATCAAAATGTCGTGCCATTGGTTGCCACAGCAACTGGTACACATAACATCAGAGTGTGTTTACATGCATACAGATTTCTACAAACAAGAGTAATAACACGGTAATGTACAACATGTCCAGGGAGAGCAAAATTGTTATTGTTGTGCGTTATTTATGAGTTATTTAGACATTTATATGTTAAGCGCTGTGTTTCTTTGTCTGCAATAGGAATATAAATAGAAATGGCCGATGCGATAAAATCGAGAAATATTCTTAAAAATCTAGTTTAAAACACATGTAAACTTTGTAATCATATTGGTTTAATGCATTTTTGAAAAAAAGTTACAATTCCCTACAAAGTTTTTTTTTTAAATCGTGTAAAATATATCAAAATGAATTAGAACTTTTTTGTATGAATTGCATTTTAATGTATTTTAAGTAACTTTAAGGATTCAGACTCTTATATCTCCTCCCTTCTGTGTTTAAATAGCCTACGTCTTTCAAAGCCATTTTCACCTCTTTAATGTTTTAAAAATGATTTGATGTCTGAATAGTTTTCTCTCTCACAATCATAGAAACCTCTAATGATGGGCTCAAAATCAGACGCCGTCCCTCCTGAAGACAGGCTACCAGATGCAGCCACCCTTCCAAACAAAACTAAAGCAGACTACTTAAAGACCATCAACCCCTCCAAGAAGACACTGTCATCTCTGGAAACAAAGCTTATATTTGGGGTACTAGATGAGTGCATTCATCAGATGGAGATAGTATCTCTTCTACCCACTTTGCTGAGCTCTCCAGAAGCACTTTCCCAGAGTCTTGGAGAGGAGGTGGTCCATGCCCTGAAAGAGCACCAGAGGCTTGGGGAAAAGTACCAAGCTATGGTGCTTGATGGGAGCTTTGAGCAAAGCGAACTAAAGGAACAATTAGCCAAATCGACAAAAGCAGTTCAGGACTCCTTTCGTCACATTATGCGGCTACTCAAGGCAACTCCGACCACAAGGGAGGTGCTAAAAGGCAAAAAACCCAACACAGGGGAAGAGACGGAGTCCCAGAAACTGAAAGATGGCCTGTGTGAGTTGAGAGAGATTGTTTTGGAGAGGCTTCTCACTACACCTGCAGAGGAGAGAGAACGCAGAGAGATGATGCTTGAAGTCAGTCTACGACACTCTGCCAACCAGGAGCTGATAGACTCACTGGAAAAAGAGGTTGCCAGTGCAATAAAGGACAAGGATACAGAGGTCAGCAGCATGATAAGAAACAAAAAATGTTATAAAGTTGACAGAATGAATGAGTTCTTCAAACTACTTGGTCTCATTCTCTATCCCCCCCTTTCTCTGTCTGACTCTCGCTCATATTTAGATCTCCACGTTGAATAATAAAGTGCAACAACTGAGAAGCTCACTGCATCAGATGGAAAAAGGTTTGGAGGATTTCATCGTCCGAACTCAACATGATGCTGAGAAACAGAGCCAGTCAGACACAAAAACTTCAGAGGGGAAGAGAGCTCGTTTGCAGCAGGAGGCCAGTCAACTGAGAGCTCAGCTCAATAATGTAACTGCAGAGGACAGAGAGAGAGAACTGGCACTACGAAAGGTGTATTTATGCACACTTAAGTATCATTCATTAATATAGGGTGCATGGGTATAGATATTTTGTTGTAAATGTTGCTGGTTTGGATTTGCAGAAAAAATACAAGGAGGAAACCGAGATTGAGAACTGGATCCAGAAATATGATACTGAAATTGGAGAAAAACAGGTAGACATTAATCTGACATTTACTGATGTTGATGCAGTTTCATTTTCAGATGTATTTGCAGATACCGTTCAAACATTTGGGGTCAGTATGATTTTTTTAAGATAATTGTTCATGAAAAAAAACATAAAAAAAACTTTTACTCAGCACTCAACTGAACAAAAGTGACAGCAAAGACGTTACAACAAAAAAAAATCAAATAAATGCTGTTCTTTATTCATCACACAAAAGTATGATAGATTCCACAAAAAATAATAACAATGTGAAATGTTTCTTGAGCACCAAATCCGTATATTAGAATGATTATTTATGAAAGATCACGTGACACTGAGGACTGGAGTAATGATATTGAAAATTCAGCTTTGCCATCACAGGAATAAATTACTTTTATTCTATACGTCACACCCCATCTTCATGTTTTAATAGCGGATACATCAACACAAAAAAGAAACTTGCAGATTTGAGAGAATTGAACGTGTATGACCTGAACACTCAAATTACTTCTCAATTGTCACTGTAAATGTATTTAAAAATTTAAATGTTGTTGTATTTATGCACATGTGCATTTGATTTTGTATGTCTATATGTGTGACTAGACAGAATTGGAGGAAATGACACGCATGTATGAAGCAGACATGGCAGAGCTGAGAGCGCTGGAGGAACATTCTGCAGTTCTGGACCTGGAGTACTCCCAGATTATGGAGGAGCGACAGGAGGCTCAGAAGCAGAGGGAACAACAGGAAAGAGAAAGAGAGATGCAGAGCCAAGCTGCGACTGTCATTCAGGCCCACTGGAGAGGCTTTCGTGTACGCAAGGCCATGAAGGCCAACGCAAAGCCCAAGAAAGGGAAGAAAGGAAAGGGGAAAAAAGGGAAATGAAAGAAAAGCAAGACATGAGCGCATAGTGCAAGATTATCAACAATATTATTTGTGTTATTAGATAAATAAAATGGGGGGGAAAACACTGTGACTGTGAGACTCATGAAGCATTCACATTCCTCTGGAATACACTGCATAGTTTTTGACCAGATATTTGCCCTGATTTGTCAGTCTAAGGGAGTCGATGCTAGCTGCCAAAAGTCAGAACAAGTCTGCAGATTTTGGCCAGTTAGAGTTGACAGATCTCACAAAACATTTCATAGTGTATAATGGGCACAGATTCCATCCAGTAGGAGGATATCACACATTTGATATTTTGAGCTGATCTGTTGTTTTTATTTACAACTGTATGATGTCTTGTGTTTTCAAATCTGTTCAGATTTTGAAAGTTGTGTAGTGTATTCCAGTTTACAGAATCACTGGCTGCATCTGAAACCTGAAAACTGCTGCCTACACAGTATATGGAGGAAGAAATGATAACATGTCTGAATCCAGTGATAATGTTTTAATATTTCACATATCTGAATCCAATAATAATATTTCACTGATTATTAAAGAGGAAACCCTTTTAATTAAACATCCTTTTAATCTCCATGTCCCTGGACAATATTCCTGGTGTCCCTCCCACCCCAGTGCACAATCCTGTACAATCCTCAAGGGTGGCCAGATGATGATTTTTATATAGCTTAGGCACATCTGTCCATTTTCAGTGGATATACATCTTCAGAGATTGGATCTTAATCTCCACTGTTATTCTCTTCAGTTCGATTCGGCCTTGCCATAATGTTGAACTTCAGTTCATCATCTATAGCTCTCATCAGCTGAAAATATTTCTGAATCTGGAGGGAATATTACAAAAACATGAGTTCTTCACCAAAGCAGTTTTGAAAAAACGTAAGCTTGCTTGTTACATTTTACCACACATTACTGTAGCTCATTTTAATTTTAAAAATCATATTGGTTGCCAGAAGTATTTCTGCATTATTCACCATTTCCAACTGCTTGAAGGAGTCCTCAGTGTCCACAGAGACTTTCCTGTAATGTGTGATCATCTGATAAATGTTACGGATTGTGGCCTTTAGCTGAGCAAATTGGAGTGTCTCTTTTGCTGCAGTGGAATGGAAATGCTTCAATTTTAATTCCTGTAGAGCACATGAATAGTCTGTAATCATGGGAGACAGAACTGTACAGAAGACATAGGCCTGTAAACTGTGTGTGTGTGTTTACCCATTTGTATGCTTCTAAGCGTATGCTGTCTAGTTGCGTCTGTTGCTGGTGCAGCTGGTTGTTACAGTGCAGGAGAACAGTTCGCTGTTTATTTAGGTACTGTATCAGTTCCAGCTTTGTGTTCTCTCTCTCTTTGTCTAACCTAGTTTGGTTTTCTAGAAGTTCTTTGTGGATGGACCGGAGTGCGTGAAGACAGTCAATGACTTGACCAATGTTCTCAAACTCAATGTCATTAAAAAGGGGGAAAAGAGAGAAGAAAAGTGTAATATTACTTTACAAAATTTTAGATACTGAAACGGGTAGAACCTGTATAATGTACACTTTTGAGAAGTTCATCCATTCTGTTACCCCATTTGCTTCATCATGCAGAAAACAGAAAATAAAACCACACAGAATAAGACTGATCCAAAATGTTCATTGGCAGTTACACTTGATGAAGAGTAGGAAATCAGGTCCTTTAAAGGAATAGTTCACCCAAAAATTTAAATTCTGTCATTAATTACTCACCCTCATGCCTTTCCAAACCCTGTAAGACCCCTGTTCATCTTCAGAACACAAATTAAGATATTTGTTATGAAATCCGAGAGCTTTCTGACCCTCCATAGACAGCAAAGGTCCTTCCACAATCAAGGCACAGAAAGGTAAATGTGACATCAGTGGTTCATCCGTAATTTTATGAAGCTATTGGAATACCTTTTGTGTGCAAAGAAAACAAAAATAACAACTTTATTCAACAGTTCTTGTCTGCATCACCCTGGCATGATTTTGGGGAGTATCACGATGCATGCACGTGCTTTTCCTGCATGTAAACAACGCATGTGTGTGGTGCTGCTGATGTCGAACACGCATGTGCTGCACCCTGTTTACTTTCAGAAGAAAAGCACATGCATGCGTCGGGATACTTTCCCAAAATGGCGCCAGGGTGATGCAGGGGATAAGAATTGTTGAATAAAATGATTATTTTTGTTTTCTTTGTGCACAAAAAGTTTTCTTGTAGCTTCATAAAATTACGGTTGAATCACTTATGTCACATGGACAGTTTTAATGATGTCCTTACTACGTTTCTTGCCTTGATCGTGGTAGGACCCTTGCTGTCTATGGAGGGTCAGAGAGCTCTCGGATTTCATCAAAAATACCTTAATTTGTGTTCTGAAGATGAACGAAGGTCTTACGAGTTTGGAACATCATGAGGGTAATTAATGACAGAATTTTCATTTTTGGGTGAACTATCCTTTTAAGGCAAGTCAGTTCATTTGGCACCCATATATTTAATGCCCTTTGAGAAGCTATTTCAAGTCGTGCAAGTACAGCATGAATGTGGAAAGACTGTAATCTGCATATTTGTTTTTGGCCAATTAGACCATAATGTTATCAAAAATTGTGCTACTTCAGCTCAAATCATGGACAAAAACCTAGCATAAACTGTAAGCTGGCACTTCCATTCCCATAGCTGTTGTATTGAGCGTTGCAATGTCTCTATCAGCATTTTTTAACTCTCTGTGTACGGCTTTCCAGATCCTCCCATTCATATCTGTAAGAAAAGACCATCTCTGCCCTTTCCAGTCTCTAGTTCAAATAACTCTGCAAATTCTCAAAGTATGAAAAGTCTCACTCTTCAGCCAAATGAGGCATGTGAGACCAGGGAAAAAGCTTGACAGTTTCTCTGAGTTGCTTCAGTACCTGTTCCCTTTCCAGACATAACAGCATTAGACTACCAACTTCAGTGCAACTACCTTTCCAGACATTTTCACGGCTCTCTCCAGGAACTCTTGGTAGCACATGCCCTTTCTGACACGATCCTCTAGTAACTCTTTTCGTGCCAGCAGAGTGTCGTTCTCTGCCTTTAGCTTCTGAATCTCCAGTTCTTTCAGTCTGATTTGAGCTCTTTCTGCTTCCGCTTTCTTTATGGCACGCAACCGTCTGGCATCATTTTCCTTTAGGGAAAGAAAGACAAGTCCATTTAACACATTATCCATTCATATCCATGTAGTTGTTTCGGAATGCTGCATTACTTGCAAAAACTTATTATATTTCAGTATGGATTTCTTCAGTTTCTCCTCTTCTTTCTTAATGTTTTCGTCTCTCTCTCTTAAATTCATTTGCTGCATCTGCATCTCCTGTCAACAGCACACACAAAGCAAGAAAAACTAACTGGAACAGCTAAAAAGTACATTTTAAATATGTAAATAAATAACTAAAAATGTAAATAGCTGTAACGTATTTTTTCACCACCTCTTTTTGAGCTTCCAGTGCCCTGGTCACGCTGGTGCACTCCTCGCGCGCCTCCACAAGCCTCATCGCACTTACACTCAAATCCGCCAAATCCTTCCGCGCGGCCTTATTTCTGAAATTTTCAACAATTTCTGAATAAATGCAAATCACTCTGAACCATCTCTGTGCGCCCAAACAATGCTTATACAACAGTTATTTGCACTTCAGCGACTTCTCTGAATCTCTGAAATCAAATCTCAATGGCCATTACGACGGCACATTAATGGTTCTAGAAAAAAACACTGGTGTAATAAATGATATAGCCTATACTTACAATCTGAGTCGTTCTTCGAAAATCGACTGAAAGTAAGCTTCCAAATTCAAATTCATCTTTTGGAGCCCCACAAACACAAACGCGCCGCGCCGCGCACTGTAGACAAACTTCCTGCGCTTGTGTCGTTTCCACAGCAACAAAAAAGCAACGCTCTTTCCTCTGTTGTCCTCCAGTGGCAGATTAAATTACAGCTCCTTTATTTCTCAGATCACTAAAGACTGCTGTTTTTCGATGATACCGAGTTAAATACTTCAGGTCGAGATTAGACGTTAGGCCGTTTTGAAATGCCCCAAAATTACCTTTCAGTTTATTGTGGTATTGATGAATAATGCTGCTGAGTGAATTTATTATTATTATTATAGTTATCATTATTGTTATTATAAATCTAGCCTTATATCAGTTTTTGGTGTATGGATCAGTTGCACACAATCATCTTCAGTTCCTACGCGCTGAAGCGCAATCAAATGCACGCTATAAACATTTATGAGGCATATTCTGTAAAGAAGCCTGATAAATGTCTTCTTCGCTTCAGATCGTGCCAAAATGCACTTTGTTGTCTACATCATTAGAATTTAACATGTATTTTTTGCTGTTTAATTAATAATTCCACTGGAATAACAACGTGAGAACATGAAAAAAGATTTTTTTACGCTGCTTAATGGACTTGATAAGATCAATTCAAATACTTTAAGTGTTTTTATGTGTTTTTTATTCCTTTTTGTTTTCGTGCGTGTGTCTAGACCTTCATTTATCTTTCATAAACATGATTCCGTCTCCTGTCACCTTCTCACCTAATGCATTAGGGCCATAAAGGCTTCTGTTGTCTTAGTGTAGAATTAGAGGAAATATTTTTTAACACCCATGTAAATGTCCAAATCTGAAAAGAGAAGAATGTTACTATTTTTTTCCCCTCACAATAGACATTTGTTCAGTTTGGTTATTACTTTTGGATTCTGTCATTTGCACAGTCTCATTCTGTACAAAAATATGTATCTTTTTTAGTCTTAATTGTATGCTATAGCAATAATCTTGCTTAAAAGATTTGTGACTTTTTATTTAGGATTTAAATTTTAATTAAAAATTCATGTGCAAAATAATATAAAAAATATTGGGTCTACTGAACAGTCCTCCAGTAGTGATCTTTCACTGATAGAGACCTGAGAAAATCTGTTCCTATGGACTGAAGCCAGGGATCCCTTTAGTCTTGACCCTTTCCCTGACCTCAAATCTCAGAAAGAAAAAAAAAAAAAAAAAAAAACATAAAAGTAGTGCAACCCCATCTTTCAGCATGCTGCTCAGTGGCATCAGGTCTGTGTGTCTCTCTATTGTGTTCACACATGATTGAACACTGAACAAGCGCAGGCGAAATTCATTATTCAAGAGCATAACAGAGGTGAGTGAGTAAGCCGGAGAGCCACTCAATGTTCAGGATGATGTTTACCCTTGCTTAACGTTCTTGATAAGTGATAAGACACCGTAGCTGTCCCGCTGGGCCAGGGTCAGGGAGCATTTGTTTGTTTGTTTGATAGTTGTAATGCACCATTTAGTGTGGCAAAAAGAGGGCTTGCTTATGAGGAGTAAACAATATTGAACACGAATGCTGGGGGGAGAGAGAGAACGAGAGGGAGAGGGATAAAAGAAAGGGGGAGACTAATGGTAAAACAGTTACAGGTGATGCAGGGCTTGAATAAAAGTGATTGTTCAGCCAAAAATTTGATTCACATCATTTCAAAAATTTGATTCACATCATTCCAAACATGGATGACTTTATTTCTTTAGCAGAGCACAGAAGTCATACAAGTTTAAAACAAAAATTTAAAGCTATGGGTCAGAATGTTTGTAATAAAAAAAAATTTCAAATGTTTTTGAAAAAATGTATAAGTACTGTAACTTATGCTCACCAACTGCATTTATTTGATTAAAAATACAGTAAAAATACTAATATTTTGAAATATCATTAGAATAAAAACTTTTAAATTTTAATATATTTTAAAATGTTTTTCCTGTGAAAGCTGAATTTTCAGCATCATTACTCCAGTCTTCAGTGTCTCATGATCCTTCAGAAATCATTCTGTGCTGATTTGCTTCTCAAGAAACATTTTTTATTATTAGCAATGTTGAAAACAGTTTTACTGCTTACATTATTATTATTATTTATTATTATTATTTTATTTATTTATTTATTTTTATTTTTTTTTGTGGAAACCGTGATACACTACCATTCAAATGTTAAGTTGAAAGAAAGAAAGAAAGAAAGAAAGAAAGAAAGAAAAAGATGAAATACTAATATTATTCAGTAATTAAATGGATCTAAAGTGATGGAATAAAGACATTTATAATAAATACAGTTTTTTTTTACTTTCTGTTCATCAAAGAAAATAAACATCACGGTGTCTACAATATTAAATAACAAAAACTGTTTTTAACAGAAATAATATAAAGAACCATAATTAATAACTGATCATAAATAATAAATGATAATACTTGAGCCTCAAATCAGCATATTAAAATGAATTCTGAAAGACCATGTGACACTGAAGACTGAAGTAATGGCTGATGAAAATTCAGCTTTGCATCACTAAATTATATTTTAAATATACAGAAACAGAAAACAGTTATCTTACATTATAACAGTGTTTCACATTATTTATTTATTTATTTTTTACTGTATTTTTGATCAAATAAATGCACCTTTGGTGTGCAGACAGATTGTTTCTTCCAAAAACAATTGCACAACCATTTTCAACATTTGGCCCATGTTGTATATATAAAATATCCCATTAATATGAATTAAAATGATCAATTAACATTACAATTAACGTGCAGAGTTTCAACATCTGATTAATATAAGAACATAATATCATTATGTAGGACAAAACTAATGTTTTCAAATGTTTCTAACCTGATTATGAAACAGTCATTCAAAAACAATATTCCCTTTGAGGTCACGTCGGAGGCCAAACATCTCATTTTGCTCGAACTATATTCAAACAGACATTCAAGATGTAGGAAGGGATTTTAAAAAAGGTTCAGATTAGTGAAACAAGAGTTTGTGAAAGGTCAAGCTGTGGACATTAGGTCGTACACACACACACACACACACACACATACATATGCAGACACTGCACGGCCGGCGGTGCCACTCGTGGTTAGTGATATCATTATGGCAGTTTTGCGTGGAGGGATTAGGGCTCTCTCGCTAATGGAGAGTGACAGTGGCTCCTTGTTGCCGAAGCACACTGCCCCGGAACATTTGGAGGTGGGGTGCGCTGGGTGGGGGGCATCGGGGGGTGGCCTGTTCACCTCCAAAGCGCCAGTGTGCCGTTAGTAAACATTAGTTTAGCCCAACTCTTTTCCTCACTCTTGTGTGCCTGTGGGTCATCTGTATGTTTCTGATCATTGTATTATATCAGACACAGTAACGTGAATATCAAAATCAATAAAAGCCTGATCAGGTTTTTTGGTGGATTAAATGCATTCATTAATATCAAACTTTAAATTTAAATTATACATTACTAATAGTGCACAACAGAAATAATAGTATTTGACCAGGTAACCTGAGTGCATGCTGCTTTTTGATTTAGTTGCTGATTTACAACTAAAACACACTAAAGATGTAATGCTTTTGAGGAGTCTGCTGAGGTCTTTTCTGTCTGTGTTTGGCTGCAGGCTTTGACTTTGAGGATTATGAGGTCTCCATAGGGAACAGTCTTCTTAGGATGAACTGTTGGAGGAGGGGCTTCCATATGAGTGTTTTCTGGTCCACTAAGCAGCAGATACAAACACACACACACACATGCACTGACCCACTCTCGATCTCTATACGGTTGCTGGTATTTGATGCTGATTATTGGCAACTGCTGACTATATGGTGACTATTTCTGTCGCTCTTTCTGTCAAATTCTGTTCAGGTTCATTGGCCTAAATGCTGGAAAATAGATTTCAGGTTAAATAAAGAATTAATGTTACACATATATATATATATATATATATATATATATATATATATATATATATATGCTTGAAAGTTTGTGAACCCTTTAGAATTTTCTACATTTCTGCATAAATATGACCCAAAACATCATCAGATTTTCATATAAGTCCTGAAAGTAGACAAAGAGAACCGAATCAAACAAGTGAGAGAAAAATATTTACTTTGTCATTTATTTATTCAGGAAAATGATCCAATATTGCATATCTGTGAGTGGCAAAATATGTGAATCTCTTGGATTAACAGTTATTTTAAAGGTGAAGTTATAGTCCATCTGTGCAGAGGTGTTTTCAATCAGTGCACCTGTTTTATTCAAGAAACAGGGATCTATCAAAGTCTGATCATGTTTGTGGAAGTGAATCATGTCACGAACAAAGGAGATTACTGAGGACCTCGGAAAAAGAGTTGATGTTGCTCATCAGGCTGGAAAAGGTTACAAAACCATCTCTAAAGAGTTTGGACTCCACAAATCCACAGTCAGACAGATTGTGTACAAATGGAGGAAATTCAAGACCACTGTTACCTTCCCGAGAAGTGGTCGACCAACAAAGATCACTCCGAAGCAGAACTTGTAATAGTCTGCGAGGTTGCAGAAGTTCCCAGGGTAACTTCTAAGCAACTAAAGGCCTTTCTCACATTGGCTAATGTTAATGTTCATGAGCCCACCATCAGGAGAACACTGAGCAACCATGGTGTGCATGGCAGAGTTGCAAGAAGAAAGCCACTGTTCTCCAAAAAGAAAATTGCTTGCCCCTGTCTATCATGGCCTCCTAATAATCCCCATCCACTTGACTGGCTCTATGACTCTCTCTCCTCTCCACCTGTAGCTGGTGTGTGGTGAGCGCACTGGCGCAGTTGTCCTGTGGATGCTGCACACTGGTGGTGGTTGAGGAGAGACCCCCCACATGATTATAAAGCGCTTTGGGTGTACAGCAATACACAATAAAGCGCTATATAAATGCATCATTCATTCATTCAAAGATCACGTGGACAAGCCAGAGGACTATTGGAGAAAGGTTTAATGGATGGATGAAACCAAAATAGAACTTATTGGTTTAAATGAGAAGCTATTATGTTCAGAGAAAACACACTGCATTCCAGCTTAAGAATCTTATCCCATCTGTGAGACATGGTGGTGATAGTATCATGGTTTGGGCCTGTTTTGCTGCATCTTGGCCAGGACAGCCTGCCATCATTGATGGAACAATGAATTCTGAATTATACCAGCAAATTCTAAAGGAAAACGTCAGGACATCTGTTTAAGATAGCTGGGTATCAAAAAGCTGATAAAGTTTCTTCGGGTCAAAGCTTGAAATGAGGAACAAAGAGAAACAATTATGAATACATAGATTAGCTGTGAGCTGCACTCTTCTACATTAACATTAAGATTTTCGATCTCTTCCCACTGCGCAATAAATTCGCTTAAGTGGGTATCTTTCGCTTTCACATTTTGCTTAAGTGGGCATCTTAACGATGAACGGGTTAATAGCATTACGGGCTAATGTCAGGGAGGTAAAAGGGCCCTTATTGGACCATGCGCGTGTACCAGAGTGTACTGGGGGCTGTGGCGTGTTTCCTGGAGGAGCTGGATGATGCCATTAGGTTTGAGAAAATGAGCTCAGATCACTTAATTAGCAGTAAATAAGTGCTTAGCTGGACCGGGAAATCCAGTCAGGGTCAGAGGCTTTTCAAAGACTTGATTTGGGTTCAGATTTCCATCTGAAAGAGAACATCAATAGGAGCCACCCAAAACTGTTCCGCTGAGATGAGGCAGGGGAATTTATTGATAGTTATGTAATAATTATAAATGTCATTTCAAAATGCATATAAACTGCAAAAAGTGACATAACAGAACTGCATTATTTTCCTCCAAGCAGCAAGCATTGTTAAAGTGCATAAAAATGATAAACCTTTAGATATAGGCCTTTAGATGATAAACTGTCTTCCCCTAAAGAACTTTCCAATCATTCCAGTCATAGCTCTCTCGCTCTCTCTCTCTCTCTCTCTGTTTCCCTGCAACAGCTCAAACTCTTACACAATGTGTGAAACTACAGCTCTAAGGCACACACACAAACACACACACACACACACTACTAAACTGTTGTCATACATGTATGCATGCACACATACACATATACTGCATAACTTCCATACAAAATATCAAAATCTATGAATGAAGTACTACATCATATCAACACAAAAGACATTGCTGTGGATGAACATTTTATTTCATCTTCATATTCAAACAAGTTTCAGAAAACACCTTCACAAAACACAGAAACTTTACATTTGTAAGGGTAAAGCAAACTGCTCAATAAATTTAAAAACGCTTTACAAATAAATATCAGCAAACACAAATTGTGAGCTCAAAATCAATAAATAGTTCATCATTACAAATAATCGAAACATGAATTTCACAACATTAAAAGTTTTCTTTAAAATGACCATGTTTCACTCATGAAATTCTTATTGCATGGTGTGTCTATAAATAAATGTCCAGCTGATGCCTCCACTCCTCTCTGTCTCTCTCTCTCTGTATCTCTTGCCTTGGGCCATGACAGGATTGGTAACATCACTGCTCCCTTAACGGACTGTGACACGTGCAGTACCCAGCATTCCCTTTTCTCATCAGAATAGAGTAAGAATAAACAAAATAAAGGACCCCCATCTGAAGCTAGACAATGTATGACAGGAGGTTTAAGAGTTATAAATCTGGCACTTTCTTACATTTGGGTTTGTTAGTGTTTGTACATCAGCATTCTCTAAGTGAAATAGTAAAAGAGAGGATTCTCCCTAAAGTTTCACAGATACTGGCCACAATGAAGCAACCCACCTCCTTAACTTTATTCCCCTATTATAAATTCCTGGTGTAGTTGTATCTTGATGAAAAAAAAAAAAAAAACTGTAGCAATGGTAACAGAGATTCACGCATCTTTACCAGAAGATATTTGATACACATGTACACAAAATCTCACACACACATCACTGAAGAATAAAGGGACATGCAAACATTCATCACAGGGTTTGGAATAAGAGGAAATTTTGTCTATTTTAAATTAAAATCTCAAATTTTTTATCCTGAAATCCCATTTGTTTCCACTTTCTCCACAGTGACTGTATGTGTGTATATATATTTCTAATCTATTTTATTTATTATTATTTTATTAATTTACTATATTTTTTATTTACATAGATGACAAAAAGCATGAACAAATATAACGTTATTATAAAAAGTATATATAAAATTATAAAAATGTTAAGAAAATACATACAAATATTTATACCAACATGTGAAATAAGAATTGCAGATACTATATTGCAAATTATATTAATTTTGAAGTTGAATTTTATTCTTATTTGTTATTTTGATGATCTAGCAGAACTGAAAAAAGTATATTTTTAAATAATTTAAATTTGCTAGACCTTATTCACAACAAGGTAGAAACTGTGAAGCAAAACAGATGCAAACTTGTGATTTCAGGATAAAATTATGAGTATGTTACCACAATTATTCACACTCTTTTTCATTCTTTTTCTTCTCTCTCTCTCTCTCTCTCTCTCACACACACACACACACACCCACACACACAAACACATCAGGCACACTTGCTCAGCTCCCCCCGCACCAGCTGTTTGGTTGGTGGTTTTGGCTGTATGATCGATTGCAAGCATAAAGCGAGAAATCAGTCATCATGCAGTGCGACTGGACACCCACCTCACAGGTGTATTGTGGATACAGTTCCTGAGAGAGGTCTGTGGGGGGAACAAAAGTCCCACCCATTTCTTTAGCTGAAGAAAAGCTTTGGTAAGTTGTGCTGTCTGTGTAAGACGCCCACCTGAGGTCCTCCATGCCCACCTGAGAGCTTCCATACATGCAAGGCTGGTGCTGTGCGGTGTCCATACTGCAGGGGGCGCTGTGCACAGGGGTCGCCTCCGGAGAGAGCTGGTAGGTGAAGAGGTGGTAGGTGGGGTCATGAGTGGGAGGGGTTCCAGTGAGGGTGTGGTCACCTGCAGAGAGAAACACAAACCTGATTCAATCATTCCAGCAGATGAGTAGTAAATCAGCATAATAAGTATAGTAAATAAGCTCTAAAATGTGGATTTTTGCCTTAAAAGAGTTGCTCATTCTTTTGGGTTTGCATAACTGGTTGCTTAGAAGACTGCCACAGAGCTTTTGAATTAATAATGGTGTAGGATGCCAAAAGGTTTACAGAGTGCACTCTGTCACATGCAGAACAGGGTCTAGACAACAAAAACAATTGAGATTTTGGCTCCTAAACATTTAGGAGCTAAATTACACTGTAGAAAAATGAAAAAGGAACTGGTAGTTATCAGCCCGGAAATTATCTGTTAAGTTTATGGACAGTTCCTTTAACCCTACAACATAATAATATGCAATGCATATTTCAAAATTCATGCAGAACACCTTTAAAAAAGCAATACAGAAAATTCTTTCATATTAACACCCTAATTTACTGACTTCTCTGTCAAATTACATAACTGTTTATAACAGAGACTATGACTACTTAAATGTTATAAAATATGATGTTCCTTGTTATATTTGGTATACATTTTTCCAAAATAACGTTGTTACTCAAGTGACCCTTGACAGTATTTGTGTACTGTGATGTACTTTCATCTTTTTAGACTTTCAGCAGTCCATTTACTGACTGGTTGTTTATATGACAATGTGTAACTTTGTTTGGGTGACATGTTACAACAATTATCAATCAAAATTTTAGCTTCTCCCTCACCCAACTGGCAGAAATATTTTTTTATGAAACAGATAATGGTTGCCAGTCCATTTAGAATTGACTCTATGAACAGAGTATGTGTTTCTGCTGATCTCAGTGGCTAAAGCAAACACCCAAAAAAAATGTTAACAGCTTTAAACTATTCACTGACCGAGTAAGTCTGATTCAAATATGTGTTAGTTTAAGGCTGATTCCTGAATATTTTTGACTGACTGAAAAAGAGTTCATAAGAGTCATTTGTTCATGAATCTAACATCTCAACACGGTTTGGGTTAGTTGTTGCGTGCAGGAAAGAAGCAAATACATCATGTGCTACCAAGATATCTGACGAAATCCACACAAAGTTTTCTTGAGTGCTGCTGATGGCAAATAGATTTTAAATTATTGTTACATTTTAGAAGTGAGAGAATGAGCTGTCAATTATAAACCTTAGGACTACGTACCTAATTTTTTTGTTTGTAACTTTATTAAATCTCTTCAAAGAACATTGTTTAAAAAAAGCCCACAATAATTCCAAGTAACAGCCTACAAGAAAGGAAATTAAATTAAATTAAATTAAATTAGTAGTTTAAAGTAATTTAAAAAGTTTTAAGGCGCTCATCTTTTTCAGTTGCTTTAAAGATTTAAATTTCAAAAAAGTTAAATTCCACAAAAATGTAACTGTAAATTTACATTTGTGTAAATAAAACTTGCATATAATCAAAATATTATAACACAGAAATTCAACCTCTTTGTTTTGCACCATGTACCTGAAATGTCGGAGCAGGTGTAGCCAGGACTGGGCTTTTGTGTCACAGTGTATTCTGACTGAGAGAGACAGGAGTCAGGAGAGGGTGGAGCTGCACGCTGCCTTGCGGTACTACGTGGTACAAGTGGATACTCCTTACTGTGAATAAAGGGTAAAAATATGCATCAGATGCATTGATTCCTACAGCAGAGACCCAGACAATATTTAAGAAATTGGGAAAATGACATTTAAAGAAAGGACGCAAAAGATATATTAAGAATATTTCAGAAGCCCAGTGCACCAGGGAACTTTTAGGGGAAGAGTCACGAAACACTGGCACTAGAGTTGATGTATCAGGGTGTTAAAAGAGAGAGAGCAGGCTCATGATTTGCATTGGCACGGTGGGATGGCAAAGGGTAACGTATATCATTTGCACAGTACTGATCGTTTCTAATTGAATTTCTAAGCTAAGAGACAATTACAGTAGCTAAAAATCTTTTCTATACCCCCTATCCAATCTGACTCATTCCTCTTTCTCTCTGTTTTTTCACTTTCTCTCTCAAAAACGCATTTACTTAGACACACACACATTAGCCCCTCAGTGACCTCTCTGTGTGACAGTGTGTTGTGCCGCTCTGCTCTTAATATTGTTACACTATAAATATCCCTCTCTTGTGTGTCACATTCAATACTGTCAACATACAACGCAAAGCTTTGACTTTTATTCCTAAACCCTGCTAGTTAAAAGGACAACATATTCTCCATCTATCTGAAACAACAACATCAGTGGCTACGAGATGCAACACACAATGACATGCAGGCACATAGGACATGTATAAAATAATACAATACATTAGTGATTCATCATTACTCACATACAAACTCACGGTGCTGTTATGATCCACTAAAGTAAAATATTTGCATACGTATAAATGTTTAAAATATGTGTGTTCCACCTTGGTGTACGGGACATGCGATGCAATTCGATATCGTCATTTCCACGGAAACCTTTAGCAAATGGATTATTCTCAATCTTCAACTGAGTGATCTAAAAAAAAACAGAGGATTAAAAATTAACACTCTGCTGCTTTCTGCAAATGTATGCATTTTTTCGACGATCATAGGGGTCTTGCTGCTTACTGTGTGGTTCTGGTAGGACGTTACAGCGATGAAGGTCGTCTCAGGAAACGAGTGTGTGCAGAAACTTGTGTTACTGGAGCCAAAGCTGTTCCTCTCGTCTGCCTTCACAATGTGCAGGCGAGGCTGGTATTTATGCATGGAATTTAAAATGATCTGCAGCAAATAACAGGAAGAGATCTCCTGATCAACACATTGGTTACTTAAGGGTTTCTGCAGGTTTTTAAGAGAATTTAAAAAAAAAAAAAAGTATTGTATTAGCAACACTTCAAAATTTGGTTCGATTTACAAAAAAATAGCTAAATGCTTGAATACCTCTGCTCCAATCCATATTATACCTTCAGATCACATTGCAAAGGAACTGATGTTATTCCTCAGTATTTTTGTCTTGTTTTTCAGTGTAAATGTCTAAAGATTTTTAAATCAAGATATATTTACTTGAGAAGCAGAATGACAGGAGATAAGAAGTCTTCTTTCTGTGAAATGTATAAGTTTGTGATGGAAAAAAAAGAATAAAAAAAATTAACAAAAAAAAAAAAAAAAAAAACAAGTAAAAAACAACAGATATTTGTTCTTGTTTTAAACATAAACTCATTTAATTTTGTTCAACGTCATATCTTCATTTTGCAACTCAAGTAAATGTATCTTGATTTCAGGATGTCTAGAAATTTGTTTTGGAAAGGAAGACGAAAATACTGAGGAAGATATTAATTTAGCATTGCATGCAACATTGATTTTATGAATGTAAGACTTTCTGCTCTGATTTAAGACATTTTTAGAGCCTTATTTTATAGAAGGGTGAATTAAGACCCTTTAAAGACCCCTGTTCCATGTCCAGTTCAATCCAACTAAGCTGTAAACCAGTGGAGAGTTTAATTATGTTCATCAGTAAATAACCAATCAAATTTGACTGGAATCATCACTGACATGTCCGAAAGGATCCAGGTGGTTGTTGGTGAGTTTGAGCTTCTGGAAAGAGACGAGCTGTCTCATCCAGTGAGCTCCTGAAGCCGGTGAGTCTGGGTGCACATACAGTCGGCCTGGAATCGCCGGCTCAGCTTTACCACTGATGGACCTACAGAGCAGATAGGACACAAACGAGTTGATAAGGACTTTCTGTCTGCTCCACAATTCTGAGATAAAAGTTCAGTTTACAAAATAAACTTCTGTCTCAGACAAAGTTGAGTTTTTCTGCTTTGTGTGCATCCTCCACATACTGAACAATATTCACTAACCAGTAACCAAGGCTTATAATTGCATTATTCTTGCATCATTTCACACACAACAGAGCTCATTTGTATTTATGCTATGCATAACTTTCTCTTAGCATTCCTCCATTGATTTAGCTACACCTATCATTTTCAGTCAGTTACATTCAACAGCTCAATAACCTTTCATACAAACATTCAATCACCACTCAAAATCTTTTTAATTAAATGCCTAATTAATATTCATTGTTGAAAAAGAATCAAACATCTTTATAAATGTTTGCCTTACTATTAGGCCTACTTTATGTATTTTATAAGTATTATAATTTATATAAATTATCATAAATTACTTTCTTACCATTTGTTATCTGCAAACTTATACCGATGCTCGTCGGCTGAAATAATGTCCATCAGTAAGATATATTTTGCTTTGGGGTTTAAGCCTGTTACCTTCACTTTGTAGCTGGGAAACATTCGTCTGTAAAAGATCAATGATCCATTAGAGAGCCAACAGCAATATTCAAATAATAATGGTAGTAATAATAATAATATTAATACAGTGGAGTATTGTCTTGTTTGTCAACATTTTCCTGATCCATGAAGACATTGGATGTAATGACAGGAGGTATCACACATATTTAGAGAAATCAATTGTTTAAAATTTTCAGTTTTATTTAAAGTGACCCACTCTGGTTAAAAACACTAGCAAAATGGAAATAGATTTATTGGGGGGAATAAATCTTGGTACAGCAGCATGTTTGAATATGATGGCAAATTGTGCCCTATTTCTCCCTGTAGTCCACCAGGGGCTTTTCCCTGCCTGGAGAATTTTGTGTTGAAAATCGTTTTGATCCACAAATATTCAATAAAAAGAAATATGTATTTCTATCTTCATACATTGTGGGGTAGAAAAAAATAAAATTAAAAAGAGTCACTCACCGGCCAGCTTTGGTGATGATCATCTCTGTACTGACGTCATGAAATTTCGCCCACAGATCTCTCTCGTGCAAATAAACTTTGATTCCCTCCATACCCTGCGCGCCAGGATCGGCAACAAAAAATAAATAAATTACTACTGATTTTTATTTATTTATTTATTTATTTATTTATTATCTTTTCTGCCTAAATATGCTGACAAATGCAAACAATATAATAACATGATATTTAAATAAAGAATGAGTTTTAGGTTTAAAAAAAAAAAAAAAAAAAAACCTAATTACTACTGATTTTTATTTTATTTTATTTTTTTTACATTTCTGCCTAAATATGCTGACAAATGCAATAATAACATGATATTCAAATAAAGAATGAGTTTTAGGTTGTAGGTGTTTGTTTGTTTTTGTTTGTTTGTTTTTTTACCAGTGTTTTTAGTCCATACGAATCATAATTGTGAAAATAGTCGAGACTGGTTGTTAACAATATCGAATTTGAAAGCAAATTAAAAAGATTCGCGTGTACATTTTGTAGACAGACATATAACAAGAAATGATCTAAATACACTACGTAACAAATAATACACTCCTGTAATAGTCAGTGTGATGCTACAAAATGTCTATTTGCTTGTTATATGAACATTCATTCATTTGCAAATATGCCGTCTTCTTAGTGAATTTCCAATGTGCAATAAATAATTCCACTTAAAATTAAATAACTAGACCAATAGTATAGGCTAATAATAATAATAATAATAATAATAATACAATAATAAACAAATATTGACAAAAATTCTCACAGCAGAATTTTGGCCTCGCATTTAGCTGCACGTGCACGTTATGGCTGACCTGTTGGGAGAGCTGAGTTTGCGGCGGCGGAGACCCGGTTTTGCACCGACCGTGAAGACCGCAATCTTTCTCCTTCTCGAATCCCATCGCGGGGGAATCACCGCCGGAACATGACTGCTGAGATCCGGACTCTAAATTCGCCATATCCCCGACTGAGTTTAACTACGGTGAACTAAAAGATGCGCAACAGAAATTATAGAAATATTTTCACCAGGTGATCTTCAGAATTAGCCTAAATAAAAAAAATAATAAATAGCCTAAATAAATAAAAATTAAGAATTTAAAAAAAATTAATCCACATTAACTGTAATCAACTGATTTCTTTAAATTATTGTGTAGCTATTAAAGTAGCCCAGTAGATAAATAATTTTGCCTTGATACAATGATTTGCTGGTTCGCGTTTACAGCGATTTTTGCATTCGATGGAGAGAATTTTAGGACAGAACGCTTTGATTCTTAATGTAAAGCGTTTATTTAATATATAATAATAATATATATAATAAATATATATATATGTGTGTGTGTCGACTATCGGAAATTCTCGAATTTCAGGCTGCTATAACTATATTCATTTATTCCTACAGAATCCAATAACTTAGATTCACTTTAACTTTATATTTTCCTCGCATGTAGGCTACTTGGATTTTTGTCGTCTCTTACCTCATTGTTTAATGAGCTTTTCGTTGCTGACTTAATTTCGAAAAAAGGCAATTTTAAATTCGTCCCCACTGATTTGTTTCTCCAAGAGGCCTGTAATTTTAACCTCCCTTAATACAAATAAAAATATCTGCAAAAATATAGTTAGGGCGTTTTAATTTTGATTTTCCTCTCTCCTCAAACCCCTTTGCCGAGCTCTGCCCTTCTTCTTCTGCCGTGTCTCTCTTTTCTCCCTCCATCCATTCTCTGTCTCCCATTATGTGATGCTTTCTATGTCGTCACACGTTTTTCATTCACACACTCATGACACGCCATGTGTCCAAACTCACACACAGCGACAAAAATCACCATAAACACACACATTGCGCGAACACCTCTTGTCCTCCAAGATAAACCTGCTTGTTCCTATGCGCTTTCCAAATACAAATACAAAATTGATGAACCGTCCTAAATAGCGCAAGAAGAGAAATTCGCTGTACTCACATATCTGGCCACGAATTTACGCTTAGACTCCAAGTTTTTCGGTAAATACTCAGCGCTTCTCCGTCAACATCACTGCGCGCGACGGCTGCGCGCTGCGGGGTTAAAAGTTGAGGAGGTCGAGAGGAGGTAAGTAGGCGAGCGCTCTGTCCTCTCTCTCTCTCTCTCTTTCACTGCTCGAGTCCGTTTGTATTTGTTTGCTGGTGACACAAAACAACATTCCCTCAGTAATAACTTTGGAAATATCATTTGATCTATTTAATGAACGAGCCGCGTGACCAAGTACGCGCGTTCTCTGTCACTCATATAGTTCGCATTACTTCAAAACAGGCTTCCATAAATAAGACAAGTGGATGATAACAGGATAGCTTGCAGTGCAGAGCCGTGGGAACATTGCTCGTTAAGATAAGACTGAAATCCCGCAATCGTGTGGCGAGATAAAGTCAGGACACTTGCACGGAGAGCGCGGGCTCGAGACTCTGTTTAATGTGACTTGGACAAACGACTAGATGATTTATCAGTTGTTCTCACAGTTACTGAAATATTAATGACTTTATAATTGTTTCTGTGGAGTGACGGATAGGTAAATTTATTTCTCTTCGGATTCTGTGATCTGTCAGTCAGAATGAAGCTAAATAGAATCTTTAAACCAAACCTCAAACCATTTGCAATTTCCCAAACATTGCATATGTCTACCGATATTTTTAAATTACGTAAAAAATAAAAATATCAAAAACACAATGATTTTAAATGTAAGTTTCTTTTTAAATAACTGAATGAGTATTTATTTTACGAAAAGGTCTTACCTTTCAAACCGTAAAACTAATAAATTGCGCCACCTAGTGCGCGCATTTATTACTACAGTATTATTACAGTTTGTAAACGTTTAAATTCGTGACACTGAAATATCAAATATATTTGTTTGCAAAACCAATTTGACATTTTTTCGAATAAAAAAAATTAAAGGCAATTATTTAAAAATATTAAAATATAAAAAATATGAAATTGTATAAAAATGGAAAGATTAGACCACAAACTTGTGTGCAGTTTATACATGAAATATTTTACTCATCATTCCGCATTCAGACGAGATACAATCAGTATTTTCTCCTTCGTTAAGGCAAACGGCATAGACCTATCAAATCAAGCTCTGTCATCTCACTTCCTGCTCCAGTGTAAGCTGTAGGATAGTTAGGTGTATTATCTCTGATCTCGCTTAAGTAGCATGGAAAAGAAACATACTCCAAGACCAAACACACTGACCCACACAGATAAGCAAGCAACAACAAAAATATAGTTCAACAGGCTGATTGTTTGGGCCAATTCTACAGTAGCCACTTAATTAGGACTTAAGTGTATGCGCGTGTGTGTTCAGTCAAATCTAAAGGGCACTTCACAGATCTGTGTTCAAGCAGTCAAAAATGCTTCCTAACTGTAAACATGAACAAAAACCAAACATTTTATCACAACTTTAAAAAAAATTACCTAACTTTTCTACTCAGATCTTGGCTTTCACTCTGTCAAAAGACCCTGAAGAGATGAAAATTAATACAGTTATGAGGAACAAAAATCAACCTAAAACTGAAACCTGAGAAGAGAAACAAAAGAAAAAAAATCCAGTTGCCATTACAATGGCAATCTAAAGGGGCTTAACCCATATTCTATTTCAATCTAGCCATATGTCAGTAATTAGATTCTATAACAAAACTAATGTGTTAAAAAGTCATAAACATCTCTCGTACCTTTAAGTTTCACAACAAACTTGAAAGCAATAAAATCCAGTATTAGATCTTTCATTATAAGCAGGGGCTGTCATCTAATTGTTGGTTTTAAATTGTTTCTAAAGCAGAAATAACAGACAGCAACGTTCAAATGAATCCTCAGTCTAACATGCAGGTAATATTTATATACCCTAGAGTGACGGGTGAAATACAGTGAGTGGAGAGTGAATGGAAATCAAGATTTTAGGAGTTGTTACATATCACAATACCCTTGGGAATAAAAGGTGAGTCAGCACATGCAGCAGAAAGAGGGAGCTGTGTGTAGCACAAAGGCCTTTCGTTCTTTTCATTCACTGTCCAGAATATGTCTTCAGTTAAATGGTGCATGTATGGGACTCTTATAAAGGAACATGGCTTAATAGAGCCAGCAATGGTTCTCCATCATATGAGTTTGTACACATTGATGGCGTGTGTGAAGACATGACGTGTGTGTGTGTATGTATGTATGTTTGTGTTATAAGGGGACATGACTAAACAAGTATGAAACTGACTCCCCATTATGTGTTCGTCTAATGGCTTCAGCCAGGATCATAGAAATGTCGATCACCTGGAAAGGAAAAGAGAAATAAATTAGTCAACATGCTCTGAGTAATGAGGAAAAAAGAAACCATTTCTACTCTATGAAAAACAATCAAATCAGAAATAATATGCCAGACGTTAATACCAGATTACCACTCAAAAGTTTGGAATCAGTACAATATATATATTTGAAAGAATTTAAATGATTTTATTCAGCAAGGATGCAATAAATTGCTGTCATTTTGAACTCCCTATTCATCAAAAAATCCTGGGAAAAAACAAAACATCACCATTTCCACTAAAATAGCTGTTTTTAACAATGATAATAAGAAGAGCTTCTTAAGCATCAAATCAGTATATAAAAATGATCTCTGAAGCATCATGTGACACTGAAGACAGAAGTAATGGCTGCTAAAAATTCAGCTTTCCATCACAGTAATAAATTCTATTTTAAAACATATTAAAATAAAAAACGTTATTTTAAATTCTAATAGCATTTTACTATATACCTGCTTTTACTGTATATTTTGGATAAGATAGTATGTATCCTGGACGAGCTTTTGAACGGTAGTGTATATGTATCAAAAATGTGTTGTAAAATTGTGAATCCTTGATAGACTTGCATATCATCACTGATTTCCCAGTTCACTTTGATTCAGATTCACAAGCTTGATATTCAGTTCTGATTTTGAAATATACAGTATAATGTGCAATTATTACATAATCATGTGATTTTCTATATTACACTAACAACATTTAATTATTTTTATATTATATAAAAGTTCAATATTTTAAAAACTTTTCCATTTACTTAAAATAGAAACAAATAGAAAATAATTATTCAGAAATTATGACCCAGCTCTAAATCACAACATAAATTTCTATAAGATAAATGTCTGTGCCTGAATCTTGTTGCAGTGTTTGATTTTGTCCTCCTGTGGAATTGTGTTGGTGACCACAACTGCCTCAAAGTTGGCATTGTTGATCCGAGAAATGGCTGGCCCGGAGAAGATACCATGAGTCAAGATGGCGTACACTTTAGTGGCTCCCGCAGACACCAATCTGAGAGAAGACAGAGACACACAAGCAATTAAACAAACAGGCAGACACATGGAGGCATGAGGCCTGACAAATCAGCAGGATAATCATGAATGTGCATATGTTTGAGTGTGAAAGCGGTCATGTATCATGCGTGTCCTCACTTGTCAGCCGCGTGACATATTGTCCCACACGTGTCTGCCATGTCATCCACTAAAATCGCCACTCGGTCCTTCACGTCCCCAACCAGCACCATACGATCAACCTCATTGGCCTTCTTCCGCTCCTTATGGATTAAGGCAAAGTCCACATTCAGTCTATCTGCGATGGATGTCACTCTAATAAAACGAACACAAGATTCTTAAGCAACATTCTGTACAACAGCAGTAAATGATCATGAATGCATTCAGGCTTCTCTGCAAGTGTCGCATACACACACCACAGAGAAGCCACATGCGCAAAAGTTACAGTAAAAACACAAGTACAAACACCAGTGTGCATAAGCTCACTCACTCGCTCACTTGAGTGTCTTAAATGGTTACAAAAGGGGGCGCTGTAGTCCAAATCACATGACGTAATCAGCATGATTAAATTAGCCAAGCTTTAAAAGGCTTCAAACAGATTTACAAAAATTGCCCACCACTATAATATAATGCTAAAGGTTTAGGCCAAGCCATCCACTGTTAGCAGAGTCAAACACTCACACATAAACACACAAAAAAACCTGACATTTCTTTACCCTCCACACCTAAAAGAGTAAAACACACTCATGTCCATCGTCTTCAAGAGCCTGAACAACATTATAAACTACAATTCTCCAGGTTTAACAACCTGAAAGGGTTACGCTGCCACAAAAATCAAATGATATGTAGTCCAAAACTCAAAAATATGATAAAATACATTCTTTTAAAAGACCTTTTAAAACATAATGTGAAAAGAATAAACAAAGAGAAATCTGAATGTGAAACAAGAGTTACACTGAATTAAGGAAAGAAATGAAGGAAGAGGAGAATGGGTCTCATTCACTAATAGTTGTGTGAATTATTCACGTTTATACACAGAAAAACTTTCTGTAAAAAAATTCCACCTAATTCACGACACGTGTGTGCAGACTTCAATTTGTTCTTAACCTCATTGTAATGTCAATGAATTTGGAGTACTTTAAATTGGCCACCGCATGCCTGAGGTTAGCCATTTGTACAAAGCCTTCTGCACACTGCACGATTTTACCAATCCTGTAAGATCATTACCAATCACACTGTGCAACATGGATCTAATAAACTTGGGTACGACATGCATGCAGACAGTACGATGATGACACCTAGTGACTGGTAGGCTACAATGCAAATTACTATTAAGAATAGAATGAATCGTCATTAGTATGCGCTAGTGGTAAACAAAAAGAGCATAACGAAGCAGAGTTTGGCAGTTGTACTTATGTTTGCTGAAAAAAAGAGGAATCTGTGAAAAAGGAAGTTCAGAGAGTTTGAGGTAAGCAGTTTTAAGTTTTAGCGCCATGTTGTGTTGATCAACATGCCATTTCATGTTGCATTTTTATTGGCTGGTCAGTAAACGTGGGTTGTTGCTGCAAACACACTGTTGTGATGCTGAATTTCTGACATTGTCAGAAAATGATCGCAGGCTATCTTTGGTCACAAGACCGTGACAACGGCTGTCTTTAAACCTCTCTCACTACAACACAGGACCACCGTTTAGGAGACACGATCACAGAAATTGCCACGATTGTTGTTTCACAATGCCTTCGTCTGGTACAGCAGAAAATTGTGTGTAGAAGGCTTACAACACAACCAAACCATTTCCAAATAAGGGGTTTCTGCGGAGGTTTCAGTTACTCTCAATAAATATGGAAAAATTAGACCACTTTTTTTTTTTTTTAACTGGTGATAAAATGTTTTATATTTAATTATTTAAAGATTTAAAACCCATATAAATTTTCATCTTAATATGCTTATAAGACGACAAAGAGTATATGATTTTTGTGTTTGTGGGGTATCAAGTGTTCCCATATTTTTTCGTAAATTTAAATTCACGAGAAAAAAAGAAAAGAAAAGAAAATTAAAAGAAGAAAAAAGAAAGCCATTGATGAATTATGATTTGGTCATAAAAACCTTTACACACAGGTATCACACACATTTGTGTGCATGTCTGGTTAGTGAACGAGACCCAATGTTTTTGAGAGACAGAAAAGGAACAAAAACATACCTCTTGGCTCCACCGGCATCAGGAGAAACAATGGTGCAGTTCTTCCATTCATTGATGTTTTCTTTTATCCATTTGAGGACTGCCGGCTCAGCATACAAGTTATCAACTGGGATGTCAAAGAACCCCTAACAACACACAAACACATCCACTCAAATTCAAACCATAAAAAACTTTCAGTGTCCAAGTCTCAACAATAAAATGCAGAAGAAATTTAAGGCGCACCCAGTTCTACTCAGGCCTGACTGTAGGGTTATGTCTGTGATCTCTGTTCATGAGAGATAAGGGTTTGTTTTGAGCTCGTTTGGAGGAAAGGCGCTGCACTGTTTGTACCTGAATTTGAGATGCATGAAGGTCCATAGTGATGATGTGGTCTGCTCCGGCTACAGACAGCATGTTGGCGACCAGCTTGGCTGAGATCGGAGCCCGACTCTACAGACAAAATTCTTACTCATAAACATACACTCATAAATAAGTAACATCACAACCACTAACCAGATACACATCTACAGTACGATAGAGAAGGGCTAAACAAGCCTAATTAGCCATGCCAGAAAACACAAGCCAACACCACAGAAGAATGACTTACAGAAAGTAGCCCACATGGATCCATCAACAGTGGTGCGGTTAATTTATGATTAACTGTGTGTACGTGTTAATAAGCAAGCTGTTCCCCTCACCCCCACCTTGTCCTTCTTGTCCTGCCGAGCGTAGGGGAAACAAGGGATAACCGCTGTGACTCTGGAGGCCGATGCAATCTTACAGGCATTGATCATGATCAGCAGCTCCATAAGATTGTCGTTTATTTCGCCACAGCCACTCTGGACAATATAGACATCTTCTCCACGCACACTCTCTCCTATCTCCACACTACAAAAACACACACACACACACACACACAAGGCTGAGTCTCAGTCACTAAAGTTAGTGCACTATAAATCTATACTTGTCTGCCTGATTAGAAGGGTGTATCTGATTTGAGTTGATATTTAATGTCACCACTGGGGTTCAGACTCTTATCCATTAAAAAGCAAACTGAAACTATTGCGTCAAAAACCTGACTGCATTTATCGCATGTCAACTGCAGATAAAGAGTGTGAGACACATTTTATCTTCTAGGGTCACAAGGCTTCCACTCATCTTGAGTTAAATGTCAATTATATAAACACAGACACCAGGGCCAACATTATATTTTAATATTCGATATGAAAGTGGTCGTGTACCTGCATATTGCTTCTTTTAGCTACAGAAGTGAAACTAATTCTTTTAAAAAATAATTATGAATAATAAAAAACCCAGCAGCAATTCACGAGGGTACATTTTAATAGCGTTAAAACTCCTCACGTGGCAGAGGAGGCCAGACAGGACGTTTAAAATTAGCATTAGCTGCCTCGGAGTCACATGCTTAATGCAGGTGCATGCTGGGAAATGGAGTCTGATGCCTGTACGAGGCGCATTGCGCCAGATGACACCTTCCAATTCATAAAACTACAAACTAAAAAAAAAAACATATGGTTGCCATGTGTTTACCATTCCGTTTACCCTAGCCAAAACATTTCGGGAAATCATGGTTTCAGTTGCAAATCTGACTGTAAATAACTCACCAGGTTTCCTGATTGCTGAATTTTTTGGTGACCACTTTCCCCAGTTCGAGTCCCAGTCGGTCCGCGATCTTCTGCGACAGATCCGGATGCGAACTGCCTGAAAATATCTTAATGTTTGGCATTCTGGGCTGATCCGTGGTGCCTATAGTGTCGGGATGGTGTACAGTGTTTTTTAAAAAAAACACTGTAAGCTAAAATGACCTCTTCTAAATCAGTGTTTAACCTCAGTAAGTAAGTGAAGAGGGCTTGGTGCCGGTTGTCTCTTCTGAATTGGATCCGTCCGCGCAGGCAGAAAAGCCACTAGTATGTACCATCGTAGCCCCGCCTACTTCAGTTAAACACGCCCATAAACTGTGGCGGGCGTCAATTTCGGCGCTATGATTGGACATATTTCTGCGGGCTAGATGACTGGCAGCTAAACAGACACATGCACGCAACACACTTTATAATGTTCCAGTTTACAGTTTCAATAAAGTGTTCCAGCGTTTCGCTTGCGTTCGTGCACACTCGGTCAAAAATGACATTGCTTAATTTAGTTTTAGATAGGGGTTTTTTTACCTTTATAAACACCGGGACCACTAAACAGTCTTACAGCCAACTAGATTTGCTAGATAACTTTTTTAAATCACTTTCATTAAGAACAATGTAACAACTCGTTTGATAGTTAGAAACCAGTTAAAACATAGAAATCTTATGTCTAAAAGTCTAATGTCAACAGGCTTTTATTAAAATTGTCTTGTGTATCATATACAGGTGCATCTCAATAAATTAGAATGTCGTGGAAAAGTTCATTTATTTCAGTAATTCAACTCAAATTGTGAAACTCGTGTATTAAATAAATTCAATGCACACAGACTGAAGTAGTTTAAGTCTTTGGTTCTTTTAATTGTGATGATTTTGGCTCACATTTAACAAAAACCCACCAATTCACTATCTCAACAAATTAGAATATGGTGATATGCCAATCAGCTAATCAACTCAAAACACCTGCAAAGGTTTCCTGAGCCTTCAAAATGGTCTCTCAGTTTGGTTCACTAGGCTACACAATCATGGGGAAGACTGCTGATCTGACAGTTGTCCAGAAGACAATCATTGACACCCTTCACAAGGAGGGTAAGCCACAAACATTCATTGCCAAAGAAGCTGGCTGTTCACAGAGTGCTGTATCCAAGCATGTTAACAGAAAGTTGAGTGGAAGGAAAAAGTGTGGAAGAAAAAGATGCACAACCAACCGAGAGAACCGCAGCCTTATGAGGATTGTCAAGCAAAATCGATTCAAGAATTTGGGTGAACTTCACAAGGAATGGACTGAGGCTGGGATCAAGGCATCAAGAGCCACCACACACAGACGTGTCAAGGAATTTGGCTACAGTTGTCGTCTTCCTCTTGTTAAGCCACTCCTGAACCACAGACAACGTCCGAGGCGTCTTACCTGGGCTAAGGAGAAGAAGAACTGGACTGTTGCCCAGTGGTCCAAAGTCCTCTTTTCAGATGAGAGCAAGTTTTGATTTCATTTGGAAACCAAGGTCCTAGAGTCTGGAGGAAGGGTGGAGAAGCTCATAGCCCAAGTTGCTTGAAGTCCAGTGTGAAGTTTCCACAGTCTGTGATGATTTGGTTAAATGACCATGGTGTTGGTGTGCTTGACTGGCCAGCAAACTCACCAGACCTGAACCCCATAGAGAATCTATGGGGTATTGTCAAGAGGAAAATAAGAAACAAGAGACCAAAAAATGCAGATGAGCTGAAGGCCACTGTCAAAGAAACCTGGGCTTCCATACCACCTCAGCAGTACCACAAACTGATCACCTCCATGCCACACTGAATTGAGGCAGTAATTAAAGCAAAAGGAGCCCCTACCAAGTATTGAGTACATATACTCAATATACATATACTCAGAAACTATGGACTCTCTCTTTTCTAGCACTTTAGATACAGTTGCTCCTTTACGCTTAAGGAAGATCAAAGAAAACAGTTTGACTCCGTGGTATAATGAGCACACTCGCACCCTAAAGAGAGCAGCCCGGAAAATGGAGCGCAGCTGGAGGAAAACAAAACTAGAGGTATTTCGTATAGCTTGGCGGGAAAGTACCCTATCCTACAGAAAAGCATTAAAAACGGCTAGATCTGATTACTTTTCGTCTCTTCTAGAAGAAAACAAACATAACCCCCGGTATTTATTCAATACAGTCACTAATTTAACGAAAAATAAAGCATCAACAGGTGTTGGCATATCCCAAGAGCACAGCTGTAATGACTTTATGAACTACTTTACTTCCAAGATCGATACTATCAGAGATAAAATTGTAACCATGCAGCCGTCAGCTACAGTATCGCATCAGATCCTATAGATCTGATGCGATAGTCAGCACTATAGATCCCCTGAGGAACAATTCCACTCATTCTCTATTATAGGAGAGGAAGAATTGTATAAACTTGTTAAATCATCTAGACCAACAACATGTATGTTAGACCCTATTCCATCTAAACTACTAAAAGAGCTGCTTCCAGAAGTCATAGATCCTCTTTTGGCTATTATTAATTCATCATTGTCATTAGGATATGTCCCCAAAACCTTCAAATTGGCTGTTATTAAGCCTTTCATTAAAAAACCACAACTTGACCCCAAAGATCTAGTTAATTACAGACCGATCTCAAATGTCCCTTTTCTGTCAAAGATACTAGAAAAGGTAGTATCCTCACAATTATATTTCTTCTTAGAGAAAAATGGTATCTGTGAGGAATTCCAGTCAGGATTTAGACCGTATCATAGTACTGAGACTGCTCTCATTAGAGTTACAAATGACCTGCTTCTATCATCTGATCATGGTTGTATCTCTTTATTAGTTCTACTGGATCTTAGCGCTGCGTTCGACACTATCGACCACAAAATTCTTTTGAATAGACTAGAAAACTTTGTTGGCATTAGTGGAAGTGCCTTAGCATGGTTCAAATCGTACTTATCTGACCGCCATCAGTTCGTAGCAGTAAATGAAGAGGTATCATATCGATCACAAGTGCATTATGGAGTACCTCAAGGCTCAGTACTAGGGCCGTTACTTTTCACGCTTTACATGTTACCCTTGGGAGATATTATCAGGAGACATGGTGTTAGCTTTCACTGTTATGCTGATGATACTCCGCTCTATATTTCTTCACGGCCCAGTGAAACACACCAAATTGAGAAACTAACGGAATGTATAGTCGATATAAAAAACTGGATGACTAGTAACTTCTTACTGCTAAATTCTGAAAAAACAGAGGTGTTAATTATCGGACCTAAAAACCCCACATGTAATAACCTAGAACACTATCTAACACTTGACGGCTGCTCTGTCAATTCTTCTTCATCAGTTAGGAACCTAGGTGTGCTGTTTGATAGCAATCTTTCATTTGAAAGCCATGTTTCTAGTATCTGTAAAACTGCGTTTTTCCATCTCAAAAACATATCTAAATTGCGACCTATGCTCTCAACGTCAAATGCAGAAATGCTAATTCATGCGTTTATGACCTCAAGGTTAGACTATTGTAATGCTTTACTGGGTGGTTGTTCTGCACGCTTGATCAATAAACTACAGTTGGTCCAAAATGCAGCAGCTAGAGTCCTTACTAGAACCAGGAAGTATGACCATATTAGCCTGGTTCTGTCAACACTGCACTGGCTCCCTATCAAACATCGGATAGATTTTAAAATCTTGTTAATTACTTTTAAAGCCCTGAATGGCTTAGCTCCTCAGTACTTGAGCGAGCTCTTATCACATTATAGTCCTCCACGTCTGCTGCGTTCTCAAAACTCTGGCCATTTGATAATACCTAGAATATCAAAATCGACTGCGGGCGGCAGATCCTTTTCCTATTTAGCGCCTAAACTCTGGAACAATCTACCTAACACTGTTCGGGAGGCAGACACACTCTGTCAGTTTAAATCTAGATTAAAGACACATTTCTTTAACCTGGCTTACACATAACACACTAATACACTTCTATTATTCAAATCCGTTAAAGGATTGTTAGGCTGCATTAATTAGATCAACCGGAACCGGGAACACTCCTCATAACAAACGATGTACTCGTTACATCGTAAGAAGAATGGCATCTACGCTAATATTTGTCTGTTTCTTTCTTATTCTGTTTCTCAGCCCGTGTCCGGATCAGATGGTGGATCGGCGCCGGGAGATGATGTCTGCGACCCTGATCGTCAGCGGAGGCCGGACACCTGGATGAGCCCCAGGGACATAAGTGTCATATATATATAGGCTATATGCAGTTTAAATATTAACAAACATTTGCAATGACCCTACGCTTCATACAACATGTAAATTATGTCTCCAGTGCAGCTGGTTTATCTAGTTTTTAAGTGAATTCTTATAGTGGGGAAAAACATATGGTTGCTATAGTAAATAATGCACTAGTGGTAAAAGAGGTGTCGTCTGTGTTTCTAGGACTGCTTTCTGTTGTATAGTTGGCAAAAAAAAAATAAAAAAAAAACTGCCATCAAAACTGATTTTACAGTGAGATAGGCAAATTATTTTTGGGGTTTGGTAGCAGACAGCTACGCAGAGAAACAATGTAGGAAATCGGAGAATCTATAGCCTAAAGCCTGATCAAAGTAGATTTGTTCATGTTTCCACAAACAAAAACGAGTCAGTACTGAAACGAGTGATCAAAAGCTTTTTAATTAATATTTATTCCATAAACATGATTACAAAACTCAGCAAGTTACCAATATTACATTTGTCACCATACAGGCTTGATCACAAATATTTCAACTTTTGTGACAGATACAACAAAAACAAAATACTAGAATAATTTACATGAAAATCTATAAAACAGCAATGAGATCACAAATTAGTGTTATTGTTCCACTGTCTGTTTTCATGGTTTCTTTTTTTATCTTTAAATTAATATATTTTAACTAGAGCACAACACTCTTACAACAAGATTGGTCCAATTACAAAAACTCTCAACAAAGAGTCACAGCTTGCTCTCCTTCTCTCTCCTTTACAATAGTTTTTTATTTATTTTTATAGTATTTTCAATTTTTGGCTTTAAAACAAACAAACAAAAAACAAATAAGAGAGAGAGAAAGAAAAAGAAAGAAAGAAAGAAAGAAAGAAAGAAAAAGAAAACATCATGGCAATTAGCAACCTTTTCACTTGCTGAAAAGGGAAAAGAACAAAGCCACAGTAAGACCGACCTCACATCACTTTCTAAGAAAAATATACACTTAGAAAATATGTTACAAATTGGCACAATGAAAAATATACAGGTCATTATTTTTTTCCTACATCAAGAGTTCATTGAGAATCCACCTGGAGAAGACAGACCAGGCAGTAGAAAGAGTTTCTTTTTTTCCTTGATGAAAAAAGGCAAAAGTAGTTACAAGTAATGTAGTGTCAAATAAATCATGAAAAAAAAAATACTTCCAACTTGACAATATAATACATTCATAAATAGGGCACAATTAAGTTTTTGATATGCCTGTTTAACTTTACATGATGCACTTATAGGGGAATAACACTGTTTAAGAACTTTTCAAAAATATGAACGCTTCGGTCAGTGCAGGGGATGTGTGCAGTTTTCAGTGGTGTAAAACTTTGCTCTCAAAGTATGAAGAAGAGCACCCTGCACTGGCATCACAGATGTCCTGCAGGTTTAGCAACTGTAGTGCTACGTAAAAACAGTACAGCAGGGGGCAGCGCTGAGAACAGCTTGAGTTTGTATGGCGAGATGGGCAGCTGAGGGAATGAGATGTGAGTGCAGTTGGGTTCCCTGAGCCAACGGACCTGAACCAACTGTGTTACATCTCCATTCGCTCAGCACAGAAAGAAATCATTTGGACAACCAACTTATTTTCTAATATTTCCTGGTCTTTTGCTTGGTGAGGTTGATTTGGCTGGGAAGGCCCTGAAAATCAAGAGGTTTTCAGAGCTCACTTTTGAATTGCACCACCAGCTGTGGAATGTCACTCATCAGCTGCACCTGTTTTCTTCAACATTTCAACACTCCAATAATTTCACCTTAATTCATTCACAGCAATGTTACAGCATTTGCACAAGTACCCACTAAACTTTGAAAATGGAGGAACAGTTCTCAAACTACAGTTGTCAATTCAATGTAGTGTTGAACAACTCAAAAGTGTTTCACACTCTGTGAAGGTAAGGGCACAAAATCAAAAAGAAAATATTTCTTTTCAAATAGGTTTTCACAAAAGAGGGGATCCAGGGAGTAGCAGAAAAAAAAGATCCTGAAGCAATGTTGTAAACAGCACATGGGGGTAACCAAGTTGGCATCTTTCCCTCTTTTTATAACACAACAAATAACATTCCAACAGCAATAGAAAAACAATGGTTTTGAGATCAGGTTAGAAAAAACAGGCGAGTCAGAAAAAGTAATACAGGGGATCAGCATTCACAGCACATATCCATATCATGTTTTAAATGCATGCATATCACTAGCAACAAATTAGAAAACTTTCAAAAAATATTTGGTCCTGTTCTTAACTAGTTTGGAGGGTTGAGGTACAGAGAAATATATTTACCGAACTAGAAACTTGGGGACGTAAACGAGTTAGAATGCATTGTATGTCTTGTTATAAGAAGGAATGATCATTTTCTTACCTTGTTACACACGAACAGTGATCTTTTACCATCCAGAAATACATCAGAATGAAAGGCAACCAATGTTTTTCTCTGCCATTATAGCACTTCAGCTTCCTCCCACCAATTCTCGTCATGCATCTCTCACTTCATGCCTCTAAACTTGAACTAGCCAGGAGTGTAAAACACAGAAAATAAACCAACAACATTTTTCTTCTGATTGTTGAGATGACTCTTCGCCGCTAGCTGTTTATACAGATGTGATGCAACAGGAGTGAATCTCAGATTAACAACTCCCCCCCCCCCATCCCAAGCACACACACACTCCTCAATCACTGCCACATTATAAAACAGCAAATATTTATGTAGATAAAAATGTCTGTACATTTAATTGTTCATAGTTTGGCACATTAATTTAAACATGTTTGATATAATCTTGTTTTGTAAATAGTGCATATGTTTGTGTACAACAGCATTTTGATACTGGCAGGAGGAGATTCACTGGAGAACAGATGAATGAACCCCCTTTTCACAACTTATAAACAAACAACAATGAAAAAAAAATCTCTTGTGAAATTTCAGAACCTCAGAAAACAAAAGCATCTCAGTCAAGATGCTTTCTTTTAGCTTCTCAAAGCCCAGTGTTCTGAGGGGTTGGCACAGAAATGAGGGGAAACGATTCTTAGCACAGAATACTACACATGACCTTTGACCCCTGAACAGAAGGCAACCATTTGCTGAGAGACAGAGCAGGGCGCTGGGCTCGGTCTAAACCATGGTTCTGTGACACCGATTTAACACATACAGTGTTATAGCTGCAACGGAAAACAAAAAGACAAAAAAATTGATATTTAGATATACACCACACTAAAAGAGAATCCAAAGACTTTCAAGGCATTTTTCTTCTTGGAAAACAAACCAAACGCAAATAAAAACAACTGAAAATTTGTCAGATAAAAATGCAACAAAGCAGCAATGGTGAGTAGGGTGCAGCCATGACAGTGAGACTTCAGTCAGTCTAGTAGGTAGTTTAGCAGGGCTGACATGCAGGATGTGCCTGCCTTCCAGTAGGCCAGGCAAAGGATTGTGGGTAAAGTCGGTGCCATGCAGCTCTGAAATGTGGAAAGGATTTTAGGAGGATTTGGCAGGGTGCGAGGGAAGGGAACGGAGAAAGAGAAGGGGCACATTGCAGAGAGAAAACATTACCTCCGTTTCTCGACCAAAGCGGTCAGTGCTACTCCTTTTATGTCCCTTTTACCCGCTAAGAGTTCATCGCGGGCGAACTTAGCACTGCTTTTGTGACGATACATTTTTTTGTGGGCCGGACAATGTGGAAGTGGGAGACAGTCCAATCCGAGGGTAGGAAAGAAGCCTGGTGGGAGAAGTTTAGGCAGTGCTTTACCACCACGCCCAGCCCCTTTCTTCCCTCGACCTCCACCTGAGGCACCACCCCGCTTTTTAAGGTCAGCAGCGCTACCCAGAATCTTCAGTGTCTGGCTCTGGAGGGCATGTTGTCCAGGTGAAAGACAAGGCCCCCAAAGAGGCTCCACAGAGGCCCTCATGAAACGCTGTACCTCAGCCATGCCAGACACTATATTGGACAGGATGTTCGATGGTTCCTGGAATTCTCGTTGGTCATCGTTTGACAGTCCCCCAGTAATAGGCCACTCCCCCTGAGCTCCAATTAAGCCAAGCGATGGGGTAGGGGAAGAAGCGCCACTTCCTGACCCTCCGCCACTTTTGGCTGCTTTTCCCTCTAGCAAGGCTTTGATCTTCCGCACAGAACGAGAACCCTGACGTGGAAGCTTTACTTTCTCTCCTTTCGCCGTTTTAGCAGTTTTGGTCTTTTTGGTGCCTTGTCCGTTTTTCCCACCTTTTTTCGTCGAGCCTTTGTGATCCCTCAGCCCTACTTCTTCCTCCTCCGTGTTGAAAGAGTGTATCTGAAGGAGGTGTGGGTTTCCGTCTTGATTAAGCTGCGGGACAACTCCACAGTTCCACTGTACGTTTGCTTCTGCTGCTTCCGAGAATTCTCCAACTTTACCACAGTTCCCCAGCAGTTGAGGGGAAGAGTTAGGTGTGTCTGGTGGTGACATCTCAGAGAGCGATGAATGGCGGAACTTGTCAGGGGTAAAGTTGGAGATATCTAAGAGGTCGGTTGACTCTCGAAGTGGAGTGACCTCCTCTAGACTTTGCTGAAGGACGAGCCGTGGGCTGCAATGCGGCAAGAAGCCATCGTTGATCTCACCAATCTCCTCTTCCCTCTCCCTTTCTCCCTCTCTCAGGCTGAGTGAGCTGTAGTTGCTAGAGGTGGCAGAAAGTGACCCCAGGGAGTTAAAGCTTACCAGTCGCCCTACACCACTATCACTCTGAGAGCCAGCCGGATTCAAGCCATAATCAGCATCAGGTTGGGACTCTTCATATGAGATCCTGCACCCTGATAGAGACACTTGCCCAAAGCCTGTGACATTTGTGCTATCCCCTGGTAACACAGGCAACGGTGTGGGAAAGCCCGATGGCATCATTGGCGACTGGGTTGGGATGTCTGGGGAGAAGGGCAGCTGATCAGCAGATGGTTGGGATGGCCATGAAATGGGCTGGTTTGGTTCAGTAAGGTTTGGCTCAGTATAATGCGTGTGGTGGGGCCCATGGTTCATAGGGGAAGGAGAGTGAGGCAGCTCTGATTCAGAGGGAGGAGAGAGAACACAGCTCTGGACTGGCTGAAGTGTGGGATTCTGTAGCCCTGGATGGAAATAGTTGATGTTAGCAGTGCTCGATGACTCAGAGGCTTCGAGAAGAGTTTGCAGGTATCCCCCGGGGAGGAGTTCAGCATTTCCATCAGCCCCTGGAGCAGCTGGGGTCAAAGTGCATTTTTTGGGGTCATTACTGGAGGTTTCATTTGTGGCAATACCTTCCAAAGAGTTACTAAGGTTTTCTGGTAAACACGGGCTGCACTGCTCAATCTCAGAGGCTTCTGGGACTTCCTGTGTCTCAGCCTCTTTTAACTTTTTCAACCGAAGTCTTGCTTCACTTTTGAACTTCTTTATCTTCCCTGTTTTACCCGCCTTTCTTCTTTCCTCTCTCTCCTGCGTTCTGCTTTTAGCCCTGGCAGTGTGCGTAACGGAGGTAATGCCCTCTTTTGGTTCCTCTGTGCTTTTCAGGGATTCGGTCCCCTCTGGTTGATTGTGGATGGGGACCACTATAGTTTGGCTGGGGAGGGAATTCTGTACTGTATGGATCTGCCGGATCCTGAGTCTGGCCATCCTGTGCTTGCGTTTGGGTGTAGTGCTTGGTCTTTTGGAGCCATTGAGACGTTTGGTTGTTTCTGCAGCTGTTAATCTATTCTGCTCCTGCTGCTCCTTTTCTCTTTCCTGCCAGTATGCTTTTAATGGTGCAAGTCTCTCATAGTGAAGCAGAGCGTTTGGACTCAGACAGACCACAGCATGTGATGGGTCGACTCGTCCCAGACGCACTCTCATGTGCCTCTGGCCTTTAAAACGATTAATGATTATGTATTTTATAATGACAGGTGGGTCCTTTCTACTGGACCGCCGCCTCTTCTTTGGGCACCAGTCGTCATCGCGCTCTTTCTTGAACCCAACAGGTGGTTTTTCTCGTTTTTCTGCATTTTTCTCACTTTCTATTGAGTCCACATCGTACAAGTAGTCTTCTCGGTAGGCCACCTTCCTCTTGGCTCGGAGACGGTAGCTTAGCTGGCTGGAGGAGCTAGAGTTTTCTCTGGACAAGCGGCCATGGCGGAGGGAGAGCACATGGTCTGGGGAGCCTGTGCAAGAGCTGTCATCACTGAATTCACCGGAATCTTCCGGAGAGTTACTGAGGTCAAAAAGAAAGTTACTGTCTGGGCTAATATTGGGAGTCACGTGGTCATCAGCCTTAATCTCAGCGGATTGGTCTGGTTTCTCTTTTGGCCCCTCTTTTCTACTGCAAGGTAAGCTAGGAAAGAAACCTAGCTGAGACTCATCCTGTAGGGCAGACTCACTCCTCTCCTGCACTCCATCCTGATAGGACTCATAGCGTATCTTGAGCGAGCAGACGTCAGTTCCGAGTGCAGTGTCCTCCTCCTGAAACATATAATTCTCCACATCTTCCTCACAGAACAGATTGACTGCAAGTTCACTGCGGGAGCATAAGTCCAATAGCTCCATACGACTCTCACTGATGAGAGTCTCTAGACAGCTCCAGTCCTGAGCCTCCTCTCCAAGACCTTCGTATATGCTCCTGGATGCAGGATCCTCATCTGATTCACTCTCCTGCATCGACCTCCCTTCTTCAGCCCCCTCATTGGTTACAGCTGGATGGGCGGGGGCGCTGAGCAGCTGATCAGATAGAACCTGGTCACCATAGCGACCTGCGCTGGGGGCGGGGCCAAGGCATTGCAAATTGATGCTGGCAAAGCTGAGTACGGACTCACAGGATTCCGGTTCTGTAGGATTTTTGGGGATCAGACAGCTAAGGCAGTCTCCGCCCCTGGAGTCCATGTTAGAGAGGGACGACCTGTCACAGGTCTGCGGCACAGACCAGGGCGTCACAGGTTTGGAACAGGGCACAGAAGAGAGAGATGAAAGGGAGGAAAGAGAGGAGAATGAAGAGAGAGAGGACAGAGAGGTGGTGTTGGAGACAGACCCATCATGCAGGTCAGCTGGGCTAAGAGGACCTTCAGAGGTCTGACTCTGGCCACAGAGGGAGGGCAGGGACAGCGCTGCAGGAGCAATGTCATCACAGCGCCTTAGATCATGTGACACATCTGCCAACGGGTCATGTGATTCTAAATAAAAAAAAATAAAAAAAAAAGGCAGAAACAAAGATCCTTAAAGTACAATGCATATTTTTCCTGGTGAACATCTGTAAATATATTTATATATAGATATAAAGAGGAGTTTTACACATTACACTGAAATCAATGAGATTTTTAAAGAATGTGCAGATAATAGTAGTTAAAATATAATATTTCAGTTTCATAAAATGCTGCATTTTATACGTGCATGAGAACGCCTACCATTTTCACTAGCATCTCTTGGGCAGGGGCTGCGATCTGCCCCTGAGAATCGGGACTCCTGTAGAACATCCATCAATCTGAACTGAATGTCTCTCTCACTAACATAATTACAACTGTCCAGCCTGTAGAAACACACAGAGAGACACAGTAAAGAAGGAAGCCATGGAATCTTTAGAAATTTGACAGCACTGAAGACCATTTAAAAACCTTGCAAAAATCTGACAGTTAAACTGATAAACCAATAGTATTTTTAAGGTGCTAAGTTTATTTTTATTCATTTAGCAGATGCTTTATCCAAAATGACTTACAAAAAAGAAATATCTCAAGCAGTTTCTCATTGGTGCCAAAATTATTTGCAGTACACAGTGGCCAGTTTAAGACTAGTACACAACCTACAGCAGATGTGGAATCAGAAAAGATGAGAAAGAGATAGGAGGGTTTAAATTTTTTTTTCCCAGAAAACAGTCATTTAACAGAAAGAGAACCAAGGATATTTTCATAAACGTCGTTTGTGTTCCATAGAAGAATGTAAGTCATACCGGCATACAGAAGTTTTAGAAGGTTTCAAGATGCTGGTGAGATGAATTAAAATTTCTAGGTGAACTATTCTTTTAAAAGATTATCAGCAGCTAAAATAATGAAGAATGACTGTTAAGAATTTAGTGGTACTTGACCAGAAAACAATCTGAAAAGTAAAACATCAATATTTTTAGTTTAAATTCCGACAATTTAAAGAGAATATATTTATTCATCATGCTAACTGCGAGTTACAAATCAGAATTCTCTCTCTAGGACTTCCTCGATTTGTGTCCCGTTTTCACTTTCTGTCTCTCTCTTACTCTCCAGTATTACAGTGAGTTGTATTGTTTTACATCATTCTGTCCTCTGATTGCCCTTCACTGTGAAGTACAACTCTTGAGGATGTGAAAGAAATAAGAGCTTTATAACAGAAGAGAAGAGAACAGAAAGTGCACTCTCTCTCTCGCCTCAGGCTGTGTGTGCATGTGTCAGAATAGTGTGCCATATATGTAAGTAAAAAGACATGCAGTTTTTTATTTTAAAAATAAATAAACATGACAACACTGCATATGCTGTGGGGAGAAATGCTGATCTCTAGTACACTGTTTGAACTGTTCCCACGATGTGAATTTACATAGGATTTCGCAACTGACCTATTGAAGATTTATGAATTACACGAGTATCGAAACTGTTGAGTGGGCATTATGTGTATTTCAGTGCCCATGGTTTGATGATCCAGTTTAATTATTATTTTTCTATATACACTTCAAATATAGATGTAATTTAAACAATTTACAATAAATCAAATTTCAATATCGCTTGCTTGGAATTCCATATGAAAGTGCAGTGGATAGGTGCAGAATTTCATTCAAATGTCAGGTTTGTGATAGTTATTTTCATTGTTCAACAAACATAAGAGCTAATTCAATGTATTAATCAAATGTCATTAAAAACTTTCATCTTTCAGGTGATGATACCTTTATTTTCCCATAAAAATATCAGCATTTACTATATCAGCATATACAGCTGACTATACTTTCAAATCCATTATGTTTATGGCCTAACTATTTCAATAACTGTTGCTGTAAACAAATTTGTCTTACTTAAAAACATACACAGCACAATCCAAAATAAATATCTGCATTCACTGGATAATTTCAGAATATCATCTGTATCCACAGGCTTGATGGCACAAAAAATCCAAGCAAGAAAAAAAATTCCACAACACCCTTTTTCAACAACACACACTGTTACACACTAAAAACATTCTCCGGCGTGCACCGTTTCCAGATCTGGAAATGGCTATATAATAATAATCTAGGATTTGCTCCTTCCAAACCAGTAACAGTATGAGAAAAAGCCTAGGGCTGTTCTGAGAACATCATGGCTGGGCTCATTCTTGCCAGCTTTGCAGACAGAGAGATAGAGAACAGGGCAGTGGCACTGTCTGCAAACTACTTTTATTAAAAACGAAATTAATATTTATTCAGCTTCAACATCCACCCAAGAGACAGACAATGGAATTACAGAAGAGAGAGAGAGAGAGAGAGAGAGAGAGAGAGAGAGAGAGAGAGAGAGAGAGAGAGAGAGAGAGAGAAAGACGCATAAAAAAGAGTGCGAGAGGAGAAGCTGAATCCATGTCGGTGTGAGTTTGTTTGATCTTCTTCAGAGATCAATAAATCTGCTGCAATCTGTCCTCGGTCAATCTGTCAGACAAGCAACCAAAATATCATCCATTTATGTCACAGAAAGCATTACTACGCTGACTGACTACTTAACGTAAGGTGTAAACACTGACTGCAAGTCTGGCTTCTGTGTGGAAAACAAACGGACCTCAGCGTCCACTCTGATTGATGGTTTTTGTCAATTGATTGATCGTGGTATTGATTTTGGTGGTTCAAGCTGTGCACGAGAAAACTTTAGCTCTGTTACAGCCCTAGATGCAGCTTGACAGCATCAAAGAAACTTCCATAACATCTTCTCAGGACGGCTGTCCGGTGACTGACAGGTCCTCCATACTCTAAACACGACCATATCAAGAGGCCTGAAAGATGAGCGCGCTTTCAACATCTCGGATAACCCAGAGAATTTACATTATTTAGAGAGACGTAACAGGTTTGAGTCCACCCTTAATTATTGAAGGCCTGCATGGTGCGCTATGATACGCGCTCTGCTATTCTGCATTGCCAAATGCCGCATCGGTCACAGGCGCTGAGGCGCAAGCAAAACGCGGGGAAAATGAAAACGCGTAAATATAGAATAACGCCACATGTTATATTGCTGTCTGTAAACGAGTGCGTATGTAGCTGTGGCCTTGGCTTAGGGGGGATGGTGTGTGTGTGTTTGCCTCACGTATTCGTCATGAGCATCAATGCTTTCTGTCCCTCAAACGATGGCCTGCGACTCATAGCTTCCGCAGGACACTGATCCGTTCCTCCGCGTCTTCTCCCTCACAAACACACCTGTGCAATACGGACGCATCATGACAGCTGACACTCGCTCCACCATTTCACCTCATTGCAGCGTTTGACGCGCGTCACACTGGCCCACTCACCGCATCACGCACGCAAACACGCGCATCCCGCACACTCACCTCCCGTTACACCCGTCCTGCCCGCTCTTAAGACTCCGTTTGATCGCTCGGCGTGCAGAATGTTGTCATACGTTGTTGTTTTTTTGTAACCCCCTTCAATGCGGCGTTCTCAGCATGTTTGCCCTCTCTGACTGCCTCCCCGGTAGCAGCAGGTGGACGCGCCTCTCGCGCCTCGGAGCCCCTTACCACTCCATTTTATTCCCTCGCGCTCCAGGGTTTCCAGGAAACAAACAAAGGTCTGCTGCAGCGCCTGCTCCTCGCCGCATGCTCGCGCTCCGCTCTCTCCTCTTTAGAGTCGCTTTTGTTTTTGCTTTATGTACGTGCGTAACGGAGACGGGGGTGTGCGTGCGTGCGGATGTGTTTTTCCCAGCTGTACCCCGTCCGTCCCTGACAACGACGGCGCGCTCGTGCGCTGCTGCTCCCCCTCTTTTGAGACCTGCCATAAAGAGCGCGCCCCCATATTTCGCACGGCGGCGCGCTGAGGAGTCGGGAGCGCGCGGCACTGCTGAACAGGTGCAGAGGCGCACGCATGCGCACTGATGCTACACAAGCTCCAAGCACCAGCTAGGGGTCTCTGCAGATTTAGTTTGTTTCCCATGGACAAACTGCTATTACATACGCAGTTACTAACTAACTAAATAAATAAAGCGAGGGAATTTGAAATCCATAATTCTGAAAAATGAATCATATTGAAAATCAAAATAATCTTTGTTTATGACACTGGTAACCTATTACATACGCAGTTACTTAAACATACAAGCAAATAAATAAGCGAGAGAATTTGAAAGCAATGTAGAAATGTAGAAAAACCTGTCATATTAGATTAAATAAAAATAAAAATAATTGTCGTTCCTCTTGTATACAGAATCATTCATTCTTTCTTCATTCAAACACACAGGTACTCAGTTATATAGTTCTTTTTTGTATGTTTGACGTATATAAATATCATAGCCTGTGACCCTGGACCACAAAACCAGTCATAAGGGTCAATTTTTGAAATTGAGATTTACACATCATTTGAAAGCTGAATAAATAAGCTTTCCATTGATTTATGGTTTGTTAGAACAATATTTGGCCGAGATGCAACTATTTGAAAATCTGGAATCTGAGGGTGCAAAAAAATAAAAATAAAAAAATTCAAAATATTAAGAAAATCGCCTTTTAAAGTTATCCAAATGAGGTTCTTACTAATCAAAAATTAAGTTTTGATATATTTACGGTAGGAAATTTACAAAATATCTTCATGAAACATGATATTTACTTAATATCCTAATGATTTTTGCCATACAAGAAAAATGGATCATTTTGACCAATACAATGTATTGTTGATTATTGCTACAAACAAACCCTGGTTTAGTGGTCCAGGGTCACATGTACTAATCATTTACCGTTTGTTTGTTTGCTGCACTAATTGTTGGTGTGTTGAATCGTCGTCCTGTAAGGTCATTATTTATGATAGCATTTGTTATTTTTAACCCTGTAATAATTACCTTTATTAAATCACGATGTATTAAAAGCACCACAATTCGCTGCTCACCAGTCACTTGTGCAGCAGCGCCTCTGACGGGTTTGTTTGAATGAGCGCCGCAGTGTCCCGCCCCTTACGGCAATGAGATTTAGACTGGCACGATTTCTATCCAATCAGGTGAACAGGGGATATGACGTCAGGTTGTAGTTCCCCGGGAGCGTGCGTCACGTATCATGCGTCTCCTCCGCTCAACATGGCGAGATAGTGGTACAGATTCACATCATCCGTGGAACAGCCATCATTTAAGTGGACCAGGTGGTTTGGTGTAGTGTTTCTTTTGATGGTTTTAGTCCTATGGAAACGGATCTTATCGAGAAGATGCCGTGCCATAACCAGCAGCTGAGTAACAGTGAGAGCCCCGAACACGCCGCGAAGCACGTCCGCTTCGCCCGCAGCAGCCCTGCCGCAGAGACCTGCCAAGACGAACCGTGCGAAAACCAAACCACGAGCGACATCCAACGACAAATAGGACCTCAGCTGAAGCTCTTGCCATTAAATGACCAAATACGAGAACTTCAGACAATCATTCGGGACAAGTGAGTGTCCACTCCGCCTCTCAGCCGGATCTGCATTGAGTGCACAAAGTGCGTGTCCCATATTTAGGCCAGATCTGTATCATATGCACACATACCACAGCATGTGCAAGAACATAAACCTAAACATAAATGTATCTAAAATGTACACGGAATAATCTGGGATGTAGCCTCGTGTCATTTTGTTGCACATAGATGTATCATATATTGCAACAGTTTGTCACATTGTGGCAAGTGTGTGCAGACACAAGGAATTTGCGGTGTTTTTTTAAGGTGCTCTTGGTATGTGCATGCATACACATCTGACGTGAGAAAAGAAAACATTAAGTAAGACTTTACAGTAACTAACGAAGTGAAGTGTGGCCAAGTATGGTGTCCCATACTTGGAATTTGTTCTCTGCATTTAACCCATCCAAGTGCGCGCACACAGTAGTGAACACACACCCGGAGCAGTGGGCAGCCAATGCTGCGGTGCCCGGGGAGCAGGTGGGGGTTTGGTGCCTTGCTCAAGGGTCTCACCTCAGTCGTGGTATTGAAGATGGAGAGAGCACTGGTTATTTGCTCCCCCCACCGACAGACTCGAACCTGTGACCTTCGGGTTACAAGTCTGACTCTATCCATTAGGCCACGACTGCCATAATAGTAATGTGAATGAATATCTAAAAGAAGATTTATGTACAGATTTGTGCATTATTTATAAATAAAGCGATATGTATTTACATTGTACTTGAATTACAGAACACGTAATAATTTTCCTCTTTCTGTTTCACTCAGAACTACCAGTAGAGGTGATTTTGTGTTCTGTGCTGATAGATTGGTAAGCATCACCAGAAATTGTGTAAATGGTGGTCATTTTGTGTTTAAATGTCAACATATCAAGCTAATGGTTTACAACCAGGTATTATCTTTATAAAGACCTTGTAAATAAAGGCAGTCAACACAGAGTAAATGTATGGTTGATTGCACTGCACTTGATTGTTTTGTATTGTGAAATTAGAGTGACTCATGTTCTGTATTTAGTTTGCTAGCCTTCAATTTGAATCAGACTGGTTGTTTGTTTTGCTCTCAGATAAGATTAGTGGTGGAGGAGGGTCTCAATCAGCTTCCATACAGTGAATGCACTGTAACCACACCAACAGGTGAGCCTGTTACCATGGCGATTAATTCCCCCAGCTCACTGTAATCCTTTTGCATATTAATATAACATTGCCACCGTAAGCTGTTGAATTGCAAATGCAAAGTTACCTTATTTACTCCCTATGCAGGACATAAATATGAGGGTGTGAAGTTTGAAAAGGGAAACTGTGGGGTTAGCATCATGAGGAGTGGTGAGTCCTGATGAAATTTACAGCCCTATTTAGTGTGCATGCCCTTTACACTAATACAAAACGCATGTGTTGTGTGAGCAGGTGAGGCCATGGAGCAAGGCCTAAGAGATTGCTGCAGATCAATCCGTATCGGGAAGATTCTGATCCAGAGCGATGAGGAGACACAAAAAGCTAAAGTTTACTATGCAAAGTTCCCTCCTGACATCAGCCGAAGGAAGGTTCTGCTCATGTACCCTATACTTAGTAAGTACTTGACTTTTATAACATGAAATAAATGGCCCACATAGAATGTTTTTTTTCTTTCCACATTTTCTGCTTTGAGTTGGGAGGGGGAAATCATGGCAGAAAGAAAGGAAATGAGAATGACAGGAACTGCAATTTCATCCGGGTCTACCTGTAAATACTTTAAATATGGCATTAAAAGGCACAATTCATTGTTGCGTATGTGTGTGTTCAGGTACAGGCAACACTGTAATAGAAGCGGTGCGGGTGCTGAATGAACACGGCCTGCAGGCCAAACATATCATACTACTGAGTCTCTTCTCCACTCCACACGGTAAGACACTAGGGATGTAACGATTACCGGTTTGACGACAAATCATGATAAAATTCTCCACGGTTAGTATTACCGTTTCATATTTTAATTATCATTAAAACCATATTCGATTACCGCGATTTGAACAACTCACGATAAATAAATACTGTCCAGCATAAAGCAGAGTTTTAAGTAACAGTCTCACGTGCACACAGCAGCAGAGTAGTTTCGTTTTGAGTGAAAATAGGGCGGAAAAGCTGGGAGGTTTTAAAAGAGTGCTAAGGGAATTATACAAATGAATATATGAAAGAATTATATGAATGTACCTCTGAAGGTTCTGACTTTCTTCAGAAACGATTTGACGGCATTTTGTTTTCATCTTCGCTCCATGTAATATCTAAAGGAAGTGTTCTTAATCGCAATGCTGCTTTGTCCACGGATTTTATGGGAAACAGCTGTAATTCAGCTTTTCCATAAGCGCCACCTGCTGTCTTAGAGTGGATTTACAGAGACTTATATTTACATTCAGGCTGTGTGCAGTTTCTGTCTGGCCAAAAACGGACCAAATTTGCATGCCCTGCTGTAAATTTTGACCAGTTGATGAAAAAGATGCTTATGTGGATTCTACACATTTAAACAATTCAGATAAGTTATGTAGAATTATTTATGGAGCAGATAAAATACATAAAATCATTTGTTAATCAATTATCATTTTGACTCAACGCTTTTCTTTATTTAAAGGCTGAAATGTGAGGTTTACCTTTTTATGAAACTTTTTCAAAGCTTTATTTGAACATTTACATTAGATATTTGAACATGCTATTAAACTGTTGTCAGTCAAGTTGTCATTTAAAATCTGATCATCATTGGTAATATTACTGTTTTAGTGATTATGCAAACAAAAAGTCATTTTATTTGTTGTTTGTTGATTTTTAAATATAAAACTTGAAGTGATTTATGTGTCGGTACTTTTTGAACATTTCCAGCACATTTGAACAATACCGTGATAATACTGATAACCGTGATAATTTTGGTCACTATAATCGTGATAAGAAATGTTCATACCGTTACATCCCTATAAGACACACACAGAGCGAACAGTGAAGACTTGATTTGTATTCTCATTCATTAATAAATTATACGACAAATATCTATAATTTACCTATCTTCTTTGTAGGTGTTAATGTTAATAAGCTCTCAAGAACAAAGAACATTTATAAAACAATGCAAATTTAGCTGTAAATCTAATCCCAATGTTTGGAATATACTCACACATTTATAAAACAATTTTGACATGTATAATTTATATACACTAACATTCAAAGCTTGGGGTTGGATTTTTTCTCACCGAGGCTGCACTTATTTACAAAACTACAGTAAAATGAGCAATATTTTGAAGTTAAAATAAGTGTTTTATTTTTACATATTTAAAAAAAATTTATTACTATGATGGAAAAGCTGAATGTAGCAGCTCCAGTCTTCAGTGTTGCTAAATACTTTTGTTGAAACTTTTTTTTTTTTTTTTTTTTAGAACTTTGATGAATTTAAAGTTCAGAAGAACAGCACTTGTTTGAAATAATTTTTTTGTATTATAAATGTCTTTACTGTCACTTTAATTTTATGCGATTTAATGCATCCTTGAAGTCTATTATTAACTAATGCTGTGTACAGGTGCACGGTCCATTGTTCAGGAGTTTCCTGACATCACTATACTGACAACTGAAGTTCACGCTGTCGCTCCGACACACTTCGGCCAAAGGTATTTCGGCACAGACTGACAACCCACCAATAACACACACGTTCACTTGGATTCAGCTGAAGCGGCTTGTGTGTTTTGTTTTGGTTTTTGTTTTATCCATCTGGTAAAGCCTGACCAGCCCACAGCAAGTGTCTCTGTGTGTGTGATTGGTTCATCAGGGCTGGCCTCTGTATTTTTATTGGTTGTTATTATATATTTATCCATGCTTAATGTGAGCAAATGTATTATAATCTTTAAAATACATGTGTTTATCCATGATGCCACCAGGATTAAAACAAACTGTTCCTAAACAGTGATGCAAAACAGAAAAATACAAATAAAATATTTTGTATTAAATGAACTGTATTTGTTTACTTTTTTATAAAATCTGTTATTCATTTCATACAAGACACTACTTAGTGTCTCATCACAAAGCTAGAACCTATTCCCACAACAGAAAAACACCAAACTGCATTTCACCACAAAATAATGAATTTAAAACATTATCACTCAGCAGGGACACCTGATAAAGCTCTCTCACACCCTGATCAGTAAAAGAGAGGTTTTGGAGACCTGATTGCTCCTGCAGGAAGTGTTCCAGGTGAAAACTGAGCATGCGGGCAGGTGTTCACCCTCACCCTCGTCTCCCTGAGGGCCGCCCGCCACTCCTGTAAGCTTAACCTGTGATTCAGATCTTTCTGAAATCGCCCCAGTTGAGAGAATCGCTGTGATGATGTCACATGACCCGTTCTGTCAACCTAGAAATACAAACAACGGTTTATATTATATAACTTTATTTCTACTAAATTTGAATCCTTGAAGGCTGCTGCTTTAGAGATGTCATTGAAAAGCAGAAGTGTCATTTCTCATACCTTATTTCATTACTGCTAGTCATCCACTGCTATGGTAACAGAGACCCCCTCAGGTGAGACTGATGGCAGCACAGAGTGAGACAGACAAATAGCTCAAATCAGAATTTTGGATCAGGTTGTGCAGCCCTGGTTTGGCCTCGAGGGGGCAGTATAAACTTGCAGTCTGAACCTCCTTTTTCCAAAATTACCCAAATTGCTAAATAAATAATGTTTGTATTACAATAAACGATTCCATGTATTTTTCTCCTAAACTGCCAGCTAATTCTGAGAATTTTAAAAATGACTATTCCGAGTGCTATTTGGAGTTTGTTTTACATCAGTAGGGGAATTTTAGAGTAAGTGTGTTCGTAATCCTACTCTTTGTGAAAGCACACTTAAGTTAATGACAGAAGCAGAGAGAAGATCACCTTCAGAGACAGCGTGAGAACTGGGATAAATTCGGTCTCCTTCTAAATAAAAGATTTACCAAACCATTCTGACTACAGCCGTGACACAAAATTAGACGACTCTCTACAATCCGGCAAACTAGGCTCTGATTGATTAGCTGGTAAACACAATTGGATGTCGACTGACTTATGAAATATAATTCAGAATATGTGTGTCTTACCCACACTTCCTTCCATGGCACAATGTCCACTTCCATTCATCACTGAAGGACTGTGATTTGACATCTGCCATCTCAAGGGGAAAGACTGTCCATCCCCTTGACTGTGATAGACACAATAAGAAACAGTTGGTAAACATGACATCTGTGTTGTGGCATTACATCAAAATAAATCACACACATTTTAAATTCTTCTGATTGCTGCAGTTTGACTAAACGGGGAAATGCCAGTATTGAAATTTATCAATACTGGCATTTCAATCTGAAAACTGGAAAATGTTATGGTGGCAATACCAATATGATAAAAGACAGTAAGCATTAATATTCACCAACATTTGGAGTCAGTATAGTGTGTTTCATGTTTCTAAAAGAAGTCTCTTATACTACCCAAGGCTGCATTTATTGGACCAAAAATACAGTTAAAAAAAAAAAATACACAAAAATATCTTTTATTTATTCCTGTGATGGCAAAGCTTAATTTTCAGCAGCCGTTACTCATCTTCAGTGTCACATGATCCTCTAGAAATGCTGATTTGGTAATTAAAAAAAAAATCGTTATTTATTGTTCTCATTAATTACTTATCAATGTTGAAAACAGCTGTGCTGCTATACATATACATTTTTCAGGATTTTTTGATGAACAGAAAGTAAAATAGCATTTATTTGAAACAGACTTATTTTGTAAGAATATAAAGGTCTTCACTGTCATTTTTGATCAATTTAATGTGTCCATACTGGATAAAGGTAATTAAAAAAAAAAAAAATATATATATATATATATATATATCTATATATATATATATATATATATATATATATATATATCTATATCTATATATATATCTATATATATATATATATATATATATATATATATATATATATATATATATATCATACTGGCCCCAAACTTGTGAACAGTAATCTATTCTACATGTATTATTATTATTATTAATAATAATAATTAGAATAAACAGTTACTCTGTGAAAATGATCCTGTCATAATCTTAAGTGTAAGTTAGAAGAACGTCAGAACAATGAATATTGCGTAATACTGACCTGCTGAATACTGGAAATGGCCAGAGGCTCTTGTCCTTTCCAAACACCTGTAAGAAGTTTGCCCGGACACCCACATTAAATGCCTCACTTGCTGGTCCATCCACAAAAAAGGGGACTGACAGCCACTCTGACAGAAAGACGGTGAGAGATGTTATTACCCCTACAAATCCTCATACAATATGTGTGAATATGTGAAATGCAGGTTTTACCAAGAGTAGTTTTGTTGCTGGCGAGAAGCCAGATGTGGAAGAAGAGCAAAAAACAGAAGGTGACCGCAAACATGGCCGACACCAGTGTCAGGAACAAAACATGCAGTTTAACACAACTATCAAACAGTTTGCCCTGAGAGAAAAGAGTGTAATTCAGGAATATTGCAGAAATAAGATAAACAATTATTCATATAATGAGGATTATTGCATAAGTAAGAAGTCATAACACTGAAAAAGATAAAACCTTTTTATTATATGTGCATTTAGATATGTGCTTTTTTATTAGAATGTGTTGAAAATTTGGAGTATTTTTCAAATAACTGATGCCAAGCGACTGTGGACGTGCCAAAGTGCATGTGAATCTTGCTTAAAAATGTCACCCACCAGCCATAGTTGGATGAAGGTTGGTGTAACTGTTGCCACAATAAGCAGGCAATACAGCAGCGAGTAGAGCAGGAAGAGCATGAAGAACTTATAGTTTGAGAATCCAATACAGTTATTCAGCCTAAACATATTCACAACAACACAGCACAGACATACAAGAAGAAAAGAATAAATGTCCATTTTTGAAAATGACAGTCATATAGGCATTTAAACAAGATTCAAGTAACATGTTAAGAGACTCCAATAGCCTGCACAGCCTAAGCAACATCAGTGGAAAATTAAAGATATTTAAAGAAACATTATACTCACCATTTTACAATATTTTGTGAATTTACTCACCCTCAGGCCATCCAAGATGTAAAAGAGACTGCTTCTTCATCAGAACAGGTAGAAATTTAATATTACACTTGCTCACCCCAAAGTATCCTCTGCAGTAAATGGGTGCTGTCAGAATTAAAGTACAAAAACAGCTATCGAAACAATTCACACAACTTATTCATCAATGAATGTCTTGTGAAGTGAAAAGCCATATGTTGGTAATAAACAAATCCATCCTTCAAATGTTTTTCTGTTCAAATCGTTGTTTTCGGCTAAAATATGAGTCCTCTATGTATAATACTGCTTTCTACAGTGGACAAGTCATTTTGTCTGAATCAGGAGAGGAATGTGCACAAATCAAGCACAGTTTACAAGCAAGCGCAGTCTAAAACAGTTCTAAAGAAATGTGTTGGTGGGTTTTAATGTGCGAGGGCAACAGGGGATGGACTTTCTCCACTGGAAGAAGCGTTACTATGTAAAGGGAACTCTTATTTTGGCCAGAAGAAGAAATGTTTTAAAGGGATAGTTCACCCAAAAATGAAAAAGACCCCATGATTTACTCACCCTCAAGCCATAGGTGTATGTGACTTTCATCTTTCAGACGAATACAATGGGACTTATATTAAAAAATGTCCTGGCTCTTCCAAGCTTTATAATGGCAGTGAGTGGGGGTCAAGATTTTGAAGCAAAATAAAGTGCAGTCATCCATCATAAAAAGTGCTCCACATGGCTCTGGGGGGTGAACAAAGGCCTCCTGAGTGGAATCGATGCATTTGTGTAAGAATAATATCCATATTTAAAACTTTGTAAACCGTTATCTCTAGCTTCCCCTAACCATCATACACGCGTTCATGAGAGAGTGCCATTCCAGCGGATGACTTAGGACACAGGTGAACGTGGAAGCGCAGAGGAAAGAGCAAAGCAAAACACAGGTCACAAATTAGAAGTACAAAACGAGGATTTGTAAAGAAAAATGTCAGAGGATTTCGATATAAGCCAATGATGGATGGATGCACTTTTTTGGGCTTCAAAATCTCAACCCCCATTCACTAACATTATAAAGCTTGGAAGAGTCAGGATATTTTTTAATATAACTCTGATTGTATTCATCTGAAAGAAGAAAGTCACATACACCTATGGCTTGAGGGTGAGTAAATCATGGGGTCATTTTCATTTTTGGGTGGATAGCTATAAATTAACTCTTTATAGCTAAACATCCTTAATGATGGATTTCTTACAAAAACATGGCTTTTCACTTCATAAGCTGTTAAATGACTGACTGAAGTCATGTGCATTACTGTGATGTTTTTATCAGCTGTTTGGACTCTCATTCTGACGGCACCCATTCACTGCAGAGGATCTATTCGTGAGCAAAGTGATGTAATGCAAAATTTCTCCAAATCTGTTCCGATGTAGAAGTCTACATTATTGGGTGACCTAAGGGGAGGTACATTTTCAGCAAATTTAAACTTTTGGGTGAACTATTCTTTTAAAGTAAAAGTAAGTTATTACACTTAGATTAAACATTATAAAGCCACAGATTATAATTTTTTTTCTTTCTTTTTTTTTTTTTTTTAGAATAAAATGCATCAAGTTGTTCACATTAACTGGAAATATGCATTTTTTTTTAAACAGCCAATTTACAAACCATGGGCAATGATGATCCATCTTTAGTACACACCTACAGAAAAAAAGAAAGAGACAGACCGCAGAAGTGAAGTGCACAGGCCACAGGAACTATTCTCATTAAATAATAATAAAAACCCCAGTGTAATCAGACACACACACATTCAAAATCTCCACAAACACACAGTCATTCTTTTTCTCCATCTCACTCATTCTCTCTCACACACTCAGACCTGGACTTTAATCAAAGAATGGGAACCTGATATCGACACAGAGCGAAACTCATTTGAGAAGATTCACTGTGTCCACTCAAATAAATGTGACCAAGCGCTTCAACAACATCCTGTAATTATCACACACACACTCACCCACAGATCGCATTTCTACGTCTCCCTTTCATTAAGGGAAGAGTGCGTAGATGAGTGGGAGATGCACTGATACTCACACAGAAATGGAGAGAGGGAGAGAAAGAGAAAAGAGAGCGGGCGATTCTTACATTTGGCAGACAGAACAGTGATGGCAGCGATCTGGTTTTATCAACTGGCAGTGATGACAGAACCTGATAGCTGAGATGAACACACACACAAACAACCAAATAAATAAATAAATAAATAACATTTTCTCCAACATTTAGGTAAATGGAATCCCTCTTTGATAACAGACTATTATGTACGTGTTCATTCATGTTGTTCAGCCTAAAATACCTTATATTAAAAGATAGTTTTAGAGTATTTAACAGAAATGTATGATGTTTGAACATTCATCCAAATGATTTAATGTCAGTATAAATTGTGTCTTGATTCATGGCTTCAAAATTCACAAATGGATCACTCACCAAACAAGAACAAAAAAATCAGTACAAATACAGTAGGTGCTTTAGTGCTTAGAATCCAAAACTAACAAAAAAATAGTCCAATTGCTTTTAAATAAGAAAGTCTACTTGATGGTCATTGTAAAATAGGTATGTATTATGTACTAAATTTATCAGATTACTCAATTAAAATTCCATCATCATTATCCTTACTATTAATGTTAGTACATGCTGATCTATCTATAAAATAAATTTATTATTCCCCTTTTTTTTCCTCTCGTTTGTTATTGACACACTGGTGTTATTGAATCGATCACTTGTCAAGTTGTTTACTTTAAGTTAGAGGAAAATTATTTATTAAAAAAAATTGCATTGCATTCGGTTACAAGACGGTGGAATTTAACAACTATCGTTCACTGAATTTCAGCAATAAATGACTTAAATTTAGTTTTTTAGCAGGGCTGGGTATCAATACAGTTTCCCAATTCAATCTGATTCCAATTCATTTGGGTGTATTATAGTTCTAATCAGTTATAATCTCTTTTTGGGTACATATGGGAAAAATTATCTCTGCTAATGCTGAAAATGAAGGCAGTGTTTGATATTGACTCAAACGGTAACTCGTCTCTTTGAAATATTCAACAGAACAAACTCATAAGAGTCATTAGTTTCAGGAAACAGGCTACACTGATTGGACTGATGTTTTTAATTTACTAAAAAGTATAGACCTAAAATATAATTTATTTTGCCATAGTGCTAAATATTCAGTACTGGCAACACAGATTCCCCTGTGTTACAAAGCAGTGATGCAGGGAAACCTTCTAACATGGTGCAGAAGATGCTTTTCACTGAAAGCCATTCAAAATGCACTAATTGCAGATTCAGTGTCTCTGGAGTAATGTAGAGTTCAGTGTCTTCCCTCAATTACATGGTGCTGATGGAGCAGGTTAATGTTTACAGGTTCAGTGTGAATCGAGTTACATTTGGAGCAGATCCAGTTAAGTTTTGAGATGTTATTTATACTTCACATTGTTGTGTTTATTTGTTATAGTGCTGATGGGTTTCCTGACCTCCGGCTGCCGTACGTGTGTGAACTGAAAGCTTCTGGGAGATTTCCAGAAGAATCTGACTCTTCTCCATACCGCCACGCTCCTGCTCATAGAGCAGCGAGTCTGAAGAGGAGAGCTGAAACTGAACACAGACACCCGCGCGCACACAAACACACACATACAATTAGTAAATTAGATGGCGGTGCTCTGAGAGGGAGAGGGGTTTCTTTTACGCTCATTTGTCACGTATGATATGCCTGACTTGAATAACTTGCAGGTGGACGGCCTGACCCCCGTAAGAGCTCAAGTCTACTTATCGCTTCTGTGGAGGTGAAGCCAGCAGAAATGAGGAGCAGTTTAATTCCGCTAGCCAAAACGTACTGTGGTGTACTGTACCATGGTACAGTGATGCAAGGCCATAACCATGTCAAACATTAGGAAAATTAGTGGGGACTAAACCAAATTTTGTTGTGGTGGGGGTATTTTATTGAAAGAATTCATACAATTAAAGGATTTTAAGATTTGTAAATGATAGGCTATTTTCAATTCAAAACATCTGACACATTACTATTATCTGACTATTTACATTTCTATAGTAAAACAGTATATAAAATATTATATTATATGTTTAGCTATTACATAGTACCGCACAATTTTTTTTACAATGTGTCAAACTGTAATTCATGTTCAGATTTTTTGGACATCTTTGATTTGATTGGCCATCTCAATCATTTTGACATTGACGAGCATTGTTAGTCCACTAAGGCTGAACAAAAAGCATAAAAAGGTAACTTAAAATTTTTGTCATCCTCACAACAAACAAGGTGGTTCATAATGGACTGCAGCAGAGCAGCATCAACACTCTCAGAAAAAAGGGATAAAAGCTGTCACTAATCCTTTCGAAAGGTACTAATATGTACAATAAAGATACTGATATGCACATTTCAGGTACTGATATGTACCTCTAAGCTACAAATACTCACCTTTTAGGGGTAAATAAGGTACAAAGGTGTACCTTTTGAAAAGGTATTGCCCCAGTGACAGCTTTTGTACCTTTTTTTCCTGAGTGTGAAGAAATTTTGGGCATATCTGAGTATTTGGTGGGTGGAGGTGACCTCATCCCCTTTCATTTCTGGGAGTTATGGCCCTGCAGATATGGTACCAGATAGTCATACATTGTTTATGTGGTACTCCAAGTTAGGCGCTTCAAAGAATGGTTATTCCATGGTACGTGTACAAAAAACAAAAGCTATGGGTGTCAAGTCCAGAAAAGGAACATTTTTGAGAATTATCACTCAATAACGCTACTGTACCTCCACAGACGGAGAGGACGGCGGAGTGGACAATGTTTTCCAAAATGACCATGAGAACATTCCAAAACAGACGTGGAACAGGCAAAGGAACACCACTGACGGAGAGAATATATACAAACAATTATCAATCAAAATAACTGGAAGCAAATGTCAATTCATTCGAACATTAAAACTGCATATTTTCACACAATGAATATCTAGAAGAACACAAAGACTACATACCTCTCTGCGTTGAACAGGAAAGCAGGACTGTCACAAATATGAACAAGAGTCAACAGTCATTTATAACATCTGATAATATCTATAATATTCATAATATATACATTAATGAACTTTTGAATGAGTTACAGAGATTCAGAACTCTATCTGATGCTCAATGACTTTCCAAACCAAAAAAAAAAAAAAGAAAAAAAAAAAAAAAAAAGAAAGAGATTGGGGAGTGAAACATTTTAACCAAAAACAGGAGCTTCCTACCTGAAATCACTACAATAATCTGTATGTTCCAACACAACAATGCACTTCTACTAAAACCTACCGACTTCTATATTTGTTTTCAATTGTTCTTAATCAAAATGTTTTTTTTTATTTCTTTAGCTTTTTGCACTAGCATTATTAATAATGGTTGGGGTTGTGATGGTGTATGGCATAATTAATTTTGAACAAGTAATTTGATTTGAAATTCATATTCAAAATTAAATGTACATTTAAGTTAAACCCCACCTCATCAATGAAGTAATTTGTAACTGACATTAAATTTCAGACAAGTGATACTTAATTTCAATACTACTTTAATCCGTAGCACACAAACACAGCTGTCTCACATTAAAATAGAGAAACACACACACACACAAAAAAATAAAATAATAAAAAAAAAAGAGTTACACACAAAGAAAACATGTTACATCAAGTCCGGTTTCACCTACATTCTGATATCACCTCTGTTTTTACACTACGAAATCTACGTCACTAAACACCTAACTTTAAATATTTTGCAAAAATTATTACTCACTCCAACAGAAGTGCACGACATATGCGTAGTATGACCACATCACAACCATAATAACGATCGTAACCGGGATCCAGTGGAGAAGCCGCGCGCAGCGCCGGAGCCACGCGCTCAGAAGCATCACGATGACCGTCACAAGTCTCTCTATCTCTGGACAATCTGTGACTGGAGCAACGAGTCCACAGCAATGAAGCAGAGGAATAAGAGAAACAGCGCCCTCGCAGGACAAAGCAAGTGTTTTTTTTTTTATTTCTTTATTTCTATTATTTTATTACAAACAAATCATTTGAACAGAGAAGTGTGCTCACATGTCAACAAAGATTAAGTTCTCGAGTTTTAAACTTAATGACACTTTCTAATATTTAAACATAAAACGTATTAGCAACAACACTGGCAACAGTTTTTGTATACAGACTGCTGAACCCCCATTGTTTGTATCCAAAAGCACATACTTGTGCCTGCTGAGGACTTCTCGTCATACTCCTGCTGGTTTTGAGGTAGCTAGAAACGCAGAAGGTCTCAGACACACCGTTCAATACAGTAAGGAATTGGTTTTTCTTTAAGGTTCAAATTTACGCAGTAGAAATTCTGACAACACCACAGTTGCTTTGAGGTCTCAAAACATATATGTGCCTAAACGTCATCTTGTGAGTCCATTCAGTGCTCTAATGTTAAAACTACATTCATATTGCCGATATTTACAGCAGCTTATTTATATCAGGCCCAACACAAACTATGTTTTCGGAGGAGAGGGGAATCGGGTTATGTGTTTGGTCTTGGAACTAAGAAAACCACTTTGGGATGCCCCGGCTGAAATGTGATGTTGGAGTTGCTATAAATGACCCAAGTAGCAGAAGGTTCAGCATTGCCTTGTTTCACGTGCAATGAAGTAGCTGAAGGAACACTCTTGTTTGGATAGGCCAAGTTTAGAGAAGCCAGAGCCTGTTGAGGATGAATGAGGGGAGAAACACATTGACTGTTAGCACTGCAGAATTCCTGTTTCATACACACACAGAATGCTAAATGTCAGGTCAGAGGTGAAATTTTACCTGTAGTGTCTGGTTGGCGTTTTTGGGGGTGAGTTCATTGGAGTTCTGTACAGAGGCCTGAAAGAGACGAGTCATGAATAGGCTGGTGTGATTGATGATTAAGGGAATTTGGTGTGCATAAGGTGTCATGCAGAAATAAAACCAAAATGTCTTGGTACACTGAAGAATTTCATATTTCCCTTCACTGGTAGTAAGGGGCTTAAACTATACCATTTTCCCTCCTCCATTAAACTTTACAGTTGGCATGATGCAGTCAGGCAGGTAATATTCTCCTGGTATATATACAGTAGTCAACATTTGAAGTGGATTAAAACCTTTTATCAAAGTTGTCCTAAAACCTAAATGCTTTCTTGTCTTAGGACAACTTTGATGAACTTTTTTGATCCACTTCAAATGTTGAACATGAAATTATCCAGCCATGGCTTCCTGTTTCACAGAAATATAAATAGGAGAGAAAACAAAGGCCAAATTCCCTTAATCATCCATCACAATGAGAAAACCCAAAGAATATATTTCTGATGTGCAGCAAAAGATAATTGAGCTTCACAAGTTAGTGAAGTGGCTTTAAGAAAAGAGCTAGAGCTGTGAAAATTCCCATTTCCACCATCAGTGCAATAATTAAGAATTTCCAATCAACATAAAAATGTTACGAAACTGCCTGGAAGAGGACGTGTGTCTATATCGTCCTAATGCACGGTGAGAAGGAGAGTTTGAGTGGCTAAAGACTCTCCAAGGACCACAGCTAGAGAATTGCAGAAAATAGTTGAGTCTCGGGGTCAGAAAACCTTTATTAAAAAAAAAAAAAAAAAAAAAAAAAAAAAAAAAAAAAAGTCAAACAGCACATGGTGTGAAAAAGTGTTGGCCCCCTTCATGATTTTTTATTTTTTTGCATGTTTGTCACACTTTAATGTTTCAGATCATCAAACAAATTTTAATATTAATCAAAGATAACACAAGTAAACACAACATGCAGTTTTTAAATGAAGTCTTTTTTATTACGAAGGGAAACCTAAATCCAAACCCACATGGCCCTGTGTGAAAAAGTGCTTGCCCCCTCCTATTAAATCATGAAAGAACTGTGATTAACCACATTATTTTAGAAAGCGGAGTTAAATTTCACTAGCCAAACCCAGTCTTGATTACTGACAGACCTGTTGAATCAAGAAATCACTTAAATAGAACCTGTCTGACAAAGTGAAGCATGTTTGAAGAGCAACACATCATTCCGCGATCTTAAGAACATGAACAGATGAGAAACAAAATAGTTTACATGTATCAGTCTGGAAAGGGTTATAAAGCCTTTCTAAGGCTTTGGGACTCCAGCAAACCAGGGTCAGAGCCATTATCCACAAATGGAGAAAACTTGGAACAGTGGTGAACCTTCCCAGGAGTGGCCGGTCTACCAAAATTACTCCAAGAGCACAAAGACGACTCATCCAGGAGGTCATAAAAGAACCCAGAATAACATCTAAAGAACTGCAGGCCTCACTTGCCTCAATTAAGGTCAGTGTTCATGATTCAACAATAAGAAAGAGACTGGGCAAAAACAGCATCCATAGGAGAGTTCCAAGGCAAAAGCCATTGCTGACCAAAAAGAACACAAAGGCTCGTCTCACATTTGCCAAAAAATATCTTGATTATCCCCAAGACTTTTGGACAAATATTCTGTGGACTGATGAGACAAAAGTTGAACTTTTTGGAAGGTGTGTGTCCCGTTACATCTGGCGTAAAACCAACACAGCATTTCATAAAAAGAACATCATACCAACAGTCAAACATGGTGGTGGGAGTGTGATGTCTGAGGCTGCTTTGCAGCTTCAGAACCTGGATGACTTGCCATAATTGATGGAACCATGAATTCTGCACTCTATCAGAAAATCCTGAAGGAGAATGTCTGGCCATCAGTTTGTGACCTCAAGCTCAAGAACACTTGGGTTCTGCAGCAGGACAATGATTCCAAACACAGCAGCAAGTCCACCTCTGAATGTCTCAAGAAAAACAAAATTAAGGTTTTGGAGTGGCCAAATCAAAGTCTGGACTTGAATCCAATTGAAATGCTGTGGCATGACCTTAAACAGTCCATTCATGCTCGAAAACCCTCCAATGTGGCTGAATTAAAACAATTCTGCAAAGAAGAGTGGGCCAAAATTCCTCCACAGCAATATGAAAGACTCATTGCCAGTTATCACAAACGCTTGATTGCAGTTGTTGCTGCAAAGGGTGGCACAACCAGTTATTAGGTTTAGGGAGCAAGCACTTTTTCACACAGGGCCATGTGGGTTTGGATTTTGTTTTCCCTTTATAATAAAAAACTTCTTTTAAAAACTGCATGTTGTGTTTACTTGTGTTAGCTTTGATTAATATTTAAATTTGTTTGATGATCTGAAACATTAAAGTGTGACAAACATGCAAAAAAATAAAAAATCAGGAAGGGGGCCAACACTTTTTCACACCACTGTACATCACCACATGTTGTTTGGGAGGGTTTCAAGAAAAATTCTCCTAGCTCATCCAAAAACAAACTCCAGTATATTCAGTTATCAGACACGACTGGAACTTCAAATAGGACTGGCTTCTATGGTCAGATGAAACTAAAAAATGAGCTTTTTAGCAGCAAACACTCAAGATGGGTTTGGTGAACACAGGGATAAAAAATGAGCTTTTTAGCAGCAAACACTCAAGATGGGTTTGGTGAACACAGGGATAAAAAGTACCCCATGTGTACAATGAAATATACTGCTGTATTTTTGATGTTGTGGGCCTATATTTCTGCTGGAGGTCCTGGACATCTTGTTTAGACACATGGCATCATGGATTCTATCAAATACCAACAGATAAAAAAATCAATAAGTGACTGACTCTTTTAGAAATCTTATAATGGGCCATGTTTGGATCTTCCAACCGTACAATAATCCAAACACAAACCTCAAAAACACCACAAAAATGGGTCACTAAGCACAAAACCAAGCTTCTGCTATGGCCATTACAGTCCTCTGACCTGAACCCTATAGAAAATGAGTGAGGTGAACTGAAGAGAAGAAGCACCAACATGGAGCTGGGAATCTAAAGGGTCTGGAGTGATTCTGGATGAAGGAATGGTCTCTGATCTCTTGTCAGGTGTTCTCTAACCTCATCAGGCATTATAGGAGAAAATTTAGAGCTGTTATTTTGGCAAATGGAGGCTTCAAAAAGTATTGAATACAGGGGTGCCGTTAATTGTGGCCAATGTGTATTAGAGAAAAACATTTATTTCATAATGATATTTCCCCCCATTTTAAATTCTTATAATCCAATGAAAGGTTAGATTTTTGTGAATTTTTTTAAATAAAAGATCAAAAGGATTAACAATGCAGATTAATTTTCACAGCATTCTTTAATCATAATTACCAAGGGTGCTGATATTTTTGGCCATGACTATGTATGTATGTATATACAGGTGCAGCTCAATAAATTAGAATGTCGTGGAAAAGTTCATTTATTTCAGTAATTCAACTCAAATTGTGAAACTCGTGTATTAAATAAATTCAATGCACACAGACTGAAGTAGTTTAAGTCTTTGGTTCTATTAATTGTGATGATTTTGTCTCACATTTAACAAAAACCCACCAATTCACTATCTCAACAAATTAGGATACTTCATAAGACCAATAAAAAAATTTTTTTAGTGAATTGTTGGCCTTCTGGAAAGTATGTTCATTTACTGTATAAGTACTCAATACTTGATAGGGGCTCCTTTTGCTTTAATTACTGCCTCAATTCGGCGTGGCATGGAGGTGATCAGTTTGTGGCACTGCTGAGGTGGTATGGAAGCCCAGGTTTCTTTGACAGTGGCCTTCAGCTCATCTGCATTTTTTGGTCTCTTGTTTCTCATTTTCCTCTTGACAATACCCAGTAGATTCTCTGTGGGGTTCAGGTCTGGTGAGTTTGCTGGCCAGTCAAGCACACCAACACCATGGTCATTTAACCAACCTTTGGTGCTTTTGGCAGTGTGGGCAGGTGCCAAATCCTGCTGGAAAATGAAATCAGCATCTTTAAAAAGCTGGTCAGCAGAAGGAAGCATGAAGTGCTCCAAAATTTCTTGGTAAACGGGTGCAGTGACTTTGGTTTTCAAAAAACACAATGGACTAACACCAGCAGATGACATTGCACCCCACCTCAGTCCATTCCTTGTGAAGTTCAACCAAATTCTTGAATCGATTTTGCTTGACAATCCTCATAAGGCTGCGGTTCTCTCGGCTGGTTGTGCATCTTTTTCTTCCACACTTTTTCCTTCCACTCAACTTTCTGTTAACATGCTTGGATACAGCACTCTGTGAACAGCCAGCCTCTTTGGCAATGAATGTTTGTGGCTTACCCTCCTTGTGAAGGGTGTCAATGACTAGTTGCGTTTCCATCCACCTATTTTTATGCGCATTTTGGAATATCACATTAAAAAAAAAAACGCTGGATGGAAACGGCAAGATGCGCATAACTTCTAAAAATGCGCATAAAAAACGTATGCGCACATTTGAGTACGACAAACTTTTTATCCGGTAAGAAAAAATGCGCATAAACTACGATGGAAATACATTTACCGAATAAATTCCTCCATGCGCATCAAAAAAGTCATGTGACTTTGCGCTATGAGACGGGATAACTTGACTAACCAGCTGACCGATCTCGTTCACAGCATCTATAAGTTGTTATAGTCACTCTGAAAAGCCTGAGCAAAGTCTGTCATCAAAGTATTTCTGTATAATTGTCTTACACGACTGTGTTCCCAAACAGCTGGCATCCTCCTCAGAACGCAGTGACAGCATTTATTGTGTTACATCTGTTCTCTCTGAGGCGCAAGTAATTTATATCATATATGAAAATTATTACATTCAATGGCTTCTCCTATATTCTTAATGATATTTAGTGCCACAGTTTACCAGGAAGTGACGATTTTGTTCTCTTTGACTCGTTGGATGGAAATGGTGCTTTATTCGCATACATTTTATGCAATATTCCAGTTTTGCGCATAATTTAAATTCGAATCTTTGGATGGAAACATAGCTAGTGTCTTCTGGACAACTGTCAGATCAGCAGTCTTCCCCATGATTGTGTAGCCTAGTGAACCAAACTGAGAGACCATTCTGAAGGCTCAGGAAACCTTTGCAGGTGTTTTGAGTTGATTAGCTGATTGGCATGTCACCATATTCTAATTTGTTGAGATAGTGAATTGGTGGGTTTTTGTTAAATGTGAGCCAAAATCATCACAATTAAAAGAACCAAAGATTTAAACTACTTCAGTCTGTGTGCATTGAATTTATTTAATACACGAGTTTCACAATTTGAGTTGAATTACTGAAATAAATGAACTTTTCCACGACATTCTAATTTATTGAGCTGCACCTGTATGTATGCATGTATGTATGCATGTGTATACAGTATATATGTGTGTGTGTGTGTGTGTGTGTGTGTATATATAAAATGTGTATTGTGTATAAAAAAAGAACTTGATCCTCTACCATTTGCACTCTATTTCTATCTGAACTTTTCTTTTTTATTTAAAAAACAAATTGACCCTCTAACACTAGTGTTCTCTATATTTTTCTCTATTCTTTCAACTTGTTTTCTTTGTATTTATTAAAAAAAGACCCTCTAATATTAGAGTTCTCTAGTTTCTTTTTCCTTATTATTTAAAAAATTTATATTGCTACATGTGCTGCATTAGACTAACCAAGACTTGTCACAGCACTTACATATTATTACTCTTTTGTTGGTTTCGATTGCTTCTACTGTCCTCATATGTAAGTCGCTTTTAAAATTCTGCTAAATTACTATATGTAACTAACATATATAATTGGGTTTTAGGCGTCAAGTACCATGTTTGCGATGTGTTCCACCTGAGGGCGCTCCATACCACAGTTTGAAAACCACTGATTTAAGATTTGCAGTGCATACCTTCTTTTCTGCACGGTATTCATCCCAGGCTGCTCTGCGCTCTTCCTCGCTCAGCTCCTCTTCCTCCCGGTGGTCTAACAATGAGTTGTGCTCATGATAACTTACTATGAGCTGCCCACAGCTCTGCAGCAGCCGGGCCAACATGTCGTCCTGGAAGACAAAGCTTACGGTCATCTGTGTGTCTGTTTGCTGTTTGTGCCATAGCAGAGGCATTTATGTGTGCTTACCACAGGCGTTTGAGTGTGTTTACTGGGCCGTAGGTCTGGCTGGAAGCGGTACAGCTCATTCAGCTGACTGTGTGTGAAGTGTCTCTGAATCTGCTGCTGATCCAGAACACGAGAGGACAGGGACTGTTTAGCAACTTGCCGCTCATAAATGTTCTGTTCCATGGTCCCCTACTCCCCAAAAAAACAAAAAGGCTGCATTAAAATTGTAATAAAATAGCTGCACATATGTGTTAAAACTACAAAAATAAAAAAGTATAAAATAATACTGGAAATATATAGTATATATTTAAAATATATAAATGAAAGCTTATGAAATAAAATATAAAAAAATAAAAATAGTCTCTAAAATGAAAATAATTAATAAAAAAGATAAAATAAATCCACTAGAGAACATCACCTTTAAAATATAAAAAAGCCTGAATTGCATTTCGTATTTATTCAGGTTATCTTTGTGTAATATTTAAATTTGTTTGATGATCTGAAACATTAAAGTTTGACAAACATGCAAAAAAAATTTAAAAAAAAAAATCAGGAAGGGGGCAAACAATTTTTCTGTTTGTGTATTATGTATATATGTGTGTGTATATATATATATATATATATATATATATATATATATATATATATATATATATATATATATATATATATGTATATATATATATATATGTGTATGTATATATATATATATGTATACACACACATACATACATGCACACACACACACGTATGTGTGTATATAGATTGAAGTTTGTAAAAAAAAATTAAAAAAAAAATTCTATCTATCTATCTATATATATCTATATACACATCTATATATATATCTCTATATATATATCTATATATATATCTCTATATATATATATATATATATATATCTATATATATATATATATATATATATATCTATATATATATATATATATATATATATATCTATATATATATATATATATATATATATATATATATATATATATCTATATATATATATATATATATATATATATATCTATATATATATATATATATATATATCTATATATATATATATATATATATATATATATATCTATATATATCTATATATATATATATATATATATCTATATATATCTATATATATATATATATATATATATATATATATATATATATCTATATCTATATATATATATATATATATATATATATCTATATATATATCTATATCTATATCTATATATACACACACACACACATACATACACACACACACATATGTATGTGTGTATATAGATTGAAGTTTGTAAAAAAAAAAATAAATAAATAAAAATTCTATCACTCCCTACTATCTGTCATTTGAATGTGTATACCTGGGCCAGAAAACGGTAAACATAAACAGTTTTTTTCTGCCCAAAGCGATAGACTCTGAAGATGCTCTGGATGTCATATGACGGATTCCAGCAAGCGTCAAACACCACGACCCGGTTTGCAGCGACCAGATTGATTCCCAGAGACCCTGCACGAGTGGAGATCAGAAACAACCTTCCTCTGAAACAGAAGAAACAGTCAGGACAGGAAATGCAGACAACTTAAATGTGATGTTGAATTTGAGTATACCTTATGTTTTTAGTGTTGTTAAACTCTTGAGCCCATCTCTTGCGAGCACAAGCACTGGTGTTGCCGTCCAAACGATAATAATCTTTATTTTTAACCCACGCTTTCTCTCCTGACAATACACACAAACACAAACTCTTTTGCATAACCATGGTAAATGAACAAAAGAAATTTCAAACAATCTCCTGTGTAAACTGTTTATTTACCTTTGTATGGACAACATGTTTCCCCCCTGGTCTCATCTGCATATAGGAGGAAACTCTCAATAAGGTCCAGCGATATCAGAGACTGACTGAACACCAACCTGAAAAAAAGCAAACAGCATTCATAAAAACTAAGTATGTCACTTTGAACAATGAATTGACAAGCATATAATCTACCCTGCCATTCAGAAGTTTGGGGTTGGAATGATTTTTTTTTTTAAATTTTTTTTTAAGTTTTTGCTTATCAAGGCTGCATTTATTTGATCAAAAATACAGTAAAACATTAATATTGTGAAATATTATTACAATTTAAAACAACTGTTTTCTATTTGAGTATTTTAAAATGTAATTCATTCTTGTGATGGCAAAGTCTTTACTATCAGTTTTTCATTAATTTAAAAGTATTGATTAATTAATTAATTAACAACCAACCAACAGAAAGCTTATAACAAGTGCTACTTCTATTCAAGAACGTGATCCTCACACTTTGTCCTGTAGTTCCTCTGCCCAGTGTAAAATCTCCAGTAGCAACTGCAATTTCCCAGAATGCTCCAGCACTTTGGCATCAGCCGCTGTTACAAACGGCAGATACCAGTCGGCAGATGGCCCGTTACCCACAACAAATCCTGAACAATAGACAGAGAGAGACACTAAGAATGAGACAGACAAAGAGAGGCAGATTAAAGGAAACAGAGAGAGAGGGAGACTGTTTTCACACCAGCTTCCCTGCCAGAAATTTCCATTGTGGCTGTTTGTGTGACATCTGGATTCTGTGGATTTTGATTGGCCCTGCTGACCAAGGAGACTGGATCAGTATTTCTCTCTCCACCACCAACTAAACCTGTGCTTGTTGCATCGCTCCTGTGAGACAGACACATTTGAATTATAACCATCAGAGCAAACGAGGAGACTTAGACTTCTAGCAGATGTCTCATTGGTTCTACATAACTATTAGGCATCAACTACATTGTGATGGCTGTGATTGTGTCACACAGCAGGCTCACATTTATCAATCGCTTCCAAAACAAAAGATTCTCTAATGTTTTACATTGTTTAGAAAGACTTTTTCCTCTTAAATTCAGAGTTACTCTAGCCTTCAATGTCTCATATTGAACAGAAGCATGAGGCACATTGGTTGTACAGGAAATATTCAAATCTGATATAAAACACAGCATACCTTTCAGAGTCATTCGGATTTACAGAATTGCTGACCAAACCTGCACCCAGAGCTGTGAGGACAGGAGCAGGCTCTTCCTCTTTTCCCTGAATCACACACAAATACAGTGACTGGTTTTCATATCATAAGTAATGGAGAAATATCAGTGATCATTGATAAGGTGTTTGTAAAAATGAGGCATGATGCGTGTACGCTATTATTCAAATGTTTGGGGTTGGTACCATTTTTAAATGTTTTTACAACTCTTATGCTCACCAAGGCAATCAAAATAGTTGCTATAATTAGTAACTGAATTAACAGATTTATTACTGAAATGCTGCGCAAACATGCAAATATACCAATTTAAAATAACTTTTCTATTTAATACATTTTTAAAATTTAAACCAGTCTTCAGTGCCACATGCTCCTTCAGAAGTCATTCTAATCTGCTGATTTGGTACTCAAGAAATTTATTTGCATTATCAGTTTTGAAAACAGTTGTACTGCTTAATATTTTTTGTGGAAACGATGAAACATTTTGTTCTCAGGATTGTTTAATGCATTGAAAGTTCACAAGAATGTTTGTTTGAAATAGAAATCTTTTGTAACATCATAAATGTCTTTACTGTCCTTTTTGATCAATTTAATGTGTCCTTGCTGAACAAAGGTATTCATTTCTTAAAAAAAAAAAAAAAAAAAAAATTCACTGGCCCCAAAAGTTTGAACAGTAGTGTTATCTGGATGAGTGTGTATGTACCTTATTCCTGCTCAGCTGAGCAAGTTTAAGACACCAGGGATGAGTCCATATCAAGCTCAGAACATGAAGGTCCTGAAACAAACTGTTCACACCTGCTCCTTTCCCTAAAACAAAGACATTATTTGTGACTGTATGTTACCAATCTGTTGGCTCAGTGTGTACCAGAGTTAGGTGGTATGAGAAAAATCTTAATATGATAATTTAAATTAATAAAAACATCTGATATAAGAACTATTTAGTAATTATTAACCATGTCAGTATCTAAGGGTATTTTTATACAACACTGGATTAATATATCAGCTAATATAAGATATTTATTTGTGAATGCTCATTTCTCCTGTTTTACGTTTAGATTATCTTTGCCACCTTTTGAAGTTGACTTAAGGTTAATTTCTACAAAATATAACACTGTTAAATCTCAAAATAAATATTTTTGTACATTTTAATGTTATTGCACATTATAATTATATAATGCCTAAATTTTCATTTGCAACACTTACGGTGATTTTAGTTTTTAGTGTTTTATTAGAAATTTATTCAGAAAAAAAAAGTATAGATTTTTAGTATCAGCCATACCTTGAAAACAACTCTTGGCTTAACACATTTTTCTACTGGTGCAGTACTAGTTAAGCTCTAGTTTGTGCTTTTGAGACTCTGACCTGTGTAGTTCTGCAGATAGTGTGTGTATAACCGACACTGCAGATGCGTCATCCTGACTGACAGCACATACTCGTGCTTTGGGGGCAAACAGGACATCAAGACTGAGTAGTCCCGCCTCTGCAACACAAAAACAAAACATTCAGACTTTTTTTTTTCACAGCCTTTAGCTGTATTCTATTTCTTTCTCTCTCTTCATCACCTGTATGAATCCTGACATCAACTGATGGAGGATGTGCGATCTATTCTTCATCAGTCTGACATCAGCGGGGGTGGAGTCTGCGCACTGACCGTTCTGGATCGGATTAATAAAACGGTTCCGAAACTCCTTTAGAGAGCCTAGCAGGTTCTCCTTAATGAAGTTCACCATGCAGTGATCTAGAACAATAAACATAAAAAATATAGTCAGACAACCTCAAAGAGATATTAAAAAAATTAATAAGCAAGTAATTTTTCACAGTATGGAGATGAAAGTTGATTACACTCAGTAAGGTTGTTTTGAAGCGGTGTTCCTGTCAATATGATTCTCCTACGTGTGCGTAGAGCTCGCATGGCTTTTGAGATGCTGGAGTCTGCGTTCCTAAGGACATGACCCTCATCACACACCACCAGATCAGGGCCTAACATAAACACACCAAACAAGGGTTTTAAAAATAATAGTTGAAAAATTTTTTTTATATATATATATATATATATATATATATATATATATATATATATATATATATATATATATATATATATATATATATATATATATATATATATATATATATATATATCTGTTCTTAGTATTTGATGATGGATTGCTCAGATGAATTTACCTGGATCCAGGAGCATTGAGCGGAAGGCTTCTTTGTGTTTGCTGTACTTTGCGCTATCTGTGTGTGTCAGTATACGAAAAACCTCATATCCCATGATCATCACACCCCCATTCATAAACCAGTCATTCAAGAGCTCAACACGAACACCCACAGACTTCACCGTGGCCAGCTCTGCCACCTGTGTGAGAAACAAGAGAGAAGAGATAATTGGAAAAATGATCAGTGATGCAGCTAATAGTCCAGATTCAACATAATGACAAGAAAACAATGGTTGTTTGCATTATCTGGCATTTTTCACCATGTTTATGATGTTTTTGCTGAATTCTCTGTGTAAGGCATAATTAGGAAATTTTGCACTGAAACTTCTGATGCAAAAATGTAAAATTAAATAGCCATTCAACCAAAAATGTTAATAATGTCATTCTCATGTCGTTTGATTTTTTTGCACAATACAAAAAGATGATGCTTCGCAGAATGTCTAGACTCAATCTACAAAAGTGGTCAGTGATATTAAGTGTCCAAAAAAGCTCCATAAAATTCCACTGGCTTTGCCTATTTGAAGTTGTATCGAATGGTTATTTTAACCCTGGATTAATTTAACACTGGGTTAACTTTCTATCTTGAAAGCTTTTACTGAAACAATATGATAGCTTTACAAGAGAAAAACCTAAAAGAAAATATATTTTGACCATTTTCATTTTTGGGTGAGCTATTCTTTTACGCCACCAACATACAACATACAATAGACAAAGCCGAACAGAGAAAGATTACACTCTGTAAAAAGCCCATATGTTAGCTAGTTCTACAACTCTCTGACTAACTGACCACAGTAAGAAATTAGATTCTTTTATTCAGCAAGAAAATAAAAAAAAAACATCACAGTTTCCACAAAAATAATAAGCAGTGCAAGCATTTTGAACATTGACAATACTAAGAAATGTTTCTTGAGCACCAAATCAGCATAGAAAAATGACTTCTGAAGGATCATGTGACACTGAAGACTGGAGTAATGATGCTGAAATTTCAGCTTTGCCAACACAGGAATAATTACACATTAAAATATATTTAAATTAAAAAAAAAAAAAAAAAAAAGTTATTTGAAACTGTAATAATATTTCATAACATTACTGTTTTGACTACATTTTGGATCAAATAAATGCAGCCTTGATGACTGTATAACATAACACTAAAAATCTTAACAATCCCAAGTTTTTGAATGGTAGTGAATATCTGACATAAACATGACCTAGATCAAAACACTAACTAAAGTCACCTGAGAAAGGAAGTGAGAGAATTCTACTGACCCACAGTACGTTGGGTCTTAAGCCCCTCTGCCACTGGTCAAACTCACTCCTCCAGTTCAGCACTGTGTTGAGAGGACAAACCACCAGAGCCCTTTTCAGTGGCAGCTCTTTACATAGCAGCACTGTGTGAAGGAACACAATGACCTGAAACACACACAGTACACAGTTACGCTTTCTGTGAAACCCACACTTTCTTATTTTACGGAAAAAAAAGAGAGAATAGTCACGTCCCCCATACCTGAAAGGTCTTTCCCAGACCCATGCAGTGGGCCAGAATACAGCCAGATCCTGGAGTCGTCTTCACACTCTGAATGGACTCACAGCAGCAGTCCCACATGAAGCGCACACCTAACAAAAACATTAACACATACGCTTACATACACACCACACTAACCATCTCCACCACACGCTGTCGCTTTGTCACATCACTGACTTGCATTTCACAATGCTGCTTTATAAACCCATGTGAATATTAATCACCCATGCACTGATTGAGTTCTGCTATTAGACTGAATACATACTGGCTTAACTTCTCATGTCATGATTAAATATTATAAGGCATATCCTCTGACAAGCCTTGAACAATACAACACCATTCTAAGAAATTCAACAAATTCCTTTATCCTGCAAGGATGCATTAAATTAATCAAAAGTGACAGTTTAATAAAAAAAAAAAAAAAAAAAAAATCTATCCATCCAAAAATGGTTTTCACAAAAATATTAAGCAGCTCAACTGTTTTCAACATTGATGATAATAAAAATGTTTCTTGAGCAGCAAATCAACAAATTAGAATGATTTCTGAAGGATCGTGTGACACTGAAGACTGGAGTACTGATTTCCATCACAGGAATTAATTACAATTTTTCAAAAATACATAAATATATTTTGAAATATATTTCAAAATATATTCAAATTGAAAGCATGTATTTAAAATTCTAATAATATTTAACAACATTACTACGCAGGCCAGAAACCTGCATTGGTCCTTTTAGGTAAACACGCACCAGCTCTGCACCCAATATTGTCATATTGTCAGAAAAGCATAAAAGGTATAAATAAAAAAACAATGAACATTATTTGACATAAAAATAGCCTCTGCAATTTGACTCACAGCCCACTGCAAATTGCACTGCAAATGCTAAATATTTTTAAAAACAATTACATCAAATGTCAGTTTTGCACCCAATGCAGGACTCGGATTTAAGCTGTCCCAACGGCTTCTGTCTCTTTATGTAATTCTGTAGTAACTTGATGATGGTGAGATTAGATCTCTGTGGATAATTACACTCTAATACAAAATTTCTCTCACCATCTTGCTGGTGTGGTTTGAGTTTGCTCAGAAAGTGCGAGTGTACTTGCAGCACAGGCTTATGAGTTACATCATCTTGCTCGAGAACCAATGGTGTGACGCTATGAGCTGGTTTCTCAGACACCAAGATGACCTAAAGCAGGTGAGAGGAAAAAAAAGATAGACAAAACAAATTTTCCATTCAGGTTGTCATTAATAATTAAAACATTTTTTAAAAATGGGATAGATCACCCAAAAAAGAAAATTCTGCCATTATTCACACACACACGTTAAAAAAAAAAAAAAAAAAACCTTCATTCTTTTGGGGAACACAAAAGACGATATTTTTGAAAAATGAAGGTAACCATTTTGGTGACCACTGACTTCCAGAGTACTGACAAAAAGAAAATCCCCTAAAACATATTTTGTGTTCCACTAAGTAAGTCACACAGGTTCGGAATGACATGAGGAAAAGCAAATGATTACAATTTTAATGTCTTGGTAAAACACGTCTTTAATATTTACAAAACAGAACAGAATATGGCACCATGCAGTTCATCACCTCTGGGTCTGCGTCTTCTCGTTCTCTCCTCTCATTTTCCAGTCTCAGTTTTTCTCTTTCTGCTAATCTCCTCCTGCGCTCCTCCTCTTCTTTCAGAGCGCTCTGCGTCTCCTGGGCCAGCTGACCCACCTCCAGAAGAGGTCTGATCTGCCTGCGCCCTCGTGGGGCGCCCCTCAAATGCTCCTCAGTGGTTGGAGAGACATCATTCTGCACCAAAAAAAAGAAAAAAAAAGAAAAAAAAAAAAGAATAAAAAATAAAATAAAATAAAAAGCTTAAATTGCTGGCAAATCCACATTCACAGCATCTATGATACTGGAGGGTGTACAAACACACATCAGCAGTGCTGCTCCTGTCAGGTGTGCGTGACGGACTCTGACACTTCTCATTATGAGTGGGTGACTGGGACCTACAAAATAGATACAGTCTTAAATGAATTTAGACTTATTAGTAGGTAGTAATTTTAAATTTGTTATTTTGTGAGTGTTTAATGCCCAGGGCAGATTGCGGTTGATGAGTAAACTGTGATGATATGAGCTTTACCCTATTTCCTCACACTCTGAATGGCTGAGTTCATCATACACACCACTCGATACACTCGTTTCGCTCGTTTCATCACTACTCACTAGGATAAAAACAAAACAGCACCATATCTGACTGAAGAATCATCACATAGGTACTATTATTTAGATGGTAAAAAATGGCATGAATACATTCAACTAATGCACTTTGAGTCTTCAAAGATTTTTGACTCACCAATAACACATTCTAAATCTTGGACTTCTCTTTCTCTTTTCTTAGGCTTCTTCACCTCTTGCTTTTGACTTTTTGCTTCAGGCTCTGATAAGGTAAGACCATGTCGCAGCAATCGGTGCCGGTGCTGTGACCCTGACTGCGACCCGCTGCAATCCGAGTCATCATTATCTGCAGAAAAACTGTTCTCGTAACAATAAAACTATACAAATACGTCTAATAACATTTAACCCTTTAACTAATATGCTGCAGATTGTTACTATTAAAAAATAGTTTAGTGTTACAAAACAAAGTAACTTAAAACTACATATCAGTTTCAGAGGCTGGCTATGTTGTTATTCATCAGAAACAGCATATATATTGAGTTACAGGAATTATAAGGTCTGTAATTCCCCATGGTACCAGTGGTAATAGCCATCGCTCACCTTCCTCTTCTGTTGTCTCTGATGTTCTGTCAATGTTCTTGCTCTTCTGCTCTTCTCTCGTGCTCTCTGATTGCTCATCGGAGCTGGCGTCCAGCTCAGACGCTGAGGAGAGGTTAGCGCTGATCTGAGCCAGCAGAATCTTCTTCGCAATTCTTTATAGAATAAGTAATGGTATGAGGCAGTAATGAGAGAATAGAGACACAGACGAAGAGAAGAGGGATGAAGAGAAAAGAGGGACAAAATGTGAGGTGGGTGACAGATGGATCCAGATTCATTAAACAATGCATCTTTTTCCCACTGCTTTCACAATAATTTCTTAAAATTGCCCACAAGTAGTAGCAAAATAATTATTTTTGTTATGCTGAAACAAAAGTCATTTCAATTCTAAATTTCCGTATTTCAATGTAAATGTAACTGCATATATAAAATACACATTAGCATAACAGGTTATTGGACAGTGTAAAAGATCCAATGGACTGTTAATTGGTCAGTTAAGTCTGCAAATTATTACCAAAAAAAAAACCTTATTACTGAGCGAAATGTAAACAACAACAACAAAAAAAAAAAAATGAGGCTCTGCTATAGGCAGATATTTGAACTTAGCACCTATAAATATGACAAACTAAATGCACCAGCCAAAAAAATAATTTAAAAATGATATATTTATATATACACAGTATATATAAATATATATAAAATGCACAGAGGCTGTTGTGTCTGGGGTATAAATTTTTATTACAACTACAATTCTTATACAGTTCTTACACAGTTATTTACATTCCCTCTTCTGAAATGCAAAATCATGCATGCTTCTTTTTGATGAAAATGATGTTTCTGCACAAAACGTTTCAGTAAAACAATAACAATAATAAATACTTCCAAACAAAGAACATTAGCATGCAATAAATACTCAAGCTTTAGGATTTTTGAAATCCAATGAGCATGAGAGGATTCCACAAGACAGTAAAGGACAACAAACAGAAAAGGACACTTTTAAAAGACGGGTGAAAAATGGCAGGGGTTAATCTATGCTAATTAAGGTTAGGCAGGGTTCCCACTCTGTCCAAGACATTACTTTCCATTTCTTCAAGGCATTTTATGTGACCAACATCTCTAATATTTGAGAAATACATCTGTGGCCTGCTGTTGTTCGCCACAGAAAATGAAGTTGACTTGTCCATTGGTTTTCAAAATTGAAAAAAAAAAACAAAAAAAAAAACAAAGTTCTGTACTTACAATGGAAGTCTAATAGGTATGAGCTTTTAAAAGCAAAAAAGTTGATTTTACATAAATTCTCCAGTAAAAAAAAAGTTTGTCATTTGAATTAAGTTCAAGGTTCAGGGATTGACTGAGCTCATATACACTAAACACAAAAGATATTAACCAGAATTTCATATTCTGACTCGATAGCACCAGTCTCATGCTAAACGCATGCAATGTGTAGGCCTAAGTGTTGTGGTTATGGAGAGGAGTCAAGTCATTTTCTGTGGTGATCGACTGCTGGCCCCAGCTTTCGATTCTGCTGTTTAATCGAGAATATTATTTTAAATCAAAGATGAAAAGAAATTACTGGTGATATGAGGTACTGTGGTTACTGGCACGGTTCTAAATGCACAGTTAATGTGAACTAGTCGTTCATTTGTGCTACCAGAGAAGCTTCTGGAAGATTCAAACTGTCCACTCTAATAAGCGGGACAAGGTAACCAACCTATGGGAAGTAATACTAATAATGTTTTGCAATGCGTGTGATATCAACATCACTTGATAGAAATCTAAGCGGAGAACAGAAATGACAGTGAGTGTGCAGACTATGATGTGTTCCTGCTCATGACAATACACAGGCAAACGCAGATGATAAAACAAAGCGATATGATTCTGCGACGTCATTCATGACAGAATACATGAGAACTGACCGCAGTTCCGAGTCCCAATCGGTCCAAGGATTTCTTCATTTTACAAAAACGTTGTCAATACGGCGAACCAGTTTGATTAAAAGGTTACAGTAAACACAATTTCCATGACTTATCCATTACTGGAAAATCGCATTACAAAATTCAAGGTTTTCCAGGTTCTCCAGGATGCGTGGGAACCCTGTTAAGCTACAGAAAAAGAGACGAAACGGGGGGAAAACAGAGAACAAGAGAAAGAATAAATAAGTGTTTATTGCCTCTTGGTAAGAACCATGCAAATAACACAGAAACCTCTCATGTGAGAGAGAAAACTACACTCTTTCTCCTCAAAACACAGTGCTTTTAACAACTGACTACACAAACGCTTACAGACTGCATGTTGAGTCTGAAAGAGCATCATCACTGCCACCTGCTGCTGCCCCGTGAACATTCTAACACAAATCAAAGCCAGGTCCACCAAAGCAATCGCTGCTCATTAGCGTTTATTCAGCCTTTTAACCATTTTTATTCATATAAATATTTAGGGAAAAAAAAGTCAGACTTAAATGTACACCGCGTGAGCGTGCACCATTTCTCAGTGTATCAGACCGCATGCACCAACTGCTGGGCCATGGCTCCGATCTAAGCTACCGTTTTGAAGCACCAACTCAAAAACATCTACATGTAGAGCCAAGTTTCCCTGTCCTTCACATTTCCAATCCCTAACATCCATCACCTTCTGCTAAAACGGGATGAACTTTTGACCTTCTCGCCAATTCACGAGGACATATATGCTGAGCAAAAGGTGTGAAAATGAAATATCGAACCAATAAAAATACGTAAGTAACTAGGTGCAAAAATGTTAACAAATCCATTTGACCAATACAAATGCATCTTCAGCTTAAGCACCTTAAACGTAGAAAATTCAACTGTCGAGGAATTATTCTCCTGAAAAAGAACAAACACAGCTGCGTTCAACACAAACGCTAATACTGTGCTACTGCATCCCTATCTGCAATCTAAGACACGTTTGTTCACTTGAATTCCACCAATAAAGACATTTCACTGCCAATGACAAAAGTATTATGTGAAACTACTGTAACACCTACCGTTAGCAAACCACACAGCCTTTGTTCTGACTGACCGAAAACATTACAGCATGAGAACCCGGAAGCTGAGCCCTAAAACACAAACACACAAGAAGTTGTCTGTCTTTCTGAACACAGGATCCATCAGATCCGAGCAAAGAGGTTTAGATTCGTTCTACTCTCTTAAAAGCTTTATTAGCGGCACAGACAGTAAAGAGGAGAGTGTGGCTTTCAGAAATACTGCCAAAGACATGCAATGGTCTGTCAGTGAAGTGGAATTCAAACACAGGAGCTTCTCCAGAGTTGATTCACTGACTTCCATTAGACAGTGAGGTCTCAGAGCTTCACCACTGATGGGCGGTGTGTGCCTATGGTTACAGATTCTCTCTACTGCGTGTGGAAGAAACTGTGGGGAAATAAAAATCGGACAGTGTTGATCGAGCAAAAAAAGCGTGTTTGAGTGAGACACATATTCAAAAGCACTGTCTAGCAGCGGTGCGTGTGGATGTACGGGATGCTTGCGTGCTTTTAAACGAGGTTTGGATCGAAGCTCTCGCTGTAGTGAGTTTGGGACAGCTGGAGTCCAGTGGAGAAGTCCTGTGATGGGAAAGTGTGTGTGGCCCTGATGTAGACAGAATCGTACCTATTTTCTAAATCATCGTCCTCCACAGACAAAGACGGACCTGGCTGGATGTCCATCTCATCACCTAGAGGCAGACGGAGAGAATGAATGATTAAAATCAAAAACAACACCGTTTTGCTTCTGAAATATGAAAAACATCGCACATTATACATTTTTACATCGTAAATTTTATTAACGTACTACCGGTTTTACCGTATGAAGAGAATAATGGTCAGAGTTGACTTTTTGCACCAAACTCACCGGAAGACTGCTGGAAATTTCCAGAGCCCAGCAATGTGACATCCTCTGTCAGCGGCTTGATCCTTTGATCGTCAGAGTCGCTGCTCGGCCCACTCTCCAGTTCCTGTTCTCCCACCTCACTTGACGAACTCCCGCTCTGTCCCGTCACCCTGGCAACTTTGCGAGCCCTTCCCCTGGTCATTCTGACCACTGACCCCTGGTCCTGGGAGCCCCTCCTTGAAGACGTTGAGGAGGACGATGAGGACGATGAGGATCTTTCTGTGAGATTCCGCTTACGAGAGCCTCTGTCCGGAGGTGTCGTTTTTACCAGTCCAAAGAGACACTGCTTTCTGACATGCTGGTTTACCTCGTCCCCATCCCCGTCCCCGTCCCAACTGCTACCTACCAAACCCTCTTCCTCGCTGTTTGCCATGGCAGCGGCGGTCTGGAGCAGCACTTCAGGCACCTCGTCAGAATCTGAGTCATCCTCAGCTGAACCGGCATGCTCAGCTGTGGAGCTTGGGTTTGTCCGCCGCCGACGTGGTGTGGTTTTCACACGTGGAGAACGTTTATTCTCCTCTGATAAGGACACATTTTTGAGGTCAGCTTGGTCCTCTTCCTCCTCCTCCTCATCTTCTTCCTCCTCCTCCTCCTCCTCCCCTTCCTCCTCATTAACAACACAATTTTCCACATCTTCTCCTTGCTCGGTCATTTCATCCATTTCCATCCCCTTCTCAATCTCCACCATTGTCTCCCTTTCTTCCAGTGCTCCATCTGTCACCGCACTGCTGATCGTTTGTCTCTCAGGTGATGGATGAATGGAAAGACATGTTCTGCTGATGGGTTGTGGGCTGACCGGTACAGGAGTGAGTTTAACCACCAGCTTTTTAGTGAGTCCTGGGCTCTGTGATGACATTCCTTTTTTTTTTCTGGCCTTCCCTTTTGGCTTATGTGTTTCTCGGCAGCCACGTTTGGACCCAGTCAGCTCATGGTCCAGGGCTTCCTGCAATTGCGAATTAGACAATATTGTAATACATTCATTTGAACAAACTGTAACAAAAAATGTGTCACAGCTTCCACAACAATATTTAGCAGTACAATGATTTTCAACTGGGATAACAAGAAGAAATGTTTTCTAAGCACCATATGAGCATATTAAAATGATTTCTGAAGGATCATGCGACACTGAAGACTGCCATCACAGGAATAAATATTTAAATTACAGTTATTTTTTAAAATGAACAATATTGTTTTCACCATATTTTTCATCAAATAATTGCAACCTTAGTGAGCTTAAAAGACTTGTAAAAATATTATTATAATCATTATATACAAGATATATATTATATAATAATTATATTTTATATTTGATTATTTATTATATTAAATATTTCATTGTGCATGCTCATTTTCCTATTTTTACACTTAATTACCTAAGCTTAGTTGAAGTTCATTTTTAAACACTAATAATTTATTATAATTTCATTAACTTTTAAATGTAATCTGTATTAGATCTCAAAGTGAATCTGTTTATCATACTGTACATTATAATGTTAAGATGGCTAAATTCATTTTTACTAACATTTAAAATTATTATTTTTAGTTTTTTGTTTTTAATTTATTAAAACTAAATTAGATTTCTTTGTTAACAGTCTTAATGAAACATCGATTACCAGCTTATTGGTGCATCCATAACTAAAATTTAACGTTTAGTTAAAGCACCCATCATTCTTACAGCTTAACTGGTAAAAGCATGGTTTAAGGCTGGAATTACCTGTAACGCACTGTTGGCGGACTGGAGATCATCCAGCACAGCGCGGAACATCCTTAGCTGCCCAATTCTCTCTTCTTGGTTTCCTTCCTGCTCTCTTTCGCTTTGAACAACTGCCTGGAAGGAATGGCTCAGAGATGTGGTAACATCTACAAACCGCTGCATTCGCTGGTAAAGGCCTGCAGAGGGCACTGGGCCGCCTCCTGGCCCCATCAGATAGGCTGCACCACGACCACCCTTATTAGCCCTGCCCCGGACCGAGTTTGGCTCAGTACGAGAGGCTCGTTTCTGAGCCTGCTCCAGGTTCTCTAGAACCGCATCACAGGCCAAAACCAGCTCCATCAATGGCTCGGGACTGCACACATAACAGTACCACTTCCTCTCCTCCTCCAGTATGGTGGACAGCTCCTTCCTCCCCAGGTTACGCAGAACACATTTCTTACAGAAGGCATTACTGCAGTAATCACAGCCAATCAGGCTGCCTCCTTCTGCACACCATCTGAATGAACAGGGAATTAGAACAATTATTTTACAGACCACCAAACACGTGGTCAACTGAGATGATACCACGGTTTTCCACCAATATATACAATCTGCTCATTTCAAAGTTTTCAGCAGTGAATCTCTTGAAAACTGTTGAGAAATGCATTTCACCCAAAACTAAAAGGAAAAAATATTTAGCAAAAAGAAATGTTAAAATCACCTTTTTTTGCATGGTGTTTTAATTATGATTACATTAGATTTAATTTGTAAAGCATATTTGTTTAAAAAAGAACGACCAAGTATACATGGTGACGTTTATCATACTGGATTTAATTTATGTTGTCTAAGAAAAAAAATAATGTCACAATATATAAATGTGTAACTTTATAAATCAAACATTTCTTTGTGATATTCAACTGCACACATTAGTTTGGTCATGGCACAAGTTAATAAGATCCATTTATATTATATTTTTAATCAGCTACATAAAATTCTCTCTAGATAAAAGCGAGAAAAGCAGCTGACCTTTTTGACAAAATACTCTTTCAAATACATCCAATGTATGCCATGAACACCATTTATACATTAATCACACTTACTCCATTTAAATACATACAAAACATACAATACACATACCTATATACACAAAAAAAAAAAATAAATAAAAAAAAAATAAAAACAATGCTAGGCTCCCCTTAATCATCCCATCCATGTACCTGCATTGCTCGTCCATCCCCTCTGAATCTTTGCTGATGTCATCGCTCATATAATACTTAAAACAATTCTGCAAGAAAGCAAACAAATCCATAAAACTCTGCAGAAGGATTAACTACTTGTCACTCAAACATGCAATTTACTGCAAAAAACAAAACCCCACTCCTTACTGTTTTTATCTACTTTACATTTTACATACACATTAATGTATAGACTCTCATATACATACCTTGCAGATGAGGACATTGAGCATAGGGTGCCTGTAGACTGAGTCACGTTGGAAATGATTCACCTGCTGACCACACGCTGTGCAGTTCACCCTCTCAATCTCATATCCTCCTAACAAACAGCACAAATGAGTACCCCATACCCAGACACACACAGCTCATTTCATATAGTTCAGATGCAACATGACGGTTACACACTGGAGAGCCACAGAGAACTTTCTGAACTCTCTATGTGAGAAAAAAAATATTCTGCATAAGTTTGCGTGACAAGGTTTCAAGGTTGGCTGATAAGCCTTTTCTGGACACTGAATGCTTTGTTTCATTCTTGCTACAAACCTTTAAGATTGGGTGCTTGGTAATATCTCAGACAGGATTTGTGGTGCCCATTAGGTTTTTTTTTTCCTGGGAACACTAATAATTAAAAGCACCACCAAAAGTTTGGAAATTCTAATTAAATTTAAAAAAAAAAAATAATAATAATAATTTAAATCAGATATAGGGGTATGCGATTAAACCAAAATCTTATTTCAAAATACACCTAGTATTATTTCACAATAACCCTATATAAAATCACAATTTTAATTTATTAAACCTTTGTTCATGTAAAATATAGTGTCAAATAAAACACTGCACAGTCTTCACTGTATGAATTAAATATACAGGTGCATCTCAATAAATTAGAATGTCGTGGAAAAGTTCAATTATTTCAGTAATTCAACTCAAATTGTGAGACTCGTGTATTAAATAAATTCAATGCGCACAGACTGAAGTAGTTTAAGTCTTTGGTTCTTTTAATTGTGATGATTTTGGCTCACATTTAACAAAAACCTACCAATTCAATCTCAACAAATTAGAATACTTCATAAGACCAATAAAAAAAAATCATTTTTAGTGAATTGTTGGCCTTCTGGAAAGTATGGAAGCCCAGGTTTCTTTGACAGTGGCCTTCAGCTCATCTGCATTTTTTTGGTCTTGTTTCTCATTTTCCTCTTGACAATACCCCATAGATTCTCTATGGGGTTCAGGTCTGGTGAGTTTGCTGGCCAGTCAAGCACACCAACACCATGGTCATTTAACCAACTTTTGGTGCTTTTGGCAGTGTGGGCAGGTGCCAAATCCTGCTGGAAAATGAAATCAGCATCTTTAAAAAGCTGGTCAGCAGAAGGAAGCATGAAGGGCTCCAAAATTTCTTGGTAAACGGGTGCAGTGACTTTGGTTTTCAAAAAACACAATGGACCAACACCAGCAGATGACATTGTACCCCAAATCATCACAGACTGTGGAAACTTCACACTGGACTTCAAGTAACTTGGACTATGAGCTTCTCCACCCTTCCTCCAGACTCTAGGACCTTGGTTTCCAAATAAAATACAAAACTTGCTCTCATCTGAAAAGAGGACTTTGGACCACTGGGCAACGGTCCAGTTCTTCTTCTCCTTAGCCCAGGTAAGACGCCTCTGACGTTGTCTGTGGTTCAGGAGTGGCTTAACAAGAGGAATACGACAACTGTAGCCAAATTCCTTGACACGTCTGTGTGTGGTGGCTCTTGATGCCTTGACCCCAGCCTCAGTCCATTCCTTGTGAAGTTCACCCAAATTCTTGAATCGATTTTGCTTGACAATCCTCATAAGGCTGCGGTTCTCTCAGTTGGTTGTGCATCTTTTTCTTCCACACTTTTTCCTTCCACTCAACTTTCTGTTAACATGCTTGGATACAGCACTCTGTGAACAGCCAGCTTCTTTGGCAATGAATGTTTGTGGCTTACCCTCCTTGTGAAGGGTGTCAATGATTGTTTTCTGGACAACTGTCAGATCAGCAGTCTTCCCCATGATTGTGTAGCCTAGTGAACCAAACTGAGAGAACATTTTGAAGGCTCAGGAAACCTTTGCAGGTGTTTTGAGTTGATTAGCTGATTGGCATGTCACCATATTCTAATTTGTTGAGATAGTGAATTGGTGGGTTTTTGTTAAATGTGAGCCAAAATCATCACAATTAAAAGAACCAAAGACTTAAACTACTTCAGTCTGTGTGCACTGAATTTATTTAATACACGAGTTTCACAATTTGAGTTGAATTACTGAAATAAATGAACTTTTCCACGACATTCTAATTTATTGAGATGCACCTGTACATCGATCTTTATCAAAATTACTAAAGTTATTCAGTCAAGAGCACTGAGTGATTTTCTCTTTGTATTTTGTTGTTTGATTAACAGACACAGAGCAGCAGGTATAGGCTGCTGTTCCTTTAAGACTTGATGCATGGATCTCATGTACTGAAATGTTAGAACTGTTTGTGCTCACTTAAGACACAACAGACTATGTTTATGTGAATTCTTGCCAAGTCAGACATAATGCTCAGACATATGCTGTCTCAGAAAGGTATTTACATACTACAATATGGCAAAATTGCTATCGACACACACTTTATATCATCGCAACAATATATCATATCAAACAGCTCTAATGAAAGCTTATGCTTATCTCTTACCTCTGCGTCTGTCACCACTGTCTCTGTGCTGCTTGTAAACGCGTCTACTGCGGAATTCTGGACCACGGAAATCATCACGAGTTTCATTACCCACCGGCTCCGGCAGCACAAACACCGTTCCTGTGTCAGAAAATAATGGTGTTCAAAAACAATTTGTAGTCTCTTAATGTATTCAATAACAGAAACCACAACATAAAAACTTTATGATATGGGCATGATCATCTAAATCAGCCAAATGAATGAGAGAATAGCAGTGGCACCTTTTGGCAGGTCGTTGGTGTCTGGGTCGCTGGAGGGCACAGACATTACATCTTCTGCTCCACTCTCAGACGAAGCGTCCGACTCGTTCATCCCGCTGTGTTTGGTAACAACAGCCGGTTTCCTGTAAAAGTAACGATTTACAAATGAGTTCACTCTGTCAGAGCACAAAGGATTTCCAGATGCATCTCATCATTATTTAAGTCAAACCTTCTTGAACGAGATGACGACAGCATTCCCACTTCTGAGGGGCCACTGGACTGAAAAGAAAAGAAAGTACTGTAAACAAACAAATCTCCAGAAATCTGATGAATGAAGCAAAAAAAATAAATAAATAAATAAAACTATTTCAGCCATATACAAATGACAATTCCATTGAAACTTCTAAATCTATGCAACAAAGTGTCGCAGGAATGAGTTCTACAATCCAATTTTGAACTTCCAGTTCCATCGTCCCAAACGAAGGTTTTTTTTAATCAATTTCAGTTAAACACTACAAATAATGTCTGTGGTTAACATAAGCATATCTCAAAATATTTTCATGTTATTCTATGACATCAAATACATCAGAAATACCCCACATGTTGCACAAATGTGTTATTTTTTAATTCTAAAGCCATGTGAATAAAGGCTTTTAAATTTTTTCACACTACTCGAGTGCCTTGGATTTATGATACAGAAGAACCCCGCATCCAAAGAGCACAGATTTTTGGACTTTTTACACCCCAGCAGCACTTTTTTTGCATAATTTTGATTGAATGTATACCCCACTTGTTATTTTTCTAGAGTTTACATGTCTTGAAAAAGACGGCTGCTAAATGGGACTAAATGCCATCACACCAAACAGGAATACAATCTCCTCACTAGTCCGCTCCAACTTGTAAATTAAATAAATGCTGAAAGATTTGTCAGAAAGTTAATGGTGGCCACGTTTAAGTCATGAGACTATTTTTTTATTTTTACTTCTGCCGTTTACATCTATGCTTCAAAATTCATAAAAGTTGGTTCATTGGTCACAGAGCTTATTTTCTGCAATTATTGAGAACCCAGTGGAAACATCCTATTGGCTTTTGGTCGAAGGAACCAGGGTGATGCTAACTTCTGGGTTGGACAACAAAAATATGTCATTTCTGCGGCACACTAAATAATCTCTACCTGGGCGCAAGCCTGCTGCTCCAAGTATTCTTTGGCCGTGGTTCCTGTAAATGAGAAATGACATAAACTTCACTATAACTGCTCCATTAATGAGCTTATTTTTGGTTCTGTTTCTGATGTGACTGTAAGGACTCATTTCTCTTCCACGCTGTACTCACCATTCCAGTGTCCAGGTAAAGCAGCTTCAGTCTTGTCTTCCGTGGCTGCTGCCATGTACTCATGAAGCTTCCCGATCAGCTCACCTAGCTTACTGCCTCCACCGGCCACAGGCCCAGGTCTGCAGACACAAGACACAGCTGATCTCTATGGCAACTGCCTCCTACTGTGATCTCTCAAGATGCATTAAAAACACTGAAAACCCTTTATAAACCAGCAAAACAAAGCTATATACAAGCACAGATGGGTCCTATAGAAAGAAGCGCACTCAAGCTTCAGTCTGATAGGAATGTGAGGCTTATATTTATCATGATGAATGAAACAGGGTTCAGAAATCTTTTCTTCAGTTCAACACCGACTCTTTGTTCGACTGGTGCTGATAAAGTCATAAACTATTACGTTAAAACACAAAACCTAACATTACTTTAGAAACGAATGATTAAACATGGATTTAATTCAAACAGCGACTGGATTTAAAAGATTTATTGTCGAGAAATATTAACAAACACCACAGCTTGTACGTTAGTGGAAAAGAAAGAGAACAGGGCGCCTCACCTGAGAACTTCGGCGGACATCGCTTCCTCGCCCGCGGCGCTTCAACACTCCGCCGAGCTTTCAGCACAAACGACAGCAGCGACGGATTTCGGATATCGACTTCAAACTCATATTTGGCAAACCGCAAAAAATCAACCAGTTTCACCCGCCATCTTCCCAGTGGAACTTGCGCCAGACAGCTTAAAATGGCGCACCGGAAACTGCGTCCTGTCCGTGACTGACGTAAAGTGATGGCGTCATTGCTTCACCGGATTCCGTCATAACTGCAGAGACGACTGCTGCTAGGCAACGTGTCAGCTTTATTTGAGCACGGAGATGCATCACAGTAATTATAAAGAATATACATTTTGTTATTTTTCTGTATATTATTGTGTACATGCGAAAAGCGAATATTACCAAAGACTATAGAATACCCAAGACATGTCACTCGTATAGTTTTGAATGGGGAAAAATGCAACGCTTAACATGGCCGCGCAATCGAACGAAGCCCCGCCTTCTGAGCAAAAGAGCCAATCGCTATTCGGGAAAGTCAGCGCGTCACTGCAGCTGCCGTTAGAAGTCCCGGTTGCTATAGAAACAGTCAGCGTTCTGAGACGTGCGCCTAGGACTGCGCATGCGCACTGGCTGATCTAGCCTGAAAAACAAGCTTTTTATAACGCTATTTGAGCAAAAGAAAAAAAACATTTATGACACAGTTGTTGTCAGATTTCATTGGTGATTTCAAATATGAAATTTAATCGTAAGCTTAGTGAACAGTTTGGGAGAATTTGATGTTTCCCCATACAAAGTAATAGGAGCTGCACTTGGATGCCCGAGAGGCGTTTCAAAGATGGCCGCCGAGTGACATGACTTGTCTTAAAGAGACTTTGATATTATGAACCCAACATGTTACGTTACAAGGACAGTTTATCAATACATATTTTTACTTGTCAACAGCATTTGTCGTGGGTAAGGACGCCATATTTAATTTTTCACAAAAGAAAACAAGGCTCTGGGGGTGGATGTGCAATACAGTTATTAATAAATAGTCTCCACAAATAGGCTAACTAACAGACAATTTGAAACGTCAAATAAAACATGCATCCAATAAATATATAATTAGTGCAATTAAAAGTTTTGTTCAATGGGTTGTAATATTATAAACAAATTATATAATAAAGTTTTCATGTAATGTTTTACAACCCGAATTCTGGAAATTTTGGGAGTCTTTTTTTTTTAAATTTGAATAAAATGAAATCTAAAAGACTTTCAAATCACATGAGCCAATATTTTATTCACAATAGAACATAGAGAACATAACAAATGTTTAAACGGAGAAATTTTACACTTTTATCCACTAAATGAGCTAATTTCAAATTGCCTGCTACAAATTGATGCCTGCTACAGGTCTCAAAAAAGTTGGCACGGGGGCAACCAAGGGCTGAAAAAGCAAGAAATTTTGAAAAGATTCAGCTGGGAGAACATCTAGCAACTAATTAAGTTTATTGACATCAGGTCTGTAACATGATTAGCTATAAAAGGGATGTCTTAGGGAGGCAGAGTCTCTCAGAAGTAAAGAAGGGCAGAGGCTCTCAAATCTGTGAAAGAGTGCGTAAAAAGATTGTGGAATACTTTAAAAACAATGGTCCTCAACATCAAATTGCAAAGGCTTTGCTAATCTCATCACCTACAGTGCATAACATCATCAAAAGATTCAGAGAAACTGGAGAAATCTCTGTGCGTAAGGAACAAGCCCGAAGACCTTTGTTGGATGCCTGTGGTCTTCGGGTCCTCAGACGACACTGCATCACTCATCGGCATGATTCTGTCATTGACATTACTAAATGGGCCCAGGAATACTTCCAGAAATCACTGTCGGTAAACACAATCCACCGTGCCATCTGCAGATGCCATCGAAAACTCTATCATGCAAAAAGAAAGCCATATGTGAACATGGTCCAGAAGCGCCGACGTGTCCTGTGGGCCAAGGCTCATTTAAAATGGACTGTTTCAAAGTGGAAAAGTGTTCTTTGGTCAAACAAGTCCAAATATGACATTCTTGTTGGAAATCACGGACGCTGTGTCCTCCGGGCTAAAGAGGAGGGAGACCTTCCAGCGTGTTATCAGCATTCAGTTCAAAAGTCAGCATCTCTGATGGTATGGGGGTGCATAAGTGCATACGGTATGGGCAGCTTGCATGTTTTGGAAGGCACTATGAATGCTGAAAGGTATATAAAGGTTTTAGACCAACATATGCTCCCCTCCAGACGATGTGTATTTCAGCAGGACAATGCAAAACCACATACTGCAGCTATTACAACCGCATGGCTTCACAGTGGAAGAGTCCAGGTGCTGAATTGGCCTGCCTGCAGTTCATATCTTTCACCTATAGAGAACATTTGGCGCATCATTAAATGAAAAATACGTCAAAGACGACCACAAACTCTTCAGCAGCTGGAAAGCTATATCAGGGAAGAATGGGACCAAATTCCAACACCAAAACTCCAGAAACTCATAACCTCGATGCCCAGACATCTTCAAACTGTTTTGAAAAGAAGAGGAGATGCTACACCATGGTAAACATGCCCCCGTCCCAACTATTTTGAGACCTGTAGCAGGCATCAAATTTGAAATGAGCTCATTTTGTGCATAAAATTGTAAAATTTCTCAGTTTAAACATTTGTTATGTTATCTATGTTCTATTGTGAATAAAATATTGGCTTATGTGATTTGAAATTTTTTTAGTTTTCATTTTATTCAAATTTAAAAAACGTCCCAACATTTCCGGAATTCGGGTTGTAATTTAATACAGGCCTAACAGTTTGGAGAATGGATGGGTGAATTTAGATTTTATTTCAGCATCATTTTAGTTAGTGAAGATAATTTTTTCATAGTTTTACTTAACAATAACAACACTGATGGTAGGCTATATATAAGGACTTCCCTCACAGCCTCTTTTTCATTTAAGGAAAATTAAATATGGTATCTTCCTTTAAAAAAAAAAACTCATTAAAGACAATACTTGGAAAAACCAAGTCTAAAATCAGTCTAAAAGCTGGAGGCTGTTGGAACATGTTTGAAGAAGCAAATGTCTGTAAATGTGAATTTGTGTGCAGCTATAAATATAATCCTGTGACATAGATTCACACAATCTTCATGATGCGGATGTGCAGATCTATGTAGTCGAGTTGGCTCGTGGCGTGTTACCATTACTCTCAGAGTCCATCTCTTGATCTGAAACAAGCCCAAGGCCTGTGTGACACAGCTGTCTCTCAAGCCCTGTGATCCTTTGCTTCAGTCTGCTTTGAGTGGCTGTGAACTCCCCAAGCAACCGCGCAAATCTTGCTTGCAGAACATCCAGTGAGCCCTCCAGACGTTCGACCTTCTCATCAGTATCCATGACGAGCAACCCTCCCTGTGCGGTGCTTTCATCTAGAAGCCCTTGCTTCCTCAGAATCTCCCTGCCACGCTCCTCCAGAACCTTCTGTGCATCTGGATATTCAGTTACGGCCTCCATAAGGTCGTCCTTCGAAAGGCAGAAGAGGTCAGAGTAGCCGATGCTGCGAATGTTAGCCGTCCGGCGGTTTCCCATTTTACTGCCCTGAATGTTAAGAATGCTAATCTCGCCAAAGCAACCCCCAGCCGTTAGCAATGCAAACTGTGTCACTCCGTCATCAGCAACAACTGCTAATTTTCCCTCTTTAATGATGTACATCTCTTTTCCAATGTCTCCTTTTCGGCAGATGTAGTCGCCAGGACTGTACACTTGGGGGCGCAGCTTTAAAACCAGTTCTACTAGCAGCCCGGCCTCACAATCTTGAAAGATGCGCACTTTCTTTAGAGTAGATAAATGAACATTGATAGCAATTTCTGCACGTAGCTTGTCGGGAAGATTCTTTAAGACTTCCTGTTCATCCACTGCTTTCTGATTTGTCCACAGGTAGTCGAACCATTTAATGACACGTGTCTCAAGATGGCGACTGACTTTCCGGAAGTGCATGTAATGTTTAATAGCATCAATCCGTGCCTGGAACTCTGCCCGTGTGGCGTTCATATTGGAAATCATGGAACCCACGTTACCCACAATGGTGGCAAAAATCAAGACTCCCACAAGAAAATCGAACACCACAAACACATATTCCTCGTCCCGTACGGGTGGTGGCATCTCACCGATGGTGGTGAGTGTCAGTGTGGACCAGTAGAAGCAGTATATGTAGCTCCGCCTCAGAGCTCCATCCTCTGTGGATGAGATGTTGGGATAAACCCACTGATCTGACCCAAAACCTAGAGACTTTGAGATGGCATAGAAGATGCAGGCATTCCAGTGGATGATAACCAGAATGTAGAGAACCAAGTTCCAGATGCGGAAGATGTTTGGGTAGTTGGTTCTCGTCTCCGTCCGATTGAAGAACTCGAACATACGAGAGAAGCGCAAGAGGCGGTTGAAGCGTAGCTGTGGTGTGTTGATGCCCAAGATGATGTACGCCAGGTCTGTGGGGAGGATGGAGATAACGTCCAGTTTGAACTGAAATGTGTGAATGTAGCTGTCTCTGAGTTTCGCCAAGTCCTTCACCAGAAGTCCTTGCTCCAGGTAACCTGGGAGGGCATAAAATGCTTTATAAGAGGCAATTCCAGAATACAAAGAATATACAAATCTGCACATTGTTCAGCTTTCAAGATGCTGAAGGACCAAATGTTGTTTGACCCTGTTGAAAAAAACAGCATATGCTGGTTACTGCTGGTTTGAGCTCGTTTAAGCTGGTCCTTAGTTGGTTATGTGCTGGTCTTAAGCTGGTCCTAAGCAACTAGCTGCAACAGAGACAGCTACATTCACATTCGCTCAGGACCAGCACATGACCAGCTTAAACCAGCTCATGGCCAGCTAAGGACCAGCTTAAACCAGCTCAAAAAAGCAAAGAACCAGTTTAAACCAGCTCAAACCAGCAGCCATGCTTCAAAATATACCTAACCAGCATATGCTGGATTTTTCAACAAGGGAGTCTGAGTAAAGAATTGACAATATATTCAATAAATTGTCTGTTGTAATTTTTTTTTTTATTGTACATAAACAAAAATGTCCATAGGATGAATCTTCATTTCATGCCAACTTTATATAAACGTGAACTAGCCCAAAAACATAAAATTTTTTAACTTGACTTTGCCTGAATAGGAAAATGGACAACTTTGTAAACGCATTCAAAAATTAGAAGTTTGATCTCATGGAACAAACACTGAGCCAAATATTGTGCTATTATTAGCCACATTAATTGACAGGTGAACTTGTGGCAAAATACTGATTTTGATTTGATGTCCAGCCTTTGATGGCAAAAACAAAAGATTTGGAAAGGGTTGTCTCTTAAAAGTTTTTATTTTAAACTATTCACAATTAGTTATAAAACCAATAAAATGCAACTAAAATAGTTAGCTGCATTTTATTTGTGTTCAGCACTGATTTTTCCATGGATTTCTGTAGCTCATACAGTCAAGCATGGCGCTAGCAACACCAAGGTTATGGGTTCAGTTCACAATGAATGCATAAACTGATCAAATGTTTAACTGCAGTTTATTACATTTCCTTCCCAATGCAATGCAATACAAGATTTTGCAATGATAATATGAAACCTGATTTCCTAAATAATGTTTCTGTAATGAGTGAAGGCACTAAATGAATCTAATTATTGGGATCATATGTGGTATAAATCAGGAATTTTGAGTATGTGTGTGTGTATATATACCCGTCCTTAGCCGCATACATGAATCCAGTATGTAGACAAAGTCACACAAATAGTCTAACACCAGCCAGACAACAGGATTCTCAGTCTGCAGCTGATCAAAACATGCTCTATACACACAGAGGAAGAAAGAGAAAGGACATGAGAGCTATAACTACTGTACATAGATAACCAGCACATACACACATCTGTACAGTTAGTCAAGCAGGGGTCTCAGAGGGCTGTTCTGTTTGTGTAAGACTGACAGGCGTAACGAAAGAGCGTTGGAGCACTGTAGCAATTAGTTACGCCAGAAAACAAACACGCCAACACAGGGGACTGTGCTCTTTTTATGGTTTATTAAGTGCACATTAACAAAGGGTAATGATGAATATGTAAAGGAGAAAGACTAGGTGAGAAGTCGCACCTTGCCACAAGCAGTACCCAGTTATAAAGCACAGCAGCGGCGATGAAGAACAGCCAGTAGTAGTAAATATCATCAGAGGGAGAAACTATAAATGTCTCCCATTGCTTCCTGTGAAACAACACAAATTTGTAATGCAATTTATCAAATTTATCCCGAATATATGCAGATTATTTCCTTTTATTGTCCATTTGTCATTCCGTTTTTTAAAAAAGACAAATAAACGAAAGTGTATCTGTGTCACAACTGTAATATATTACTTTGTGTTTCCCTTAGTATTTCCATTGGCGTCTGGTTGGTTGTTGCTCCTTCGACTGGGTGGAGCTCGTACTTCGGGTCCCCGAAATCTCTCTAGGAAAGAATCGGGTCTCTCCTCCTCCTCTATCAGACTCCTGTGTGCCCAGTCTCTCAGAGTCACCACCAGACTCACCAACCTGGCAACACAAGAGAGAAAGCTGTTATCCAGACACACGTGAGAATGTGTATGTGCATGTTTGTATGGATCCTGAACCTGGACAGGGCTCCTCTTCCTCTAAAGGAGTTTCTGGACGGTGCATCCTGAGGCTCAAGGGCAGCTACTCGCTGCAGCTCAGACGAGGTGTCATCACACACAGAGTGAGACCTGAGAGAATAACGGAAAGATGGAGACAGAACATATAAGCAAGAAATGTTTACAGTTGATTTGCAGTATATTGAGGAATCATATTCACACCATATTTTATATTATCATGGTGAACTCAGTGAACTGTGTTAAATATGGATATATTGTCACACTGTAAAAAATAAAAAGTTGAGAAAACTTAAAAGTTTAAGGCAACCAGCTTCAGCAGATTTTTGAGTTTTCTCAACTTGTTTTTAGAGTTTTGTCAACTTTTTGTTGTATAAACTGAAAACAACAAGTTGAGAAAACTCAAAAATCTGCTGAAGCTGCTTGCCTTATTTTTTACAGTGCAGCATGGGTGGCTAAATTTTGAAAATATTATTCAAAGTCAGTAAAACAAAGGAAAACAGCAGTAATGTACACTACCAATCCAAAGTTTGGGGGCAGTAAGATTTTTAATGTTTTTAAAAGAAGTCTCTCAGTTTAAAAATACAGTAAAAGCAGTAATATTGTGAAGTATTATTACAAATTAAAATAACCATGTTAATACATTTTAAAACGTAATTTCATCTAATCATTCTAATATGCTTATTGGATGCTCAAAAAACATTTTATTATTATCAATCCTGATAACAGTTGTTCTGCTTAATATTTTGTGGAAACTATCTCACATTTTTTCAAGATCCTTTAATAAATAGAACATTCAAATGAAGAGCATTTTTCTATTAAGTAGAAATAATTTGTAATATTAAATTAAATCACTTCTGTGATGCTTACTATCCACGCTGAATGAAAAACTACTTCCTTTCAGAAAAAAAAAAAACATCTTTCTGACCCCAAAGTTAGGAACGGTAGTGTTTTGTTACATCACATTAATTAGTCATGAATTAATGAGTTAAGTATTTATTTTTAGTTACGTAAATATTCAATATTCAGTTATTTCACATACTTAAATTATATCCTTATATAGACTGTAAAGTTAGTGGTTTAAAGTTTATGATACAAACAGTACAAACAGCTCAATTTTGAGGTAAATGATAGCATATCAGCGGTGCTGTTGATAGAGTATTGCTAAAGTAAAAAAAAAGTAGATTTTTGAAACTGCTTTGTCCCATTATGACACTTCCTTCATGAGGACCACAAGCTAGGTCACCACAATGGTTTTATTGTCATTGCAGAGATAGAAAAACAAGTCTACACACAGACACACACAGTCACTGACCTGCTGAGCACACTCTCTGCTCGGTCCTGCTCATCCTCTTGAGTTTGCACAGAGAGTTGATGAGAGCAGGGAGATCCCTCAGCAGCCGACTGACCCGTCATACTGTACACACAACACACCTTTACTTACATACCATACATTACAACTTTTATATAAAGTTAAATTTATTTAAAACAGTATTAATAAAACCAATGTTTATGTAATTTATGAACAGTTTGTTAAAAACATTATAGTCTCCAATGGGATATTTTGCTAAGAGTTAGCTAACTTTTGTGGACATCCCCAGTTGGGCCAAATTTTATCCCCAAAGGCATTAGTGCGATCTCGTCACTGCATGTGCCATTACATTCCATTGACGCTCGCTAGATTTCAGCAGAACATGGCCTTTAAGACTTCTCAGGATTCTTGGAGTCTGTGGTGAAGTGCAGAGGGACAGCAGGTCAGGGGAGTTACCAACAAACACTTCTCATCTGGGAATGTGGTCACTATGACGATCACCTCAGCTTACCGTAAGATATAGACAGAACAGGGAGAGAGGGACAGCGAGAGATTTAATAACTACTGCTTCAGAACCGGACTGAGGAATGATCTCATGGTTAATGATGGAACGGCTTTAGGGACTGATGGATGGATGTCGTAATGGATGGATGGATGGATGAATGGTGCCATGTCTAGATGAATATTAACAATGTTTTTGTTAATTGTCTCATCATTAAAGAAACACAGAACACAGAGTGACACACAACTATTCCCAGAGGACAAACACACAGAGCTAATGTCTCATGAGAAATTATGGTTGCTAACACAAATTCTTAAGACACACACACACACACACACACACACTTAATGCTAGAGTTTTAGTTTTATCTTAAGTACAGATCATGGTTCTCTTTAACTAAAACACTTTTGAAATGTATTTGGAATATATATATATATATTATATATATATTTTTAAGTTTTTTTATTATTATTTTACTTTAAGAGCTGTAAATATGTTGTTCTTTAAAGACACTTCATGAATTAAGTATAAGTAAAGAAGAAAAAAAAGCAATTTGCCATAAATAGTAAGAATTTAAGAAAACATAAAATATTATTTTAATATATAATACAATAAAGAATACATACATTTTATAATATTATAAATTATTCAAATGAATGAAACCATGTTATAACTCTTAGTCAATAAAAAAATGAGTTTATGATAAATTATGTGTATGTAAACTTACGTATGAGAAATGAGAGATGAATGTCAACTTTTTTGCATGTCTAAGACAAATTCCCTGACTCACCTTCAGCGGCTCTTCTTTAGGATCCCAAAAAACTCTGGAATGTTGGTCCATATTACATCCTTATACTCAACAAGAAACACAATCTAATCTTCATACTAGAAATGTACAGTTCTCTATTATGATCTCTGTGTAAACAGAATAATACTATGATCGGTCATACCATCTGACTTTCTCATCTCTAGCGTGGAAGTCACTCCAGCAAAAGAGGTAGAGAGAGAGGCAGCGGGTGAGATAGAAAGGCAGGGGCAGGGCAAAAGAGAATGGGAGGAGAAAAAATGAGAGATGGACACATAAATTAGTGACTTTTTCATGAATACGGAACAGTACACAGTTGCAAAATTGCATGGACAAGAGCTGTTTTCATTACTTCAAATTACTTCAAAATCTTGTAAAAACACTGCCAAAGTTTACCCTTGTTTTACCTTGTTGTCTGTGTTGTTGTGTATTATGAAGTCTTTAAATTTTGCCATGCACTTCTGTAACAGAATTTTTCCATGCTGGCTAAACTCTTTCTGGCTCAGCCTGTTACGACTTTGACAGACAGGTACGTGGGACATTCGGACTGAATGCAATTATTTTGACAAACATTTTATTGTCTTCCATAGAACAGATGCAAATTTTAGATGCACCTTTGACAGATTCAAAGATTAACTAAATGGATTAGATGAATTCGATGAAATATGAATTAAATGATCTTGGAATTCCACAAATTAGTACAAATATTCCATTATATGTGACCATGGACCACAAAACAAGTCATAAGGGTCAATTTTTTCGTATAATATTTGGCCGAGATACAACTGTTTGAAAATCTGGAATCTGAGGGTGCAAAAAATCAAAACGTTGAGAAAATCGCCTTTAAATTTGTCCAAATGAAGTCCTTAGCAATGCATATTACTTATCAAAAATTAAGTTTTGATATATTTACAGTAAGAAATTTACAAAACATCTTCATGGAACATAACCTTTAATTAATATCCTAATGATTTTTGGCATAAAAGAAAAATCCATAATTTTGACCCATACAATATATTTTTGGCTATTGCTACAAATATACCCATGCTACTTATGACTGGTTTTATGGTCCAGGGTCATATATATCTCATATCTCTGATTAAAAATGTTTTAAATTGTGTTTTCTTCATCTCTCTTATGTGTCTCTGCATGAAAACAAGGATTCTGATCGGTTATCTCCTACAATAAATGTGTGCATATTTACAGGTGCCCACACAAAATCAGGACTCCAACGGGAAATTATCTGAATATACTTGGTTTTGGTTTCTGAGCAGCTCATTTCTCCTTGGACTCCAGATCCAGTGTACCAGTAACAGCTGCTCAGCCCTGCTAACTCTGAACCCAACGGACCAATCAAAACATCAAAACCTATCACTGTTCTAACTCTTGAGCTCACTGGACCAATCAAATCCCTACCCTGTTGTGACTCAAGGCCCAACAGGCCAATCACACAGTCATTGTACCAAGTCTGAAAACCAGTATCATCATAATATCATAGAATCAGCGTGTCAGCTGATTCTCTGTAGAAAAACTAATTTCCCTAATAAATAGCTTACAGTCATAAACAGAGAAAAGAATTTGCAAAACGTTTATTTATATACACACAAACATATATATGTTCTCATTTGAGCCAGCTGATCGAGCCATACATTGATAAAAGCATTTTTTTTTTTTTTACATTTTGGATAAACCAAAATAAAATAAACGAACATAAAGATCAGTGTTTCTCTAAAGACGTAAGACATAAATAATCTGATAAACTGGGGATTTTACTGCTTTGGACAAAATGATGAGACTTTATTCAAATCACCATCTTGATCACATGCATTTTAAGTTACAAATTCCCACAATCCATCGAAGCAGAGGCAAACCATGTGTGCAGCAGGAAGAAACAGAAGTCGCAATTTTACTCAACATTTGTCTGATATCAACGCTGGTGTAGGTTAATGTAACTACACTGCCATAAAACATATTTGAAAGACAAGCAGGTATTAAAACATGAATGCAAAAAAAAAAGAGCACTGTTACAAAGAAATGTATAATAATCTTTAATTCAATTATTACTGAGTTCAGAGCAGGACCTCAGAACTAACCTGATGCCAGCAGCGTTACCACGTAATATTTGTAATTTTGTCTAATTGAGATTCCTGCGTGTTATTGTGGACAATGAAAGCTGCACACCCATCCTCAACTGCATAAAAAGAAGACTAAACACAAATAAGCAATGAGGCCAATATTTCCAGGGGTCAGTAAACAGGGGATATGTTTCTTACAAACTTGCATATACACAGTCTTTCTCTTTCACACACACATACACACACACCCGGTTCTCCTTAAACCTGGTCTCTAAGTTTGGCCAGTCTCTGAGAGAGCTCGTCCTATAGTGACAAAGACAAATATAAAACCATTAGAGTACATATCTGACATGAGTTTGTCCATATTTCTATATTTAAGTATGTGTGTGTTATACCTGTTCTGCAGATGCTACACTGGTTCCCACTGATCCTGTCTGACCTTGAGGAAGCTCCATATTGAGGTCCAGCCTAAACACATAAGTATAGACATTGGTTTTCATCTTAAATTTTTGTCCAAAATTGGGTTGAGTTACGAAAAAGATTTCATTAACTGAGTATTGGTAGTTATTGCCTGATTGTCTTATTAAATCAATAATTTAATCATAGACTGATATATGATTTAGTAGTAGTAGTAATTAATAGTACACTACTGTTCAAAAGTTTGGAATTAACTTTTTTTTCCCTACTGCGCAAATGCATTGAATTGACCAAAAAAGGGACAGTAAAGACATTTATCATGTTACAAATGGTTTCTGTTTAAAAAAAAAATTCAAAGAATTCTGAAAAAAAAAAAAAAAAAAACTGTTTCCACAAAAACAGTAAGTAGCATATCCTTTTTTAATATTCATATAAAAAAATGTTACTTGACCACCAGATCAGCATATTAGAATAATTTCTGAAGGATCATGTGACACTGAAGAGCTTTGCCATCACAGGAATAAATTACATTTTAAAATGTATAAAAATAGAAAACAATTATTCTATTTTAATAATATTTCACAATATTACAGTTTTTACTGTATTTCTGATCAAATTAATTTAGCCTTAGTGAGCATAAGAGACTTTTCAAAAACATCAATAAAAACTTTTTTTCTATAAAAACCCAAACTTTTGAATGGTAGTGTGTGCATTATAGTATCTTCTTGAAAAAAAAATTAATCTCAGCATTTGAAATGTTCTTACCCAGCCTCATCCGCCATTTCCATCATCAGAGCATCGACTTGACCCTAAAACACAGCACAGTGTCACAAACGGAAAAACAACTACGTCAGTGTATATCTGACCTACAGAGCGGTCGTTGTAGTAAGCGAGTGTATGTATCACCTGTGGTGTAGTGAGTGTTGTGGTGCTGCTCATTGTGTCCTCCATCTGAGCCGTCTGTACGTCCAGAGTTTCAAACTGACGCTCAAACTTATCCATTAGAGCTGAAATCTGACCAATCAGAACACAGGGAATTAATACTGCCAGTCAAATCAGATTACCACAACTGTTTTTATGAGCTGATCAATTAAAATACTTTAAGAACAAAGAAGTCATCCTCTCACCTTCTCAAGGTTCATGCTCTTCAGGGTTGCATCCATGCCCTTCACCACCCCAGCCATAGATTTGGTGACCTGGAGAATAAAAATCAAAAGTTAACTGTTAAATCTACTGGATAATTACTTGGGTATGTCTAGTTTAAAAGAAAAAAAAAATCAGTTTGCGTACCTGGTTCATGGTGACTGCTGTCTGTACTCGCGCAGCCACCGCATCCACTCTTGCGCTCATTCTGAGGAAGTTCACTGATTGGTTCTTCTGGCGAATGGCGTTTTCTGCATGTATCCGGGCAACCTCCATATTGCCCTTCTGGACTGCCTAAGTTACACAGACATAAGCAGTGGTTCATTGGGACACTGGTCAAAAAACACTGTTTTTTTCCCCCACTTTTACTCAAGTATGATTTTAGCTAGATATTTAGACTTTAGATTAATATAATTCTTGACAATGTATGTTTACTATTCTCTTAAGTAAAATGTATCAATACTTTTTTACTTTGCAAAACTTAATACTCATAAACCAGCTCCAAAATCCTCAGCATTTATGTAAATGTGTTGTGTGATGATGCTACAGCCTAAAGTTATTTTCTCTGAATGGATGCAGTGTCTAAATGCCATTCAGTGGATATGTGTGTTTTGTTTTTGTTTGTTTGTTTACCTTCTTGACCTTGGCCTTCTCTGCTTTCTCTTCTTTGTCGCATTTCTTGGAGCTCCGCTGAAGCTCTTTGGCTGCAAACTTGAGGTTAAACAAATTCTCTGAAGTCAAAAGTCAAGGAAAGATTAAAAAAACCACCGCAGTGTTTGTGTTATTATCCGATACCTTCAACAGATTTTTTTAAATGATAAAAATGCACACCTCAACACTGTAACAATGAGATTATAAACAAACAGTGCAGACCGTCTGGAAACTGCTCAAACTGGTCTGACAGGCTGAGTTCACCTGAACAACACATCAGGCGGCGACATTACCTAATGCGACGTCACAGTCGTACCTGGCGGAATTTGACGATGTTTTTGATAACGCAATTACCAAAACAATCACTTTTAACGATATAGACTGAGAAAATTAAAAACAGTACGAGGAGCTCACGCCCTTATTTAACTTTCCGATTTACATCGTTTTACTGCGCTAACGTACATCATTCTCTGCCTCCACCGACGAGAAAAGAAACCCGCAGACGCGTTGTTTGATCTAACGGCTATCTAATGTGACCCGACCTATTGGTATAAACTAAAATGTTGCCAACACAGAGTTAAACCCATAAATAACTCTCAGTAAAAGTGATTATGGTCCCATCGACAAAGTGAATCTCGGGCCCGTCCACTGCAGTCCGCGAGGATACTCTCCATGCTGGACATAACGATCCGGTTCGGCTGCTGGCTGGTGCTTCTTGAGGAAGTGTGTCGCTTAGACGGCAGTAGTCTTCAGTGCAGTCTTTGCCAGGCTCTCGGTGTGGAGCACTAACTGTGCCTCGCTCTGTTTGGTGTAATTCTCCTGAATTCACTTCCGGCTTCTCCAAACAACTGGAGTGATGTCACAGTCACGCGCTCGCGGCGATGACGTCACGGGCAAAGGTCACGCGCTGGCTGCACATAACACACCTCCTCAAGGATCTTATTTTTATTATGAAAATCCAAAGCTATTATCTGTTGAATATGTTGTTAATTTTCTTATATTGAATGCAAAATTCTTCATTCATAAGCATAAATGGCTTAAATCTCATTTGTCTTTCCCCCCTTTTCTTTCTGAATTTGATTCTCGTTTCATCTCTTTGATTTACAAATAACAAAAAGAGTACCACATTTTTGATGCACTATGACAACTTTTCTAGAATGATGTAGTTTTATTTTTGCACTTTTCTTTATAGATATACCATAATTTGATGTACACAAATCCAGAATATTCTTTTCTGTCCTTATCTATCCTATTCTTTGTAGGAATATATTCATATTTTGTTTCCCTGTTCTTGTATATTTCTATAAGTTTTGCAATAATTAAAAAAAGAAAAAATGCGCTGACTGAAATTTGATCCATTTTTTAAATAAACACATTTCAAAATAACAACTATCATAATAATAATATAATATTACATCATACTTTTATCTACATTCTATTTGATCTCTAGCAGCCAAAAGGACATGAGACTAAACACAGTTTTACACCTTTATTATAAAAAACAATCCAAAATGTGTAGAAAAAAAAATGACATACGTTAATGACATCTAACATCATGACCATCTTCACTATTATTGTTAATGAACAGATCGAGGCTTTGTCACAACAGATCCCTGATACAAAAAAAAAAAAAAAAAAAAGTCGAGAAATGGAAAGGAAGTGAATAGACAAAATGAACTCATCTAGTCAACTCCTTTCTAAACAAAGGGAACGCCGCAGAACCTGAAGAGGTTAGTGCTGTATCTTGATTGGCTGGGAAACATCTTTCAAACAGGTGAGGACAAGCAGTTTAGGGGTTGGATGGCGAGGGTGCTTTCCAACTTTCCAAAATAGTACAAAAGAGAAAAACAAGTGAGAAAGAGGGATAAACAGCAGAAGGGCAAAACAGAAAGAGAGAGAGAAAGAGAGAGAGAGAGAGAGAGAGAGAGAGAGAGAGAGAGAGAAAAAGAGTGAAAGAGAGAGAGAGATGTACCAATGTTTTAAAAAATAATTTTTGTACATAGCCTTTGACACCACAAACCAAACTCAGATTCAACTTATGATCTCTTCAATTTATAATGCTTTGTCTTCATCATCCTGAAAATACACCAGTGAAACACACACCGTTGATTACATGATCACATGAGATGATTTTCAGAGAGGGTTTCTTGTTGTCTTCCTTATTTAAAACATAACAGCCTTTTCAGTCTTTCATGATAATGGCATAGAGAAAAAAAACATTGAAAAAAGTAAAATAAAAAAGGTGAGAAAATAAACAGTCTGTTGCTCTTCAGATAGCTTCAATTTACATTATATCTGAACCAGTCAGAGTCCAGGATTCAGACATCACCTCATCCACCAATCAGCTGCCACATATACTTGACATAAAATGTGCAAACATTATCAATACTAATGTTCTCCTTACTGCAAGATAAAAATGAATTAAAGTGTATCATACAAGAGTGGAAAAATATAAATATATTCTGTAAAAACAGTCTGAAGCGTTTTTGTGTATTTGAACAAGAGGAGAAGGGAGAAGTGCATTTTCTCCTACATTTCCCATAATCCTCCTCGTGTCTGTCCTCAAATGGATGAGGATTACCATGAGCGATCTGGAAGCAGTTAATGCATCTCAGAGGTTGCACCTGCACCAAAATTGATAATATTATTGAACAGAGGTAAATGCATAACCTGATTGAATAGTAAAGTCAAGTCAGTTGAATCACATGGTAAACTTAAGTGTTCTCAATGACTCCGTGTAAAAAATAAAAAAGGCTACAAAAAGAATGCGAGATGGAGAACGTGAGAGGAGAGCAGCACCATCTTTCTGACAGAATAGATTCCTCGGAGTGAAAGAAGCCAGAAACCAAAAGAATCAAAGCCAAACAGGAGGAAGAAGGGAGGATGAACACAGAAAGAAGGGAGGAAAGTTGACTCTTTTCCACTCTGGACCAGAATAAGGCAGAGGTGGCTGGTTAGTTGATGGCGTGGTAGTTTCTGTGGAAGCCACAGAGAAGAGAGAGCACCACAGTCCAGGAAGAGTCATGAACATCAAGTTTCGGAGACGACAACAACAGTAAAAAACAAAAACAAATCAAAAAAGACAGTACTAAAAACAAAATCCCTGCAGTATCGCTGTAGTGAGTCTGTGTAAAGATCATAAAATGTCAATGTGTCCAGCCCATAAGATGGCTGACCCTTGCACGTTCAGTCATGCGACGGACCCTTCCAGACCGCGACATTCCTAGATTCAGCGGGTCTGTCGTCGGCCCCTCATCCTCAGAGTCATCGTTGTACAGAACAGTCCTTCGACCCTGGTTACGAGTGTTAACCCGCCCTGACTTTGGAGTCCTTTGATTTGACCTCTGACTTCCAGTTTTTGTTGATGATGAAATGACATCGTCTTCCTCCTCCGACTCCTCATCTTCCTCATCAAGCTCCTCCTCTTCCTCCTCTGGTTCCTCCTCTTCCTCCTCTGGCTCTTCCTCTGGCTCTTCCTCTGGCTCTTCCTCAGGGACCTCCTCTTCTTCATCTCTTTCATTCGCTCGTCGTGCTCGTTTCACAGGTGTTGTTTGCGCTTCTCCTTTGCGCTTTCGCTTTGTGTTATCGATGGAGGCCACTGCAGCTTTGCCTTTCTCTGTGTGTTGCGGGGCTTTGCTGTAGTCGTGATCGCCGCCGTCGGCAAAGCCACCCACCTCAGCCCCGCTGTCGTCACTCTCGGATGAAGACGATGAGGTTCCAGAAGAGGACGACGATGCGGATGTTGAGGATGATGATGAGCTGGTGCTCTCGCATTCAGAGACCTCTCCCTCTTCAGGTAACGCGGCCCCTCTCCGACGTGAACTTCGACCTCCATTTGGCAGTAAGCCATGGCCACCTATAAATAGAAGCACAGAGGACACAATTTCATGGTCAAACTGGAGGTAAAACAAATCCTTTGCAATATACACTACAATTCAAAAGCTTGTGGTCAGTAAGATGTCTCTTATTCTCACCAAGGATGCATTTATTTGATCAAAAATACAGTAAAAACAGTGATACTGTGAAATATTATTACAATTTTACACAATTGTTATATTTAAAAAAAATATAATTTATTCCTGTGATGGCAAAGTTGATTTTTTCAGTATCATTACTCCAGGCTTCAGTGTCACATGATCTTCAGAAATCATTCTAATATGCTGATTTGCTGCTCAAGAAACATTTCTTATTATCAGTTTTGCTGCTTAATAATTTTGGTGTGTGATACTGTGATTTTTTTTTTAAGTAAGAAAAAAGTAAGATCAAAAGAACAAGTTTAAAACAGAAATCCATGAAAGAGTCCATGAATAAAAGAAAAAATCCATGAATAAAAGATTTCATTTCTTTAAAGGGGTGATCTAATGGATTTTTTCGAAGGCTTGATTGTGTTTAAAAAAAAATAAAATAAAATAAAAAAATTGCATTTTTTTTTTTCACGTTTTAAGCTCTATTCGCACGGGATTAGTATTATCTGGGGACCATGTGTGATTTTGAAATTACCCCCCCACATCTGAATTTCGTGTGGTGCATTCGCACGGGATAAGCAAAGCCTGTGATTTTACTCGAATTTACTGACTTATCTCCCAGATACCTGGATGTCAAGGCTTTGAGAGTCCCATTCTATGGTCCAGTTAGATGGATTTAAAAAAAAAAGAAAAGAAACTAATATAGTTTCGTGCCCTGTGTCCTTTACATTTCACCAGGTTAAAATAATATCTCAAGCTTTATGCTTGATTTATTTGTAACACATTAACCTCAAAACCTTTTCAGCTTTCTTTTTCTGCAAATTGTATGGTGTAGCGATATGACAGCACCCAAAATACTATCAAACACTCCAAAGGAGCTCCATTCTTCGCGAAAGGTGGATAAAAAGGCACACAGGAAACAAAAACCTTGAAAAATGATATACGACCCGCCAAATGCTGGCCAAATCACAGAGTGATTCCATATTATCACAGGACCTCGGCGTTCGGCGAAATATGGTAGGTTATTTGCGGGGGAATTTTTACTTTACAAATTACAGACATGGCCGATTCGCATGGGATTAAGATCACAGACAACCTCCACAATTATTACAAATGACTGGAGGTCACCAGGTAATACTAATCCCGTGCGAATACTTTACCTGTATTGTACACTGCTGTTCAGCTAGCATAAAAATGGCCGGTCGATTTCCTGGTTCTGTGAAGGCCCTCCCTCAGAAATTCACAATGGGCTCTGATTGGTCAGTTGGCCCAGTGTGTTGTGATTGGCTAAACCGCCTCTAGTGCGCAACGTCCTGCCCCTCACCTCAGCAGCATGTGCTCCGGTTGTATTGTAAACAATGACGTCGTCAATATTGCTTATCAATTTGAGCCAGATTGAGACGCAGAGGATATTAGTGAAGAGGATCAAGCAGAACCTGTGCAAGCATGGCTTTTAATGGTAGGCCTATGTTTTTTGTTTCTTGTTGTCTCATACTTTTAGATAAGCTATTATTATGCTACTGCTTATGTTAGCTTTTAATATACGGTTTTATCATGATTAAAGCTTTAATACAGTAAGGCAACCGCATGCGCGTCCATGTTTAACGCTTGTCATAGCTATGCGAAAATAAGTGTATAAATGGAACAGTTCACTGTTGGAGCTGAGCTGGTCTGAATGAGAGAGAAAGAGAAATGCAGAGCAGAGCGTGTGCAGAGCAGCGCGACGCGAGGAACAGGATTGAGAACCGCTGCTTTAGAACATTGATTTTGAAACTTGTGAATCCATTAGAATCGTTAGAAGACAGAATCAGTACAGTATACACTATATTGCCAAAAGTATTGGGTCACACCCCACCAAAAACTCTTTACCAAACACCAATGACTTGTACATATGGGTACAGTCATTTTAGACACTTCCAAAACTGTTGCAACTGAGATGGAAATACAATTTTTAAATACATGAATTGTGTTTCCATCTTTGTTGCCACAGTTTTGGAAGTGCCTTTTTCTATTCTAAAGAAGGGGGTGTCCCTATACGTTTGTCCATATAGTGTATGTACAAGTCATTGGTGTTTGGTAAAGAGTTTTTGGCTCAAGATCTGCATTTAAAGTCACACCAGAGGTGTTCAGCTTGGATGAGGACTTGGCTTTCTGCAGACTAGTCAAGTTCTTCCACACTGACTAAATTAATCATTTCTTTTTGAACCTTGCCTTATACACAGAGGCATTGTCATGTTTGAATAGAAAAGGGTCCTGTCCAAACTGTTGCTTTAAAATTAGAAGCACACAATTCCCTAGAATATCATTATATGCTTAAACATTAAGATTTGTACTCATGGAAATTACTAAAGTAGTCAAACCTGTTCATTAGAAGGGGTGACCCAATACTTTTGGCAATTTAGTGTATGAATAGATTTTTTCGTGCACCCCTAGTTTTCTCTTCCTCTTCTCTAAAGCAGCGCAGCATGGCCTCGCTCCCTTCGTTGCATGTTCCCGGGGGCAGGGGTTATCTGGGTTTATGATGTCAGTAACCCGGAAGTATTTTGTTGTAGTCCCTTACCAGCCGTTCGCTGTAGGCGATGCTAAGCTAATTCTGTAAAAGACAATTTCTCCCTTTGCATTGAACTTTCAGCTTCGTAACTTTACAGATGTTAAATCATAAAACTTAAATAATAAAATAAATTAAATAAAATCTTACTGAACCCATGCTTTTGATAGGTAATGTATGTTTGTTTGTGTATGAGTGTGTACCTGAGGATTTGTTTGGTGTAACACGGCTGCGTGTAACTCTGTTGGCTCCTGCCTGCTCTGATGAAGAGGACAAGGACGATGAGGAGGAAGAGGATGAGGATGAAGAGGATGCCTGACTGTCTTCATCGACTTGTGCAACATTCAAATCTGGTGAAAGAAGTGAACACTTTATTTAGCATAAATAATGCATATAAACTAAATTCACCATTATTATGATCATTCCCAATTCTGTTCCAGTGGTTGATTTTAGACAACCCCAAATTGGAAAGAAAATCCATGTCGAACTCTCTTACCTTGAGAGGATTTCCGTGAGCGGCCTTTTGCAGACACCTGGGAAGTTTTCTTTCCTGATTTCTGTTTACCTTTGGGGCTGCAGAAACACACAGGTTTAAATAAAGGGTAAAAAGAAATGAAAAATCTGTGCACTCGGTACTATGGATTTGACAGTGGGTGTCCATGTTTTACCTGTTGGGATAGGAGCTCTGTAATCTCTTGCTGCAACTGAGTCTCTGTTGACTCCTACGTTGATTCTGAACTGCAGATTTGTAGTCTGAGATTATGGGAATGATCTGATTCTCAAAGAACGCTGAGAGACTCAGAGTCATACTGTAGATCTAAACAACAAACAATATCAGTCATACTGTGGATCAACTGTAAGGCCTAAACCTTCTCTGACTATTTTACCGTAGCTGCATAAAGGCAGACGAAAAAAAAAAATCAGTCAAAAGGAAGACTGCAAATCCATATTAAAAAGACAGAGATATACGGTTTTAGTTATACAAAAGTACAGTTAACAGCACAACAGCATTAGAAAAAAAATGTCTGTCAACCATATACATTACTGTTTAAAAGTTTGGGGTCAGTAATAGTATTTATTTGCATTTATTTGATTACAAAAAAATAGGAGTAAAACAGTAAGAATGTGTAGAATCTTCAGTGTCACATGATCCTTCAGAAATCATTCTAATATGCTAATTTGGTGCTCTAGAAATATTTCTTAGTGTTGAAAACAGCTGCGCTGCTTAATGTTTTTGTGGAAATGGTGACATTTATTTTTTTAAAAATGTAACAAAGTCTTTGTCACTTTTGATCTATTTAATGCGTCTTTGCTAAATAAAAGTACTTCTTTCTTTCAAAAAGCCTGAAAATGAATACACCTTAGTAATTAATTAATTGTAATGTCTGTCTATCAACGTGCTGAATGTGTTCATTGAACAACTAGAAAAATGGGTTCTGATCTTACTCGAGACTTCTTGTTGGGCGTGTAAGCCTTTGAATTACTGAAGATAAGCCGCACGTCTTTGGCAAACTCCATGGGATTCTCGTAGTTCCCACCCATCAGGGTCTCAGAGACTGTGCCTAAATCCATAGGAGTGTCTATAATATCACGATAATCCTGATACATAGAAAGAAAGAGAAATTTGGTCAGAATGATTTCCAACATAGAAAACAGGAAGTGACAAGCATAATGTTAAAGGGAGTGAACAGAAAATGATGGTAACTGTGAAGAAAGAGCATAGCAGGAAGAATGAGGTACCGGGTAGGTGAAGAGGTCGACAGGCTGGCGAAAAGGCTCTGAATCTGAGCTTGCCATCATTCTCCTCAGAAGATCTTTGCACTGTCCTTGCCATGCGTTGATATCCAGGACCACTCCACGCTTCTGAGGCACGTTATTGGACCTCTGAAAATGGAGGAAGGGGTTAGAGAAAACACACCTGGTACTGTAACACTTAATAGTAATTAAATTATAAGCTGAATTGTCTCACCCTCTGACCAGTGGAGGTACCAGGAGTGTCCGAGTCCACATCCACAGTCTCCTACAGAGCAAACAGAGACAATGAAGAGTTCCTCTGCTTAATATAGGGGTGTCCAATCCTGGAGGGCCAATGTCCTACAGAGTTTAGCTCCAACACAGTTGCCTGGAAGTTTCTAGTGAGTCTGAATACCTTGATTAGTTGATCAGTTAGGTTTAATTAGGGTTGAAGCTGAAGTCTGCAGAAAAGTGGCCCTCCAAAAGTTGTGTCACAGTGGACAGCAGACCATACTTGCTCTGTACACACACACACACACACACACTTACCTCTTCCTCTTCCTCGCTGCTGAATTCGCTCTTCATCTTATTGTAGAGATCCAAGATATCAGTACAGGTCTGATCCCTGCAGACACACATGCACATTAACCGTGAAAATGCTCAGTATGATCACTGAGCCCAGCAGGTGAACCAGAGGCATCGTAACCGATATGAATGTGTAAGTGACTGCATTTTCTCTAACCTGATGAAACGCAGCAGGACGCTGCTGACCGTTTTGGCTGCTTTGACGATAGGGCTCTGCGGTTCGTTAAATGTTCGAGCATTATGTTCAATGTAACGCACCTCCCACATTAGTGCTGAGATCCGCCTACACATACGGAGACACGTGAGAGAACTCCAACACTTGTATTTGTGAAGACCTAGAGGGCACTCATTTTGATGTCTGATGATGCTGTGATCAGTAGGCTAAAGGATAGTGTGTACCTGTAGAAACGGTGCACTAATCTTGTTCTGATGGTGCTGAGGTCAGTAAGATAGGCCACAACAGTGCAGTACAGTGGATATTCCCTCAAATCTACAGGGCAGGAGAATGCCTTTGCCACATCTGTAAAACACATAATAGTAAAATTTAGCAAGGAACATGCTTTATTGTAAAAAATAAATCACAGATAAACAATGCATGTATGTCTATAGCAAGTTTAAATCAGTAAAAGTATCAAATCAATATTAATATACACTACAGGGTCGGATATTAAAGTCCTCCTATTATGGATTTTTGAAAATGACCTTTCATGCAGTGTGTAACACAGCTCTAAGTGAATGAAAACATCCTGCAAAGTTTTAAATCTGAAAGTGGACTGTGTATAAAGCTATTGTCTCTCAAAATAAAGAGTCGACTCTGAATCATTGAAACGAGTCGTTTTTAAAACGAATCCCAAGCCGTTTCATGTTGACGTCAACACGAAACACTAGCATACTGCCCACCCACTTGTTGGTCTTTTTGCATTGGTCTGAATGAAAATGCAAATTCATTCTTTGCCACTAGGTATCGCTTTTGGAGCGGTAAAAATAGCGGTTTCCCCGGTAACGCTGTACACAAAGCAACACTGTACTCACAAAAGCTGATTTATCAGGCATTACAGGCAAAGCCTGCAACCATTAGCCGAAAACGCGTAATGGATAAAGCTAACGCTTCTGGTCTGGCAGTATGTGGGAAAGGAGACCAGAGGTCATTTTTTCTGAATGGATGTCAATGGAGGAGAGGCTCGACTATGCTGAATAAACAGCTTTTTAGAGGAAACGGCTTATCATTTAATGAATCTACAGCCTATCTGCTAATCTTGAACATGTTTTACACTAAACAATACTTTTGGAATGAACTATTTTTAGTTTACCACGAAAAAAAATGACGTTTTATAAGAGAAGTCACTGACTTTTTGCGACAGGTGGGACTCAGTTTACAGCACTTCTCATTCATTCCTACGGGATCCGTAAACGGCGACTGAGTGTCGCACAACTCTGACTGAAATTCAATGACGTCACGGCTGTAATGTGATTGGTTATCAAGGCACACGTGATCCAAGTTGACCGTTACGCTTTCTCCAATAGTAAGTAATACAGACCCTCTCATCTTCCTATAGTAAGAAAATCTCTGTTACAGGCATGATGAAATGAAAATGAGACCAATCGGACCAATCACTGCAGATTAGCGTCACGCAAAGTAGGGGTTTGGAAAAATGAATCGTTGAGCGAATCATTTGGGAGTCGTTGAGCAAGTAAGGTAAAAATAAATGCATATTATAAGACAATGAAAGTGTTTTTTGACCTTGCATGCATGTCAACCTGTTGATGGGGACTCCCAAAGCCAAAATATGAACCTTTCATTACCCATAATAGGGGCACTTTAATGGGGCCTTGTAGCAAAAATGCCCCTCAAATTCAACAATTAAACAATCACTTGTGGCTGTCATGATTAAAATGAAATGTGAAAATGAATGAAAAGTGTCTATCCGCAGAATTATATTTTGATTCACACACACTGCAACAGATTGCTTTTCATGCATTGTTTTTTGCAGCACTGATAACAGATTAGTTCAGATTAGTCAGCGCTGAAAACTCTGGAGTTCGTTTAGTGTGCACATTCACAGATTGAATTCTTTGTGCTCGCTATTTCCCTCATCATAAACAACACTGCAGATACAATGTAAATAAAAGATTCATTTCGTAGCTTCAGTGATTTTAACAGGAGTTTTTGCATAACTTGAGCTCGACCAGACTAACGTCATGGATCGATATGTTTGTCTGTGAAGCCAGAGCCAGAATATATGATGAGCCGCTCCTCTAAAACACAGACACAAAACAGTTTTTATAGGTATTCTATTAAATCGACATTAATAATAATAATAATTACAATATCAAGAGAAATAATCGACAATAACAATGTCATAAAATTAGCTCCTGTTTTTAAATCTATAATTTAGATACAATTTTAAATAGCCAAGTGTTACTGGCAAGTTTAAAATATTTTGATTGAAGTAATTGGTTAAATGTAAGTATTTGACAGACAACACATACAATTATTAAGGTGGTTGCCCCTTAAGTTAATTTCTGACCCTAATACACTACCATTCAAAGTTTGGGGTCAGTTGAATTTTTTTTTTAATGAAATGAATACTTTTATTAAGCAAGGATGCATTAGATTGCTCAAATTGCTCAGAAGTGAAAGTAAAAATATTTATAATGTTTAAAAGATTTCTATTTCAACTAAATGCTGTTCTTTTGAACTTTCTTTTCATCAAAGAATCCTGATGTATTAGGGTTCCCAAAAAAAACAATGGTTTTCAACATTAAGAATTGTTCTTAAGCACAAAATCAGTACATCAGAATAATTTCTGAAGAACCATGTGACAAAATTCAGTTTTTACCTGTCATTACAGGAATAAATTACATTTTAAAATATATTAAATAGAAAAAAAAAAGTTCTTTTAAATCGTAACATTTCACAATATTGTTCTGAATATTTTTTATGAAATGAATGCAAAAATGGTGTATTACCTATACAGTGAAGGCTATGCCACTCATTTAAAAAGCTTTATTTCATACTTTCGTTTTTCATTTTCTGAATGGTATGGAATTAGATACCTGAAGCACAATTCTCCTAATTTGCATGTTTGTTCAGTTCATTGCTCGCAAATTATTTCTTTATTACTGACTTATGTCTACGTGAATAATTACATGAAAAAAATCTTCTCTCAACTAATAACATATTTTCCTTAAATGTATTAATTATTTAACATCTTTAATGAAAGGCTTTCAGCAGTGATCTAGTTTTGCTTTGGTATTAAAATTGGCTTGAGATTCATAAAATTTCATTGTACTGGTATTTTGACAACGCTAATCAGCAACTGACACATAGAAGACCAACAAAGTTCAATATTTTCAATAAATCCTGCAAGTAGTTTTAGGTGATTTGTGTGCATTTACCATACCGAGCGTTAGCAACTGATCTATGGCTGTGATGACTCTCTCGCACTCGTCATCTCGTGTGTGCAGCCCCCACTCTCCCTCCTGAGGGGTGTACAGCAGGGCCTGAAGCTCGTCCTCTGTGACCGGGACACTGCCCCCATGCTCCTCTGGAAGTGGAGCTGTAGATGGTCAATCACATCATTCATTAGATATGCCAGAATGTGACTGGCTGATTTAGGGTCAGATTTCAAGTGTGTCAGTACCTTCTTCAGGTATGGGCTCTATATCCCACGGACTCATTTTCTCTCTCTCTCCATTATCCCACCTGCAAAACAACATAAACCAATTATTAAAAAGATTTACAGCAATAATAAGCCAAAGGTTTAACTCTGTACTCTGGTAGAGCAGTGATCAAATCTACATACCTGACAATGTAGCACTGAAAGAGGCTGTCTGGATAGTCAGATTGAAATGGCTCCTGACACTCCACCGAACCAAACCACCAAGCATCATCAATGATGCTCCTGAAATGCTGACCTAAATACAGATATTCACAGCTGATATTCGTTACTTATAAGCTATTTTATGATCATAATAAATGTATTTTTTGATGTACTTTACCATCACAGCATTAATAGATCAATAATCTATGCTATGCAGCCACTAATCCTGCAAGCTTTATAGCATGTTTCTGTGCAGTTAATAATGTGTTATGGATGGTTGTTTACTGGCTCAAATCAAAAGAAACCAATGAACCCACCCATAAGTTTTTTTTGGTATGGCTCAGGCCACTCTTTCAATTTGATTTTTATTTATTTATTTATTTATTTATTTATTTTTTCACTCACTACCTTATCCACCAAGTAATGATGCTCAGTCACTTAAAAAAGTGACAACCCACCTTTCCTCAACAAGCCACATGATTTGAGGCATCATTTACAGCCTTAGTGCAAACAAACTTGGGTAGAGGTTTACACAAAGATATCAGTGGCTCCTGCATATACCACAGTTTAAAGCACAAACATACCAGGCTGCCAGTTGCGTTCTTTGGCCTCATTGTAAAACTGTTGTAGCACCAGAAAGTCAATGACATCAGGCATATCATGATACCTAAAGAGAGACACAGAGACAGCTATCATTAACAAACTCATATTCATGATCAAAAACTATCCTAATATCTATTTTAAATGTATTTATCAGAATTTAGTATTATTTGTAATTTATTATGCAATTCCAATACCAATAGTAAATAATTCAATAAAAATAAGACAATGTGCTTGTGTGTTTTTGAGAGTAAGTGTACATACTTCAAGCTGAAGGATTCGTTGGTCATTTTCCCTGAGGTGGGGTCCAGGAGAGCCAGTTTGAGGCAGCACAAAGTGGGCGGCCCGACTTCATATTTAATACCCACTACCTTTACAGACTCCTGATCCTAAGAAAACACACAGACAACATACTTTCATGTTCCTGTTGGTCTGGATGCAGAATGGGCCAACCACTGTGATGCAGACTAAATTATGCCTAATAATGAGTGGGAATGGTGATGAGAGAGGAAATAAGCCCCTTACCCTGAGGTTCAGGCGGTTCCAGGGCTGTTTCTGAGGATTGATGCTGTAGGCTTTGGCACGACACACGGCTCGGACATATGCTTGATGACCCTGACGGAAATATATCAGCTACAGAACAAAGAAAGAGAAATGGCTTAAGAAAGATGTGCATGTATGATGAAAATCCTCGTACTTACTTTTGGTCATTTAGTGTGTGCCTACAATTAATGAAGGGACTCACCTCATCTCCCATTTGAGGTACAAAGGGTGATCGTCTTGGAATGGTCTCCATGATCCACGATGGGGGCAACCAATCCTCTAAATCGCCAGCAGGCACAGACTAAACACACAGACACACACACATTAGCATAGAAGAGAAAATATGGATGGATAGATGGATGAATGAATGATAGCTGTATGCTAACCCGCTGTTTAGTCTGTTTAGGTTTCTTTTTCTTTTCAGTGCGTTTACTCGATCTCTCAGCCTCTCCTCCTCCCTGCCCCGTCCCCTCCTCGTCCTCAGAGCTACTGTTCCCGGCAACACGAGCCGGCGACCTTCTAGTTGTTCGCTTCGGAGGCTGGAGGTTGATTCCCGCATCCGCTGTCCAATCAGAATACTCACTAGAAGAGTCACTGTAAAATATATTTATTTAAACAGGAAAAGGAAAAAACTGAAAATTCTTAAAACTTCACTCAACATTCTGAAAGACTACTAAAAACTAAAATGGAAATGATTAATTAAAAATGGATAAATTAAAAAAAAAAACAAAACAAAAAAAACAATAGTACTATCTATAATTTAATCTCTAATATCAGTCTAAATAAAATTTTTGTTGTTACACCATTCTAATTCTATATGGAGTCAAGAATAAAAGCTGCAAAAGAATTAAAGCTTCATTTAATCTTAACCTTAAGCTAGTTCTAAAACAAAATCAGAATGCTTCATCTGCATTATTGATGTTCTTTTATCTTGTAAAATATTGTGATTGGGTCTGAACCTGGAGCTACTGTCATTCTCCCACTGAGCTTCACCATCAGAGGACACATCACTGTTCTCATTCTGTTCCTCCTCCTGCTGCTGGGTGCACACATTCAGAAACATTATTTAATGTTTAATTAAGCTTTTCAAAACAAGCAAAAATATATATAGTTAAAAAACATAATTCACTAAAATAATTCATCAACACTGCCTTCTTACCTCCACTTCACTGTCGGACTCTGCCACACTTTCCTCGTTATGGGTGTACGAGAGCACGCTCGTACTGTGTCTCCTTTCTCGAGTCGAGCGGGTCTGATACGTGTGTCTCCTCTGCTGAGGTCTGCGCTGAGGCCTCCGTAACATGCGAACGCTCTCTCCCACTGGCTCACTCTACAGATAAAGAGGGAGAAAAATGAGGATTAGGTTTATACTGTGGTTCGGCACTGACTTTCTCTTTATATGTCTTCATATGTATAAAACTCACTCCTGTTGTGGGTGCAGATTTCTTCTTCTTCTCAATGTTGTAGAAAGATCTTTCTACCTCTCCTTTAGCACGCCTACTGTCTTCCATCACTCTAAACATGCACAAAAACTTCAGTGAGAAGGCAGTGTTGGGTGTTAAAACTCTCAAAGCTGTTCACACAAGCTCAGTTTAGTGTAGTTAAAGGAAACAATGGACATTTAAAATGGGAATTCTAGTGAATTATTTCAGTAAAAGCCTTAGAGAACTACAACCTATTATTGTGGAATGAGATTCAAGATTGATTTAGTCATGTTAACAAAAAAAAAAAAAAGGTAAATAAAAACAGGCTTATTTAAAAGTTCACATTGTGTTTTTATTATGTGCAACAGCTCTATGTAAAATTCAAGAGATTTTATTGGCAAACTGTTTTTCAAAGTAATATCTATTTAATTGTGGTTTTTATAGATTAAGTTCAAGTTAACATTAGTTCCACATAATATATATATGACTGATGGGGTGGTGTAGCCATTGTCATTTTGGTGAGCCTTGCCATCGCACTCACCATTGGTCATATATATATATATATATTTTTTTTTTAAATACAGAAGCTTAAATATTTTAGACAAGTGTTTCAAAACCAGGGACCATATATATAACCAAAACCTGCATATATACAAGGTAGTCTTTTTTTAAGTGTGAAATCTAGACCTGGAAAAGTCATATAAATTAATAAATTCTTATAACTCCATGGGCAGTTTTATAATTAATATACATTTATAGCTATGCAAAGATCAGAAAAAAAAAAAAAAGTGAAAATAAATAAATAAATAAATAAATAAATAAATAAATGGGGGGGGGGGGGGGGGGGGGGGGGATTTAGTAAATCACAGAAAAATGGAGAAGTATTGTATATGGAGAATATTGCTGTGGACAATGGGGGGCCTTGGTGTCAGAAAGGTTGAGAACCACTGCTTTAGACCATGATGAGCTATTTTGTCAAAGTTTAAAGGCATTTAAGAATAAATTTCTGTTTTTTGGTAGCACTGTTGCTCTACCAGTTTACTTCTGTTTGATTTGCAAGCTGTTAAATTGTCATACTTGTACCTGAATGTGCCAGACTGGACTTCATTAACCACCACGCGGCGGCTCCATGCCAGCAGGTCTCTCTCAGTGGCGATCTGACTGCGGGGAGCATTATTGTGCATCTGCCGTACACCCTCAACTTGTCCGCTACGTCGCAGCCCAACGTTAGGGGGTGACAGAGGACCACCTGCCACCTCAGCACCTACTGATCAACAGCTTTAAATGTCACAACCTCTAAACTAACAGCTTTTATATAAGTGACCTTTAAGCCAACTAATGTCTTAAATGCAAAATCATTTTAATGTAATAAAGAGAAAAAATATTATACCATCTTCATTTTGCCCCTTCAATGTGTAATAATTGTACCATAAGAAAACAATGCTCCAGCACATCATTGAAATTTCTATAAAACATTTTAAAAGGTTAACTGTGGGTTGTTCTCACCTGTAGGATTTCCTGAGTTGAGTCGCTCATCTTGCTGGTGCTGGAGCTGCCTAATCAGGTCATCCAATGGGCTTTCTTCCTGAGACTCATCTGCAGTCTGCTGGCCAATCACCTGCTCAACCACTTCACCATCACCTAAAAACATTAAACGACTTTTTCAACTAGTTCCCTAATAAAAGGATGACTACATATGGCATGACCATAAACACAGAGAGCTTCTTATTTAATATAATTAACATTAGTCATGTAATGTGTGCAGGACACTACTGAGGTTGTCACATTGTCTGAGCTAGACAATGACATCTCTGAATTCAATAATGAAATGCCTTTAACTGAAAATTGAGTGTTTAATCTTATTATACATTACTGACACTCTATCCTCCAATTTGATACTGTTAAGTGCTTTGACACAATCTGTATTGTTAAAAGCGCTATATAAATAAAGGTGAGTTGACTTGACTTGACATTCATAGTATTCAACAGGAAATAAATTTGTGCCCAAGAGATTGTCCTTTTGAGCAGTCAGACAAATGACAAGCAGTAACATTTCTAGTGCTGTTGCTAGTCAAAAAGAAATGTACCAGAAGGAGAGATATAAGTATTTTGGGTTGAAGACTACGTCATCTTTTTTTTCAAAATTTATCAAAAAAATTTTTTTAAATGAAGTAAAAAGGTGTTTTCACTCTACCATAGACACTGGTAACAAGAATGACATTTCATTGGTATAGACTACTGAAATTGTGTTACACAGTAGTTACAGACTGAACTCAAAATTTCTACTACAGAAATTATTTATTAATTTGACTATAATTAGTTGTGTAATCTATATAATAATATAATCTATATAATAATAATAATAATAATAATAATAATAATAATAATAATAATTGCTATTACTACAGCAATAAGACGTATATTAAAGGGGTCATCAGATGCAAAATTTACTTTTCAAGTTGTTTGAACATAAATGTGTGTTGAAAGTGTGTACACACATCCATCCTATAATGATATAAATCCACCCAGTGTTTTTTTTTTTAAAATCCCCTCTCTCAAATCAGGCTGTTCTGAGGTTCCTGTCAGAATGACGTAGTTCTGTACAGGCCCCCTCCCATGATAGTTGATTGACAAGACCGTCTTGCCTTAGACCCGCCCTGAGTGAGCTGTCTTCAGTCCGCCATTGTGTCGCTGCCGGTGCAGGGGAAGACAAGAATGTCTTCGATTGAGCGATTGAGGTGTTTTGTTGTTGGATGTAATAATGAATAAAGCAGTCATCATTAACTCCCGACATCTGAGCTGCTGAAGACGCAGAGGATTAACGTTACTTTCGCTTTGAAGTGAATGCGCCGATCCCCGATCTGCATAAATGTGTCTATGTTCGCGCGAATCATTCATGATTCAGCTTCATCTATAGAAGTGAGTATAACATTTTTTTTTTTTTTTTTTTATGAATCTTTGCAAATCTCCTTTCCTAATAAAGTGCTAGTTAGCCAGTTTCACGGCTAAAGTAAACATTACTGCTCGTCATCCCACGGAAGAGAGGGGCGGGGCGAGCAGAGCTCATTAGCATTTAAAGCAACATGAACTAAAAAATGGCTTGATGAAAACAGAGCTGATTTTGACAGGGTAAAGAAGGTGTTTTTCACACTACCATTGAGAAATTTTAACCAAAGTATGTTATAAATTTTTCATTAAGACCCTAAAGAATCATATCAACTTGTGGAAAATGGGCATCCGATGACCCCTTTAATCATGCAGTAAAGCTTTGTGTCATTTGTTATTCACCATTTAAACTTAAATGAATTTACCATTAGCCATGTAGCCGAGCTGTGGCACAAGCTGCTCCTCTTTGCAGTTTTCTCTGCCCGGCACCAGGCGCTGGTAACGAGGTGGGTGGGGGTTCCCATCTACGTCCACCAGAAAAGGTGGAGGCATAAGATGGGGTGCCTGCTGCGTCTGCTCATCTAGAACAAAGTTATTGGAGTCCCGTATCAGCGGCCGGAAATCCGTATGGAAGAACATTTGGTCTGGAATCTGAAAGCAGAGTGAAGCGTTGCAATGTGACAGGTTTCAATCAACTGCACAAAAAGCTCAGAATTCCACATATCTGGGACACAAACATACCTTTTCATAAGGCTGACTGCACCCAAATCCAAAGATGAGCAGATGACCATGAGAGTCTGTGCAGGCAAAGTGTTGCCCATCCACAGAAAATTTACAGTCAAACACAGCACCATGACCCTGGCCTTCAATCTTACACAGAAAAATAGAGAGAGAAAATTACATTTCTGTGATGAGCAGTATTTCTATCAACATCTAGACACTACAGTTTAATAATTTGAGGTTGGTAAAATTATTTACTGTTTTTGAAAGAGGTCTTTTATGCTCACCAATAGGGATGTGCACGAGTACTCGATTAATCGATTACTCGTACGCATCAGCGACGATCGAGCATGAAAACTATGATCGATTGGCTCTAAAAAAACTTTTTTTTTTTTTTTAAATTATTAAACTACTTTCATTTTTTCTGATTGGTTATGCTGGTATTTGGGCGGTAGTCTGATATTTGATTGGTTATGGCTGCAAGAAGTTGCGGTCTAGAGACAAGACCAGAGCACAGATCGAATATGGCTTCTAAAGCGCGCAGCGATGTCTGGCAACACTTTGAAAAACTTGACGAAAAAACTGTCAAGTGTAAAATGTGCAGCGCCACACTCGTCTACAACTCCACAACGAGTTCGATGCGTTACCATCTTGCACATAAACACAAAAAAGCAGATGATGCCAATGCCACTACCAGCAATCAGACGAGCATAAGAGATTTCACCATCAGACAGAAATGCGACACAGGCAGGGCAGAGAAGATGACGCAGCTAATAGCAGAAATGAACTTGCTGTCTATTAGTTTTGTTGAAGGTGAAGGTTTTAAACGTTTAATGAATTACGTTGAGCCCCACTATACTGTCCCATCGCGCAAAACGGTCACTGCAAGGATTGATGCTCTATACGAAAAATGCGCTAGTTCACTAAAAGACAGTCTGTCGAAGCAGCGCGGGTGGCTATAACTACGGACTCGTGGACCTCCCTAACCACTGAATCGTATATGACGCTAACCTGTCATTACATAAATGAATGGAAAATTCACAGCGCAGTATTAGAGACGCGAGGTTTCGAGGAAAGACACACAGCTGTGAACATTGCCAACTACCTAGTGGATGCGCTTCTCCCGTTACAGGGCGCTTTAAAACAACGGCAACTGAAGCCCCGCAAAAAAAAACAAAAACAAAACAAAACAACAAAAAAAAAAAAACCAAAGTTATTTTACAGTATTATCCCCATCAATATGTGTGTCTTATTATTTGTATAAATATTTTGGATCAGTTTTTAAAAAGATAACCTACCTTTTTCTATGTTTTATAAAACAAATAAAACAAACGTTACTCTGCTTTTCAGTTATTTTATTCAACTGTTATTTTTAACAAAACTATTTTACTTCAGCAGCATCACAACAGCTGTGGATCAAAATTTTTTTTTTTTTTTTTTTTTTTTTGTAAAAGGTTCGCAAAAATAAAGTTTAATACAACTTCACCAAACGACTGTTAAGTAGCCCATAGCCTAACGAAAATTAGAAGCCAGCATAATTTGGCTGCGTAAACTTAAAATAAAAATAGCCTGAATATTTTTACCACAGCTATAAAACTTAAAGATTAGGTAACATAACATTTCTTTCAAAATGATCAGTCGGTAAAGGTAAATAAAATAAAGCCGGCATAATTTAACTATGCTGCTTAAACTTAAAACAAAAACAGCCTGACTAGTTTACCATGCATGGCTAATAAAACTTAACATAAGGACTACATATTTTTATTCAAAAAGATCAGTCGGTCTACGTGCTCAGATGAAAGCCGAGTGCGGAGTCTATTTACAATTAGACCGGCGGTGGAAAAAACGCGCTACAAAATAACTTTGTGTTTTTTTTTTTTTGTTGTTGTTGTTGTTGTGTTGTTTTGTTTGTTTTTTTTGTTTGTTTTTTTGCTGGGCTTCAGTTGCCGTTGTTTTAAAGCGCCCTGTAACGGGAGAAGCGCATCCACTACTTTCTGGTTGGCACGCAGTTCAAGCTCACATGCATTTTGTGTAGATAAATACAATTTGTAATATAACATTTACATATTGTGTATCTAGGCTATGTGATTAATTTTATATACAATGCGTCATGTAGAAAAAGCGCTTCAGCTTCACCTCATGCTGTTATTTCTTTTAAATGTTTACTGTATTAACCACTATTGATGGTGATTGTTAATAATCTGTTGATTTAATTATTTTCTGAATCCTGTCATAGTTTTATCAACAACGTTTTTAACAGGGCTTTAATTAAAATATTTTAATTGTCGCTATGACGCACACGCCCCGCCCCTCGCTTAAGCTCCACCCCCGATTAATCGAGTACTCGTTTCTCAAACCTGTGGATTACTCGAAATGAAATATGATCAGAAATGCCCATCCCTACTCACCAAGGCTGCATTTATTTGATCAAAAATGAAGTAAAAAACGTAATATTGTGAAATATTATTATAGTTTAAAATAACCATTTTCTATTTTAATATAAATTAAAATGCAATTTATTCCTGTAATGACAATGATGAATTTTCATTGGCCATTACTCAAGTCTTCAGTGTCAAAAGATTTTCTTATTACAGTTGAAAACAGTTGTGCTGCTTGATATTTCTATGAAAACTGATAATTTTTTTAGGATTCTTAGATTAATAGAAAGTTTAAAAACAGCATTAATTTGTAATATAAGTCTTTTTTGGAACATTATCAACATCTTTAGTCACTTTTGATCAATTTAATACATCCTTGCTGAAGTATTCATTTCTTCTCCACTTGTTACCCCAAACTTCTGAAGACTAGTGTATGTGTTTCTTATCTTTTCTGTCAACTACTTTTAAAATTGGTTAACTTTTTAGAATTGAAACGGAAGATTTGTTATGTCATCTCACCATATTGAAGAAGTTTCTGATCTTTAGGCCTTTACTGAGGTCCCAGATGTAGATGTTACCATCATGACCAGCTGATAACAAGATTCGTGAGTCAAAGGGGTGTGCTTCCAAAACAAACACCTCATCATCATGACCCTACGAACAGAGGAACATTTGCATAAATGATCCATACATAATGGGCAATAAATCATAGGAAGCTCCTCTTTAGAATTACAAAACAGGAACCCAAAGGAACAGACTGAATTCTGCCTCACATGCATGCACACATACCGACAGCACATGTAGTAATTGGCCATTTGCTGAGTTCCAGACTTTGAGGAGGCAGTTGGAAACAGCTGTGATGATGGAGTGATCGTAACGATCCCATGCAACCATGGTCACCACCAACTTGGTTGATTTGTCATCGCCTGATATCACAGCACTTCTGTGAACACAATACATATGTCCACACAGATGTAAAAAAAATACACATAATTGAAGGACCAAATACATTTAATTTTAACAAAGGAACAACGTTTAATGTTAACGTAGTTAGATTTCATTCCAACTGTGCTTGAGAAACCTGCCTGTTCCCACAATTAACAGATATGTACACATACTGACCCTGGTAATCTGGTGGTCATGTCCAGCACGGTACTCTTCCATTCATGCTGTTGGTAATGCCACATCCGAGCCGTACCATCCCGACTACCACTCACAAACCTGAGACTGGACACAGAGGCAGCCAAAACACAAACATAGAGTTAAAAACACCAAGAAAAAAGACAAAAGGTACATCCCAATGAACAAACACAAAAGGAAGCACATGGTGAACTCTGATAATAAACTCACCTGTCAGTGTTATTGCAGAACTGAATAGCTACAACTTTATCCTGTAAAACAAAAACATTGTTGTACTTCATTGAAATTACTTATCCTCTAAGCCAGCACAACTTACAGTTACGACATTCAAATTTTTATTTTTAACATGTTCCTCATTTTCCAGTCTACAATACAAGCTCTGCTTTTTCTGGCCATTATTCTCTTTTGTGATACTCCATCTCTCTTGCCTTCTTGTCTGCCTACTGGCTTTCTTCTCTGTGTCTCTCGCTCTTACCGTGTGGGAGTCCAGGTCAGAAAACTTCACAGGCGTCTCTGTGCCGAGGTAGTAAACTCTGATCATGTGATCTGTCCCTCCGGTGGCCAGAAACAAACCCCCTGGAATCAAAGAACACAATATTTTAACCTTTTATTTATTGTCTGATCATGATACTATAATAAATAAAGATGAGAAAAGTGTATGACAATTGATCAGAGAGTTACAGTGGGAGTGTGGGTAAACACACCAGAGCTGAAGGAACTGCAGGATATCTGAACTCCAGGACGAGAACGCTCCATAAACTTCACAGGCTGATCACTGCAAAAACACACACACGACTCATTGCAAATTTGCTCTATATAAAAACCCTGAATTAATGACATGAGACAAAATGGGTCATTTAAAATGGACAAATGACACTTACTCAAACTTCATACTGAGTGAGTTCCACCGCCAGAAACACACCATCCCATCAGCTCCAGTGGTGGCCAGATGCCGAGAGGAACCTAATGCTGAAGGAGAAAACTGCAGAGATAGAAAGAAAAATCCATTTAAACACAAACAAAATCATCTGAATTGCTAGTACCTGCTGATTTTTTGGTAAAAAATCTAATTGAGATTGACAAATTCAAAAATTTGATTTCTATATAAAAAGTGTATATATAAACTGTTTGCTGTGCTTGTTTGTACGGTTTGTAAGTTTTGTGATTATATATCCACATAAAAAAATAATAAGTATTATTAAAAAAGTAGATTTACAATGAATTACAACAGGAAAAATTTTTAGATATAATAATAATAATAATTTTATTTTACAATAACTGTAAAAGTGCAATACTAATATTTATGGCCATCTTAATTTCTTCATTTTCAAACATTAAACCATTTAGCATTTGTTTTAACGGGGGAAAATGCAAGAGCCCAAAAGTTTCTCTTTTGTTGACAGCAGCCGGATTGTAAGCTTTTTATTAGAAGTTTGGGAATATGGTTGGCACATGTTGCTTCCCAAATGCAAGTGACCCAAGTTCAGAGCAGATGCAGAGTTGAAGCTTGTGTGGAGCAGCATTTACCGTGAACCACTGAAATCACCAGATCATGAGCTGCTCGCGTGTAAAAGAAATCTTTATATATTCTTGACTTTATAAAGAAATCTTGTGTTCACACACCTGTATGGAGGTGATAGAGGCTGTGTGCCCCTGCAATACTGCCACAGGTGCACAGGTACGCAGGCACCACACGCGGACGATCTTGTCACAGCTGGCGGAAGCAAGGAGCGTGTTCTCGAAATTCACTGTCATGTCTGAAATCTCTGCCGCGTGTCCACGCAGAGTGGCTAGGAGACGACCATCATCCGTCGCCCAGATCTTCACTAGACAGTCATCAGAACCCTGACAGAGACATGTGAATAAACCTTGATTACAAGCGCACATAAAACATATCACAAAACTACTGATTACAAGACACAAAACAGTGTTTCCTGGGTTTCTATGTTATTTTTCAATTATTTTTCAACATTAACAATATTACGCAACACACTTTTTATAACAAAAACAGACCCAGAAGCAATATTCTGATCAGATGCATTTACCGTAAAAATGCGCCACCCAGTGCGGTCAAACGCCACACAGTACACTGATGAGAGATGGCCCAGAATCCTTCGATGCATCTTCATGTGCTGATAGGTACAGGAGGGGAGGGCATGGCCAAATCGAGCCACTCCTGTTTTTTGGCGAGCACCCATGATTGACACTGAGCAGTGAGATTTACAGAAAGATTACAATCAACTCCCACCACAAAATATAAGAAATGATAGTTGGGTTACTCTAAAGGAAATTACTGGGTCACTAAATTAAAACATGCTAACATCCAGCATTAAGCTACGGTCAAACTAGACAAATAGACACTATATTGTAATATGACTTTAAAATCCGCAGCACTTTTAAAAAAATATTCAAAATATAATAAAATGTAAAAATATGCAATCTACTCCAGTTTACCATAACTCTGCAATTCTACAAATTTAAAGTTTGAATTTGTTTAATTGAGTAACACAGTGACATATCAAACTTATGTTGGTCACATGTCTTCATGATACGAATTCACATGGCAATGTTCACCAAACTTGAACTTTGGAACCCAGTAAAATTTGCATGATTGCATTTGCATTTGTATAAATGGAAGTCAATAGACGGGAAAGTGTAGGGTGACTGGCCTTTAAAGTCGCAATGAAATGAAATGGGGAAAGATGTTTTCGTTTGTATTGTGACAGACATCCGAGAGTGAAGGATTATTGAATGAGGGGGAAAAAAACTGTGGGAATTGCACTCAAAATGAATGTGAGCTTGCAGTTGATTGTGGTTTAAGTTTCAGTTGCATTGCTGTCTATGGAGGGTCAGAAAGCTCTCAGATTTCATCAAAAATATCCTAATTTGTGTTCAGAAGATGAACAAAGGTCTTATGGGTTTGGAACGACATGAGAGTGAGTAATTAATGACAGAATTTTCATATTTGGGTGAACTGTACCTTTAAATGATAGGACAAGTTTTTCATACATCACCAGAGAAGTCTGACGTTTTCACCATGAGATCAAATTATGACATTTTAATTGAATATTACCAAAATATAAAAAATGGATTGGGTGAATTTTCTTAGCATGTCGATCTTAATTAGTCATCATGAATCACTATTTTCATTTGGAAAGCGGGGACTCACTCTATGTTCACAAACCCACCAGTGACTCCTGAAACTCAACCTAAAAACAGCAGTGCCAGAACACAACACTGCATTTCGGAGCACAGGACTCACCTATATTTGGTGGTTTGGCACAGTTGAGAGGAGGTTCTGGGGGCCGTCCCCTGTGCAAGGCGACTACTGCAGAACCACTCCATACTGTATGAGAAGAACCTGAGAGAGAGAACAACTGTTTGTCAAATATTTATCTGTGCTAGAGGGAGACAACGAATGTGAGGGAAAGTGTTTGTGTTCATGTGCGCTATTCTCTCATCTTTGTTGCTTCTCATCTGTTCGCTGCTGTATATAGTGATTGTGTGCATCTCACTTTTTGCTGTCCGTAGTAATGACTGTCGCCCGCTGCCCAGTAAACTGTGGACTCCAGGAACACTGGGAGGAATGTGTTTATCTATCAATGGGCCAATCTGCTCACACACACGCAACAGGTAATCCGCAGGTATGTGCTGATTTAACAAAACCTAAAACATACACAGAGGTCTTTGATAAATAAACTAAAAGAGGCACAGCAAAGCTGATTTGCATTATGATTAAAAAACACTGCACAGAAATTTATATTTAGTCATTTAGCAGATGGTTTTATCCAAAGCAACTTACAAATGAGGACAATAAAAGCAATCAAAACCAAGAAAAGAACAATAATATGTAAGTACTGCCACAAGTCTCAGTTAGCCTAACGCAGTCCATTTAAGAAAACAAGAAGATAGAATAGAAAAAGAATAGGGAACGCTAGTGTTAGAGGGTCTTTTTATAAATAAAAATAAAACAAGTCAAAAGAATAGAAAATGAATAGATAATGCTAGTGTTAGAGTGTCATTTTTTTATTATAAAAAAACAAAAACAAAAAAACTAATAGAATAGAAAAAGAACAGGGAACGCTAGTGTATATAGAAATAACTGTTGCAACGACAATATGTTACATAATATTATTAGTCTAAACTAGCGTCAATTTTGCTTTATTTTATCAAAATAATCCATATTTATTTACGCTCATTCCTAAAAGACCACCCTTTTCCCTCCACTCACAAGCAGCCACCTCCTGTCAGCCAATCAGAAGCCTTCTCCACTCTTCTGCCTAGTCTCTTAAGTAGCAACTGATGTTTGATTGGCTGCCGCCTTTAAGTGCCGCAGCAACCCACCAATCCCCTCTCGCTCGGTTTGCACTGCCGTAACGCCTCTGGCCGGCACGCACAAAGCCTTTCATTTCAAAACAAATATTTTTATTTCGATTCCCGAAATTAAAACGTTCCCACACCAAAACCAATCCTCGTGTATATTACAGACTATTTTCCTACCGCCAGCACAGCTCCCTTAATTCAACGCTTTTTCAGTTTTATACGCTGTAATATAAGTGAGCCAAGCACCTGTGAGAGTTTGCTTCTGAACTTCACATGCGTGTGTGTGCGATAGAGTTTATTTAATCTCACCCAGTCTTCAAAGCTGCGCTTAAACTGCTTTCCGTCCCAGCTCCAGCGCTTCGGGATGATCTGCACACACACAGCGGGGGAAAACACACCACACGCAGGATTTAGACACGCAGACGCGTAAACATGAGAAGGAGATGCTGATGTTGGGATATTTGAGAGAAAACCGGGATTGAGTGGGAGAAGAGGGACGAAACTCACCTCGTATTCGTGCAGCTCCTGCAGCAGCATCTGCAGAAACACACACAGAGGGTTACACACACCGTAACACACACTCACCGCTACACACCGACACTCACACGCCACTATCGGCCTCACCTGAGCGGATTTCTGACATGGTCCAGACTGCAGGAATCTGGCGATCAGGTAATAAAGTTCTGCAGAGAGAGAAACACAACAACACCAGTCGTTAGCTTTAGCTTAGCCTAGCTTAGCTTCGAAGGCTAATGCTAAAACAGTGCTTAAAATCTTCCCAGCGATAAAGACGCAGGAGAAACAAATGCTGCCCACCGGCTTCAATCTGCGAGCATGGTTCCGCCGCCATGGCCCGGTCCAGGCGGTGGGTGGAGGTTCGCGGGGAGGTCTCCGCTTGCTAAGAGCGGCCTGTGCTGTATTTGCTCTCAGCGTCTCGGCCTGCAGCCGCCGCTCGTGCTGCTTTGTGTGAGCGCCCCCGCGCGGCGGCAGTACGCCGGTGCCCCGCAGTACCGCGCGCTTCCGCCAGCGGCGCGCTAAGCGCGCGCACAGGTGAGCTCACCATTTCCACGGCGGACATTTTGCATGGCATAGAGTTTGGTGATTTATTGAACCCAACAGCAGAGCTGTTGTATTGCAGTAAGAAGGATTTGTTTTATGTTTAACATCGTCTCATCGATGACAGGTCGCGTGTGTGGGAAAAACATAAAATCTTCACAATGAAATGTTCCATACTACAATCACTGTGTCATGTACATGTGTGTTATGTAAGGTATGGTTTCATAAATATTACGTAATACAATTATGTAAGATGCATATATCGAATAAATGTTAAAATACAACCATCATACCTTTTTGGTTCTTTAACAAAATGTTGGATGCATACAGAAATAATTTATTCTGGGTTGGTGAATATCATGTTTTTTCAATATTTTCTTTATTGTATGATTGGGTTCATGTTGTAATGTGCATTAAACCTGTGATTTCATACAATAAAATAAAAAAACTGAATTTCTTTGTCCTGATATGATAACAGAATATTTATAGGCTGTCAGTCTGTTGCCTCTCAGATGATTCAAACTCAAGAGGTCATGGATGCTTCTGTTCATTCATCAACTACAGACACAGAAAGAGTCAGAATCATAGCTTTCAAAGCTGTCTGAAGGCATTTGTGTGCCGTTTAATGACAGAGAGATGCTTTCGCTTCTTTTTCTTACACACTAAATTCAAAAGGCGTTTTTCTAAAGCCACAAAGTGTTTACCTGATGACTGTTGTTTTCTCTGAATACATTTTATGCCTTCTTTCTACTTTATCTCAGAACTTTTTTAAGTTGAACATGATACACTAAATATACATTTATAGCAGCAATCATAAATGCAAATAATTTGATATAAAATAATCTGATTCTGATTCTAAATAAATAAGAAAGTAAGTAATGCCAATACAATTGGGGAGGGGAAAATATACAAATGAACAGAGCAGTCATTTCATTTATCGTCCAATAGCTACAAGTCCCATTTCATCCCAGCAATGTTGCAGGCCTGTTTAGTAATAAATTTCATTGATGGAAAATAGTTGCAAAATTAATCTTTTTAAATCTTGAGAAACAAACTTTCGTCTTCATTTGATAACAGTATAAATGATTCCACAAGACATCAGCTTGAGAAAATACCCATTAGCAGAAGAATGTGGCATTTTGTTTTTTCAAAGTATATGCAATGACTTAAAAACCTATTTTGTCTGAATATTAGTCGAGACATAATTTATATTCGCATTTAGGGTCTGTTAGTCTCAGCTGTTGTGTACTTAGGTGATTAGGATCATTTGTTAAGATATAAATGCAGTGGGAACCAATGGTGAAGTTATATGAATATTGCACCAACCACTTATTAACAGATAATAACTGATTATAGAACAGCATACACATAGAAACAAGTATATAATACCCAGTATATAATATACAGTTAGTGTAAAAGAACACAGAAGACATTTTGAGGAAAACTCCAATGATGGATTTTTATTGAGTGAGACCGAGAGCATTATAGGGGACACAAAGTAATTTTTCACAGATGAATTTTCAGTGTTAAAAAAATTCCAAAAATGCTTTTTCTTTGAATCCCGTAATTTCAAAAAAGTCCTCTATAACAACAGAAGTTTTTCTGGCCTCCTAACAAAGCCCAGTTATCTGTTTCAACAAATTGCAAAGGTGGTATGATTCTTAAAAAGCCAGGAGTCACCATCTAATGCTGAACCCGGAATGTTAGCAGTTTGTCTTTAGTTGTTTTCTCTCTTTTCTTCTACATTTGTTGAACTCATTCCTCTTTCTTAAAGACAATCACTTACGTTTAAAAGAAAAATAAAACAAACCCCATACAGAAACAATCACAGACTCCAGAGCAACATCACGAGCACTAACGGACATACAGACTGAGAGCCTCCTCCCACCTCTCACTCCAAAACCAAGCTACAGACCATCCGCTTTAAACAAAAAAAAGAAAAGAAATAAGAGATAAAAACAGAAAATCAACAAAACAAAAGAAAGATGCCGCCTTTTTACACACCTCTCGTGTTGTAGACACCTGATACAGCCGCGGCCGAACACAAGACTCCTTTAGTCAGCTTTGTTTTTTGTGCTAAAAACCTGAACCAGTATTTACAAATTCGCTGATAAAAATATTCCTCTGGTGGTGATGGGCAGAGAGGAGGTTGTTGAGAGAGCTGGAGAGGGAGAGAGAATACTGGGAAAGAGAGAGGAAGATAAAAGAAAGGAAAGGGGGGAAAGGGAAAGGATGGACGGACGGACGGATGGATGGACAGGCGTGGTGCTACTCTGTCTTCTGGTCCTCCTTCTCGGCCTCTGCCGCCTCATCTGGAGTTTTCTCAACCTGTGTAATAAAAAGGACAAACCAATAAGAATCAAGCAGGACTGCCTCTGCACCAATCAGAATCTTTCTTTACAGATAGAGGAGGTCAAGTTTAGAAAATTGTCCTTAGTTTAGGCTGTCAGTGTCTTCTGGGCAATTATTTTAACTATGTTACTAAGTACTTTGACATTCTCATTAGAAAATATTCAATAAAACATTACGAGCATCATGGCCTGACATGTCTATGTATGACAGACACTGACCTGAGGTAGACTGTTGTGTATATACATATATACCTCATTAGTCTTAGTCTCCCCATTTTCTGATTGGTTCTCCTCCTTGGATTCCTCAGCCTTTGCTTTCTTGTCTTCCTTTTTATCGTTCACTTCCTTCTCTTTCTGCCAGAGAGGAAACGACAGGGCAAAAGAATGAATATAGAGCAATACGTATGAGATTACACACTAAAGCATGGAGATAAGTGACACATGAGCATCATTACAAAAGTGTGTTTATGAAAAGTGTAAATACCTTGGGAGTTTTTTTCGGTTTGGGTTCAGGTTTTGGAGGTGTTGGTTTCTGAAGGGAAAACAAAAACATGATTCATTCATAAACGTACTTTTTGATATATAAAAGGATATCTAAACAATACACATTCAAATGAATAGTTGAAATAATGCACAGAATGGTCTATGTTGTTCTGCCCTATCCTGAATTCAGCACATCATCTTAAATGACTGGCAAAACAATGCTGAAGTACAAAAAAAAAAAAAAAAAAAAAAAATATATATATATATATATATATTATACAGATAATATGTTAAAAAAAAAAACTTGGGCAGATATTATGTTTTCTGACCTTGTTGCTCTGAGATCAGTGGTTGGTTGCAGGATTTCAATCGTCAATTAACACAAAAGTGCTAAAAACAATTTCCAAGCTATATTTCAAGTTCCTCAAGTCTTTTAAGGTCAAAAAAGTTTTAAAAACAAAATAATGATATAATGGTAACATTAAAAATTCCAATAAAATAACTTACCGCTGATAATCTAGCAGACCTTCTCTGGGGCTACAAGGGGAAGAAAGAAAAAATCTAATTATTTAAGGACAAGTATGAGAAAACAGTTACATATTGCAAATCCTATTTATTGAAAATAAAGAATTGTTCCTTCTCTTCAGGTCACTTCTAGTTTGTGTACTTAGCAAGTTTATACTTTAAACTTGGCACAGTGAACTACTATTGGCTCTTATGACAAATTACTTGTGGTGTTTCTTGCTTGTAATTCGATTTTTGGATAAAAGCTCCTGTTAAATAATTAAATGTATATATACAGTAATGCATATGTACTGGTTTTGATTACTTGAATATGCAAACCCATAATTGCTTTAGATATTTTTATAATTTTCGTTTCTCACCTCCTCCTTGACTTCTCCATCAGTTCCCTGCAAATGAGCAAAACAAATATCACAAGTTAGAACATGAGCTATGATTTTATTAACATAATGGGCGGGAAAAACAAAAAGGAAACTTGTAGAAACATTGGGATGTGCTGTTCTGCACGTTTGTAAATGTGAGCAACATGCTGGCTTGCCAAAACGTGTTTTTTTTTGTTTATTAAAGCTTCAATGAGCTTTAGCTGAAGATTCATGAATAAGTTTATTTGTCAGCGGACAGCGGCGCAAAATGGTGCGCCGATTTTTTATGTATTATTTTTCATGGAGGCATTTCAAGACACGGGCTCCACAGATTTGAATAAGGAGGAGGGGCGCGATGATCCCGCCTCAGCGCTGCCACCTGGCGGCAAGCAGGCGTCATGACACTCCTCTTCCACGGCGAACAAAGAAAATGCATTAAAATTGTTTAAAAACGCGACCGTCTTTTCGCAAAATTGTCACCATTCAGAAAATTAGAGTTATCCAGCTATTTTTTAATCCCCATTCGACGGCGACTGAGCCACGATTGCGCTTATAATCGTCGGTTTTCGCGTCGCGCTGTGCTGGAGATGGAGAGAGAGAGAGGGCAGCATGGCTGCGGTTCCACGGGCATGAGATCAAGCCGAGCTTCAGCACAGCGCTGCTCCACTAAAACCCTTCTGCTTAACGCACCACCGTCGACAAAAACACCGCGATCCGGCGGGAAAAAATCGCAAAATTGACAACGATTTTTTACCTGTCCACTGATTCTAAAGAAGTCGCCTGGATTTTTATTAAAAAACATTGTCTCGAGGGCTTCCTAATTTCACGACTGATTAGTAAGGGCAAAAGTGTAGCCGTACGCCGCGCTCGGCTTTTCTACATACCTTTCTCTTGGGCATGTTGAGTTTGGGATATTTTTCTTCTTTTATGCAAAACTAACAGGTTATCTTTTGTGATTCGGAGTTCACAGTTCAGGAGACTGTCGTCCGCTATGCACTAATTCTGTAGTAAACACAGGGCTACATTAGAGCCAGTGGTTGAATGGGAGGGTGGGGGCGGGGCCACGCTGTGACTGATGCTCCGTTCGTCCAATCAGAGGGCGTCTGGGTCCGCCACAGAAGAGGCAGATTCTTACCTCCGCTGTGCTTTTACGCGCGAAATCCTGAGGTGTAAATCCAACGGCGCACATTCCTGTAAAAAATTCTCCTTCCAACACGTTAAAAACCTATAGTTTGATGCGCCTTCTGCACCAAATAAAGCTCTGCCATACAGTACTGATGTGAGGAGGAATAGCTCACCGTTTAAGCCCAGTAATAAAGTCAGAGCCTCCTTCATAACTATGTCTGTATGCGCTGTCTGGCCACAGCATCCCTGCCTCTGTGAAGTTCACTAACTGCTGACTGTATCTTTTGAAGCAGGTGAGCAGATGTATCTGCTTGCCTTAGTTATGAGCTCTTTCTATGAAAACATGCTGAAGTCCAAATACAATGAAACATAAATTGCAGTTAGTATGTGGCAATCTGTAATAGAGAAAGGAAGCCACAAGACTTTTCTCACTTCTGCTTTATTCAAGCAGAGGCCTAATCTGTGTAAGTGTTTGGGTGCGGGTGTGTGTGTGTGTGTGTGTGTGTGTGAGATATTTAACTGCTTACTTCCTCTGTTGCTACTCAGAGCAGAGACACCAGACCAGAGAAAACATCTCAGCCATCGATAGATAGATAGATAGATAGATAGATAGATAAATAGAGAGATAGATAGATAGATAGATAGATAGATAGATAGATAGATAGATAGATAGATAGATAAACTAACTATCCAAAAGTGACACTATACATTGGACATTGCTGGCTATTACTGTCACGCTTGAAATTTCTGTTTCTGCAGCCATAGGCCTACAAGGAACCCCACTCTAAAACATTTGGTAAGCTTCTTTTATTATATAGCCTATATAAATAGACAGTTGTGACTATAGAATTATATGCTGGTGTTTTGTTAACAAAAACGAATTCTGTCATCATTTACTCACCCTTCACTTCACAAACCTTTATGATCTTTGTTCTGTTGCGGACAAAAGAAGATATTTTGAAGAATGTATGTAACCAAGCAGTTGATGGTAGCCACTGACTCACATAGTATTTTTTTTTTTTCCATACTGTGGAAGTCAGTGGCTACCATCAACTGTTTGGTTACCAACATTCTTCAATATATCTTCTTTTGTGCGCAACAGAAGAAAGAAATGCATACAAATTTGGAACAACTTGAGGGTGAGTAAATGATAATAGAATTTTAATTTTTGGATGAACTATACCTTTAAATTTTGTCATTTAATTTGTAGATTCTGCTAATCCTTCTAATATAAATCATTTATAGAGGAAGGAAGTGGAGTCATTATGTTCTGTGTGTGTGTGTGTGTGTGTGTGTGTGTGTGTGTGTGTGTGTGTGTGTGAAGTTTCCATAACTCGGTCATTCAGTTCTGGTAAATTCCTCATTTCAGTTTGATTTCATTTTATGCTTGATGTTCTTTTTGATTATGCTCTGTTTTTGTAGTAAGTATTAATCATTTGAAGAGCTGTGTTTTTCTGTGTAGGCGGCTATCATCAAAGACTATAGAAATACTATCATGCTCGGAGAAGCTTTCCTTCATGTTCTGAACTGCAGAGAAGACATCACAAATCATGATAGACATGCTCATACACACTCACCCACCCCCACGACTCGTCCCGACCCCTGCACAACGAATGCCGCTGCCAGATCTCCTCTGACACCACGAACTGTGAGAGGTGAGAGACCATTCTGGGTTATCAGGATGAAGTTGTGTAAAAAATAATCTCATGATCATCTGACTGATGGCAATGGGAGATGTTTGTTTTTATGCCAGGTAAAGCAAACTAGCTATTTTATTTGAACAATGGAGGAAAATTAATTATAGAATACGAATGTAGCCCAGGTCCTGGGAACAGTCAGTATATGTAAAAATAAATTTTAGGAAGGAAGTGTGATGCCGCTGAGCATTTTAGCCCACAGATTGAAAAGCCACATAGGTGTTAAACTGAGTAGAGTATACAGAACAGTTATAATGCAGAATGTCCAAAATTAAATGTTTTAAGTGATTACAAACCTGTATGATTTTCAGAATACAAAATAAGACTTTTTGAAGAATTTGTCAACCCATACAATGAAAATAAATTTCTTTTTCTAGACAAAAAACACAGAGCCCTTCAAAACATTATCTTCTGTGTTACATAGCAAAAAGAAATATGTATGCAGGTTTTTAAATGACGTGAGGGTGAGTAAATGAACACAAAATGCTTATTTTGGGGTGAACTATGCATTTAAAGTCACCATGAAATCAAGATGGACAATTCTTATTTTTCATGAAATATCACAGTGTTTATTATAAAAGATATATCCTTGCACATCACTGGTTTTCTTTAAGATTCATGCGCCCCTATGTTTAATCAAAAACATTAACTTCCCCTCCCAACAATAATAACCTTCAACAACCTGTCAATCACATGAGACTCACAAGACAATGATCCAATCAATTCCACATTGACAAAATTCCACCCTCTTTTTTCTTGTTTGACTCGTTACTCAGGTACACTTTGCAATAGAGAAGAAAAGATGATCAGAATTTAATTTGCACGTTGACTTTAAGTGATAATAATGCGCAACAGTGTATAACAAAATAATACCATTCTTCACAAAGTTCATTTTAGCATCTTTACTAATATTCTAATTCAGCTTACAGCTATGACAATGCAAAAGAAGCTGTTTGAAGAAGTGGAAAGAAATCCAAACTAAATAAGAACATTTTTTCAAACTTTTCCAAGTGCTTCCTCATTTAGCTGAGTGTCCAAGTGAATTGCACAAAAGCGGCATTTGTATGGAGACATTCAAACAGTCATTCAGTGAATGAAGTGAGCTACAGTGTGGGACTTTACTTCAGACTCTGGGCTTTCCCTCAAGTTTCCTCACAGTTTTTGTTAAGATGAGGCTGTTATAGCGGTGCCTGACACGTTTTCTCTTCCTGTCAGTTGGCAGGCCCGAACGCCTGGAAAAGCAAGGGCAGTACCGAGCCTCTGCACCCAGCAACGCTATGCCCATTCTCAGCTGTAGCGGGGAGGATCACTTGGGCATGATGCTGTATTGCTCCTGGTGCTGTCCCAGCTTCTGCAAGAACTATCCAGACCTCCGACTTGCTGGTGACCGGCTGGAGCACTGCAGTCCTCATAACCCAGACCTGCTCAACCCACCAGACGCGGGGCCACTGCTAAAATCTCAGGACCTGAGCTCTCTGGAACCCTCTCTGGAAGCAGGTCAACAGGCAGAGGCTGTGACCCAGCAGGATGAGGAGTATCTTGTCATAGAAAGCGTTCAGGGTCCTGGCTGGGAGAGAAGGCTCACCAACTCCATGTTGAACGGCTACCTGGAAGTCCAAATGCTGGAGGTGTTTTGTCAGCACATGCAAAACATGGCGTGCAATGGATCATCATTGCTGAGCACTGACGTCATGCCGGCACTGGGGCCCACCAGCTTGACTGTAGCCAAAGAACAGACAGCCAGTCAGGAAGAAGAGCTGGATTCTTCATCCAATAATGTTGTGCATTATTTAAGCGCTTGTTCAGCTCCAGCCACCTCCCACTTCAGCTCACCTGTGCTGCGAATCTCAGAAGCTGAGTAACCCACCGCATGAACACACACACACACACACACACAGCTCATGCCTCAGAAATTTTCCAATGTTGGGCTCCTGTCTTTTGACCAACACACAAATATTTTAAGTTATCTGTGTTGTTAAAGGAATGTTCTGCATGCAATACTGACAGCATTTGTGGTATGTTGATACCTAGTAATTTTTTAAAAATAATGAAGCATACAAGGCAAAGCAATGAACATTAACATACATCATGTTTCAAAAGTATAGCCATATGATTTATATATTATATGTGTTAACATGAGACTTAGGCACTTTGTCTATGTAAAGTTACAGTTACAGTTACAGTTAGGAGTAAAGGTGTGGGGTCAATAAGATTTTTAATTTTTTTTTATAAAGAAGTCTTATACTCACCATGAAGGCTGCATTTATTTGATAAATAAAATAAAACAGCATTATATTTACATATAATTACAATTTAAAATAATTTTTATTTTATTTTAGTATATTATAAAATTATAAAACACATTAATATATACATTATTTAAAAAAATGATTTCTGTGATGCAAAGCTGAATTTTCAGCAATCTTTTCAGTGGTCTTCAGTGTCACATGATCCTTCGGAAATCATTCTAAAATGCAGATTTCTAGCTCGAGAAACATTTCTTATGATCAATTCTGAAAACAGTTGTGATACATTTTGTGGAAATTGTAATACATTTTTTCCCCAAGATTCTTTGATGAATAGAAGGTTCAAAAGAACAGAATTTATTTTAAATAGGAATCTTTTGTGACATTAAAAATGTGTTAACTGTCACTTTTTGATTGTAAACAGTAAGTTGTCCATATAAAAATTACAGTAACTGCACTTTTTTGTTTCATTTAAAAAAAGAAAAGAAAAAATGCAATATTTTCTTAAATTTTGCCACAGATTTTGTTGACAGAGTGTAATTAATACTAATTCTCTAAATTCATCCTTTCCAAACCTCAGAGAATAAGGAATTGTGTTGACAAAACAACTGCAAACAGACACATCTAAATATTTCTCCTCCTCTTTTTTTCTCTTTACTCATCCACCATCCTCCCCTCACCTCTGCTCTTCCATTGTAGCCTCCGTCAACATTAATAGCACAAGATACTTTGGAAGAAGAGGAACCAAAGTCACACTGTCATGTGTATACTGTGTTTAGACGTTTATAAATGTTACCACTTCCTCCTAAACAGCCAATCAAATGTTGTTTTTCTCCCTCAGTCTTGCTGCTGACTGCAATACTTTCACTTTCCTAAAGAAGTGTTTGAAATGAAATTGAAACTTTATTAACTTATGTCCTCAGTTATGTTGCCATAATTCAATTATATACAATCATTTTTTTTCATTAGATGTTTGTGGTAATGTTTCTATAATGTGAAACTGTTCAATAATTGTTATTAAATACTGACACCTGCTGTTCATACTGTGAAATGACACCCAGACGAAGCACAAATGCTGATACATTGCTAGCGCCCTCTACTGGGAGCTTCCGGAACGGCGGCCAATATCCCGATGAAAGGTTATGTCATACTGTCCATGACATTGTCCTTCACTCAGAGCTGTGAAAATTCCATTTTTATATATTACATCGATGTTTATAGCTAAAATACGCGCATTGCATTCAATATGTTATATTAAGCATGGAATTTTAATGTAGTAATGGATGGAAGAAATAAAACCTAAATGCCTTTACTGCCATGAATGTGCTGACATACTGATTTAACGTCATTCTGACGTCACATTTAGGGAGGCACCGACATAGTTAATGGGCCATGAGTGTCTGTGTGTGTGTGTGTGTGTGTGTGTGTGTGTGTGTGTGCATGCTGATATCCTGGCACCGGTACACAGAAGCCAAACTCACAGCATCATCAACAGGATTAACTGTTAACTGTGATCTGTAAATGTGTTTGCATGTGTGTGTGTGTGTGTGTGTGTTAATCTGTTCTGTGCCAACATGGCTACTTCACACTCTTGTAGCTGCTCTGTGGGCATCTAAACGGGCTCTTTAGCCTGGCACCATGTGGCAAACCATAATACCAGATGGACCGCTCTCTCTCTTTCTCTCTCCCCACAAGTCCTGGACACTGCCCAGGCTAGAATAACATTCAATCTATTTCCTCGACATATTTTGATGTCCTGTGGTACGGGACAGGAATGTAAATGCATATCGGTCAATGATGTGATGGCCACGTCTGTTACATTTTTTAAAAATAAATTAAACACATTTAAAATAAATGCAATTTATAGACAAATAACTCAACATCATCTTTTGAGATGTTTGTGGCAAGTTTTTAAATTTCTGAATTAAAATGAATTCAGTCTTCAGTTAAATTTTATTTAACCGAAGACTGAATTAAAAGCATACAATTCCTAAAATGAAAAAATAAATAATAAAGAAAATTATATTTTGAAATAAACAAGGCATAAAACTTTTGCAATTTTCTATCCATCCATCTATCTATCTATCTATCTATCTATCTATCTATCTATCTATCTATCTATCTCTCTCTCTCTCTCTCTCTCTCTCTCTCTCTCTCTATCTATCTATCTATCTACCTATCTATCTATCTATCATCTTAAAAAAATCTTTAAACAATGCATAATTCAAATCATGTATTTGCATAGTGCTTTTAACAGTGCATAAGTGAATTTAATGTACAAAGTATTTTAGTACTTTTCATTTGGTTACATGTCATTAAATCAATATTTTAGAGAAAAGTATATAAAACCAATATGAGCACAAACTATTCTTCTTTCTATAATCTCGGATGTCCTTATCTGTTACTGCCCCATAACCAGAGCCCCAGAACCACAAATCTTCTTTCTCTTTCTGTGCCATTCCGATCATTTGATGAGCAGCACAGACTTGTGTTCTCTGTCTATTTTATCGGGTGACCCGATTTCCCAGGCTCGGTCGGTTGCGGTTACCTCACTGTGCTGCGCAGCTATTGGTCCAGCAGGCGCACACTCCGACTTTTGCTATTCGAGTGATATTGGGCTGCGGTGACGTAAGCGAACGGGCGCGCAGAAATTTTCCAGACGCGGACAGAGGAGCGAGCTCGTGTAGACCCAAAACGGTCCAACCCAAAAGAGAGAGAGAGAGAGAGAGAGACGCATACAAGCACGCATACCAAGTAGTCGTTTGCAAGGCTCTCGGCTGCTTGTCGCGCTCAGTATCGGACCCAGTGGAGCTGTTCAGCGTTTATCGGTAGTGTCACCGAACAGTCCCCACGCTCACGGAACCGCTGACCCATGTGATACTGCAGCGTTGCGAGCGCGGAAGGGAGGGAGGGGGGCGAGAGACACATTTCTCCCCTGCATCTCCACTTCTAGACTGGAGGAGCAGGTGCACACTTTGGAGAGAGAGAGAGAGAGAGAGAGAGAGAGAGAGAGAGAGAGAGAGAGAGAGAGAGAGAGAGAGAGAGAGCGCTGGAGGGGGGCGGGGTAGAGACGCGAGCGTGGATCTCTCACCGTCGCAGTCCTCCGCGAGGATGTATCCAACAGCGCGCTGCCATCAATGTAACGGAATCACATGTGCCCCTGTGATCTAACGGCGGTTCCGTTCTGTTTCTCTGGGTTCGGATGGTCCGCGCGTTCCATACGCAATTCAACCGGGACATCAACGCACACCAGCCATGGCGCTGGTCATGGAACCTATCAGCAAATGGTCCCCAAAGCAGGTGCTGGACTGGATGAAAGGTAAAAAATGTTCCCCGCAGTGGCTCTGCATGACCTATAGCCGATGGGAGAGGAATGGGTGAGCGGGAAGATTGCCTTGCAGTGAGGTATTGATCGCGCTTGTGTGCCATTTTGCGCCTCTGCTCGGCGCACCATGGTGTGTGTGATCCGCACAGCGCTACACGCGTCGCGCAAGAGGAGGTGTGCGTGTGGTCTGGGTATGCGTGTTCTGTTTTGCAAAAAGATGAGGCAAAACGGTTATAATGACACAAAGAACGACATGGCGTTTTCATACAGTACCTAAACACACACATACGTGCATGCGTGCGCACGCAGACAGTGACAGTGAGAAAGAAACAGAGAGGCTGCTTCCAGCCTCAGTGAATAAATCTCCCCCTCGCGCAATGATAACTAGCACCATGGACAGAACCAGGCCGTCGCGCGCTGTGCTGCGCTGCGGATGCGCGTAATCTAGGGACTAGAAGAGGGATGACGGTATCTGTGGAAGCCAGCTGAGCACTGACAGTGCCCCCATTGCGAACATTTATTCCTTTAAAATAACTTGTGTCAGTTTTTATGTTACTAGTACTTGGGGTTTAATTACTGTAAGTAAACCGATAGTATCTTTTTCAGATCTACTAGCAATTTTCTCAATTCCTGTGCTTGACTACAATCTATTAACTTTTTCATAGTACATATAGTGCCTGTTCCTTTGCTTCTAGGCACCTGCACAAATAACTATTCCATTGTTACTGAGAACAGACTGTACATTTCTTCTTGAATTTTATATTACTGCCTATCTCTGTTTTAGTAACTATTTATTACATTGAAAAAAAAAATTGGTGTATAAACAATTTTCGGTAACACTTTATTTTAAGGTGTCATAACACAGAGTAATTAGCTAATTAATTACTTAGTGGTAGCCGTTGTACTTACATGAAACAAAACTGTTATGTAGATGTAATAGGCAACTACTGTTACACATATGTAACAGGCCGAGTCTGTTACACAGCTACTTTTACACTTACACTTACAAGTACAATCTTGATACACTTTATTTTAAGTACCTTATGCCTGTGTAATATTCTGTAATTGTAATGTAATTAGAAATGTGTTACATGTATTTTTGCTGTATACTGGTGGGTTAAATCAAACTAAGGTGCAGCTGGATAAGGTGCACAGAATAGATACACATGAAGTACAATCTTGATACACTCTATTTTAAGTAGCTTATGTCTGTGTACTTACATTTATAATTATGTTGTATAAAGTCTGCAACACGTATGTAACAATCTTTTGGTTACATAAGTAGCTGTGTAACACACTCGGCCTGTTACATATGTGTATCAGTAGCTGCCTATTACATGTACATAATTACAAACTGTAAGTACAGGCTGTTCCATAACTTAGTTACATGGTAAGTACATTTTGTTTCATTTAAGTACAATGGCTACTATCAAGTACTTAACTAGGTAATTACTCTGTATTATGGACACCTTAAAATAAAGTGTTACCCAATTTTCACTCTGAAATTGCTAGAAAACTTCACAATTACAAAGAAACAGTATGTAACACATTGTGGTTACACTTTATTTTAAGGTGTCCTTGTTACAGTGTAATTAAATATTTAAGTACTGAGTAATATTAGTTAACTACATATTCTTATATGGTTAGGGTTAAGATTAGGATTTGGCTTAGGGTTACTTGCTTGTAATTATGCATAATTTATTGTTATTATAATAGTAAGTACATGTGTAACAAGGACACCTTAAAATAAAGTGTTACCCACATTGCATTAAATGTGACATTTTGAAGTAAAAAGATTGAAATATTATTTTCTTGTAAAAAGTCCAATGATCTTTGTTTTATTTAGATTTGTTTACAGTATATGTACTAGTTGACCCACTTATTTCTTCACTACTAGTAAGAATCCTAATAGTTATTATTGTCTATTTCAGCTTTACTTGTACTTATTTTTATGAGAGACTGTAGTGTCTATCCCAATTGCTAGTAACATTTCTCATTTCACTAGTTACAGTTGCTTTTTACTTGTCATATGCAATCACTAGTCAGAATGGCTAGTTTTAAAATTCAGTTAAAATATAAGTAGGAATAAGTAGAACAGAAAAATATGTACTAGGCTACTGTATATTCAGTTAGTACTAGGAAAACTGGAATATATAAATTTATTTCACTGGTAACAATTATTTTTCTTGTTATATGCTAAGACATGTCAGAATGGTTTCTTCATAGTTCAATTACAATATTAGTAATAACTGTAATTCAAAAAATACAAAAATGTACTACTGTCTGTTCAGATAGTACTAGGAAAACTGGAATTGATACTGTTAAATATTTATAAATATAAATAAATATATGTATAAATAGTATTACCTAATTATTGAGAAAGTCACAATTATACTTATTAATAATTAAAAATGATATGCTAGGAACATAAAAAAATTGATACTGTTTAGTTTTAAGGAAAATAGGTTCAAACAGCTTTACAAAACCGCCTACCCCATACACACTCTCCAGAAGAAAGCGCGAGAGAGTGTCCGAATGCTGCTTCCAGACACAGCGTGCAGGTTTTGTCATGCACTCATAGCTCAGGGATGTGGACTTGGCCTTTCCTGTTTGGGAATCACTGATGACATTTTAAAAAGTAACACAGTCATAACAATTGCTATCTGATTAGAAATCCTTTTCCATCAATGACATGCTCTTCTTCAGATGTCATGTAAAAAGACACACTGATGGATGATACACAGATGCTATAAGTAGAACATAATGGAGCAGCTGTGGTGGAGAGACAGAGGGCCAAAATACCAGCGAGATCAGACGTAATCTGAAGTGAAGTTTAAGGGCATTAGTGCACATGACATTCAACTGCTCATAATCTCTACCCAATGAGCATTTCAAAGATCAAATAGCCTTTGCCACCAATCTAATAATGGACAAGTGTACACAGGATAATCAATAATGCTTGTGATCTTTATTTCCAAAACAGCCTTACTGTAATGAATTTTTTTTGTAGATGCATGTAGACCAAAGACCATTATATGGCTCTCAGGTCATAGATAGATCATTTTCTATTTCTTTGTTATTACTGGTAGTGAAGGATTTGCAGGATTAATTAAAACCTGTCTAACTAGTATTTTTTTTTTTAAATTTTTTTTTTTTGGCTGATAAGAGTCATATGTTCGTAAATCAGATTACGCTGATCATGCTGTTTGAGAATCATTTGTTTGTGAATCGGGTTATCATGGTCAGGCTGTATGTTTCTAGTTCACTGAAAAGAGACGCCTGTTAGAGGCAATTATTTGTGAATCAGACTACCCTGATTGTGCTGTATATGTATATAGAAAAGAACTGGTTCGTAAGAGTCATTTGTTTGTGAATCTGTCTACACTGTTGTTTTTGTGCGCAAACCTGTGAGGATATCTCAAACGAAAGATAACTTCTTGACAGACTTCAAAGTCACAAACTAAATAAAATAGGCTAAAATGTAAAATATGCTGCTGAAAAGTGGTGCAGGATCACTGATTAGTTCTGCATTTTAGAGAACTAGGTTTCACGGCCAGTTGTGCAGGATGGTTTCCATTTTCAGGAACTCTGTTCAGTGTCTCAGGTGCAACTGTAAAGTAGCTGCTTGTGCATAATTTTCACAATTACTGCTGACAAAGAGTTTGTCAAACCTCAGAGCACCTGGTCCAGGGTAAGTTTGCCGGCATACATGCTTGCTATTTTCAAACTTTGCATCAAATTTGTTTGAGATTCTGCACAAGCAAACATCTGTCAGCGTGACTATTTTTTTTTATTTTTGTGTGTGTTTACTGTGTATAGTTTATTTCCTAAATTGTTTGCCGTTTTGGTCAACTGCCATTGCCATATTTCTGTTCTGTGTATTCATTCTTTGTTTTTTACCCTTGGTAGAATGCCAATTAAAAAAACTTGCATTGGTGCAGAGATGTGGCATGTGCTGATGATGTCTGTAGGGATAATCTGCCTCCTCTAACATTACAGACATCTTGTAATATAAAACTCTGCTGAGTGCCCAGTTTTGACCTTTACAGCTTACATTTGAGAAATCATCATGCAGGTCGACATATGCTAGGGTCTTAAAGCCCAAGATGACAGTTAGGACTGTGGCTCTGCATTTGGTTCAGCTGTTCAGTGATTTTTTTGGTTGAGGTTAGTCCTTAAGGTTGCATTAAATATTGGTTTTAGTTATGAAAAGTGTTTAGTTTAACCGAAAAAAAACAAAAAAACAAACAAAAAAAACCATTGTCAACTATTTGGAGATTATCTGTCTGCAGTGGTTCTTCCCAGTGTTCATTGTTACTGCTACTCTGTCGCTTATCAGAGCATTTATCTCCACTGTTCTCTTTTAACAAATTGAATGCACACTCCATAAGCCCTTGTGGTGCACCTGTTTCAGCTAATAAAACCTTTCCAGAGACCTAGGCATTTCATTTGCAAACCTATTCAACTTGTTTCTATCTCTTCATATTTTAGGGTTAAATAACAATACACCAGGGCCTAGGTCAGGCTTAACTTTACAGATTTGTAACAGGTTTTGTGTTGTTACATGTCAGTAGTATATGTAAACGAACAGTGTGTACTTTTCCCTGTGTTACGTGCACAGAGATATCCATTTATTTGTCAGCAAAAGTTTGCCAGATAACAGAAAACTACAGATCATACTTCCACATTTTTGTATCCTTGCCATAGCTCTGTTTATAGTCCAATTTAAGTTTTTAGTTCTACTAAAAGCCCATCTTGTCAGTGGTGAATTACCCCTTTACTTTGCCTTTTCAGAATAACTGCTATCACACTACTTTCACAGTTTCTGCAGTATATAGCATGCACATTTTCTGTAAGCATGGAAATCCCGGATGAGCTGTAATACATTTGCCAAAATGTGCGTTATACAATAGAGCTCACTGCCCTGAATACTGTATCCTATAATAGAAAGTGTTCAACTTTACCTTTAATTTGCTGTGTAATAAATACATCAGAAGAAATAATGACTCAACGCAGTATTTAATCGGACTGCCAAGAATTAAGACATAAGACATTGCATTAAAAAAGAAATTTAAAATTATATATATATATATATCTGTGTGTATATGTGTGTGTATATATATATATATATATATATATATATATATATATATACACACACACATATATATATATATATATATATATATATATATATACATATATATATATATATATATATATATATACACACATATATATATATATGTATATACAGTGGGGAAAAATCTGTCTATAATTTTAATGGTAGGTTTATTTGAACAGTGAGAGACAGAATAACAACAACAACAACAACAACAAAAAATCCAGAAAAACGCATTTCAAAAACGTTATAAATTGATTTGCATTTTAATGAGTCAAATAAGTATTTGATCCCCTATCAGTCAGCAAGATTTCTGGCTCCCAGGTGTCTTTATACATGTAAAGAGCTGAGATTAGGAGCACTCTCTTAAAGGGAGTGCTCCTAATCTCAGTTTGTTACCTGTATAAAAGACAACCTGTCCACAGAAGCAATCAATCAGATTCCAAACTCTCCACCATGGCCAAGACCAAAGAGCTGTCCAAGGATGTCAGGCACAAGATTGTAGACCTACACAAGGCTGGAATGGGCTACAAGACCATCGCCAAGCAGCTTAGTGAGAAGGTGACCACAGTTGGTGCGATTATTCATAAATGGGAGAAACACAAAATAACTGTCAATCTTAAATGATTCAGAGGAGAACTGGGTGAAAGTGTTATGGTCAGATGAGACCAAAATCCAGCTCTTTGTCATAAACTCAACTCGCCGTGTTTGGAGGAGGAGGAATGCTGCCTATGACCCCAAGAACACCATCCCCACCGTCAAACATGGAGGTGGAAACATTATGCTTTGGGGGTGTTTTTCTGCTAAAGGGGACAGGACAACTGCACCGCATCAAAGGGACGATGGACGGGGCCATGAACTGTCAGGGCCAGGGCATTGAAGCCAGCCAGGGCATTGAAAATGGGTCGTGGATGGGTATTCCAGCATGACAATGACCCAAAACACACGGCCAAGGCAACAAAGGAGTGGCTCAAGAAGAAGCACATTAAGGTCCTGGAGTGGCCTAGCCAGTCTCCAGACCTTAATCCCGTAGAAAATCTGTGGAGGGAGCTGAAGGTTCGAGTTGCCAAACGTCAGCCTCGAAACCTTAATGACTTGGAGAGGATCTGCAAAGAGGAGTGAGACAAAATCCCTCCTGAGATGTGTGCAAACCTGGTGACCAACTACAAAACTTCTGACCTCTGTGATTGCCAACAAGGATTTTGCCACAAAGTACTAAGTCATGCTTTGCGAAGGGGTCAAATACTTATTTGACTCATTAAAACGCAAATCAATTTATAACTTTTTTGAAATGCGTTTTTCTGGATTTTTTTTGTTATTCTGTCTCTCACTGTTCAAATAAACCTACCATTAAATTTATAAACTGATCATTTCTTTGTCAGTGGGCAAATGTACAAAATCAGCAGGGGATCAAATAATTTTTTTCCTCACTGTATATATATAATTTTTTTTACACATACTGCAGTGTGGTCATGTGTGTACAATATAGCATATTTCTGTTTGAAATGTTTCTCAATGCATACATGCATTTTCAGTATACTAGTATTCTATTTTAACACTGCATTTTTCTTATCCAAGAGATAATGCTTTAGAACCTGTAGTTGAGATTCACCGTTTCATTGCAGTTTGGCAAATCTATTCACCAAGCTAACCTTGTAGGGCACAATTAAAGCAGACCCATGAAATCAAAATCTGGACATTCATGGCTTTTAGTTCATGTTGGTTTTGAGGCCATTACCTTTTTTATTCATGTATTTGAAAGAAAAAAAAATCATGCACTCTTTAAAATATCACATTAGAATATGCTGTTTCTCTAGGAAATGTTCACATCTATGTATTCAGCAGATGCTTTTATCCATTTTATCATTTCTTGCTTTCCCTGGAAATCAAACCCGTGACCTTGGCGTTGCTACCACTGTGTTCTACTGTATGAGCTACAGGAAGGCTGAATATGAAATAACACTGTAATCGTCAAGCCTTTTCATGGGATTTTTAAGAACACAGTGGTTCTTAATACAGACTGGATTTCTAAAAATGTACATTATAAATAGACAAGACTGGCTGTCTGAAGGGGACATGAGAATAAAAGTGAACTCAAAACCAAAGAGGTCAGGCCAGTTTAGGAGATGAACTCCTTTTAAACATTCTCTCCTGTGCTGATTCAAGCACTGCAAAAGAACTTATTTGATGAATGCCTTCAGTTTAATAAACCCAAAACAAATTGACTGCATTGGTGGGGAAAGTGCTCCGCTCTTCCTCACCTTATCTGAACTGAGCGTTTTATCACTCATTACCTGCTCTTCCTGAAGCTCTCAAGGTCAGGTTCTCTCACTAATACAGAACACTCCGGGCACTCATTTAAAATCATTTCAAATGGTGGATCACCTTTCATGAACCAAAACAAAATTTATCTAAAATTATTCTCCACCACACATACATAGTCCTCACCACTTAGAAATTTCTTAGGTTTTTAAATGTTTGGCCAGGGGCGATTTAGGATTTCAACCTGTCACAGTGCTTTCTGCTGAGTATTAGTCTGACACGGCTAAATTAGGTTTGTTAAGAATTTTTATATTTTTTTGTAAGAAATAAAAAATAAAATCATAAATTTAATTTACATGGGAAATTCAAATACCAAAATCTACTGAACACAAACTAAACTACAGCAATAAACTGGATTAATTTAGATGTGCTGGTGTTTGTGTTACGGTCACTGTGTGTAATTAACATGAAGACAGACAGATGTCTATTTGCAAGCAGTAGGTGAGTATTTCACATATGTTAAAAAAAGCCTTCTGCTAAACTCGCACAGTACATACAGGCCTGTTTCATGGTGCACGTAAGCAGCATGTATAAATTTTACTTTACTTTTTTTACTTTTATGCATTGAGCAGACGCTTTTATCCAAAGCGACTTACATTGCATGTTACAGTTTTTTTTACATTTTATCAACTCTTGCTTTCCCTGGGAATCAAACCCATGATCTTGGTGTTGTTAGCGCCATGCTCTATTATTTGAGCTACAGGAAAGCACAAATTTTGGTGCCTACATAAACAGGGACAGTATTCAAACTGCATATAAGCAGGGTGACTGTAAAGATATGCAATTTAATCTTTTTCCTGATAAAATCAGTCTAAAATACATAGTAAATGCACTAAAACAAATGATCTCCACAGTGTTTTGCAATAAACCTGGTGCTTCTGAATGAATCTTTGTTGTTGACAGAATTGCTTAAGTGAATGATTCAGGGAGTAACTCATAAGGACAGTCACTTTTTTCTTTTCTGAATGAATCAGTGTATTTGCATGATTCAGTTGAATGATTCACTGACTCACTCACAGAGACGGTTATTTGTCACCACATACAAAAAAAAAATATTTATACATATACACAAAATCTATTGTTCAATAGTTTGCGGTCAGTTTTGGCAGTGATTTTTGAAAGCAGTCTCTTATACCAAGACTGCATTCATTTTCTCAAAAATACAGTAAAAACAGTACTATTGTGAAATATTATTAAAATTATAAGAACAGTTTTTAGATTAATAAATTTTAAAAGGCCATTTATTCTTGTAATGGCAAAGCTAGATTTTTGTTACATGATTATTACATGATGTTTTCTGTATTAGGTAATCCTTCAAATATGGTACTCAAGAAACATTTCTTATTATTATCACAGTTGAATACGGTTGTGCTGATTAATATTTGTGTGAAAACTGTAATATATTTTTTTCTGGATTGAATAGAATTATGATGAATAGAACATTCAAAATAACATTTATTTGAAATAGAAAACATTTGTAACATTGTCTTGAAAAAAACATTTGTAATAAGTGTCTTGACTGTCTAATAGAGACTCTAATAGAGATTCTAATCAAGATTCTAATGGAGTGAGATTCTAACGTTTTGGTGATATCATGAAAGAAAAGACTAGAGAGCAGCGAGACAACATTAATGACATTTTTGGTCATGTGCGCTCACTGGGATGATCAAAGAAGTTTAAATACAGGTGGTGAACAGATTTCAAAAAAGCATCCCAAGATGTCCGGTGTCCACAGTGGGGTGTATCAGAAGCTGAAACAGCAGCAGCTGGCCTTGGAATGGTTGGATGTTTGTGAGCATGTGTGTTTGAGTGAGCGTTTGATCATTTTCTAAGGGGTTTCCTCACGATGACTCACCTCTCTCAGTGGGAGGGACCCGATACATTTTCCCTTTGTCAGCTGTTCTTAGATCAGCGTAGAATAATGTGTTAGCGCAGATGTGAGATGGTGGGCTGTAAACCAGAAGAGTGGACTTCAAGAGATTATGTGTGTTCTCACAGAGAATTGAATGTAATTATGCATGATAATTAGCATTTTTTCTATGATGAAGTACTCTCTCCAGTTCTAGCTTAATATGCAGAGACACTGGAAAAAGGTGAAAATGGGCAGTTTATACATCTGTGAGCTATTTCTACCTGATCTAACTCTTAAAAATTACACTGTAACAACTGATTTTTCTACTTCAAAATTTCTTGTTTAATTCAATGTGTTGCGAATTTGTGAAATTTACTAACACATTTTTTTTCAGTGCACTTTTGGCTGGTGAAATCTGATTGATTTAGTTATATGAAATATTATTTTATATAATATTTGATAAAATATATACACCCTAGTAAAAAATGAATATACTAAAATGTATATGAAATACATTTATTTAATGCTAAGTATACTAAAAATACATTTACATAGTTAATAAAAATACCCTGTAATTGTACTTTTAGTACACTAAAATGGTATACTTAAAGTCTGCTAAATTGGAACAACTAATTTTGTGCATTTTAATTGTGCAGCTAAAGATATACTGAAGTATATTTGGTTACACTTTATTTCGATAGTCCACTTTAGACATTTTACTAACTATAAGTAACTTTGTAACTACATGTCAACTACATGTCAACTAATTCTCTTTAATTTGCAACTACATATCTACTAACTCTCAGAGTAGACTGTACAGGTTTAGGGTTAGTAGAATAAGTTGACATATACTTGCAAAGTTTCTCATAGTCAGTATGTTGTATGTTGTGGACCCATCAAAATAAAGTGTTAGAAGATATTAAGCAGACAGTATACTAATACTCTAATGACTGCTAGTTGACATGTAGTTACAAAGTTACTTACTGTTAGTAAAATGTCTAAAGTGGACTATCGAAATAAAGTGTTACCGTATATTTGATTGTGCTAAAGTGGAACTATTGCAAGTATACTTTAGGTACACTTGAAATATCTAGCATTTAAAAAACGATATTATTCAAAGATCATACAGTCCTCATCAATAGTGACATTAAGACACATTTAGGCTTAATATTTAGAAATTTGCATTTTACACAAGTAGTACTGCAAATAAAGTAATTATAATTTTTATATCAATTAGTCTTGAGCGATATGTCAGTAAATATGTTAATAGATTTGAACTATACTTAGTATGAAATTTACTAGGGCAAATATGCAATAGAAATATATTTTTAAATATTTTATTTTTATTTTTATGAAACCTAGTCTAGAAATAAAGTGGTGGCCAAAATGATTAGAACACTAGTATTTTCACCAGCTAAAAAAAGGTCAGTTATTTCTATCTTCTGCTGTAGTATGTCAGTAGGAAATATCAGTTTACATTTCCAAACATTCATTTTGCCATTAATTGTAATAATCCAGTGAGGATTTTCGTTTGACAACAGCCAGTGCTCCACACAGAGATCTGATCTGATCATCATCCAGTCTGTCTGGAATGACATGAAGAAACAGAACAAACTGAGACAGACTAAATCCAGAAGAACTGTGGCAACGTCTCCAAGATGCTTCAAGAAACCTACCTGCAAAGCTACAGTACTGTTAAAAGTTTTAGGCATTTGTGTAAAAACGCTGTAATATGAGGATGTTGTCAAAAATAATGTCATAAATAGATTTTCTTTATCAATTAACTTTTATTAACTAAATTAAATCAACGTGGTGTGACCATCCTTTGTGTTTAAAGCTTTTGCCCTCGGTGCACTTGCGCATAGTTTTTCAGGTAGCTTTGCAGGTAGGTTTCTTGAAGCATCTTGGAGACGTTGCCACAGTTCTTCTGGATTTAGTTTTTCTCAGTTTGTTCTGTTTCTTTATGTCATGTCAGACAGACTGAATGATGATCAGATCAGATCTCTGTGTGGAGCACTGGCTGTTGTCAAATAATCAAAAAATCAAATAATCCTCACTGGATTATTACAATTAATGGTAAAATGAATGTTTGGAAATGTAAACTGATATTTCCTACTGACACACTACAGCAACAGATAGAAATAACTGACTTAAAACCATTTTTCAGCTAGTGAAAATACTAGTGTTCTAATCATTTTGGCCACTACTGTAAGCCATTCCCACCTAATGGTCTGTTCATCCAACCAATGGCAAACAGGGGAGCGTTCAAGAAACCGTGTGCAAAGACTCATCATATTTGCAATTCTGCTGGATGTTACAAGTGCTGCTTAAATCACAAAAATCTCCTTTAGCTGTTAAGACAACTTGTGTGTGAAATGCGCGTCTATGTTTGCAGTGTATGTATGCGTGCGCCTTTCCAGTATAGATGTGTGTATGTGTGTGTAGGACTGTAGGAAATGGAGGCCTTTATCATTCCCTGTGCAGGCTTACCTCCCCGTCTCTAAGCAACGGTTGCCAAGCAGCCCGTATAGCTGGAGCAGAACGAGAGAATGAAGAGAATGAGCACGAGAGAGAGTCTGTTTAGCTGAAGGACATCCTACACACACACACACACACACACACACACACACACATACACACATGACAGAAAACGAACACACAGGTTATCTTGCGTGTGTATTTGAGACCACAGAGCTGGTTCTGAAGGACAGAGCGTGTGTGTATCTGTGAGTTCTGAATGTTCCATCTGAAGAGTCTCTCAGCCAGAGAACGTGTGTGTGTGTGTGTGTGTGTGTGCGTGTTTGTGTGTTTGTGTGTGTGTGTGTGTGTGTGTGTGTGTGAGAAATGCAGGTGTGTGTCTCGTTCTGAGAGACGTGTCTGTAATCACTAAGTAGTTTATCGTCTTTTTTTTAGGATAAAGCACAAATTGTTACAGGAATTAGCCACTTGACATCACTGGCAGGTTTACGGTGTGTTTGCGCGTCGCGTGTGGTGTGTGTGTGTGTGTGTTGTGTATTAATCATCTTAATGTATGGAGAGAAGCGCCATTACACTGGGTCACGTTTTAAGTTTATTACATGACATAAATGAATTGATCACATGGTTGCGTTGCACTTTTCTCTCTCTCAGGGTTGGATGACTGTTTGCTGCAGTATATGAGGACGTTTGAGAGAGAGCAGATAACCGGAGAGCAGCTGCTTCACATCACCCATCAGGAGCTGGAAGAACTTGGCGTGACCCGCATCGGACACCAGGAGCTCATTCTGGAGGCTGTGGACTTACTCTGCGCTCTGGTGTGTGTGTGTGTAAAAGAGACTGGCTGTGATAATGATGTGTTTGTTTTGTATTAATGACACAACAGACATTTTAATCAAACTCCGCTTAACACTGAATGATTAGCACCCAGCGGGGATCTCCCAACCAGTACACAAAAAGAGGAGGGATTGTGTGGAGCGAAGGGAAGATGCGTTTTTGGTTTTGATTGGCTGCAGGAGGAATTCATCATAGAGAGAGTGAGAGAGAGAGGAGGAGGAGTTAAATCGAACTGGTTAACATCCTCACAGCTCTTCATGCAAATTCATCTCAGAAGCAGAATTCAAGTTTTTAGTAAAGAGCCGTTTGGGGTTAAACAATAAGAAGTGGACAGCAATAAATGTAAATGGGGTCCAAAACAGCTGGAGATTTTTTCAAATAACTTTCAAAAATAGTATATAAACACTGATAACTATTTTTGAATTAGTTTTCATTTTCTTTTTTTCAATAAAAAAATAAAACATCTAAAAAGTTGAATTTACAAATTTAAAAAATTAAAAAAATGGATTTTAACATTTTTATTAATTTTTTTATTTTAGTTCATTTTAATTATATTTAATTTTAATTTATTATATTTAAATTTTAGTCAGTAATTTTAGTACGTTAACTTGAACATTTTTGTCTTGTATATTTTTTATTTTAATTTTATTCTTTTTTATTTTAATATTTTAATTTTATTTATTTTATTATTAATTTTTATATTAATTTAAATTAATGAAAACAACTTTTACTAATTTTACTAATTTTTCATTTTTAATAGTAGTAAACAATAACAACACCACTTGACATTAAAATGCCTGTTTCTACAGACTTCAATTTAAAGTAAATATATTAAATATAGAAATCTAAAATTAATAATAATATTATAACCAAAATGATACATTTGAAAAATATATATTGTATACATTTAAAATGGTATCTTTTTTAAAAATATATATTTTTGGCATTTTTGCCTTCATTATGACAGGACAGATCAGAACTGACAAGAAGTGAAGTGGGAGAAAGATAGAGGGGGTGGGATTGGTCCTCGAGTCGGGATTCAAACTCAGGATGCCGTAGCACAATGGTGCTGTTTTTCAGTGCGCTGCCCACAAGGCTATCGGTGCCGTTAAAATGGTATCTGATACATTAGAGTCACCAGTCTGTCAATCACTTAGCTAAAATGAGGGTTTTTACATTTGCAATTTCTATCTGGCTTTAAAAGAAAATAATATTTGAAAAAAGTGCATACCTCACAAGACCTAACAGAAATATTTCAGTATGCCTGAAATTAACATGCAGTGGCACAGACCATGTGAGGCACATCCTAAGTTCATTAAATGCATAAATGAAATTCAGCTTGAAAATTCTACTTTCAACAGTCTACACAATACAAAATAAAAAATGCATTACAGAATCTCGCTGAAGTATGTTATTGGGTATCGTGAGGTGAACAAAATTAAAAAACGAAAACATACAAAAGTGGAAGTAAAGCAACACACAACGGCTGCCCTCTGAAGCACCATCTCAAAGTCTTTTTCTCCTCATAAATGTTGCATTGAACCTTCTTTAAAACAAGAGTCACCTGTCACCAGATCATTCCTAAATCCTCACAGGATTCTGCTGACCTTCCAGGGTTTGTTCTTTTAAAATCTTTCTCTTTGCTTTGGGTCTCTGCTATTTTTTCTGATATACATAGCTACCTGAAAACGTATTTTGATTCTAAAGACGCCTCTGAGAGCTTTTAAGAAGGTGCCATGAACAACATCAAAGATCTTACTGTTGAACCTATTTATAAAAGGATCTATTTATAATAATGGTTGGAAATTTAATGGATGTCTGCATATTAATATGCATTGTGGCTCTAATTTATGCAGCGATTGTGGCGCTTAGATAAGAGAACAACAGTCACGACTGTAGAAAATGACACGTCAGTGCTGCAGGTACCAACAAGCACCATATAAAGAAAAAAAAATTGAGTCGGAAATCCCCTCCTGTCTATAAATGAGAGATGTGATTAATACTATAAACAAACCCAAAACAAACGTGAGAAAATGTTCTGTTTGCCACTAAAAGCTTTGAAACAGTCAGTTGTGAATCAGAATGGTCCAGTGATTGAACTATTCAGCCGATCGATTCACAGAAATGATGGGTTTTGCAGTTCCACGGTCTCCAAGCAGCAGTTCTGAGAAAATGACATTTATTCTGAGTAATGCCTTTGCCAGATATGAATGGAGACTTGATTGTGTGCTTTATTTCATTTCACAGTGTAGGCAGTCTTTTATTTCTGAGTAACTTTGTTAGTGTGTAGTGATGACCCTCTGTACATGCTGTGAGAATGCAGCTTGATGGGTTTTTCTTCTGCTTACACTTACAAAGTGTCTCAATGATAAAATCAGCCATAAGATTGACTTCTGTGCTTCGGTTTACTAACTTGGACCTTCTTTAACAAAATTGGAATTTGTAGTGAAAAGAACATTTTTAAAATAATAAATCTATCAGGCTTTGTACACTAAAGTTTGGGGTCTGTAAGATTGTTTAATCTTATGTAAGAAACTATGCTTCCCAAGGCAAACTACAGAAAAAAAATAGTAATATTGTGAAATATTGCTGCAATTTCAAATAACAACTTTCTGTTTAAATATATTTTGAAATGGGTTTTATTTCTGTGATGGCAATCTTTATCAGCCATTACTCCAGTCTTTAGTGTCACATGACCCTTCAGAAATCATTCTAATATGCTGATTTGGTGCATTTAAGAAACATTTCTTATCACAGTTAAAAACAGTTGTGCTGCTTTATATATTCTTTACTTTCAGCATTCTTTGATAAACAGAAAGTTCTGAACAGCATTTATTTGAAAGATAAATCTTTTGTAACAACTCAGAAGTCTTTACTGTCACTTTTGCTCAATTTAATGCATGCATGCTTGCTGAATAAAATAAAATAAAAATCCTACAGACTTCAAACTTTTGAATGGTAGGATAAATACCTCAACAATTTTTTTCTCCCGTTGCAGAACTATGGTCTAGAGACCGAGAATTTGCGGACTTTGTCGCACAAACTGAATGCATCCGCTAAGAATCTACAGAACTTCATCACGGGCCGCCGCCGCGGGGGCCATTATGACGGACGGGTGTCACGACGTCTTCCCAATGACTTCCTGACTTCAGTCGTTGACCTCATCGGAGCAGCTAAAAATCTACTAGCCTGGCTGGACAGGTACCTAAATAGATCTAAACAGGGCATGAACTCACCTGGGCTGAACAGATCAAACCTGAACGTCACATAATATCATAGAATTTAATGGGACTGAAATCACACCTGGTGGTACTGAATCAAAAGTGAGTCAAACAGCCTGGATAAGCTGCACAAAATAACAGACGAAAAGCAAACTAATTGCATTTTTTGCTTGTATAATGGAAACTATCCTGAAACCTAGGTTTTGAGTCCAGCCTGGGTCATGTCATGTTTAAAATGTGAAAAAAAAAGAAAAATGTAGCTCTTGTTGATTGGTATGGATAGTTGTTTGTGTTCATCTCTTCGTGTATGTGTTTTGCTTTGTTTGCAGGTCTCCATTTGTCAGTGTTTCTGAGTACTCAGTGCTGAAGAACAACATTGTTCAGCTCTGTCTAGAGCTAACCACCATAGTACAGCAGGTGTGTGTGTGTGTGTGTGTGTGAGAGTGAGTGTTTTGGTATTCAACACACACAAACAGCACAGTCCTTTATTATTATTTTAATGTACGTGTTTCTCTTTTCCTCTCAGGATTGCACAGTGTATGAAACTGAGAATAAGATTCTACATGTGGTGAGTGTTTCTCAAGCCACACACACTTGCTTTTCACACACACAAACTTATACACTTCCCTAATTGTACTGAGAGCATCTAATTTTGATTACCAGAATCAATTACTTTGACTCAGTAATGCAATAAAAATGAAAGTCATATGGAAAACCAAAAGGAAAGTCAAATTTTTGTTAAACCATTGACATTAATTTGTTTTAGTTGTGTATTATTTGATTTGTGAAAATGTCTAAATCCTGCTTTTAAGGTGCAACCACCTTTCTAGGTAAAGAAAATGTCCTTTAAGATGTTTACATAGACATTATTTGGCCAATTTATAAAAGCTTTTTACAAGTGAGGAACATCCTCCATCCCTACAGGCTGGTTATAAGACATTTTACTATACAGTAGTTGTGAAGTCTTTTACAAGTATAGTGAAGAAGCACACACTCACACACTTTTCTCACTCACACACAGCGTTTAAAAGTATATTTCAAGTAAAACGTGATTGTGGAGTCACATGTATCTAGCCTGCTCTGAAGCAAAAATCTGTTATGTGTGTGTTTAGCCTAAGGTTGGATATCTTGAATAATGCAGATTGTGAATTTTTCTCCCTTCAGGATCACTGCCTGTAGAACAGAAGAGAGGGAGGGAGGGATAGATGGATGGAGACAAATAGAAAGAAAAAGATGAAAGAAAGAATATAGCATGAATAAATATAGCATATGGCTTAATAATGACGATTCATTATACATTATGGGTACATTTCATGACGCTGAATGCCTTTCATGTGAATGGTTCGTATTGTTGCAGTGTTGCCAGTGTTCACTGTTTCTTTCCAGTTCAACAGCTATAATTAGACTGAGAGATTTACTGTAGAACCGCAAACATGGACTGACAACACTGTCTGTCTCTCTCTTACTGTCTTTCTGTCTTTATCTCTCTTTGCAGTGCAAGACTCTATCAGGTATCTGTGAGCACATTATTTCATTGTCGTCCGATTCGTTGGTGTCACAGTCTGCCCACCTAGAGGTTGTCCATCTGACGAACGTAATGCCTAGTGAGGGCCTGGTGAGTAGACAATGGCAATATCCCTTCTATAATCAACAGAAATATGGCAATGCCCATGCAGAGTTATATATTCAAAGACAACTATAAGACAACTATTTGTAGACATATGCTGCCTTAAAGTGCACCTGAATCTCATATCTCCGAGTTGAGCATTCGGCATGTCATGCATTTAAGTTGAAAACGTAACATGAAAGTAGCCTAAATACCCATAACTACATCTGAATTCAAAATGCTGAAAATATATGGTGCATAAATATATTTGGTACGAAAAAAACTATTTTTATTTTTCAAAAAAGCAAACACAAAGTTGATTGATTAACTTTACACTTGTCTATGAGCTGTTTTGTGCATTGTATCATCTAGAATTCAGAGTTTCACAATTGTAAATACGACTTGGTCATTCATGTGCTCAGAATTAGTAATTACAATATGTCCGAATAAATGGGACTATCTGTTTGTGTGACCAATAGCAAAAATGAGAAAGCTGTTTGAAAACAATCATTGTTTTTGCAGTTCCATTTAATGACAGAAATGATACACTTCAGCACCGTTTGAAAAATCTGTATAAATCTAGCTGTGTTGTACTATGATTTATTGATTTTATGATTGACAACAGCCTCTTTCCTCTTTTTAGGGCATGTACATCAAATCCACATATGACGGTCTTCATGTGATCACTGGAACTACAGAGAATGTGAGTTCAGAGCTGGATTTATTCTTTACCCATCTCATATAAATCCCACACCAATTCAAACCCTAAAATTATAAACAGCTGCACGCCTCACTTCTTCCCATAATTTTTGGAGAATCCCGCCTGGGAAAGCCAGGATGGTCATTTAAACTGTCGACCTTTTTCAGGTTTGTCTTTTTTTAGGTTTAGGGTTCAGGCAGGACATGAGATATCACAATGAATCAAAAGATCTCAGACAATGTGCTCCCCTAGTGGCTCTGAAAACAAGTATTAAAGGTGCTGTCATTGGTAAAATGCATAAATTGTCTCATACTTAGTTTTATTCATTTTTATGATGTAGCCCTACTCTTGTCATTTTATTAGGTTTTTCTATTTAGTTCTATTTATTACTTCTATTAGTTCAACTTATTTTAGTTAGTTGTTTTTTGTAAAGTTTAAGTCTTTAATCTAACATTATTTTATTTGAGATTTATTTCAGGTACTGAATATGATGTTGATAGTATTAGTTAACAGTAACCATACTAGTTTCCCACTAAGTTTTTATGCTTCATGACAGTGTGTGGCATTTACAGTTGATATAATTAATTAATTAATTAATTAATTAAATATGAATCCTGCACGTTCTGCGTGAATGAATGGTGCAGACGCGTGGTTTCATTTCCTACACACATACGTGTGATGCTCGCTGTGTTTTCGCCCTCTGCCGCCTCAATATATGAGTAGATGAACACATGAACATAATTTCTAGAACTGCTCTGAGAGTCACTTCATGAGCATTTTACTGTTTCTTGTGAGAAAAACTATCGTCATATCATAAACAAACAGAAACTCAAAAGGTCTTCATAGCAACCCATCAAAATAAAACTTCAGTTTAACTTGAAGAAACTGTGACAGAAATATATTACATAATGCAATGATAGTACTACTACTACAAATAAAATAATTAAAAATTATTTTTAAGGAATATTTACCAGCAAAATTATTTACTAGAATTTATTTACCAGAAAAATGTAAACACACAACACAGTATTTGTGGAAAAAAGAAATAAATAAAATAATAATAAATTAGTGTTTTTAATCAATTACTTAGAGATTCTTTTGATTATTAAAATTTAATGAAACCATTAAAATGGATTCCAATTAATGGAAAACAGAATTTGGTCAAATAAAAGTCAATTTGAGAGAAAAAAAAAGAGTTTCATAGGGCCTTAAAAATGTAATTTTGTGTTACATCTTTTAATAAATTGCTGTTAAATCATGTAAGCTTCATGATTTGAATTAATTATACATGTTTTTTAATTAATTAAATTTCATTTAATCATTAAAACAAAAAATGGAATCCAGAAAAATTAAAATGGAAAAAAACAGAATTTGGGAAAATCATATTTCATAGGGCCTTATGTAAAGCACCATCTGAGTTCTTCAACACCAAGATTAAACCCAGGTCAATTTTAAGATCATCATTTGTGATGCTGTGCGATAGGACTTCTTATCTGTAGGCAAACCAGCTCTGGTTTCCTTCAGATTGTCAGTGCCCATTTCAGGCAGTGTTGCTCTATAAAGCACATGCTGTGCTGCAGCTCTTCTGTGGGGACAGCAGAACCAGGTCATCCGCATAGAGCATGCACTTGATTTCAGAGCTGGGTAGAGTGAGGCTTGGAATGGTGGATTGTTCCAGTGCTGTTGTTAAATCATTTATGCACGTGTTCAGTTAGGTTGGACTCAAGCTACAAGCCTTTTTTTAGCTGCTGAAAGAACAGAATTCATCGATTTCTAACTCTTAAGGCACATTTACTGTTCAGCTAATGGACGATCTTCCTCATCAAGCTTATAGAACGACACATCAGAGCAAATGCAAAATCATCTGAATAATATTCTGGACTGGTGTGGCATGGTTTAGTGGTTAAACATTTGGGAAAATTGTTCAAACCCCAAAAGGTTTGAAAATGTCTACCGCTGTACCCTTGAAAAAGACATTTAATCTAAGGTTGCCCCAGGCAGACTGTTGCTGCAAGATTTGTACTGTAAGTCGCTAATGCATAGAATCATCATTTAATGACAGCTTACTGTGTTTGAACAGGTTATGAAAATATTCTTTGAAATAAATATTTAGCTATTTGTGTACGGGCAGAAGAAATGAGCAGAGCTCCATTTCCCAAAAGCATGCTTTGTTGATTGTAGAAACCACTGGCACCAATGCTCTCTACGATCTTCTTAGGCTTACAATTTTGGGAAACGCAGCCCAGATGAGTGAGATTTTGATTAAAAGACCCTCAAACGTTCTTTATAGGGAAGGTCAACATTTAGGCATGTATGATGCTGTACACGGAAATACCTGGTGTCTGATTTATTTCTATAATGAGCAGGAGTTATTAATCTCTCTATCTCTCTCTTGCAGTCTCCTGCAGATCAGTGCAAGAAGATCCACGCCGGTGACGAGGTCATTCAGGTCAATCACCAAACTGTGGTGTGTATCATTGTGTGGTTCAAGTTGACATCTGTTTTGACCTTGCATCAAAGCATATGTGCAGTAATGTTTGCGCAGGTATGATTGATTATCAGCTGATGCTCAAGGGTTTTCAGGTGGATCTCATGAAGCCTGTCATAAACATGTCTGAAAATTTCAAATTGCTTTATAAGAAATTATATTTTTCATTAAGGAAATCATTAAGAAAATGAGACCTAATATTTTTGCATTCTAATATTGCACTCTAACATGTCATGTGTGGGGCTTCAATCAATAATTTAATCCCCAGACACCATTTGCCACTTTACTCCAAATTTAAATATTATATTCTAAAAGTTTTTACAGACTTAAAGGGGTCATATGATGCTATTTTAAAGATCATTATTTTGTGTATTTGGTGTAACAGAATATGCCGACATGCTTTAATGTTCAAAAAACATTATTTTTCAAATACTATACATTACTGTAGTTCCTCTATGCCCCGCCTCTCTCAAACGCGTCGTTTTCTACAAAGCCCCTCCTTCCGACAAGCACAGTCTGCTCTGATTGGCCAGCTGAATTGTGATTGGCCGAACACCACAAGCACGCGTCGGAAATGTAACACCCCTTACCATAATCGCGAGCTTCAGCTTTCAAAGTAAATATAAAGACAGTTAATAGTCTTAGTTTTAACCCTTAGTTTTACCATCAGTTCAAGCCCGAGAGGGGAACAGAGTCACGTGACAGACACAGTGATGATGCTCGTATGTATTTGCACACAAGCCGCGATTAAGAAAGCTGACTCCACTGTGATGTGACCCTGTCTGTCTCTCTCTCACACACACACACACACACACACGACATGATACTCTACACGGAGCAAAACTCCGCATTTGAACTGTCAATAGCAAATACTTAAACTATTAACAAAACATACTTACAGTCGCTGATTCAGAAGCACCAGATTGTCATAGCAAAGTAAGAATTGACCCATTTTTTTTAGAAATCGTCTTTGCACAGCCAGCCTTGTACTCTCCTAGGTTCACGAAACTGTCGTCCATAAAATGCGTTGCACAAATTCAAACATTTGGGTTGTGCTGTTCTGTTGTAAGTAATCTAAATAATTCCTAACTGCATCTGCTTTCGGAAGGCCAAATAAAGTGCTTTTGCATTCGCACAGAAACAGACAGCGTCTCCCTGACATGGCTGCATCAACACTACTACAGTTACTGATACCACGCCTTCTTTCTTTGCGTGAACATTTGGGTGGCATTACGCAAATATTTCCACATTGTGACGTAGACATGTGGGGGCGTGTTTTAATGAGGCGTTTTACCCCGGTCTGGATCAGCCTTATCTTTTAGATAGAATAAATCCTTCTGTGGCAGACTTTGAGCTTTGTAACCCTGCAGATCGTATACATGCACAAACAGTTACATACCACACTAAAGAAAAGGAAAAATAGAAATCACATCATATGACCCCTTTAATATTTCACACTAATACCCTAATGGAAAAATATATGCTAAAATGTATTGGAAATACATTTATTTTGTGCTAATTATACTACAAATACATTTACATATTTATGTGCTTAATAAAAATACCTTGCAATTGTAATTTTGATATACTAAAATGGTATACTTAAAGTTTGCTAAACTGGAACATCTAATTTTGTGCTTAATGCACTTTAATTGTGCGAAAGTAGCGCTGAAGTCCAACTAAAGTATATTTAAATTGTGCACAATCCTTGTTACACAATCCTTATTAATAGTGATATTAAAACACATTTTAAAATGCACATAATGTTAAGAAATGTGCATTGTGCAAATAAAGTACTCCAAATAAAATACTCCAAATAAAGTTTAATTATAATTTTGTATCAGTAAGTCTTACATGATAAGTCAATAAATATGGATTTGAAGTATATTTAGTATGAAATAAATGGATTTTAAATAAATTATGGCATTTTTTACTAGGGTAGTTTAACATTATTTATTTATTTATATTTAGTTTTTATTTCTAAATCATCTCTGTCTTTCAGGTGGGCTGGCAGTTGAAGAATTTGGTCAACTGTCTACGTGAGGATCCGAGTGGAGTCATCCTCACGCTGAAAAAGAGGCCACAGAACACTCTGGGCTCCACCCATGCACTGCTGAAGAACGCCCGCTGGAAACCACTCGCCCTGCAGGTGTGTGTGCATGCGTGTATGTGTCAGGATAGTTCGATGTGTTGTTCAAGTGTATCCATTTAATATGTAGTGTGTGCGAGAGTGTGCTTATGAGTGCATCTCAGAGCAGTGAATGAGTTCCGTACAGCTTGTTGCCATGGCAGCCAGAGTTCCGTGGTTGCTCTGGATACAAGTATCAGACAGATGCAGTTAAAGCTTGCACATGTGTCCTCTCCTCACAGTCACGACACAGCTGAGCGGAGTGGACCTTCACTCATGAATGAATCCACATTGGTGATCTAAAGGACATAATGCTTATTGACATAATTACAGATCAACTTATGGTGAAAGAGGATTTTAAATCCTTCCTGAATGAATAAATAAACAATTAAAGAGCAGATATATTGTATGCTTGTGAATTGCTGAATGGAAGACAGCCAGCAGTGGGCGATATGACCAAAATCATATATCACAATATAAGTCATTTTATTTCACAGTAAGGATATTATTTCTATATTCATGTTTTCTTTCTCACAGTAAGGATATATTTCTATATTCATGTTTTCTTTCTTAGCTGTTTGCTTTCACTTAAGACCTAAATTACTGTGTTTACGAGGATACTTGCAGAGACGGATATTTTGTCACATACAAGTGTGTGTATTTAACCGTTCGAGGCCTATAAAGCTGCAAAAATAACGTTCAATACTCCAACGCTCTATGAGAAGCATCTTCATGTGCATATAGCAAAATGAGTTCTCTTTCATTGCTGATTGCATTTCAGTGGCTTAAAATCACTTGTTTTAAAACGCAATGCTTAAAAATGCATGCAAACGACCACGTTTTTCGTGACCACATAGCACAGCAATGTCCCATGAGCGTGTAACCACGATAAATCGGTTGACAAATTTCCACAGATTTAAGCCCCATTCACACCAAGAACGATAACTATAAAGATAACTATAAAGACAACAATATTAGCATCCACACCAGCGTACGATATCGTCTGTATATTCTAAGAGCACACTTGTCTGCCGCTTTAAATTCTCGAGCTCATTAGCAGGATGGATTTTGATTGGGTGTCAATGTTTTTATCGTTCGTCAGCTGGAAAAAAACGTTCTGAAAGTGATTCCAACGATATTGTTTCTCTGTGCCTTTATCGTTATAGTTGTGGTGTGGACTCTGCTATTCTTTAATATTGAGAATGATTTTTTGAACTATATCTTTATCGTTATCTTTATAGTTATCGTTCTTGGTGTGAACGGGGCTTTAATCATGTCTACCGGTATATTGCTCACGTCACCCCTAGAGATGGCACTATAAATGAACAGCTGGATAAAATGGCTAAAGAATAAAAGGACATATTTGTACTGAAATATTTATGTGCAATAAAACAATGCCCACTGATAACTGCAAATGATAAATCGATCAGAGTTTTTGTGTACATAATTCTCATGTCTCTTGTTCCTGGGTTGATGTCTGCTGCTTGTTGCTATGCTTTTCCTCGTTGCTAACTGACTGATGCAGCGCTCATGGTTGCTAAGGGCAACACTATCGTCGTTTTTTTGAAACACACTCTTGGTCCTCCATTAGTCAAAGGTCTTTAGACGTGTGTGACCGATCTCTGTCCTGCCCTCTAGTGAAACTAACTGCACCAGACTAACATACTGTACAACTATATTTGGAAAAAATGTTTTTTTACTTGTCTGGTATTTGTATGGTCTAATAGCTGATTTTTATGTAATTCTTTTCTATTGCATTAATATAATAACATCAACAAAGTGTCATTAGCTTCATACTGAGGCTATTTTGTGCATGTTTTTGATTGACAGCCGCTGTCCACCAGTCCGTGCAGTGGTTCTCCCACCCCACCCAGCACGCTTGGGTCAGTGGGCCTCTCACCTGGAGTGGACACACCTGGGGGACATGATGTTTTTATTCTTTCCCCTGTCTACGGACACAGGTATTCACATATGAAATATAAAATGTATGAAAAATTGTTTCATTTAGCATGTCGGTGTAATTGTATTCCTATTTTTATTTCTTTCACTGGCTTTTGCTCTCTTTCATTTAGAGAGGACGATCTGGATCGGGGTGGGTTTGGTGTGTTTGGCTCGGATTCTCCGGGATATTATGTAGAACAAGAAGTACTGGGGGGTCAGTACTTCCCCCTCCTGGAAGAGGATTCTGGGAGAAATACCGGACTGCGACGCAGAGACCGGACCCCAACTCACAGTAAGAAGATGCAATTGGATATTACAAATATGCAAAGATGAATGAAAATTCTAATAAATAATATTTACATGCAAACGGATTTTCACATTTTAATTATGGCTAATTTAAACCTTTATTTTTTATTTGTATGTAATTATTATTAATGTCCTCAAGTAGTTTATTATAAGAAATTATATTTTTTTTATTAAGAAAATAAGCCCTTTTTAGGACCATGAGCATTTTTTTTGCATTGGAACATTGTTTTCAAAATTAAGCAGAGAAACCCTAATTTTCTTTACTGTAAATTTTCATTTATTTAATCAGGAACAATACATCTATATAAAGTGGTGTGCAGGTGCGCATGCATGACCAAAATAAAAAATGCGCTGGGTAAATAAGTTCAGACCGCTCGTTTATGTACCAACATAGTTGACAGCTGCTAATGCACTAATATGACTGTAACACTGTATAAGATTTCCATTCGAATATATTGCATAAATCTAGGCTACACACTGCCGGTTTCAGAGCAAAACCAAAACTATGACATTTCATTCACTGACGCACTTCACTCGGCAGCGCTAAAACTGCCAGCACATATACTTACTTAAAATATGTTTAAAAAATGTTTATAAAGTTAAAAAAGTTATTGTGTCTGTACAGGATGATTTTTATTGCTATATTTCAGTTTGAATTGAAAAGTCTGGTCTGTAAGTATTATTATCTGTTTTCTAAATTAGTTGTTACAGTCATAATTCATAAACATAAGGTATTCTCAATTCAGAACGACATACTATTATGGTACATACTGTCTCTACATTATACAGTCATGGCCAAAAATATCAGCACCCTTGGTAAATATGATCAAAGAAGGCTCTGAAAATAAACCTGCATTATTAATCCTTTTGATCTTTTATTTAAAAAATTCACAAAAATCTAACCTTTCATTGGATAATAAGAATTTAACATGGGGGGAAATGTCATTATGAAATAAATGTTTTTCTCAAATACACGTTGGACACAATTATTGGTATCCCTAGAAATTCTTATGAGTAAAATATCTCTGAAGTATATTCCCATTCATATTCACAATTTTGAGCACTCCAGGGTGATTATGAACATGAAATTATCCAGCCATGGCTTCCTGTTTCACAGAAATATAAATAGGAGGGAAAACAAAGCCCAAATTCCCTTAATCATCCATCACAATGAGAAAAACCAAAGAATATATTTCTGATGTGCAGCAAAAGATAACTGAGCTTCACAAATTAGTGAAGTGGCTTTAAGAAAAGAGCTAGAGCAGTGAAAATTCCCATTTCCACCATCAGGGCAATAATTAAGAATTTCCAATCAACATAAAATGTTATGAAACTGCCTGGAAGAGGACGTGTGTCTATATCGTCCTAATGCACGGTGAGAAGGAGAGTTTGAGTGGCTAAAGACTCTCCAAGGACCACAGCTGGAGAATTACAGAAAATAATTGAGTCTCGGGGTCAGAAAACCTTCAAAAAAAAAAAAAAAGTCAAACAGCACCTACATCACCACATGTTGTTTGGGAGAGTTTCAAGAAAAATTCTCCTAGCTCATCCAAAAACAAACTCCAGCATATTCAGTTATCAGACACGACTGGAACTTCAAATGGGACTGGCTTCTATGGTCAGATGAAACTAAAAAATGAGCTTTTTAGCAGCAAACATTCAAGATGGGTTTGGTGAACACAGGGATAAAAAGTACCCCATGTGTACAATGAAATATACTGCTGTATTTTTGATGTTGTGGGCCTATATTTCTGCTGGAGGTCCTGGACATCTTGTTTAGACACATGGCATCATGGATTCTATCAAATACCAACAGATAAAAATCAAAATAAGTAAAAAACAGATAAAAAAAATCAGTAAGTGACTGATTCTGTTAGAAATCTTTTAATGGGCCATGTTTGGATCTTCCAACCGTACAATAATCCAAACACAAACCTCAAAAACAACACAAAAATGGGTCACTGAGCACAAAACCAAGCTTCTGCTATGGCCATTCCAGTCCTCTGACCTGAACCCTATAGAAAATGAGTGGGGTGAACTGAAGAGAAGAAGCACCGTCATGGAGCTGGGAATCTGAAGGGTCTGGAGTGATTCTGGATGAAGGAATGGTCTCTGATCTCTTGTCAGGTGTTCTCTAACCTCATCAGGTATTATAGGAGAAAATTAAGATCTGTTAAACTGGCAAATGGAGGTTTCAAAAAATATTGAATAAAAGGGTGCCGTTAATTGTGGCCAATGTGTATTAGAGAAAAACATTTATTTCATAATGATATTTCCCCCCATTTTAAATTCTTATTATCCAATGAAAGGTTAGATTTTTGTGAATTTTTTAAATAAAAGATCAAAAGGATTAACAATGCAGATTAATTTTCACAGCCTTCTTTGATAATATTTACCAAGGGTGCTGATATTTTTGGCCATGACTGTATATAGAATACTGCATTCTCTGTTTTAAATAATATATGAAACTGTGCACTGTTTCATATATTATTAAATAAACTGTTGTATGCTTATGTGAAGTTATGTACATCATGTCTGGATGGCCATTTTTTAAGCCGGACATAGATGCAGTATACTACAGGATATTAAGTCACTAGGGATCTCCAGCTTAAAACTGCAAATCTCAGCCATTTAGTATGTTGCCGCTGCACTACTACGTGCACTATAATATACACTGAGAGAATAGATGAAAGATGCTCTGAAATACACCAGTACACATACAGATACACACTCAAACGATGTATGTCTCTGCCTGTAGGTGACATCCGACAGGTTTCAATGGGAACTGAATGGCTGGCAGAGCCTCAAGAATCTGGAGTTTACAAAAGAGGAAGCAGAGGTGATGATTTTAATTTGCTGGCACATTTAACCAATTTACTACTTTTTTTTTTACTCCACTGGCATCAACTTGTAATTTAATTTAAAACTTATGTGCCTTATTGTTATTGTAGACATTTCTGACACCCATGGCCAACACTGATTTTGTCTATCTAGCGAGGAAATTAAAAGCAGTCCACTTAAAAATGCCATTAACAGTTCTGTCTTTTAAAAATGGACAGATGTTGGCCTCTGTGAGGATTTTAGGTCAGAGCTCAGTGTCGGTAATAAATGCTCCATCTCTAATGCTTACAGTCTCACTAGAAAAGAGAGGTGTAAGCCAGTGGGTAGGTTTCCCACTCATTTTTCTAAGCAACTATGCACAATTTTCTTGCCCTAAATTCAGGAAGTACCCCTCATATTCAGAGATCTATGGTTATAAAAATCACATATTACATTATACCAAACATGTGTTTTCTTAATATGTGAATGTCTTTGTTAATGGTGGTATTTGAAGTTAACTACAAAGTTAGGAGCTGCTTCTTGGTAACTACAATCTAGTTTTTCAGCATCTTGTGTTATTCTTAGTTGCATATCCTGGCATTTGCAGTGTAAGTTGATTTCACAAGTATATATGAAGAATGTAAATGTCACAAAACTATAGAACTGACATTTCAGAGCATGAGAACAGAGAACATAAAGATGTGAGGTGGTGACTTTGTTCTAGTGAACTTACAGTTCAGGAAATACTGTTACGCAGGCTTGTCTGTGAAAGTTGAGATAGCAAAGAGTAGGACAGACTTCTCTGAAGAAGCCACCTGAGCTTCAGAAAGCAGGAGGAAATGTAAACAACCATTACCGCTGCCGCTGGTTGTTCAGTACAGCGTAACTTTTTTTTTTCTGAATATATTTTAGATTTTTTTTCCCTCCCAAAAAGCAACAACGGAACAGCGAAACTTATGACTTATAACAGTCTATTAATGTAGAATATCACCTTCATTTAATAATAAAAAGAAAAGGCTTTACACCTTTAAAATCTAATTTCAGCTGATATTTTTGATCTTTACCAACTCCTCTTAATGTGTGAGTGTTAATCTAGTTTAACTTAAAGATTTGAAAAACAGAACTTTGTCAATGACTGTAACCAACTTTACTTTTTGGTTTTTGGGGTGTGAAAGGTGACGTAAACATGTCAAATGACTAATTTATTACTTCCCTGCTTCTTGTTTGTGGAAACACAACTCTAAGAATAGAACAGAGATTGCGTAGGTGACATTGGCACAGATATAAATAGAAAGCAAACCTCCTTGAGGGGAAATAAACCTCTAAAACCTCACACACACACACAGGATGGTGTAAGAGTAGCTTCGTGCTGTGGCAGCTGGAGTCATGAAGAGTTGAATATTTTGCAGTACGCTTATGTTCCCATTACAATGTTTTTGGCTCAGAATGTGACTCACTGCTTGGTTTCTGTCTTTGTCCATCAGATTCTGATTCCTCCCTCTTGCGGTTCCTCAGTGATGATAGGATTTTGTTGATCCAGGAAGAGGCAGAGTTTTCCCAACGTGACACAAGCAGGCGATCCAGGAAGAAGAGCCGAAATCCCAGCAGTCCCAGTTTTCCCATTAGTCCCTCTATGCTTGCCCCTCCTGTGCGTCTGGACACAGGTCCCCCGGAGGGGCTGCCGTTCCCCGTGCCCGACTCTAATACGATGCCACACTACCATGTAAGGGAAATGTCGAGTCTGATCTGAGCTGTGGCTGTTCACACAGTTGCAATTGTTTGATGTCAGTCAACATCGATTTGGTCTTCAAATATTAGTGTTTTAACTTAGAGGCATATCAGACATTCTGACATTTATATTTGTTTATTAAAAAATTTAAAAATTGTCTCATCTAGTGACATACTAGTCAAATTATTGATCCATAATTTGATCACGTGATTGTACACAGTCACACGTCTCTGGAACAGTCGTTTTTTTTTTCATAACACAGAACAGGAAATTCAAATCTGTCTTCCTCTCTGTCTCTTTTTGTCTTTGTCATTCTGTTCTTTGCCCCAGAGAGCTGCAGACACACTTCGAGCAGATGCTGATAGGTAAGTAAACTTAATACCTTCCTTAAATGATCATATTTGTTTGTATTATTGAATTATTATCCCCTGGGGTTGACTTAACACAAAGATTAAAGGTTACGGCAAAAATTTCTTTTTTTGGGCTGTTGTTTTCAGCTTTGTCCTCAATAATTCTTTGTAAACGCTTCCTTGAGGAAAAAAAAAAAAGTGCTTACACATGAGCTGTGGGTTGACTGTTGGGTCTAATATCGATTTGAACTGGTCCATGCTATAATATGAGCCTCTTTGTATAGCCTGCATTACATTGTGACAGATTGACAATAATATATCATAATCTGCCCTGCCATGTGTCACTCAAATGGTTTAAAACGAACTGAATAACCTTCAGCCTCTGATTCTCATCACTGTGCTAATTCAGAAAGGTTTTCAGGGCAGCAGGTGCTACACATGGCCAGATGTCTACAAAGCACAAGATAAATCCAAGGATTTAAAAATGAGATGTTTTTGGAGAATAATAATCTACATAATGATCTACACATACTGGACTGTGGAAAAAGTTTTGAGTTCTTAAATTGACAGCATGTCGTCTTAGTACAATAAAATATGAAGGAGAGGTGGTGCACACTTTTGTTAGAGCACACAACAGTCACCACAGTGAGGATCTTAATGAACTGCTGTTTATTTAAAAATGAGGAACAGAAATTCCTTGGCTGCATTTTTAAGGAGGTTTTTATTTCCTCTGTGAATGTAGCTGTAAGAGTCTGTAGAGTCTGATGCTGTGGAACGAGTCTATGTGAACATGGAACGATCTCTGTTACTCTGCCGTTACGATGCATAAAGAGAATTAGATTAAAGAGCGTTGTCTGGGTGCCTGAGGTTTAGTTGTAGTCCTTACTATTCAAAAATATTGTGTGCGTGAGAGAGAGAGGAGGGTGTGTGTGTGTTTGAGGGTGTGTGTGAGCATGAGCAGCTGTTCTAGGGTGGTTTCAGTTGGAATAAGTTATGAAGTTAACCTCAAACCCCAGCATCCTATCCACTACTCTTAAAAATAAAGGTGCTTCAAAAGGTTCTTCAAGTGATGCCATAGAACAACATTTTTGGTTCCACAAAGAACCGTTCAGTCAAAGGTTCTTTAAAGAACCATCTCTTGCTTACGTTTTTATAATCTGAAGAACCTTATTCGCCACAAAGAACCTTTTGTGAAACAGAAAGGTTCTTCAGGTGTTAAAGGTTCTTTATGGAACCATTTAGACAAAAAGGTTCTTCTATGGCATCGTGAAGCACCTTTATTTTTAAGAGTGTACCTGTGCCTTTGTTTGAGTTAAGTAGGTGAGAAAGAAAAAAAATTATTTTATTCTTGCTGCAGGTGGAATCATAAATTACACTGCTACGCTCAAGCAGTTCTAATAATCACATAATTAAAACGCCACTGAAAACAGAACTCTCTTCTTGTCTGACTGTCTCATTGTCTTTCTCCTGTTGTCTCTCTCTACAGATATGCCAGTTCAGGACTTGACCGACAAGCAGGGGCATCAATGAGGAAGGTAAACCACAAGTGCATTTACAGCATCAGTAGTGTTAATGAGAATACATATTGTTGGGAACAAGTGGTACAATAGATAGCAAAAGATACAATTTGCAGTAGGTTTTCTTTTTATTGATTGGAGAATTTTTATTTGCAATATGGCAACAAAAAATAGTTGTGGTAGTTAGAAATTAGTTGATGAACACCAGTTTTTTTATTATATTATTCAGGTTTGGACTTTAAGACAAAAAGTCAATTTTTCACTATTAGATAGGAACACCAAATGGTTTAGTTTCTTTTTTATATCTATTTTTAATATTAACAATACTATCTGTTATATAACTATATTGTTAATTATATTAATTTTTTTTTGTTTTAAGATTAGATCACGCTCAGGACACTTTGTAGTAATGAGGATATATGCTTTTTATTACTTATTAACTTCAAAATTTTTAATTTATTTGTAATATATGTACGGAGGAACATGTATTTGTCTGTTATAGAACTTCATAATGCGTTTTAAATAGAAATCCTCAAGGCTTTGGTTTATGAGAATGACACAAGCAATTCTTTGTTCCTTATGTGTCCTTCTTCTCCTCTCTCTAGTCTTTACATTACGCCTCTCTGAGGACCAAGCCCAAGAAAAAAAGCAAAGGTACAATGAGATGTGATGCATACAAGCTCCTGGGTTTACTTTGAGTGCATGGGTTGTGTGTTGTGTTACACTGTGCTGTGTTTGTCAAGAAGAATATCATCACAATGTTATTCTGTCATTTAATATGCTGTGTGTGTGTGTGTGTAGGTTCCCTCAGTAGTGCCAGCAGGAGGCGTATTGCCTGCAAAGATCTGGGTCATGGGGACTGTGAAGGCTGGCTATGGAAAAAGAAGGACGCCACCGGCTACTTTACACAGAAATGGAAGAAGTACTGGTTCGTTCTCAAAGACTCCAACCTGTACTGGTACACCAATCAGAACGTAAGTAAACAAACACAATTCCCTTCTCTTGGGTTGTGTGTAGGATGTATGAAAGTGTATAGTGTTCAATCTTTTATCCATTTCCACTTGAAATATTTCTGGGATCTGAAACAGCTTTACAATTCCACATCCAGCCAGTCAATCTCTACTATTATTACTAATTACACAATTATCAGCACTTTCATTACCTGCTGCCTTCATTGATAGCCTTCTAGTTTTTGCATATTAAAGTGTGCATCACATCTCTGTTTTAGAGAAAACCTGTGCATTTATACTATCATGTAACTGCCGTAGTTATGATGCCGAAATGATTTCTTTTGTTCTTTATTTCTTTGCTCAGGATGAGAAAGCAGAGGGCTTCATCAGTTTGCCAGAGTTTCGGATAGACAGAGCAATTGAGTGCAGGAGGAAACAGTGAGTGTTAGAAGACAACAATAATCACTCTTTCTCTCTGTTGTGTTGGGTTTGCTGGTTTTTGGGTTGTTCTGTGTTTGAAACCCATCGGCCAGCAGAAATTAGGTCACTGCAGAACTGCTGATCTTTCTTTTACAAACTCACACGTAAACTAGATATTTGTGTGTGAACGTCTCTTTTTCTTTGTCTTTTTTTTTGTTTCAGTGCCTTCAAAGCATGCCATCCCAAAATTAAGAGTTTCTTTTTTGCTACAGATCATTTAGAGGAGATGAACAGGTAAGTGGTTTCAGAGCATGTTCAGACATCAGCTCCCCACTCTGTTATTTCCTCTCACATCTGTGTTTCCTGTTTCAGGTGGATGAACCGTTTAGGCTTGGCTGCGATTGGCTACACGCCTGATGATCCGGTACCACGTCCTGATGAAGGTGAGATCACATCCTGTGATGTAATTATGAGCCCATAGTGCTGTGATTTCACTGACTCTAGTTTTACACCATTTCATTGTTCTGTAAGCTGTTGAAAAGCCTAATCTGACTATTGCAAACTATAATGTCACGTATATGTGATTCTGATGTTTTTGTTTAGATTACTGGAGTGAGAGTGACCAGGATGAGGTTGATGGCTCTATGACGCTTAAACAGGAGGCCACGTACCACCACAACCCCTCTGTGAGTAACTCACGTCTAAGTACACATTGCATACATTCAGCCCAAAACACACTCTTTCATTTTCTTTAACAGAAACGATTTCTGTTTCTACCATCACACTGTCACGATATTGGTTTTGGAGCCTGTTAACAATTTCCACTAAAACCTCAAATCAGGAACCAGTAAAATAAGAAGTCAAGCATCAGGATAATGACTAATACAAGCATCAGGATAATGACAGGATAATGCAATTTTTTTCTAATTTGCAAAACAAAACTGCATGGCACAAATAGGTTTGTTCTCCCATTGCAGCACCTTGTTCATATTCCTATACACTCTAACCATTGTTTCACCCTTCTGTCTGAAATAAATTTTCAGATTTTTAAATTTAATCAAATAATTGCAGCCTGGGTGAGCAAAAGAGACTTCTTTCAAAAGTATTAAAAATTTTACCAAGCCCAGCCAGCTCATAATGATGGCATCAAGGTGTTAAAATTACATTACTTCAGATGAGAAAATAAGTTGCAAATAAGGTGATTTTCATGCTTATTTATAGGCAATATATGATGTAACATGGTCAGTTTTGTCATTTTTTGGCTCACAGAGAGGTTTGCTGAGCACCAGCTCCCACACCAGCACTATACTGGTGGAAAACAAAGACCTTCTTCATCTTTGGAGATAGAAAGATATTTTTGATGAAATCCGAGAGTTTTCTGACCCTGCATAGACAGCAACGCAACTGACACGTTCAAGGCCCAGAAAGGTAGTAAGGACATTGGCAAAAGAGTCTATGTGACATCAATGGTTCAACGCACATCGAAGAGTGACAAGGAAGAGAAGAAATTGTTGAATAAAGTCGTTATTTTTGTTTTCTTTGCGCACAAAAAGTATTCTTGTAGCTACGATTGAACCAGTGATGTCATGTTAAGAAATCATACTAACCCAAAATGGTTATATGGCAGTATACATTACCATTTTTTAAAAAAGGAAATAGAAAAAAATATTACAGAAATGCCATCACAGTCTGAATAGGTCCAACTTCAAATCTGTAAAATGAACGTAGAATTTATCTCCGTAAGCAAATCTAGAGGAATCTAGTGGAAAAATCTATACTGGTGGAAAACAAATAGTGAACTGACTCTGTCGCTCTCTCTGACTGTCATCTTATACCTCTAGCTTTCTCACTGACAGCTGACAATGATAATGACCAATGTTTCTTTTGTCCTCAGGCACCTTCGTCCAGTCCATTTCCTGAGCGCCATTTTTCCAGTGGCTCCACATTCTCACATTCCTCCGCCGAGGAGTCCCATTCTTCCTGCCGATCCTCCCATCGAGAACGCCGCTCATGGCAAGACCTGATTGAAACACCCTTGACCAGCACAGGCCTACACTACCTTCAGACCGCAGAAGAGGAGGAGCCAGCCCTGCTGTCACCTGACCAGCATCGACAGGCCACGCTCCCTGCCCAGCACAGGCGTCCTCTGGAACGTGACGGCCCGTTTCCGCTAACGGACAGCGAAGAGTCCCGGCCTCGCCATCACACTCACAAGCAGCGTAGTCAGAGCCTCCCTCGCCACCGCGACACACACGGACACTCGCACCGCAGCACCCGTACACATGCTCACGCGCACACACACGGCACTCTGAGGCCAAGAACTCACCTCCATGAGGAAGAGGAGGAGGAAGAGGAGGAGGAAAAGCAGGTTCGCAAATCTAGCAACAGGAGGCTTGAGAGTGAAGAGAAAGTGTCCGATGGCACGGACGGCCTGCAGGAGCTGTACCGATCGCTGGAGCAGGCCAGTCTCTCGGCTTTAGGCCAGCAGAGGCCTTCCACCAAACAAGAGTTCAGACGCTCCTTCATCAAACGCAGCAATGACCCCGCCACAAATGAACGACTGCACCACATACGGGTTCTCCGCTCCACGCTAAAGGTACGCAAACACAGAAAGCAGTTGACCTTTTTAAACTTTTGGGTTTGGAATGTGGACGTAAACTATAACAGGGTAAACTTCTATTATAAACTCCACTGCAGTAATGTTTTTTAGTAGATGAATGTAATACAGTACAACACAAAATATAGTGTTAGTACGCTACTGTGGTGAAAGTTTGGGATCCGTATGTTTTTTAAAAAAAAATGTTTTTAAAGGTTTCTTATGCTCACCAAAATATTTTTTTGATTAAAATGCAGTAAAATAGATATATTGTAAAATATTATTACATTTAAAATCTATCTTTCTATTTTGATGCATTTTTAATGTAATTTATTTCTGTGATAGTGACAGTAAAAAAGAATGGCATTTATTTGAAAAAGAAATCTTCTGTAACATTATAAATGTCTACTGTTACTTTTGATCAATTTAATGCATCTTTGCTTAAAGGGATAGTTCACCCAAAAATGAAAATTCTGTAATTAATTACTCACCCTCATGTCGTTCCAAACCCGTAAGACATTCATTCATCTTCAGAACACAAATTAAGATATTTTTGATGAAATCCATGAGCTTTCCCCGCATAGACAGTAATGCAACTGACACATTCAAGGCCCAGAAAGGTAGTAAGGACATCGGTAAAATAATCCATGTGACATCGATAGTTCAACGCACGTCGAAGACTGACATGGAAGAGAAGAAATTGTTGAATATACAGTAGTCATTATTTTTGTTTTCTTTGCGCACAAAAAGTATTCTCGTAGATTCATAACATTACGGTTGAACCACTGATGTCACATGGATTATCAATTTAGCAATTTTATCAATTTTTTATCAATGTCCTTACTACCTTTCTGGGCCTTGAACACGTCAGTTGTGTTCTGTCTGTGCGGGGAAAGCTCATGGATTTCATCAAAAATATCTTAATTTGTGTTCCGAAGATGAACGAAGGTCTTATGGGTTTGGTACGACATGAGGGTGAGTATTTCTTGACAGAATTTTCATTTTTGGGTGAACTATCCCTTTAATAAAAGTATTTAAAAAATCATACTAACCCAAAGCGATTGAATGGTAGCATACATTACCAATTTTAAAAAAGGAAATATTATATTATTGCAGAAATGCCATCACAGTCTGAATAGGTCAAAGTTCAAATATGTGTGAACGAAGAATTTATCTTCATAAACAAACTTAGAGGAAACTTATGGACAATTCTAGAGGATTTCCATAAACATTTAAGAAGAGTAATTGTCACCTACCATCTGGCAAGGGTGTAGGAACTACCTGAAAAGTAAAAAGGACATGTTTTAAATCTTATTAGCTTTGCTCATGAATATTAATTAGGTGACTTAATATTTGTTTAATAGTGTTAACTGAATGTTCTGAAAGGCTCACCTTTCACATTCTGTCTATGCACTAGTGGTTGACAGAAGCATCTGCTTGGTCTTAAGCCACTGTTTTTTGCACCTCACTACAATGATTATTTTCGATGAAGTGTAGAAATTTAGACATTTTTGAAAGCAAACCAATTACACTAGTTGGTAAAACAGAATAATTTGACTATCTAGAGCCCTGAATCAGAGTGAATTTTCAACCTCTCTCTTTCCCCTTCACCAACAGGCAAAGGAGGGTGACTTGGCGATAATCAGTCAGTTGCTGGACGACCCTTGTTTGACCTCGAGGAAATTTCGTGAATGGAAGCAACGTAACCACGAGCTCTTTCTGGATATCTGTGAGTTCAGCTCTGCCCCACTGGAACCGCCCAGCGAGTCCAACGACCTTTCACCTCTCTCGCCAACGCTGATGATGCACACTCACTCCTTCATAGAAACGCATGTGTGAAACACAGTCACGCACCCACACGACTCACAAACAGTCACATGCTAAAATACAGACATAAAGGTATATGAATAACATGAGTCGTGCGTTTCAAACCCACACACACACACACACACACACACACACACACTTTGAAAAACACTGTGGATCCAGACTGTCTTCACTTTCTCCTTGATGGATGACCTGATACTGCCCTCTTCCTGACCGCGAGTGACACCGGATTGAACCAATACACTGTAAGATCAATGTCAAAGAACTGACCCAGCCTCCAGAACTACTGCAGACAGACACGCAGCCACTGAAACTGAAAGTTGACTCAAACTGCTCAAACATTACGGAAGCGAAAGTGTTACCTGCACATTTACGGCTCACTGCAAACTCTGTACAATATATTTCATCACGGCCACATTTTGAGACGGATGGAAGAAAGGCCCTGTGAGGTGCCCACTGCATGCCTGAAGAAACATCTTTTCAGATTAATTGACAACCTGTTGAACAAAGTAGGACCGTATATAAAAACAAAACTTTTATTTTTCTCTCTGATTGGAGTTAAAAAAATCTTTTTTTTTTAATATATCTTCTGAAGATTTTGTTTGTTTGTTTATTTATTTTATATATATTTTTATTTAATTCTTTTCCCTTGGAATGCTGCAGGAAGAGCACTCATGTAGCCATGGGCAACAGGCTTTACTCTGTTACCAAGCAACACCGCCCTACTGTGTTACTCTATACAACTCTCAACGCAAGCAAGAGCGTTGGAAAGTGTGTGTGTGTGTGTGTGTGTGTGTGTGTGTATGTGTGTGCGTATGTGTGTGTGTGTATTAGAGAAACGAGAGAAAGACAGAAAATGAGTCAGTTGGATGCCGAAGAGTCTCTTTTAGAGAGTTTGATGACATTTGCATTCGGGAAAAGATGAACTCCTGGCAGGTAGTAACGTGTTTAATTTGGCTTCTTTAGAATATTTATATTATAACTAAACTCATGCATGGTTTAAAAAAGTATTACTATATGCTATCAGGCCAGAGAACAGTCTGTATATAAGAACATATTATTTGCATAGCTGCATCCTCTGTTAAAAACTGTGAATTGTACTCGTGAATGCAATCTTTTGACTCTGCGAATGCAGAACCTTTCTACTCTCTATTTTTTTCTACAAAAAAAGATGACAAAAGATGAAAAGCTTTGCTTCTCTGATGTTATGACTGTTTTTTGCTTGTTTCCGGGTCTTTGCTGGTCATTACCTCTGAGCTATGGGCTACATTCAGGTCGTTAGTTTCTGTTTGCTAATGTACGTGTCCCTTAGACAGACTCCACAAGCCTAAAGCCAATGTTTTATTCCCTTTCGCAATTCTAGGCGTCAGTGGCTCAGGATTCTAGAATTGGATAAAGTCAAACGGGAGAGAATTAGAGGTTAAAATACAAAAATATCAATTGGTTCATTCCCGGCGGTGGAGCGCAAAATGTCCCCTTTCCAAATGTTGTGTGTGTGTGTGTTCTCATTTGCCCACATTACAGACACATTGGTTTTAAACGCAGCCCTGCATATGTGCTCAGTGTTACGGTTATGTTTGATTGTCACTTTTTAGAAACTTGTGGGATGTATTTTAATTGAATAGAATGTACTCATTCAATAGCTTGTTAATTGTAAATTTCATTGGAACAAACACACACACTGCCCACACACAGACAATACTTTTACGTCCGTGGTTGATGCTTTCTTACCAAAGTGACTCTCAAAATCACATCTGCCCATTGCAGTTACCTTTTTAATGATTCTTTTTATGTAGAATGTTACACTTCACTGTGTTTCATCTCATGATGTGTGTGTGTGAGTGAGTGAGTGTGTGTTATCCAGGCCATCGGGGTTTCACTGTGGTTTTAAGGGCATGTCCCCCCCCTCTCCCCCACACGGCTATGCTGTATAAGGTGTAAGTTGCACTGCAACATTGAGACGGAACATATTGCTCTTTTTTCAAGGTTTTCTTTCAAAAATTCCCCTTCTGTATATTAAAACACCAGGAAGAGCCTGATATTTATTCACAGTATTATTCAAAGCTAACCCTCTTTGCTTTCAGAAATATAAATACATATATAAATATATATAATACAGATTGTAAAATGTTAAACTAATAAACTGAGTTCTCTGCACTCTGCATTTGTGTTTTGTAATGCTTTCCAGCTGTCTCATCTTGTGTGATGGTTCCAATGTCCTGTGAAATCTCAGGCTGAAATGCAACTGCATGTGTATGCTTGGTTTACCAAAGATTTCACAGGGCTTGATGGCTTTCTTGTGAAAAAAAGCAAGATCTTTACCACCAAACAAACATCATTTAGATTTTAATAATAATTAATTGGACTTAATTGAAATAAGTTCTGTAAACTCAAAATTTCGTTGTAGTAAGGTGAAGTTAAAATGATTGCATTTTCTAGTTCCCAGCATGCTTTGCATCAGACAACAAGGAAAATAAATGTAGAAATTAAGTGTTATTTTGTGTTTTTGCACAAGATTAACATAGAGAGACATAAATTAGTACTTAAATGTTGTGTTATGTTAGGATTTACATTGGTTTCTATGCTGGTTTTGTAGTGTTACCATTGTGGTGAAGAGTAGAGCCTGTGGTTAGGTTAAGGATGGACAGCAAGTAATGAAGCAGGGGTGTCAAACTCAGTTCTTGGAGGACTGGAGGGTTGCAGAGTTCAGCTCCATCCCTAATTAAACACACCTGATTCAGATAATTAAATCCTTCAGGCTTATTTAAAAATGACATGGTTTGTGTTGGAGCAGGGTTGGAACAAAACTCTGCAGGGCTCCGGCCCTCCAGGAACTGAGTTTGACACCCCTGACTTAAAGACTGTCCCTGCATTCCATTCGGAAGGGCTCATCCTTATGCCCTAATCCCTTCAAAGGGGTTTACCCTCCGGAGTGAGAGCTTTGAAGGGTGTAGGAGACCAAACAACTGTTTCTTGAAGTGCCCTTCTGCGTCATCATACGGAAGCGCCGTCATCATGCAAAGAATCTGTGCAAAGGATCATGGGAGCCCGAAGTGTCCATCAGTTGTACCCTTCGAAATCCTTTATTCCGAAGGGCCCTTTGAAGTGGCTAGTTTTGAGCACTTCGGTTTGGAACGACCCTTCAATATGGCGGCCATGATTGTTTTCACTCCGAAGTGCCCTTCAGAGGGCGATATATCCCGTTTGGAACGCACCGTGTCTGTACTGAATGTTATTTGACTATTTACATGCAAGTGTGTCGTGAGTCTTTTAGATAATTTCATTAGCACGTGCCAGTGTGCTGTTGCTAGCTAGCACTTAACTATAAAGATCTGAATGAATGTGCTGATTATGGAAGCAAGTTGTATATAATTATCATTGTGATGAGTGGGGTGGGATCATGAAAGCGAGGCTTGGCTTGGCTCTCATTGCTCATAAAAATTGTCATGAAAATTTTAAGCTCTACTAATTTTAAAAAAAAATTAAATCGTTTACTCAAATGTTTGAGGCAATAAGTTTCCTCAAGTGTTTTGAGTATTATTAACTTATCAGGTTTTACAGTGTGTCTTGGATGCATATTTATTGAGTAATCCATGATAGAGGGGGGTCAAAATGGCAATTTTCACCTGAGATTCGAAGCCAAATTGCAGCAGGATAAAAATTACTTTAGAAAGCTGGCAACATCATTAATTTATTTTTACACAGAGGTCTTAGTAAAGTCTGTCGACTTTAGCAATCTTTGTTTCATTATATGCCAGCGTTGCAGTTCAAAAACACTTAAAAAAAAAACACTTCTTGTGTTTTTTGCTTCAAGTTTGCATTCCTGTAACTCAAGAAGTTTAATATCCTTTTAGATTCTGGTTCTTAACAAATGTTCCTTTTGGTATCCTTTTGGTATGACTCAGTCCCAGAGTTATGGGATTAGACCTACCAATGTGAAGAAATACAGAGCTTTCTGAGCCTTTTTACCCTCCCATAATTTGGCTCTGAATCTCAGGTGAAAATTGAATTTTGACCCCCATCTATAAATTACTCAATAAATATACATCCTTGATATTTAATATTTTGGCTTTCATCACTATACATGTTTATCTTTCCACAGGAAAAAAATATTAAATTGAGCTGAGGAAGTTTGGTAGATTTGACATGGAATTACCTATATGCATTTTTTTAATGGGCCCCAAAACAACAAGTGCAACAAAGTAGCATTTATATATACGTTTACTAAGTATCATGTCAATACCAAACCAAACACATTCGCAAAGGACAGTATATCTCATTTTTTTTCATCCGAGTAGCCTTATACAGTGGTGGCCAAAATTATTACAACACTAGTATTTTCAACAGCTAATGATTTTAAGTCAGTTATTTCTATCTGTTGCTGTAGTGTGTCAGTAGGAAATATCAGTTTACATTTCCACACAACAAACTGAGACAGACTAAATCCAGAAGAACTGTGGCAACGTCTCCAAGATGCTTCAAGAAACCTACCTGCAAAGCTACAGTACTGTTAAAAGTTTTAGGCACTTGTGTAAAAACGCTGTAAAATGAGGATACTGTCAAAAATAATGTCATAAATAGATTTTCTTTATCAATTAACTTCTATTAACTAAATTAAATCAACATTTTGTGTGACCATCCTTTGCATTTAAACTAAAGCTTTTGCCCTCGGTGCACTTTGCATAGTTTTCAGGTAGCTTTGCAGGTAGGTTTCTTGAAACATCTTGGAGACGTTGCCACAGTTCTTCTGGATTTAGTCTGTCTCAGTTTGATCTGTTTCTTCATGTCATTCCAGACAGACTGGATGATGATCAGATCAGATCTCTGTGTGGAGCACTGGCTGAGACAAAAATCTCACTGGATTATTACAATTAATGGGAAAATGAATGTTTGGAAATGAAAATTGATATTTCCTACTGACACACTACAGCAACAGATAGAAATAACTGACTTTAAAAAAAAATTAGCTGGTGAAAATACTAGTATTCTAATGTTTTTGGTCACCACCACTGTATATTTATATGTAATCTTTGTAACGTACCAAGCCATCCAAATCCAACATAAGAGTAATTAATAGTTGTCTATTCAGCATAATAAACCAAGGTGTGCTGCATAAAACACAACCTTGAGTAACATACCTCTACTCAATGCCTTTGACAAGACGAGTCTAAAATAACATCGGATGAGCAACACTTTGGAATATCAATACTAAACTACTGTATGCAAACAATCTTGGTACGGCGGCCCCAAGAAATATTTACAGACATAAAACTGTAAAATACACTACTCACTCATTTAGTTGCACTCTCCAGCCTTCTTTTCGTCAAATTCATCCACAAATGTCCGTGCGACTAACTTCTCTACTACCCTCGTTTTCCCACTTATGTGTTCGTATCGTTCTTTTCAACTGCTTACTACACTACCAAGTACGGATCCCTGCACATACAGGTGCATCTCCATAAATTAGAAAGTCGTGGAAAAGTTCATTTATTTCAGTAATTCAACTCAAATTGTGAAACTCGTGTATTAAATGAATTCCGTGCACACAGACTGAAGTAGTTTAAGTCTTTGGTTCTTTTAATTGTGATGATTTTGGCTCACATTTAACAAAAACTCACCAATTCACTATCTCAACAAATTACAATACTTCATAAGACCAATAAAAAAAAAAAACATTTTTAGTGAGTTGTTGGCCTTCTGGAAAGTATGTTCATTTACTGTATATGTACTCAATACTTGGTAGGGGCTCCTTTTGCTTTAATTACTGCCTCAATTCGGCGTGGCATGGAGGTGATCAGTTTGTGGCACTGCTGAGGTGGTATGGAAGCCCAGGTTTCTTTGACAGTGGCCTTCAGCTCATCTGCATTTTTTGGTCTTGTTTCTCATTTTCCTCTTGACAATACCCCATAGATTCTCTATGGGGTTCAGGTCTGCTGAGTTTGCTGGCCAGTCAAGCACACCAACACCATGGTCATTTAACCAACTTTTGGTGCTTTTGGCAGTGTGGGCAGGTGCCAAATCCCGCTGGAAAATGAAATCAGCATCTTTAAAAAGCTGGCCAGAAGAAGGAAGCATGAAGTGCTCCAAAATTTCTTGGTAAATGGGTGCAGTGACTTTGGTTTTCAAAAAACACAATGGACCAACACCAGCAGATGACATTGCACCCCAAATCATCACTGACTGTGGAAACTTAACACTGGACTTCAAGCAACTTGGGCTATGAGCTTCTCCACCCTTCCTCCAGACTTTAGGACCTTGGTTTCCAAATGAAATTCAAAACTTGCTCTCATCTGAAAAGAGGACTTTGGACCACTGGGCAACAGTCCAGTTCTTCTTCTCCTTAGCCCAGGTAAGATGCCTCTGACGTTGTCTGTGGTTCAGGAGTGGCTTAACAAGAGGAATACGACAACTGTAGCCAAATTCCTTGACACGTCTGTGTGTGGTGGCTCTTGATGCCTTGACCTCAGCCTCAGTCAATTCCTTGTGAAGTTCACCCAAATTCTTGAATCGATTTTGCTTGACAATCCTCATAAGGCTGCGGTTCTCTCGGTTGATTGTGCATCTTTTTCTTCCACACTTTTTCCTTCCACTCAACTTTCTGTTAACATGCTTGGATACAGCACTCTGTGAACAGCCAGCTTCTTTGGCAATGAATGTTTGTGGCTTACCCTCCTTGTGAAGGGTGTCAGTGATTGTCTTCTGGACAACTGTCAGATCAGCAGTCTTCCCCATGATTGTGTAGCCTAGTGAACCAAACTGAGAGACCATTTTGAAGGCTCAGGAAACCTTTGCAGGTGTTTTGAGTTGATTAGCTGATTGGCATGTCATCATATTCTAATTTGTTGAGATAGTGAATTGGTGGGTTTTTGTTAAATGTGAACCAAAATCATCACAATTAAAAGAACCAAAGACTTAAACTACTTCAGTCTGTGTGCACTGAATTTATTTAATACACGAGTTTCACAATTTGAGTTGAATTACTGAAATAAACGAACTTTTCCACGACATTCTAATTTATTGAGATACACCTGTATATTTATGTGGCCAGGAGTTATGAATTCGTTCCCTTGTTATAGTAAATCGGTGTCAAGCTGGGGACGAATTAATAAAATGACTGATCATATATTATATTATATTATATTATATTATATTATATTATATTATATAAGCAAGGTTTACATGTGGTTAAATTTTTACTGTAAATGACCTCAAATGGAGTGCAAAAATAACAAATGTTATGAGGCTGCTGCTAATAATAATTATTATTATTATTAAAAATGTATTATTTAAATAATAATAACAATAATTTATCTGTCATATGGCCTAATCTGGGTATTCATTATTATTATTATTATTATTATTATTATTATGAGAACCCAACAAGAATACTCTCTCGCGTTCTGAGGGCTTTCATGACTCCTCCTGCTTTCCGTAGTGAGACCGAAGGGGGCGGGACCGGCATGGCGGCCAAGGTGAGTTACACTCCAGTTGAGTTAGTTCAAATGATAGTGTGTACTATTTAATACTATGTGCATTCCGCAGAATAGTATCATACATCTTGACAAGTATCATTTTTCATGATCTGCATGATGCAGCTGTTAATCAGAAGGTAAGCACGGTGTTTGTTAAACCTCAGAGAAGAGCATGCTGCTCTTAAACTCACTGTCTGTCACACACTAATGATCTCTCACCGGCTGCGTCTTAAAACATAATCTGCTGCCTGACATCACTCTGAGGCACCTGTCTCTAGTCAGGCAGCTGACGAGGTTTAGAGAGACGACATTCTCTCTGTCACTTTCTGTCACTCTGAAGACTCGAGACAGTAGGATTGCGATTATTAAGCGTCTTCTCTCGCTTCAGTCCATTAAACTAATACAGATAATGTGCTTAAGGGAAGATCAAGGAGCTGAACGGAGAAAACACTCAGCCAGGCCAAAGCTGATAGTTATTATACTACACACGTTTCATGAAAAGTACACAACACAAGCAAAAATAAAAATGGCTTGAAAAATTTGTACATGAACCATGGTAGTACCATTTACATACTATGGTATATGAATAGGCAGTCATTTAATACCATTGTATTATGGTCAAAAACTGAAGTATCTGTGTTATTAATGATCCTCAGGTTCTGAAGTATGCAGCGCTTCCTGCTGCTGCTGTTGCAGTGGGTTTGGGCTCATTCAGGATTTATTCCATAAATGAGAAAATAAACGAGGAGCTAATATCTCCAAGAGAGGTAAGAAAAATAATGTTTGCAATGGTAGTCCTATATACCATACTGTTTTTGCAGTATGTATGTGGTGTGCAATTTGTTAACTTCCTGTATGGAAGGAATACCTGAGTGACCTACTACATTTATCAAAATGTATGAACAATGTACCATACAGTTGTTTGAAATGTTAGTAGGAAGTGCAAGTTTGCACAACTTCTGTACACTTCCATTCAAAGACAGTGAAGACTTACTAAAACTCTAAATAAATGCTGTTCTTTTGAATAATTATTCATCACAAGGATCCTGAAAAAATGTATCACAGCTTCTACCAAAAGTAAAGCAGCTCAGCTGTTTTCAACATTGATAAGATTAAGAATTGAAATCAGCAAATCAGTGTAGAATGATTTCTGAAGGATCATGTGACACTGAAGACTGGAGGAATGATGCTGAAAATTCAGCTTCAATTACAAATTACATTTCAAAATATGTTAAAATAGAAAACATTTATTTTTAAATTCTGACTTTGTGAAAAAGAATAATTTTTCACCATATTACTGTTTTCACTGTATTTATTTATTAATTTTTTTTAAATCTTACCCATCCTAAACTTTTGAATGTAAAGCAATAGCCATGTTAAATATATCACCATGACCTCTCTGTTTTTTTCTGTCTCTGTCCAGTTGTCTATCTACTCCTCAGATGGCCCTGCTGTGCGGTTTGTGGAGGAACAGCCTGGTGTAGTGCAGACGGGGCTGGGGGCCGTGAGGGTGGGCCTGCAGCCGTACGTCAGAGCAGTGCAGGTGAGCTCTGTCACACTGTGATAATGACTTAATTTGTCATTGTTAGTAGTGTGAGTTTATGAAAGATTATCTGTTCTTGTTTTTACAGAACACCTTCATTTCAGTCAAAGTTGGAGTGATATCTTTTTACCACGCAGGGCAAGGTGAGCCTGACGTTTGTGAATGAGCGAGCGAGTGAGATAGAAGGAGGAAATGACCGTGAACCTGACCTTCAACTCTTGACCTTCTCTGGTTTTAGATGCATATCACTTCCTTCGAGATCCACCTCCTGGCTTCCTGCCTAGAGTGGGTGTCATCGGTGTGTCCGGATTGGGTGGCCTGATACTGGCACGCAAGGGTAAGCTAAATATGTGGTTACTTTGTGTTGTTTTACTGTTTAAAAATAGAGCTGGGTATCGAGTTTGATACTTTTTAGGCACTGACCGAATTGCCTCAATACCATTGAGTATCAAAAAATGCCTTGTCGTTCGATATACCAAATTTTGATACCTAAGGGTTTAATTTGGCTTTGGTGAGGCATCAAGGTAAAACACTAGTTTACGGTGGTTACACCATCATACGTGAGGCTATAGTGTGCATGCATCACAACACCCATAGATGAAAGGCTACGTTAACACTACAGCGTTTTTGTTTTAAAATGAAAATAGTCCTTGTCCATACTGGTGTTTCCACTGCGCTTCAGAAAAGATCTCCGTCCACAATATACGACCAAAAACGCACGTTACGTGACCATTTATGCACACTATAGCACCATGCTACATAAGACAATTTAGAAGATTTATGCTACACTTTTACTCAAAACTCACTTTAAATCACCATTGAGTGTTTGAGGTAATGTAATATTGTTAAAATGGATTTCATAAAATTGGTATCCAGCATCATTCAGAAACTGGCATCGAAGTCAATGTATCAGTATCGGTATTGAATATTTTTGACCGATACCAGCCCTAGTTTTAGTGAATAGTAAGCAGCATCTGTGTAAATGTGTGCTTTTGCGCAGGCTCTCGTTTAAAGAAGATTTTCGTTCCTCTTGGTCTGGCTACCGCTGGTACTGCAGTATGTTACCCCACACAGACTGTTGGAGTCCTGAAGGTACATTCTCTCTTGCACTCAAAAAAATAAAAAAATAAAACCTACATAGTTGCTGTTAATTTTTCACCCAAACCTAGAAAATCATTGCTTATATACTTTCAAATATATAAATTTCCCCTTATTTTTGCTCTCTATTTTTCATAGATTACTGGTAAAAAGGTGTATACTGTCAGTTCATCTGTTGCTTCAATGTTTAAATCCAGACCAAAGGAAGATGTCACCATGCCTGTTGTTAGCGTGGAGGTAATCTACAAAGTTGCATATTAAAACCATGTTGGTTTTTAAGTGTCTGCTAAATGAATCAATGCAAATGTAAAGTCCACTTGTATTGCAATGTAATTTAGATTTTTTATGTTTAATATATTTACAGTCTGCTGCCACTGTAACAAGCTCAGATACAGAATCACCCGCTAAAGCACTTTCTGAACTCCCGCCTGAGTCTGAGCCGGATGAGGATGTCACACCAGTAACACAAGTTGTCCCATCAGTGGATTTAGCCCCAGTAGCAGATGTGTCAGGAGATTCTGTAGAACCTCCTCCTGTTGTTGATGTAGCATCTGGAATTGCTGCCCCACTCTCTGAATCTGAATCTCCCCCTGCACCTGCTGTAGAAACTGCTCCTGAGCCTGTCCTAGATGCACAATCCACCCCTGTTCCCAAACCAGCACCTTCTGCTGGAGTATATATTACTCCTGTTGTGGAGTCTGATCCTGAAATTGTCCCAGAAGCTGCCCCTGCTGCTTCAGAACTTGATGTCCCTGCACCTACAGTTGTTATAGAGGAGGCCACGCCCTCAACTACACCTGCTGTAGAGGAAACCACACCCCCTGAAGATGCCAACTTAACCACAGCAGAAGAGGAACCTGCTGAAGAAGTCATTCCTCTGACACCTCCCCCAGCTGAGGAGGCCCCGCCTTCATCTGAAACTCCTGTAGATGAAGCAGCCACAGGTGAGGAAACATATTTAGTTATGAAGAAAGTCTGGTTTTTATTTAGCATTTTCCCCTCCAACTAGTCAAATGCAGCTATCCTAGATAATTCCAGTGGATCAATTTCATTTTTTTCCAACTTTTTTTATACTACCTGACAAAGACAGAAATGTTTCATTTAAGAGCAAAAGATGCACATTAAGTGTGTCATTTATGCTTTAGATATTTTACTTTATGTATTAATGATGTTATCATTCTCTTGCTGCCACACAGAATGATGGGAAATGTTGCTTAATGTTTTTGAAAGAAGTATCTTATGCTCACTAAGGCAGCATTTATTTGATCAAAAACAGTCTGAAATGTAAAATTTTATTTTATAATTTAAAATAACTGATTTTTATTTTAATATATTTCAAAAATATATTCCAGCAAAGCTGAATTTTCAGCATCATTACATCAGTCTTCAGTGTCACATGATTCTTCAGAAGTCATTCTAATATGCTGATTTGGTCCTCAAGAAATATTTTTGAATAGAAATCTTTTGTAACATTATAAATGTCTTTACTGATTTTCTACTTCACTTTTGATCAATTTAATGCATCCTTGCTAAATAAAAGTATTAATTTCTTTAAAAAAAAAAGTACTGATACCAAACCTTTGTTCATGTGCATCTTCATGTTTATGTTGCAAAAACAAGAATTCTTACATGACAGCATAAGCACGTCGCTTCTCCACATACTGAAATCCATCGTCCGTCTCTTTTCATTCTAGTGAAGTCACGTTTTGTTCCTGACCCTTCTCTGCTTGACCACGGCCAGTCTAATCCAGAGGACGCAGACATGTACAGCACACGGAGCTGAATGAGTGACAGAGAAACTGCGCATATGATGAGATGTTTTAATGTGCCATGATTCCAGCAGCGTTTGATTGTTTTGTGATTATGGTATTTATGCTTTACCAGTGATGTGGAGGAAGGTAATGTCACGTTGCTTTCTTTCTGTGCTGCCTCACACTTGTGAGAACTGTCTTACCTGCAGGGATATCAAACACACATAAAGCCACATTTCTGTTAACACGTTATCTACATTTTGTTGATGCTATGGAGGAAAACCCAGGGTAACAGTACTTTAATAAAAAGCCTGTGGTCCCTTAGTTTAATCTCCAGATTTATTTCTGACCTCAATTCCCGTAGCAACAGGAATTTTGTGCTCATTTTATACTTTGAAAAAAAATTACATCTGAAACTGGACCACACACAAAAAAAACTTTTTATATGATCAAAAACATTTGATGTATACATGTATTTTCTAAAATACATTTTACAGGGGTTAGGAGTAAATATAACAAGCCTTATCTTATCTATTTGTTTGAAATTGGGGAAAAAAAAAACTCAAATAATCTGTCAGAATTTCTGATAACAGCTGTTAAATCTTGATCCATTTCAAATTATTAATTCACGCAGCATCTTTAGTTTCAAAATATTTCAAACATGATTCAGTGGTAACTGCTTTTCAATTGTGGGATTGTCCAGCACCATTTTGGACAGTATTTCTCAAAGGGCACTAACGTGTTTTTGTTAAAAGGTTTAATTTATGCTTTCTTTACATAAATCTTTATTGCCTGTGCAATAGAAAAGCATAAGATAAAAATAAAGTTATTTAAAAATGTTTTTGGGCTTGAGTTTATTTTTCTAAAATGTTTTCTGAAATTACAAACAAGCATATATTATTAATACAAATACAAAACACCTTTCCGCCCCATTTACACATAAAATCAGTTTTCCAGTCCCTTAAAACAACTGAACTCAGATCGGAACACACTGATATCCATCATCTGATTGCACAGGACTTTTTTCTTTGCATGATTATCTTCATGACGTGTGGCGTCTCATTGAGTGCCAACAGGCTGGCAGATGTCTGCTGTCCTGTAGAGTTTGGAGCAGATCATTTCTACCCTGCGTTCTCCGAGCAGACAGAGATCAATAATACACACCACACGCTCCGACTCCAACTGAGGGGCAGAACACATCAACGACCCTGCAGAAAAACACACACTTTAGTGCTACAATATGTCACAGTGACTCACAGGTTATTTAGCAGAGATGGAGAATGTGAACCGAACAGAGTGGAACACACACACACCTGGTGTGGGGCAGCTACCATCTGGCTGAACACACAGTTGTCCTGTTGATATGCAGGACAGCAGGGAGTTGTCATGCTGAGTGTGCGGCACTCCAGCAGCTTTGGGGTCATCAGGGGAGACGACAGGCACAAACTGAACATCTACTGCGGCTCTTTGATTCAGCCCTGAGAGAAGAAGAGAAGTCCAGTTATTACCTGAAGCTATAGCTCCAGTCCACAACATGGTGAGCGGCAGGTGCTGCTCTTACCCAGAATCGTGAGTGTGAAGTAGCCGGTGCAGGCCACAGGTGTGTGCGTGTGTGTCTGTGAGGTGAGATCGGGCGTCCATCTGGCTGGGCTCAGGTTCAGGTGATGTAGTAGAACTTCTCTGTCGTCAAAGTGGAATTTTTCAGGAATGCTTTCTTGATCGAGTCTACCACAGCAAAAGTGATCGGTCACTTGCTGTTTTACTAAAGGCCAGACTCTGCTCTCCCATAATGCAGTGGGGTGGCTGGCAGCTTGCTGTACGTCTGGGACTCGGGATGTCTGGTCAATCTCTTTAGAAAAAAAATTGATATTACAATACAGTTCAAAAGTTTGAGATCAATAAAATTTATCGATTTTTAAAGTCTTTTATGCTCACCAAGTCTGCTGTTATTTGATCAAAACATAGTAATATTACAATTTTAAAGAACTCTCTTTTGTTTAATTTATTTTAAAATATAATTTATTATGTATTTACATACTATATATTTTATATATTTGTGTCAGTGATGTTTAGAGGGTACAACACCTTTTCCTACAGCTGGCTGTCTAACTGATGCATGTTCGTCTTCAACCTCAGATTCCTCTGACTCCAACTCCCCTTCATCCTGTCGCTCTTCTTCCTCCTCTTCATGAGAGGAAAGGCCCACCTGCCTGAGGGACCAACCAGAAGGGAGATTTAAAGAAATCTTCTACCAAGCAGTCAATTATTGCAGGAAATAATTCTGACTGCATAGTACCTCAGTAAAAAAAAGGCAAATTTAAATTTTACATTACGCATTTATTTACGATGGAAATCTATAGGACAAGGCACTGCAATTTAAATAAATGTACATTATTACAGAAATTTAAATAAATGCATATTAAATGTACAATTTTCAAGTTTGAATATACATCAAATGAAATTTCAGTCAGTCTGACCTATTGTAATCTCAGCTTGGTAGAACCTCAAAATACAACAGGCAGGTTTTCAGATTAAAATACACAATATTTTAAAGGAAAAAAAATACAGATGTTCTGTTATTACTAGTTTGCTGAATTACACAAAAATATCTGAAATTCTGTCTAATTTATGAATAGGCTGAAGTGAGATGTGCTTAGATTACCTTTTGGACTGCATTTTGGATCTGGTGAAATACTGCCGATGAACTCCACTGAATAAAGAGGGAAAAATATTTGTGGCACACAAATGAAATCAAGAAGACTTTAAAAAAATATTTACATAAATTAGGCAATATTCATTCAACCTTGTTTACACATCTGCCAATGGTAAGTAAACCAGCCATAAATGCCTTACCTGTCAAGAAACAGTATTTTGCACTGTTTTATTGACACATATGTTTTTGCCTTATTGACAATGTAATTATTTGGCTTTAGAATTTTCCTTAAATATATAAACCGCTGTTCAAATTTTTGAGGTCATTTATAATCAAAAGATTCCAATTTCAAATAAATGCTGTTTTTTTCCACCTTTCTATTAAACAAAGAATCCTGAAAAAAATTTATCATGGTTGCATCAACAAACTTTTCAACACTTATAATAAAAAAGCACCAAATCTTGAGCACCAAATTCACAATTTCAGCCTTGCAATCACAGGAATGAAGTACCTTTTAAAATATATTCAAACAGAGAGAAAGTTATTTTAAATTGTAATAATATGTCACAATATTTTTGATTTTACTGTATCTGATAAATGCAGCCTTGGTGAACATAACACGTTTCTATTAAAAACATTTAAAAAATCTCACCCATCCCAAACTTTTGAATGGTAGTTTATAATGAACAATATCCTCATGGATTTAACACACTATGGTGACTGGTGTTACGCCTTACCTTGAGCCTGTCTGCACTTTCCTGCGTTTGGGTGAGACGGTAATATCAGAATCAGGTGAGGTCGAATCCACTTCTCTCTGTGTCAGAGTCATCTCATCCACTGTGGAGGGAGAAGCGGCAGCTCCAGCGTCACTGACTCCTCGTACGGAGACACGCTCCTGCTGTAATGACATGTCATTATTTTTGTCAGTACATTTTCTTAAAACGCAAAGGGAAATGACAGACTGTCCTAATGGTGGTTGTTTCATCTTGATTGAGTTGTACAGGCCTGTTGTTCACTGTGTGGTGGCCATGTGTGGTACTGCACAACAGCCACGAAACCTTGTACAGCCACTCTCCTGTGCTCTCTGTACTGCAGACTCTCCAGCTCCCCCTTCAGATCAGCCACTGCTGTAATTGGCTCATCTGCAACACACAGGAATTCAATTGAATTGGAACAACTTGAGGGTGAGTAAATGATGACAGAATTTTTGAACACTGAAAATAAAAAAATGCATGACTGTGCAATTATCTCAGTCGCAATACTGTTTAAATTTAGGAAGGCTAAATCTCACTGGTCATGTTGCTGTTGGTGGTTGGTGCAGGAGGGTAGCAGTAATGTCCTCCAACCGAAGTCCTCCGCAGCATGACACTGTCCTTCAGTGTCTTAGTCCACTGAATGAATGCTTTAACTTTTGGCTCATTGACATAGGGCTGCTTTTTATGACAGCCTGTTAAAGCACACACACAGACAAATAAATAAAGCTGAGCTGATTGTGATTATCTCTGACCTCATTGGCTGATTGAATGCTCTGGCTGAAATCTACCTGTGATGAAGAGCTGTGTTTCTGTGCTACTGGTCAGATACACAGAACAGCCCGCCTTACACACTCTCATCTGAGTGCACACCAGATACGTCACTGCAGAGCAAGAGAGAAGTCATAAATAAGGTCATTTAGCATAAGAGAAATGCAATGTATGTGTTCATGGACTGATGGTTTACTTGGGCAGATGTTGTTGAAGATTTCTGGCTGGGATGAAGAGAAGATCTCCAGGATAAATGGTGAGTCAGTTGTCCCATCCACTGCATGTACCCAACGATACGCCCAGAACTTTTCAGGTCCTGACACACACACACACAGACACACAGATGTAACACAGGTGGTTTGACCAATTTCCAACCCTAAGTATGAATAGTAATAATGTAGATTATATTAGCAAGCACAATTACTGACAAGCAGCAGTTTAATAAAAGACTATACCTGTCTTCTCCTTGCTCCTAATTCGCTCAACCCGGCCCACGTATGTCACTAGACCAATGATGTCACAGGCTTGGTTATTATTCATCGAGTCCACCTCTGACCTGATCACAGGGAGAGGTTTAGAAAATTGGTGATCGGCTTCAAGACAAATTTACATATATTGTAAATAAGACAAATCAATAACATAAAGGTATTAAAAACATGCAATTAAAATCCAATAAAATAACACATTAGTTTTTAGCTATGCTTTCTTTGCATATTTGCATTTGACACACACTGATTTATGCTACCATTCAAACGGTTGGTATTAAAATTTTTAAGAACTCTCTTAACTCTCTTATGCTCACCAAGTTTGCATTTATTTGATCAACCATACTGTGAAACAGTAATATTGTAAAATATTATTACAATTTAACTGCTTTCTATTTTTGATGTCTAATTTATTCCTGTGATGGCAAAGTTGAATTTTCAGCAGTCACTACTCCAGTTTTCAGTGTCACGTGATTTTTCAGAAATCATTCTAATATGCTGATTATTTGTTCTGTTTAATGATTTAGTGGAAACTGTAATCATTTCTTTCAGGACACTTTGATGAATAGAAAATATAAAAGAACAGCATTTATTTGCAACAGAAATCTTTTGTAATATTAACCAGTCTTTACGATCACTTTATGAACAATTTAATGTATGTTTGCTGAAAAAAAGTTTATTTTAAATAAATTGAAATTTTAAATAAATCTGTGTACCTTGTGGCAAAGTTGTATGGGACATCAGGCAGATCCCACTGAGGCTGAACACTTTTTGGAGGAATCACTGTCACTACAGAGGCAGGACTTCGAGGATTCAGGCTGATCTCTACAACCCACAGAACAACCACAAACAAAGAGCTGAAATAAAACTTTTTCAAGAAATGGTCCAATGCTGAACCTGTATGAAAAAAGCCTTGGTGAAAATGCAGCATAAGAAAGCTAGCATCTAAAAAGCTCTAGAGTCATACCAATGGAGTGGAAAGTCATAAGAGAGAGTGTGCGGATGTGTGGTCTAGACCGGTTCTGATAACTGTGTTTCAATGAGTACTGCTGTAGATATAGAACCGAGCCGACTGTCAGTCTGTTGAACCATTCAGGACAAAGATCATTCCATACAACCATGGACATGACGCCACTCTGATCAGCCACCTCACAGTACACCTGAAAGAGAGGAAGCGAAAGAAAGAGATCATAGCCCCAAAATGTTTGTGGCGCAGAAGAACCTGGAGACAAAAAGAACCTTACATTGACTCACCTGAAACGGGAAGTCAATGTTTTGTCCTGGTTTGCCATAGTACCGTATCCTGGACCTGTGCAGAATTCGGACCAGCAGTGGAAGAGGCCGTCTGGAGCTGTGAAAGAACGCTTCCAGATCTGCCAGAAGTGTGATTCTAGACACTGACACACACAAATATAACATATAATAAAAGATCACACTCCTATTACACAACAAATTACATGCAGCTGTGTTAAAATTAAAGAATGTAAATTGTCTTATTCCACATTCTCATTTCTTTTATACAAATTATTTGTGTTGACTGCATTTATTAAACTCAATTATTTAAACTTTAGAAAATAGTTTTTAATATTTAAAAAGCATTCAAATACAAGTATTTAATTTTATTTAAAACAATTATATGTTTATTAATAACCACAAGCCAACATTTTGGTGCTAAAATAACTAGCTTCAGAAAACATTAAATATAAGTTAAGTGTCTACTACGTTAATGCTTCAAATAACTTTCGTAAAAATAAAATGTCAAAATATGGGTGAAATGTTCCATCGTCATTTAGTGTAACAGATATATTCAAGTAAAAAATGAAACAACATACTTATTCTGACCTCCACAAATTAAACTTTGTACATACCAAATAAAAAACTCTTGCTGACATTTGGGCAAAACCTAGTGGTTTTAAGGATAGTGGCAAAAATGGGTAAATAATTAAAATGACTTTTTGGGGGCTGCACTGTGAACCTTAGAGTCTTTTAAAGTTTTGGTAAAGAACATGATCTCATACCATCAATGACCACGTCTGGCGGTGGGCTGTAAGGAACCCAAACGCTTCCATAAGGGTCATCGTTTATCCACAGTGGTAAATAATATTTTCTGCTCAGCTGCAGGGGTCCATCGGACCGGCTCACGTGGTCCTGACACCACTCTGGGATACTCCCCGCGTCTTTAATGGACAGAAAGCTCTCTGGAAGCTGCACGACGCTGCGGATGCCGTCTATCCTCACGTAACTGTGACTCAGCCTCGTCTCGTCGTGGACCATCGACAGCTGGGACACCAGGACCGCGGCCCCGCAGCGCAGCGAGCCCGTCCTCACCCACCGGCTCAGACTGTCCGCCAGCTGACACTTTATCCGCCACCGGCCGTCCGTGACCGTCAGGTCGTAGCTGTAGCTCTCAGCGGCGGGATGCTGTGCGCTCAAGTACCGCTCCAGAGCGATGACAGCCAGGCACAGCGGGCTGCTGAGGGTCAGGGAGAGAGTGTGCGCCGACCGCAGCTGCTCAAACACCGCCTGAAGAGCAGAACCGGACCCGCTGTCACTGCGATCCGCTGGGCCTGCCATCACTGAAACCACAGACGGTTAGAACGATCAGATCCAGACTCAAACCCGTTAACTCTACATTTAACGACGTTGAATAAGTGTATATAAAAGCGACTGTTTATAAAGGACAGATACTCCCTGAGCTTACTTATATGAAATATACAGGGTTTTATTCATTTACATTTTGAAATAATATACGTGTATGCGATTTTATTGCTCATGAAGTCAGCTCAAACCTCACGGAATGTAAACAAACTCCAAGCGCGCGGTGAGTTCGTGTTTCTTCTTCCCGAGAAACTGAACACTAAACGGTAACCACAGCGCCACCTACAGGCACGGAGGACACAACAGCGCCACCTACAGGCACGGAGGACACAACAGCGCCACCTACAGGCACGGAAGATACAACAGCGCCACCTACAGGCACGGAAGATACAACAGCGCCACCTACAGGCACGGAGGACACAACAGCGCCATCTACAGGCACGGAGGACACAACAGCGTCACCTACAGGCACGGAGGACACAACAGCGTCACCTACAGGCACGGAAGATACAACAGCGCCACCTACAGGCACGGAGGACACAACAGCGCCATCTACAGGCACGGAGGACACAACAGCGTCACCTACAGGCACGGACAACAAAGTTCTGCCTTTGATCCCATGTCACATTTGATCCACATTGAAAACGGCAGGCCGCTTTTATATAATCATAAAGTGTATTACGATAGAAAAATATTTTTAAATCTATATTGTTGGAGTAACAAGGCAATTTGAAGCAAAAGGTGGATTTTCCTCATCCGATATATTGTACACATGAATTGTTGGTACCCTTGGTAAATATTATCAAAGAAGGCTGTGACAATTAATCTGCATTGTTAATCCTTTTGATCTTTTATTTAGAACAATCACAAAAATCTAACCTTTCATTGGATAATAAGAATTTAAAATGGGGGGAAATATCATTATGAAATAAATGTTTTTCTCTAATACACACTGGAGACAATTAACGGCACCCTTTTATTCAATACTTTTTGAAACCTCCATTTGCCAGTTTAACGGCTCTAAATTTTCTCCTATAATGCCTGATGAGGTTAGAGAACACCTGACAAGAGATCAGAGACCATTCCTTCATCCAGAATCACTCCAGACCCTTTAGATTCCCAGCTCCATGATGGTGCTTCTTCTCTTCATGACACTTCCCCCATTTTCAATTGTTTTAGTTCAATGAAAGGTTAGATTTTTGTGATTTGTTTTAAATAAAAGATCAAAAGGATTAATAATGCAGGTTTATTTTCACAGTCTTCTTTGATCATATTTACCATGGATTCCAACAATTCTGACCATGTGTATATTTATAATATGCATTTCATAGCTAATGTACTTTATAACCACATATGGGAAACTGGACCACAAAGCCAGTCATAAGGGTCTATTTTTCTAAATGAATATTTATACATAATCTGAAAGCTGAATAAATAAGCTTTCCATTGATATATGGTTTGTTAGGATAGGACAATATTTGGTTAAGATACGACTATTTGAAAATCTGGAATCTGAGGGTTCCAAAAAAAAATCTAAATATTGAGAAAATTGCCTTTAAAGTTGTCCAAATAAAGTCCTTAGCAATGCATATTACTAATCAAGTTTTGATATATTTATGGTAATTTACAAAATATCTTCATGGAACATGATCTTTACTTAATATCCTAATGATTTTTGGCATTAAAGAAAAATCAATAATTTGCTGAAAAACTGCTGAAAGACAAATGTTGAGACACCATGGCTGGTTCTTCATATATGGGTCAAATTTGAGATGGAATGCTTTCTTTTATAAAATTAGGGGGAAAAATGTGTGTATAAAAAATGTATATGAAATAACTAATGTTTACATAAAATATAACAAATGTTTATATAGAAGTAATACATACATAATTTTAAATGTGTATTATTTTTATATAAACAGTAATATTTTATGTAACAAATTTTTGTTTAAAAATACTGTGTATTGAAAAGTAATTAAGAGTCGGTATAACATCCAAACTGTTTCAGAATGTAAACTTTTTTTTTTATTATTAATTTCTTTTAAAACAATATTAACAATATGTTAAAGCTTGTTGTGATGGTATATGTACACAGAAGAATAAAAGGGGGAAAAACAAGCCATACACTGACTGTGCAACATCAACTCGCTGAACTGACAAACAGAAAGCTTTATGTCCCCCCAAAGTAAGACACTTCAATAACTAATCTGTTACAAAATACCTCTGTTTTTACTTTCAGATCATACACTGTATATAAATTTATTTCAATCTATTTGACATCTTATAAAATAATCAACTATATTTTCCTAGACATTTTTTTTTTGTATATCTTATATTACAATATCTTCCATGTATTTTCTGCAGAGTATCAGCAAAGATGGCTGTTTATACCAGGTGTCATTTTCCGTCTCTTCTCCTCACCTGGTAGAATATAAATGCATTGACAATGTCACCTGATGTTACCTGTTCAGGTAACACATATAACATATACGCTCACAACACACACATAACACACACTCACGAATCCATGAGGGCTAAAACCTCATCAGAACAGACACTTTTGGAGAGAGAGAGAGAGAGAGAGAGAGAGAGAGAGAGAGAGAGAGAGAGAGAGAGAGAGAGAGAGAGAGAGCACAAAGCAAAAGACATAAAGAAGGGAAAAAGAATAAAGTGCAGTTTCCACAACCAGAGCATAGTTTCACAGAGAAAGAGAACAAAGATGAGAGAGTCAGTACAGTTTTCATCTACCACTCAACCCAATCAATGAACACAAACACATCTGCAAAACAATCAAACCTTTAACTCAAGAAACATTTGAGTCTTAATGTTCAAGCCTGGCTGGCAAAATATTTCATGAAAACAGCTCATTTTGTTCGGGGGACAATGCACAGTCTATATGGCCATCGCAATGGCAACTGGCAAAAGTCATAACCTTTGGATTTATTTGTCGTACTCATTTTGAAATGAATGTTTTATAGCTCCTCCTGGTTTGTTGCTGGTTCTAGATGGTTGGAGCAGCTAATGACCAGCAACAGTGTTAGAAAACACATCTACCATATTGGGATGGATTGAGCAACCTAAAATTTACAGTTAAATCTGACTCAAAATGAAGTTTCTCTCATGTCTAGAGACACAAAGAGCATTTGTGAGACCCAAAGATAATCTCAGAGCAGCAGAAGGTGATAAATGGGAGGCACCGATGCAGAACACCCTGTACTCTGAAACACACCAACATCTTCCTCGTGTTTTCTAGTGCGACTCCAGGGAGGCAGAACGAAACGCTGAGATGAGCCGGTCATGTGAAACCTTTCAAAACATTTAGAAATGGTTCAAGTGTGCAGGTTTGGGACCTAAATGAGTTTGTGGGAATGGGGGATTTGATATTGTAAGGTTTGTAAATGTAAAAATCTCTGGAGTGCTTCCTTTGAGTGTAGTTTTTAGTATCTGAAACATCTTATTTGATCTAAATATTAACAAGCTAGACACCTGCGTGGAGATGTCACACCTGAGAGAGTCGGGGAATTTCACACTTTCTATACATGGCTGAAGGAATGTTGAGGAGATTTTCGTACAAAAATACTTTCGGTTTTCATTCAGACAGCACATTGGCTTTTACTAATATGAAGCGTTTCTTGCTAATACAAGAAAAAAATACCTGACGAAAAACAGAAATCTCTTCGATAAGTATAAATTACACACATTCTTGTTTTTCGATTTGCATTGCACAACATACAGAAGGGCACATGATCTTAGACCATCTTGAACAGAATTTTCTTAGTTTTAAAAAAATAAAATAATCAGCACCAGCCTTTAAATGTGCTATGCGTGACAGGATGGAAGAAAGTGCAAGCTTGAAGTCCCAGCAAAGAAAAAAAATGTAAATGATTTTCCGATTGTCAGATTTTGTTTTTTACCTATTTGCGTGTCTGTTAGTTTTCACAACATTCCAGAACATCTAAACATTTTTGCCCTTTGCCTGACACTTCCATGTCTATACATCAACTCCCCAAAAATAATAATACAAAAAATAAAAATAAAAATGTAACGGGGAAAAAATAAAATAAGTATTTTTAATATTTGAGTTGTATTTGTCAAACACTTTGCCCAAGTGACAGGCAGATGAGAACATTTCCATTTCTGCAGCCCTGACATTATGATTGTCTTCAGTCATTCAACCTGCATTACTGTCTTATTTTACATCTTCGTTTATGCCGTTTAACTGCATAAGCACTTGTGCCCACACCATAAAACAATCACAAAGTCCCTCTACAACAAAGCATGAATTAGACAGAGCTTCATCCCTGTGTAATACTGAAACTAAATATTAAAGCACATCTGTTGTGCTCATATTAACATCAAATCAATGTAGATTTATGTGTGGACAGGCAGGCCACATGCACGTCTGAAAACTCAAAGAACTGTTTGATCAGGGAAGCCAACACACTTCTCCTGACGAGCTATGTTTAGAACCTTAATATGAAATAAAAGTACTGAAATATGATGTTCCAGAACTCACTTTGTGGAGAAACTCTACGTACAGTACAGTGGATCGAGAAACAAAGAGTAACAGGGATTGAGTTGAACTCATCAATAGGAAAGTTTGCCCTAGTGCTAAATTGTTCTTAAATATTTGAAATATACAACGTGATTCAAGTTTCTTTATGTTAGCGTTAACATAACTACAGGAGGGGGCCGAACCTGCTCTGCACATGCTAACAGGAAGCCAAATGTTTGGGTCTTCGCTGAATTATGCCCAGCTCCTACCATCAGCACACACACATGAAAAATTATGCGTGAATTCAGTTCATGACCGTGTATTTTTCTTCTTGTTGGTGGGGTGATTTCTCTTTTAGTTAGTATTTTAGTAGCGGTTGAGGACAGAACACACGCAGCGGAGTTTGCGCTCTGTCAAGGCATTACTTGATTTGTTGATTTTGTCTTATTTATGTAAGTTTGTGTGTTGAAAAGTCCAGATAACTGTAACATTACAGTACCAAAAACCGTCCACGGCTTTCTGTCCTTTACGTATCGATCAAAGCCGCCTGCTTGACTGCTCTGTGACCCCCGTCTCCATGATGGGTCATGTGCCAGTGGGCTCCTCCTGCGTATCCCAGCATCCTCTGCGTGCAGTCCAGTCCAGGCCAGGCAGAGTCCTTGGGCCTTGTGGCATTATCACCATCATTTGCTGTCATGGGAACTTTGAGGGACTTTGGCTTTCTCGATTTTGGTTTGGCTCAGGAGCGAGTCTTCCCCTGAGCCAAGAGAGTCCCTTCCCATCATGCCTTTCAGAGCTAAATGCTCAACGCGCTTTCCCGGCAACCTCTTGGCTTTTCCCAGGTGGCGGGGCTACCGTGGAAGTATGTTTCTGTAGTCCAACAGGTTGCCGGACTGTGAGTGATGATGCTGCTGCTGTTGTTGCTGCTGTTGTTGTTGTGGCTGTACATATCCCACAGTGCTTTGCTGTGGAACACTAGGGGTGTGGAATAAGGCCTGAGTGGGAGCACTGTGAATCAGACCCTGAGGCTGCATCTTCAAGAGAGAAAGAGAAAGGTTCCCATGTTGATTCAAGACAATATGTGACCCTGGACCTCAAAACCAGTCTTAAAGTAGCACGGGTTTATTTGTAGAAATAGCCAACAATACATTATGTGTCAAAATTATCAATTTTTCTCTTATGCCAAAAATCATTATGATAAAGATCATGTTCCATGAAGATATTTTTTAAATTTCCTACCATAAATATATCAAAACTTAATTTTTGATTAGTAATATGCATTGCTTAGATTTTTTTTGCACCCTCAGATTTCCAGATTTTCAAATAGTTGTATCTCGGCCAAATATTGTCCTATCCTAACAAACCACACATTAATGGAAAGCTTATTAGAAAGCTTATAAATCTGAATCACAGTATTGTTTTTACCTGAAAGAACTGCTGAGGTTGTTGTAGTGGTATGCTGTGTGGGGCAGCCGACGGGTGAGGCGTGTAGGTGGGCGTGGCCTGATGGGTGATGAAACTATTATGGGGGATCATGATTGGTGAGGTGAAGACGGGGGAAGGGACAAGCACAGCGTTACAGTTCACCTGCTGCACAGGGAAGGAAGGAGCCATCATCTGCTGGTCCAGAGGATATCTGTAACACACAAACATTTTTGGTGAATTTCGAATAGTATGCTAGCATACTACTTCTGTTACAACACAAATAGCAAAAGTAGTATGCTCTTCCAAATTTAGCCTACCATTCGGTCTATGACTTCACGTTCATTTTGAATGGGGCCGTCATGCTCACACACACTCACTTGGTTTGTTGAATAGTTGAGCTGCATTGGGAAGATTGGGCCCCCCCATTGCTGTCTGGTACAAGCGTCTGCATTGGTTGGTTTAGTAGCATCCTACCAATCCAAAAACACCCCGTATGATATTACTGATCAGATCAGGGAACATGTTTGTTATAATTACACATTCTGTAATATTACCAAAATCAGCCAAACATGAAGCTCCCTCACTCTACCAATCAGAAAACACCTCTTATTCTGTTGTTCCCAGTAAAGTCATGGCTAAATTAGATTGTTACTACTCTATCATGGATCTACTGTAATCTATTATTTATTGAAAACAGCCAAATAATACAACCCGAATTCCAGAATTGTTGGGACATTTTTTAAATTTGAATAAAAACTTTCAAATCACCTGAGACAATATTTTATTCACAATAGAACATTGAGAACATAACAAACGTTTAAACATAACAAACGTTTTATCCACTAAATGAGCTAATTTCAAATTTGATGCCTGCTACAGGTCTCAAAAAAGTTGGCACGGGGGCAACAAAGGGCTGAAAAAGCAAGAAAGATTCAGTTGGGAGAACATCTAGTAACTAATTAAGTTAATTGACATCAGGTCTGTAACATGATTAGCTATAAAAGGGATGTCTTAGAGAGGCAGAGTCTCTCAGAAGTAAAGATGGGCAGAGGCTCTCCAATCTGTGAAAGAGTGCGTAAAAAGATTGTGGAATACGTCAAATTGCAAAGGCTTTGCAAATCTCATCATCTACAGTGCATAACATCTACAGTGCATAACATCATCAAAAGGTTCAGAGAAACTGGAGAAATCTCTGTGTGTAAGGGACAAGACCGAAGACCTTAGTTGGATTTCACGTGGTCTTTGAGTCCTCAGACGACACTGCATCACTCATCGGCATGATTCTGGCATTAACATTACTAAATGGGCCCAGGAATACTTCCAGAAATCACTTTCGGTGAACACAATCCGCCGTGCCATCTGCAGATATCATGCAAAAAGGAAGCTATATGTGAACATGGTCCAGAAGCGCCGTTGTGTCCTGTGGGCCAAGGCTCATTTAAAATGGACTGCTTCAAAGTGGAAAAGTGTTCTATGGTCAGACGAGTCTAAATTTGACATTCTTCTTGTAAATCACGGACGCCATGTCCTCTGGGCTAAGGGAGGGAGACCTTCCAGCGTGTTATCAGCTTTCAGTTCAAAAGCCAGCATCTCTGATGGTATGGGGTGCATAAGTGCATACGGTATGGGCAGCTTGCATGTTTTGGAAGGCACTATGAATGCTTAAAGGTATATAAAGGTTTTAGAGCAACATATACTCCCCTCCAGATGATGTGTATTTAGGGATGCGCGGTATACCGGTACTGGAAAAATACCGGTATATATTATATTTCAAATGGTACGATATCATAATTTTGCTCAATTCGGTATTTCATATGCTGCTGTTGCGAAATGCACCTGTAGGTGGCAGTGCTTCCCAAATTGCTACGCAACCCAGTGTTGCCAGACGTACGATGATTTAGACCTTTGTATGATGTACGATTAGTAATGAAAAAAATCCCATAATATACGATAATTTCAGAATTTTGTGAAACTTCTAATGTTGGTCCTTTTAATCATAGGGCTTCCATCCTAATTCCATCCTGCTCTGTGGATCCTACATCTACCGTGCCCTGCTTTTAAAGCAACACTATGTAACTTTTGGCGCTCTAGCAGTTAATAAACATAACTGCACGCATTCCGCGGAAGAACATTCTAACCGGAGCTACTTCTCTAAGTTTATGTCTATGGCGATTCACGCAGGCATGTGTTACTCCGCAGCGGTGAAGACCCGAACAGGCTACAATAGTCCAAATATAAACACTTATTATAAGTGTACCGTAGTGATTCGGGATAAAACAAAAAGTCGGTTTGGAAGATGAATTCATGATGTACTCGCTCATTATATACATTTTGCAAATTTTGAACACAGAAAAAGTTACATAGTGCTGCTTTAAGCCAACGAGCACTATGTTGCGGTCCTCAACATCTGGCAACACGCAGGTTTCTGATAACTGGAGTTTAAACCTTCCCACTTACGTACACCTAGTTATTTATCTATTGTGGTAATTTGCAGGTCATGTCAAAAAGTTGTTGATCTAATAAATAGCTGTATTCTGTACGTTTGACTCGTGTACGATCATTTTCTTCCAAATACGATAATTTTGAGCTTCTGGTACGATACTTGGACATTTCCAATCTGGCAACATTGGCGCAACCGGTAAATGTGACAACAGAACAACGCGATGGACCAAACAGATGAAACTCTATCAACACACCCGAAATTAATAAATAAAGAGAACAGTAGAAGTGAAATATGGCATTACTTTGCATACAAAACAGATGACAAACGTGAACGAACTGACCTTACTGCACCTGTATGCAAGCGTTGTTATAAATCATGTGTTACCACAAGAGGCAACACAGCAAACCTTTTTAAGCATTTGTCGCTTGCTCATCCTGATCTTTTCAGAGAATTAAGAAATCGACAGGTGAGTGCATCATTCATAAATTCAGATTTAATTTTAACTTTTATTTACAACTGATCAACGCACATACAGATGTGATACAGTAAGCTCAAATGTCCATGTGTGACGCGCTAGAACCAGTGAAGTTTTGGTCATGTAATATATGCACTTGCATTTCATACAATCGAATTTTAATTGAATTTGAATTAAACAAGAGTTTTGCTATATTAATTTTAGTATCAATGATATGAAGGGAATGTTTCTGCCGCGCTGCCGACCGCTAATATGAAGCAGCCGAGAGAGCGAGATTTAGATCTGAGAGAGAGAAATAATAACGTGATTTTGAATATTACTTTGATTTGTTAGAATAACACTTTACAATAAAGCAACATTTGTTGCATTAATTGCGTTACTTCAGTTGTATTTTTTCTTTTCTTCAAACTCAGTCAAAATGTAACATATGTTCCCGGTAGGTTTTTTGTTACATTTTGAGACATTTTGCTTGCACTGTGTTTGCACTGAAAAGAATATATATTGAATATTGAATATATTTTCATTGTATTACTTAAGTTATATATATATTTTTTCTCTCCAACATCATAATGTAACCATGTTCCCTGTAGGTTATTTGTTACAGTTTGATACAAAGGTATAAAGATATTTATTATTATTATTATTATTTTAATAAAATTGTTTTCAATTCACTTGTCTTTTGAGGCTGGTTATTTGTAACCTATGGTATTGATTTAGTATCTATACCGAGGTATTACATTCTGGTATCGTATCGAAGCCAAAATTATGGTATCGAGCCATCCCTACGTGTATTTTAGCAGGTCAATGCAAAACCACATACTGCAGCTATTACAACAGCATGGCTTCGTAGTAGAAGTGTCCGGGTGCTGAATTGGCCTGCCTGCAGTCCAGATCTTTCACCTATAGAGAACATTTGGTGCATCATTAAACGAAAAATACGTCAAGACGACCACAAACTCTTCAGCAGCTGGAAATCTATATCAGGCAAGAATGGGACCAAATTCCAACACCAAAACTCCAGAAACTCATAACCTCGATGCCCAGACGTCTTCAAACTGTTTTGAAAAGAAGAGGAAATGCTACACCATGGTAAACATGCCCCCGTCCCAACTATTTTGAGACCTGTTGCAGGCATCAAATTTGAAATGAGCTCATTTTGTGCATAAATTTATAAAATTTCTCAGTTTAAACATTTGTTATGTTCTCTATGTTCTATTGTGAATAAAATATTGGCTCATGTGATTTGAAAGTCTTTTAGTTTTCATTTTATTTGAATTTAATAAACGTCCCAATATTTATGGAATTCGGGTTGTAGTTAGAAATGGCTAAAAACACATCTCTTCCATCTTTATTTGACCCTCTAACTCTATCATTCTCTATTCTAATTCTATTTTATCTGTCTGTCTTCTTTTTATTAAAAAAAAAAAAAAAAAAAAAAAAAAACACACACACACCCTTGACCCTCTATCAATTGCATATTTATTCTCTAACTGCTACTTTTTCTTTAAAAACTAACACTGCTTCTTTTTCTATATTCTATCTACTTTTCTTAGAAAAAAAACTGTTCCTTTTTTCTATATTCTATCTACTTGTTTTCTTTAAAAAAAAAAAAAAAAGAAGAAAAAAAAAAAAGCTTGCTATACGTACTGCGTTAGGCTAACCGAGACTTGTCATATCGCTTGCATGTTGTTGCTCTTTTGTTGATTTTGATTGCTTCTATTGTCCTCTTTTGTAAGTAGCTTTGGATAAAATTGTCTGCTAAATAACTAAATGTAAATGTAGTTATTTTTGGCTAAAATGGTTAAAATGTCATTAGAAACTGCTATTCCAATCAGAGAAGCTGTATTAAAGGGATAGTTGACCCAAAAATAAAAGTTCTGTCATTAATTACTCACCTTCATGTCGTTCCAAACCTGTAAGACCTTCGTTCATCTTCAGAACACAAATTAAGATATTTTTGATGAAATCCGTGAGCTTTCCCCGCATAGACAGCAATGCAACTGACACGTTCAAGGGCCAGAAAGGTGGTAAGGACATCATTAAAACAGTCCATGTGACATCAGTGGTTCAACTATAATGTTATGAATCTATGAGAATACTTTTTGTGCGCAAAGAAAATAAAAATAATGACTTTATTTAATAACTTCTCTTCCATTTCAGGTGAGTAATTAATGACAGAATTTTCATTTTTGGGAGTACTGTTTTGGGCTCCAAGCCTTTACTCTTTTCAATGGAGAATACTATCTCAACAGCTGTTTATAAGCACTGTTTATTCATACCACACATTTAATGCTTTAATTAATTAAATTTAAATTTAATTTAATTTATGCCTTTTAAAAAATGTGTATAGTTTACACAACATTCTCTGGACTCCCGTCATCCTGGACACCAATATTTTAACAATTCATAAAAGATGAATCGCTTTCTGAGTTAGGATAAAGGTTAGGATCTTGATTTTTCAAGAGTACTGAACCAGATTTTCACACTGAACATTCGTCTTGGTGTGAATAGGCCTTTGCAATGTTCTTCTGCCACAGTAAACTGTGTTTTTCTGTGTGTTTAAGGTGTGTTGTTACCGTAGCTGTCCATCCTGGCTGTAGTCGGTGTGTGTGTGTCTTTGGCAGTGTGTGTCGTGCTGGGTTCGGTGTCCGTGGTTGGGTGAGAACATCATTGGGTTGCTATAGAAGGGTGTGGTGAGACTGGTGTGTGTCTGCATTGGAACACTGATGGCCTGCATGTGTCCAGTCTGAACCAGTCTCTGCTGGCCCTAAACACACACAAAAAAGACATCCATAACTGAATGAGTCTGTGAGTGAGTAATATTTATGTGTGTGTGTTGTGCATAATGTGTACCTGAGCAGATGAGCTACTGGGCTGTTCTCTGAGTAGTGTGTGTGATGAATGTGAAACACAGTGTTGGGGTTTGGGCTGGGTGCTGTGTTGAGACGGCCTGCCTGGACCCTGCTGCTGCAGACCAGAACTGGCAAACTCTCCCTGTATCGGCTGCTGGAGTAACATCTGCAAACACAGAGACCCAAACAGCTTTAGCTCTGAAAACAAAGTCAGACTCCAAAACAAACTTCCTCTCTGAATACAGTAGCTTTTTTCCACGAAGAAGGAATATGGTATAACTACACTACAGTTCAAAAGTATTAACTGTTTGATACTTACAACAAATGGTTCTAGAGCAGTAAATTGGTATATTAGAGCTGATTAGAATGACATGTTATATTTGAAGGAAATTACAGCTTCGCCATCACAGGAATAAATACCATTTTTAAATAAATTAAAATAAAAATTACAAACAGTTATTTTAACCTATTAATATTTTGCAATATAACAGTTTCTACTGTGATTTAAATGCAGCCTAGGTAAGCATAAGAGACTTCTTTCAAAAACAAATTAAGAAAAAAAAAATCATACAGCAGTGTATAATTTCTTCATATTTTTATATTATTTTCTATGTTTGAAGTATTCTATCTGTCCCAAATTTGCACACATAAAGATAACACTGCATGTTTATAATTATGTGCCTGTACCTGTAGATTAGCAAGTTGTAGTTTCTCTTTAATGTCGTGCAGCTCTTGTTGTTGTGTTTTGATGTCGGCCTGTAGGATGCGTGTCCGCTCTTCTAGCTGCTCTTTCAGCTGATGCATGACACCTAACTGAGGCTGCTGGAATCCATACAGAGACTGTGTCTGAAATCCACATCCATACAGAACACTGAGAACACACACTCAAATATACAAAAGGAGCCAACACATAGCGCTTTTCTACCTTTTGGAAACTGTGAACTTCTTTCAAATCCAGCCATTGTTTCCACTGAGCCGAATGAAGACATGACTGACTACATTATTGCATAACATTTTGAAAAGCTATTTTGAATGCCACTGTGAGCTGCAATGGGCAGAAGTTATAACAAATGCAATTTAAAGCAATCAACCGACTGTACATTCACAAATTTTATTCAGATAGTTTTATTTTAGATGGACAAAGTGGCTGCTTTTTGTATGCATGAGGACAGCATTACAGCCCTGATATTAGCAGTCCTTGGTTTAAGTCCAGCAGGTTTTTGGGACCAGTGCAAAACCATTTTTATAGCCCTAAACTGCCATTCCTGCAGCAGAAATATGTGGGAAGTTTCTAGATTGGGCACCGTCACCCAGTCGACGGTAAAATGTTGACAGTCTTTCTATTCTAAGATCACAACAAACACTAAACTGTAGCTTTACTTACACATGGAGAAAAAGAGAGACAAAGGAAAAAGTGGGGAAAGAAAGAGAGCAGCTGGGAGAGACTGACCATAGTGGAATGCTGACTGCAGGAGGGGGAGAGTGACGTGGGCTCAGAGGAGCTCTGCCTCTGAATCAGAGTCTAAAACACAGAGACAAAACATTCAGATACACACACACAACCATAAAGTTTGGGGGGGTCAGTAAGATTTTTTTTAATGGGGACATCAAATGCAAAATTCACTTTTACATGATATTTGCATTTAAATGTGTCTTACTGTAGCAAACCACCCTACAATGATAAAAATCAATTTTTTTAAATACCCAAAAAACCTAAACATTCTCAATAATCAAAGCCGTTTTGATTTTCAGAGCAGTATGATGTCATATTGCTCATGACCCACCCACAAGTGATATTAGCACATATCCTCCCTCAGCCAGTTGTACACTGATACCAAGTTGTCAAGTTGTGGAAAATTGGCATCCAATGTCCCCTTTTGTGAGGAAATGATTGTTTTATTCAGCAAGGATGCTTTAAATTGAAGTAACGTAAGAGTAAAGATTTTTAGTTTGTTACTAAAGATCTATGTCACATAAATGTTGTTCTTTTGAACTTTCTATTCATCAAGTAATTTCATTCAAGAAAAAATCATCACAGTTTCCACCAAAATATTAAGCAACACAACTGTTTTCAACATGCTAATAAGATGTTTCTTGAGGACCAAAATCAGCATATTGGAATGATTTCTGAAGGAGACTGAAGACTGCACCTATAAAGGATAAAGATGAAGATGATGATGAGCATGTTTGTACCTTTGATCCACTATGTGGCATTCTGCTGGAACTCTTCTCAGGACCAATGGAAGCAGACTGCCGTGATGCTTCTGTGTACCTCACCGATGAGTTCGCTATGGACACAGACACACACAGGCATTCACATGTTCACCTGATGCACAAGTGCACCTCATAAGTGCAGAGTGTTAGCTGATGTAAGCGTTTGTACTCACACGCAGAGTCAGACAGTGCTGTGTGTGATGATTTTCTAGAACTTTGTGATGACACTGATCGAGCACTGCTGATTCTTTCCCGTGTAGCTTCCAAAGGAGGACACATGTCCAAAAACACCTCCTGCCCCTGCACACAAAACACATTAAAGGAACAGTCCAAACAAAAATGAAAAATTGCAGTTATCCTCAGTCTATCCAAGATGTAGAGGAGTTTGTTTGTCATTGGAACAGATTTGGAGAAATTTAGCATTACATCACTTGCTCACCAATGGATCCTCTGCAGTGAATGGGTGCCATCAGAAGGAGAGTCCAAACAGCTGAAAAAAACATCACAATAATCCACACCACTCCAGTCCATCAATTAATGTCTTTTGAAGTGAAATGTTGCATGTTTGTGAGAAAGAAATCTATCATTAAGGCATTTTAACTTTCAACTGTCACGAAAATCCATAATCGAAAATCCGTAATAATGCATAATCCATAATAAAAGGTTCATCCCCTGTTGTCCTCTCACATCAAAACACAGCAATATATTTGTTCAGAACTGTTTTTGCTTGTAAATGGTGCTTGATCTGCACATATTTCTCACTTGATTCAGACAAGATGAATTTTTTAATGGAGAAAGCAATATTATGGATAGAGGACTGGTATTTTAGCAAGTAGCAACGGTTTGAAGTTAAAACCGTTTAAATGATAGATTTGTTTATTAAAAACAGTTTTTTGCTTCATAAGTTCCTCTCATTCTGACGGCACCCATTCACTGCAGAGGATCCACTGGTGAGCAAGGGATGGAATGCAAAATTTCTCCAAATCTGCTCCAAAGAAGAAACAAAATCAATTTACATCTTGGGTAATCTATTTCTTTAACATGATAAACTATTTATTAAACATATAGGAATAAAGCACTGTGTATGTTTCCTGGGCATGTGTAGAACCTTGATTGAGGATGTTGCCATGTCAGATGAACTTTCCTCCAATCCAATCTCTCTCCTTCTTTCTGCTCGGACTTCAGCATAGCTTTAGATAGAGAAGAAACAATCCTTTTTACTTCTCATTCATTTAACTCATATATGTATTGTGAAAAGCTGTAGACTGATCCTGTAATGTAGTGAATTTCTGAGAATATGCTCAATTTTGAAGGCCAAACTAAGATTTGCAGTAACACAATCTAACCACTAGATGGAAACATAAGTTAAACAAAAACAACAGATACTGTAAAACACTTAATTAATTGTGCTGACTAGTTCAAGAATATTAACTACTCTTGAAGTAGTTATGAACAGACATTTGCACACAGATACCTGTAAGTTACAAATATTATTAATCCTAAAATATTTTAAAACGCTTGAATATGTTTGTGTGAGCATTTTTAAAGTTTTTTTTTGTTTATACGCCTATAAATGAGTGTGTGTGGCATGCACATTCTTTCCATATACTGTACATGGATAAATAATGATTGTGTGTGTTTTACCTGACCACACTGTGTGTGCAGACGATAAACTCTGGTTTGGAGTTCCACTGGTGGTATGTGATGTAATAGTGTGTCTGTAGCCAGATCCACTGCTGCCCTTTAGTCAGAAACCGATAGTAACAGGATTTTCCTTTCCCACACTGCATCACTGCAATATACACATGCATACACACACACACACACACACACACACACACACACACAAGATCAGTAGTCTCTAAAAATGATTTGAAAGCTTCTTACAGGGTCTTTCATCTTTCCTGGTAGGGGCATTTTTAGCTCCTCTGTGATTCACACAAACAGAACAAAATTTCCAAGACAGTATACTGACCTACTTTTTAAAGAGAGAGAAGGAGCGAGAGAGATAACACTCACATTGTTTATGACACTGAGCAATCAGCTCCAGGTCGTCCACATGGTAGTAATCGTAACCCGAGGTCCCTAAAACCTCAAACGGCAGGTACCCAATAATAGGAGAGGCCCTGTGAACACACAAACACACACACACAAACACACACACATATTCAGTACATACTTTCTACGCTTCTACTGAGCTGCTATCAGCGCATGCACAATTCCAAGTATTGGTCCATTTTACAAAACAAGAACTCAGTCTTATGTATGTACTTTAACACCCATTAAACTGGCAATGCACTAAAGGAATGAATCATGGGGGCTCGGATGAACCTGCAGACACTCATCACCATGGGAACCGCTGAAATAAGAAAGATGAGTATCCATAGCCTTCCTGAGTCATGTATGTGTCTGTGTGTAAATAAATAGACACGTAAGATTCTCCAAGGCTACAATTATTTAATCAAACATATTGTAAAACAGTAATACTTTGAAATTTTATTTTAATTTAAAATAACTGTTAATCTATTTTAAATAAATGTAATTTTGTTATTGCATAAAAATACTTTCCAAAAAATAAAAAATGAATTAAAAAAATCTTACTGACCCCAAACTTTAGAACGTTTATTATATTTTTATGGTAATTATATATATATATATATATATATATATATATATATATATATATATATATATATACACACATACATATTTTTTTTTTTTTATAAAAGTGTATAAATCACTCGTTTTTCTAAAGAAACATTGTCCAACAGCGACACCAGTAGGTAAAGTTACAGTGGGAGTTGTGTCTCTTTCACCTCCCCTGAGCCCATTGAGTTTTAACAGACCCCCTATGGTGTGCTGTAAGTTTGGAGGGGGGTAACTGAGAATGAATGGGAGCAAGTCGCGTGAGAGGAGGCAATGCCTCCATCGCGATATGATTGGATATGACTGGTTAGTTCGACTGTTATTGGTTTATGCGATAAATCCCGCCTCTTGTGTTTGTGTGCATTCCGCATTCGCAAATCAGTCAGAATGAACAATATAATGGAGTTAATGAGAATGCTAATTTAAAAAAGTAAACAATTCACAAACTTAGATATAGCCACTTTGTTGACCTGTGGGCGTTTTTAGTGAGTAATCAGCTTGGTGAAATTTAATTTGTCTGTGATCAATATTTACTGAGCTTTGATGACAGATGATCCGAAAAATTTAAAAATAGTTAAAAGTTAACTATTTAAAAGCATAGCTGAACATAAGTTCACAAATAAAATATATTATTTTAAAATAAATGTAAAATGCTTAAAAACTTGATGAGATTCATGCTTGGCTTTAATAAACAGAATATTGATTACATTGTTAATGTAAAAATATAAAATAGATTTTTTTTTCTGATACTTCTGTAATGTTTATTTAACCAAGGAAATATGACTGGGACATGAATTTACATTTGATTAAAAAAAACAAAAAAAACAACAACTTTCAGACAGACAACCTACATTTCATAGGTTGATTTCCCAATGTAAACATTGTGTTTCAAAACACTTTTCTTAACCGGCTTGACACAGCAACACTGGTTCAACCAACAGCATGATTTTGGGTACGGGACTATCTGTATGACTGAGCATGAAAAACACAGGGAGTATTTGGGAAACCTGTTTGAAAACCACAATATTTTGAGTGAGTGATGTAGAAATTACTAAAGAAAGAGAGAGTGATGTAGAAAGAGAGAGTTTGACGAGACAGCTCGAATGTCCAATTATAGCGCTGTAGGGAACAGGAACATCCAGTACTCGCGCACACACACGGTTATGTAACTCTCTGGGGGTCACAAACACCTCCAGAGTAAATAATCTCTATGCTGAAATTTATGAATGGCCACAGCAGAATAAAAACATTATATTAAAATACGAGTGTGAGAACTGATTCAAGTACATGCACATCTGATGGCATCGCAGGCCCTCGCAGCCGTGCGTGGGACAGCGGAAAGTCTGAATTAACAAATGTAAGTGGGTCAGCAACTGATGAATGAATCAAACAAATGACATAATCAGAAGGAGTCATGATTTAAATGGACGTAAATGAGTGTTGCGTAAAAGACCATGCAGAATCACAACTTCAGAGGAGTCATTTGCATAATGAAGCAGCATTTGACTCACCTATGATCTAAGAAGAGAAATTTCCATTCCAGACTGTGTCTTGATGTGAATTCATCACACACATCCTCCACGTTGCACAGATCCTTTAACACACACACACACACACACACACACACACACAGACAATAAGTCTGCCCTTCCTTTGACGTAAGGATGAATGCAAGCAGTATGTGAGCATGATTTGTGAGCATTGATTTTGTGCGTATGTGTTTAAGTGCATGTGAATCAGTGTGTTTGTGTGTACGTGGGGGTGGTTCCTCTGTTACCTTTAGGAACTGAGGGGTCACGAGTCTCACTGTGGCTATGAGACAGATCTGCTCCTCTAGTGAAGACTGCAGCGTGCGTGGGAACGCCAGCTCATAACCGTTACATGAGGACAGAGGCACTGTGACACACAGAAAACATGTTCTGTTTAAAAAAACCTACAATGACCAGATTTTAGAGATCAAGTATTAATCTTAGCCCAAGGTACATTTTACATATATTCCACTATCTTCTAGTAGAAGAATGGCACTGAAATAATTTAAAATGTATTTTTTCTTTCTATTTTTTAATTGGCATTTTGATTTATTATTATTTTTATGTTCATCTTAATATGTCTGCACAGTCTAAGAAGCTGAAATTGTATTCTTTATACAACTGTGTATGCCACAAATACAAATCTTGAAGAAAAGTAAAAATAAATAAAAATATCATGTAGTTTTAAATTATATTTTAAAATGTAATTATATTTCAAATGTAGTAAAATAAAATGTTTATAAAACAATAAAAACATTATTAATTTTATATTATGATTTAAAATTGTATTTCAAATAATAATAACCCTAGTAAAAAAGTAATATATTTAAAATACATTTATTTCATACCAAGTATAGTTCAAATCTATTAACATATTTACTGACTCGGTCAAGACTCACTGACATAAAAATTATAATTAAACTTTATTTGGAGTACTAATTGTGTACAATGCACATTTCTTAATATTACGTCTAAAATGTGTTTCAATGTCACTGTTGAGGATTATGAGGATTATGGTTGTCAGCTCACCTTTTACTCCTTAATTGCGTTCTGTACACACATAATTCACTAAAATACAGGAATGACAACTGCATTCGACAACCGCATTAACTACTGAAAAATACAGGTAGTGACAACCGCATTTACAGAAATTCTACGCAGTGTGTACGAAACTGAACTGAACAACTAGTTGTTAATGACGTATTTAAACTCACATCAAAAATGTGTCTTCGTCTGTATGTGAGATGCAAGAAAATAAAAGTAAAATAAGTCTTAACCTTAGCACATTTTGACACGGGGCTAGTTGCGCTCACAAGCCGTGCGGTAAAGTGTCAGACAAAAAAAACAACAAACAAGGCTAAGCACAAAAAACACTGAAACACCCAAATGCTTTATGTTTTATAACACCAAAAAAAATCATATATCTCATATCCACAACAGACCACTTTATTAACTCCATTAAGTGCCTAGCTTTATGAGCTAAGACCAAACAACATCCCTAAAAACACTTGTAAATATGAGGACATGGCAAAACGGCAAGACAGCGCTCCCTTAAGCAGCCTCCGGAGCATAAACAAAACAGCACGTTTATGAGCATTAAAATAGATTAGTTTAGTTAAAATCAACGGACAAAAAAAGTCTTTAGCCGAAAAATGGCAGAAACCAAATGGCTAAATTCTTATTCACTCCCGCAAGACGCCAAAATGTTGCTATGGTTACAAATGCGGGAGTGACTGCTGTTCCTTACACACACGGAACGATAATTTACGGGACTCAGTCCTGCATTTAATGCGGTTGTCACTGCTGAAACTTGCAGTTTGTACGTGGCCACTGATCTTTAAATGCAAGATATTTGAAGTGTACCTAAAAGTATACTTGCAATAGTTCCACTTTAGCACAAACAAATATACTTCAATATATCTTTAGTACGTCAGGACTACTTCCGCACAATTAAAGTACAATTGAGTATAAAGGGTATTTTATTTTTTGAATATAAAGGGTATTTTTATTAGGCGCATAAACATGAAAATGTATCTGTAGTATACTTAGCATTTCAAATACATTTTAGTGCATTTATTTTTCACTAGGGAATTCAAATATATTTTAATTCTTTTATATTAACCAAATAAGAAAGTAAATAATAAAGTATTTAAATTTATTGCAAATTAGTGGTTACAAAGAACTAGCATAGTTCTGGCCATGGCTTGAATGTTTCCTGTCTATTTCAATTCCAAGATTCTTCTCATTTTCACATTTCCTGTTAGCAAAGATGTAACCTCACAATGACATTCTACATGCAAATGAGGAAACAGACCAATAATTCCAACATAGGCAAATGCCTCCTCCTCATTAAATCTCTTCCTCAACCAAATGTACAGAAAAAAAAAAAAGTGTGTTCATTCCAAATGCTTATCACAGCTGAAGTTTACATCTAGAATCAACTGATAAAAAAAAAAAAAAAACTAACTATCCATCAGTTATTAGTGTCTCTGTTTGTGTTGCATGTGGCTGGGAGTACTAAATTTGACAAATAAAAACCCACCATTATTATGAAACTTGAAATCTCCAACAAATTTGACATGTTCGTACGTGGGCGGTTCTTTCGGGTCAATGTTCCCCCTTGCTAAATGACAGCAGAACTCGACATGTGTCTCATCTGAAAGAAAGAAAAGAAAAAGAGTCCACAGGGCAAGGAAAGAGACTGTTAGCAGCTGATATAACAGCAATTCGGTTTGTCAGACGAATACACAAGGTTGAGGCTAATGTTCCATTATGGCTGAGGCCCCAGTGTGACTTTGATGATTATCCTAAAATAGAGTACAATGACCTGACTGACCGTACGACAGTCTCTGTGTGCGTGTGTGTGTGTGTTTGTGCACAACCGAGTGTGACCAGTGAAACAGAGGTGGTTCTGCTGATCGAATAAATGAATAATCAACAGTGACTGTTTTTTCAACCAGTATTATTATCTCTCAGTATTGGTGAGCATGTGTGTGTGCGTTTTAGGGATTGGGGTCAGGGTAAGAGATGTATGTGGGATTATCAGAGTGTTGTAACAGATAATCTGTGTTACACTGCACGCACTGAGCCTCTATAATTAGCCATAAGTGTAATCATAGAGCACACTACAGCCAGCCACTAAGACAGCACACACTCACAGCATACTGCATACATCTGTGTGTGTGAGTGTGTATGTAGATTGTGTGTTGATCTGTGCATGCATGCATACTGTATGTATACTCACTGCTGTTGAGTAGGTCCACAGCAGAAGGCTCTGTCAAGAGCATGTGTGATGACAGAAGTTTATACACCTCTCCATGTTCTCGTTCTGGCAGGAAGTTCAAAATGTTCTGGTCCACCATATCTGACTGAGACAGCAGTATCCATGACAACATCACTCCTTGCTCTCTTTCATTAGTGCTACACAATGCACTACATTTCCCACAATACTAAGCACTTACGCACAACATAATTTCACAAGAAATCTAACACGTTTCACAGATCATTTTTTAAAATAATTTTAAATAGTAACATTATTATTAAAAGTAGTAGTAGCATTAGCAGCAGTAGTATTTATGGTTATCAATTAAAATTACACCATCAAAATAAACCACCTTGTGGCAGTGTTGCTACTAAAACTAAATCTATTAAAAATTAGCTTTCGGTAATGGATCCTTTTCACATTTTCGGGTTTCTCAAAAGCAGATGATGTCATAGTTGCGTAACTTCTATAGAGGTTAACTGTAGACTTTGCAAGGATCATCGGTGCCCCTCCCCCCTCCATCCTGGACATTTTCCTCACACGATGCTCCAGCAAAGCCAACAGTATCGTAAAGGACTCCACACACCCCTCCCACAGTCTCTTCCAGCTCCTACCATCAGGTAGACGGTACCGGAGCATCAGAGCCCGCTCTGCCAGACTGCTCAACAGCTTTTTCCCCCAGGCTGTGAGAGCCCTGAACTCAAATCACCCCGCCCCTCTCTGAAACCTCATACAAACCCCCTACCTCCTGAAACATGGACCATCTGGAACTTATGGAACTTTGTTTGTGCAATCGAAGAGTGCTACAGGTGAGTGGGCCTGTACAAACCACCTATAGTAGCACACTCTCTTCCTCTATGCGCACTAGTCACTTTTCACACACACTGCTGTGAGTACACAAATCCCACAAAAAGACTCAGTAATATCAGTAATATATGTATGTTTACATGCTCATGCACTACAAATTATCCTGCACTGTTCCCCATCCAGCTGCTTGAACTCACATTGTCTCTCTTTGCACATGTACAGTATTTATCGGAAGCATTCGTATAGTCTGTATAGTTTGTATAGTTTGTATTTTTTAGTTTATGTATAGGTAAATTTTTCTTTATATAGATAGTATATTTATAGTCAAAATCTATCAGTAGGATAGTTTGTGTATAGGTTTATATTGTTTTACTTCATTGCTGTATGCCTGTATTTATGTAGCACCGTGGTCCTGTGAGGCACGACATCTCGTTCCACTGTATGCCCCCGCATATAGCGGAATGACAATAAAGCTCAACTTGACTTGACTTGACTAGACTACATCAAATATGTTTTTTTTTTGTTTTTTTTTTGCATTTCCATTTGTAATTGAGACAAGGTAATAAAATACCAATTATAGTGTCATAAATGTACATAAGTGTTTTTTAATGAAAATGAGAAATGTGAAAAGGGTCTGTTTGAATAAAGCTGAAATAAATTAGAAATGTTGGCAACTAACTGAAATACATAAGATAAAATTATTAAAACTCATTAAATCTCAATATCACACATCAAAAAATATGTAAAACTAATAAAAACAAAAAGTAACACTTTATTTCGATAGTCCACTTTAGACATTCTACTAACAGTAAGTAACTTTGCAACTACATGTCAACTAGCAGTCATTAGCGTATTAGTAGACTGTCTGCTTAATATCTTCTAACATTTTATTTTGATGGGTCCACAACATACAACATACGGAGTAAGAGAAACTTTGCAAGTATGTGTCAACTTATTCTACTAACCCTAAACCTACCCTACTGAGAGTTAGCAGATATGTAGTTGCAAATTAATGAGAATTAGCTGACATGTAGTTGACATGTAGTTACAAAGTTACTTATAGTTAGTAGAATGTCTAAAGTGGACTATCGAAATAAAGTGTAACCAAACAAAATTACTGAAACCATATCAAATACTATTCAAAATATTAATAAATACTATAATACAGGGCTCTAGACTGCGACCAAAATTTTGAGAGTGTGCGAGTAAAAATTTGATGTGGTCGCACTTGTGCGAGTGCATGGTCTGCGCTGCTCCAAAGCATCTGCTTCATACAGCGCGCTGCAGAGCCGCAGCACATTGTAGCAGGAGTCAGACTTCGCTGATCACTTGAAGAGAGGCGCTTTCAGCGCGAGCGCTTCAGGTGTAGAGCCTGGTTTATACTCGCAGCTTCAGCACGAGCACAAAGGTGCGCCGCGGATGGAGCGCAACGGAGGATTTGGTTTTCAAGCTAAAGTAAAAGACCGCTTCTTAAAGCAGAGACGGTGAACATGTTGGTATTCTTGTAGAAAAAAACATGCAAGTCCTGTCAGCAACAGACAGTTTAGTTGTAATTTTCTTTTTGTTTTCGTTGTTATTTTTTGCTGTTGCTGTTTACCTCACGTTACGCTATGGAGGCTTTCCTTAATTTTTTAATATTATTATTATTATTTGATTCCTCAGTGTTTGCTAAACATTCTGTAATTTATTAGTCGTATATAATACAGCATGTGATATGTCCTATGCCATGCCTCGTCTTATTCGTTTTTGTTAATAAATGTTATGTAAGCTAGTTTGTCATTGTAACGTACTGTTTCATTGTTGTTGTGCTTTTTAATTAAGAATAACAATGAATCCATCTTTTGTTTTAGTCTTAAAAAGTGAAAGGTGTATAGATGTAAGCAAAACAGACAATTATCTTTTCTTGTAAAGCGTGACACCAAGATCGCGAATTTGAAAGTGAAAGCAAATAAAAGAATTCCTCTTCAAAAAATTTAAATCACAAATAATACTGATGAAAAAATAAAATAAATAAATAGGCCTAAATAAAAAATTGCGACCAAATGATGTGCTCGTGTGACCAACTGAGAAAGTTAGTTGCACAAGTGCGACCAGTGGGAAGAATGAGTCTAGAGCCCTGTAATAGCACATAAAGAATTCTAAAACTGCCTTGTGGACAGAGGCAGCTTTCTGCTGTTATAGGAGCTAGTAGTTCCATCCAACCACCATCTCAAGAAAATCTTAAGAGTATTAGCACAATCTGAGTAGATCCATAATGGCTACATGGCCTTCAGTGCCACCTGAGTTCAGCTTGTTCTGTTCCTCAATAACAAGGGTCTGCTAAGCCCTCCTCTCTGCTTAATAAGGCCAAAGGTCAAGGTGGGTTTGACAGTTATGAAAGTATCCATCAGTATCATCAAACCGCATTAGTAACTCACACACAGTAGGAACCGAAATAAACGTAAAGTTTGGAAGCAAATCTCATTAGACTGGCAGCATGTGATCACACCATGAATGGATTTTGACGCATTTGCAGCGGTAAGAAGAGAGGAACATTGATTCAGGTTTATGAAATAGGCTTTTTTTCTGTAATAAGTGAAACCACTTAACTGCCAATAACCTTCCACTTCAGTTGGGGGTATATTTTTCTGACAATTTCAGAAAATATTCCATGAGTCACAGCACTTGACATTTCATGATTTTTAGATACTGTACAAATACAATTGAAGGTCTAAAAAATTTGAAGCATTTCCTAAGGACTGTTGTCAACAGCCTACAGAAAACCTGCTGTGTGTGGGCTGCCTCATCTAAATTTAGAAAAACATGACAATTATATTACTAATAACATGAGATTGTCAGACTAGTCAAGGCATTCTCAGAGATAATGAGTTCATTTGATGAAAAGTAAAGCACCAAATCAAGTCCTCTTGGATGCACTGGATTGGGGTTTATTGCATTGCAATCACATCTCTCACTTACCGGCAGATGACCAATGAGAGACGAGACGCTGTCAGATACATATATGATGTTCCCATCTGTGGTAAGAGCTATTAGGAAACCATCCAATGCCTGTCATAACACAAAAAAATGCCGTTATGAATCTGCAGAAATTCTCACAATATACTGATGACAGTGTTTCTTTTGTTATTTAAGAAACAGTTTATCTAACAATGAAAATTCCGTCAGTATTGAATCATCAGTCATTATTCAGTGAAGGACTGTACTGATCTTTGAATATTGGTCTTGTCCTCACACAATGTAATAAATGGGTATTCAATTCATCATAGCTGAGAAAGCTGGTTATGAAAAACCTTGCTTGCTGAAGAATGTTGTCTATCAGCCTCTTGAGGTTGCACTGTTTTTTTCATAGTTTTCTTTATGTAACGAGAAACAAATGAAGGATTCCCCAACCCATACCATCTCCCACATTGCTGCTTTTACATGTCTTATTCACTGGACTTGTACTTTGGCAAATCTAAGACTGGGAACCGAGAAGAGCCAGAGGTTGTTTCTGAAAGGAAGTGTTCGAGGGTGAATGTTTCCTCAATGCTGGAAACTCTGGGGATAATTCAAAAATGCCCCATAAAGCTCAACTTCCGGTTTTAAGGCTATAGGAATGCTGTGCACAGGTCAGCCTGACTCTCTTTATTAACATCCTGTATTTCTGCTACATGATTGAAGTTAAATTTGCATGAGTTTCCTTTATTTGTAATGTTTCTGTTTAAGTAGTCTCCACAGTTATGCCTGAAGCAGCGCTATAAGGCATCTCATAGCCTCGCAAAATACATGATGTGTTGACAGCAAGGTACTTAAGAAATACAGCTGGGGTGTGGAGTATTCCCACATGGCAACAGAGAAACTGAAGGTTGATGAAGCAGATATGATGGTTACAAGATTCCTTTACCTCCAGCATTAACTGGGTGAATTCCTCGTTGCTGAGGAAAGAAGGCTTCCAGTCCTGCCGGATCTCACAGGATTCTGTTTGTGCGGTGATCTCTGGAAAACATCAAACAGCGGGAAAATGTTGTGAGAACCTGGTTGTGGAATTCTGAGAAAGGAATTGTGTGGACTAATAGGTTTGGATGGATTGGGTGAAAATGAAAAGAAATTTCAATCAAACAGTAAGGAAGTTGGAAACGGCAGTGGGATTGTTTATAGGAGCAGTGAAATCTGCTGCCAGTAAACGTTCTGCCGATGGCCTGACAGCTGTGCCCTGGATTCAGACAGGAAATGGAACTGGGCCCATCACACAGCAGCTCCTGGCACACAAAGGTGTTAGTAGTGATACTCCCAGGAGCTTGAAGAAGTTAGCTCCTCTCACCAATGCAAAAATAAATTATTCTGTTTTAAATCAAGAGTCCAAAATATGTGTAAACCCTGGCATTAGCGAAATAAAACGTAGTCAAAGTTTAAATCAATCGTGGCACTGATAATACAAACCGATTCGAATCAAATCAAACCATCTACCAAACAAAACATCTGCAACTCGCTTGTCTTCTAATGAGGTTTGCCTCTCTGGAAAATCAAGTTCATCTCAATTAAGTTTTTTTTATGAAGTTTTTTTTTTTTTTTTTGTCATTTCTAGAACTGCATGCGACCACACATATGCAAAATATTCCTTGCATACACAAATATGAGGAACAAAATCATGATTCACGACTTCAGGTGCCGTTTCACTGAGAGATGATGTTTTGAGAGAGAGTTGGAGATAATTCTGTTTTTTTTTTTTTTTTAAATCATTTGTTGAAATATCCAAAATAAATAACATTAGATGATATTAGCACAAAAATAAAGGCAATGAGAGTGAAACTTGGGAGGTTGGGAGAAGAAATTTGACAAGTGTTAGGCACCAACATAAATGTCCATCAAACTACATTTAATTTTCCATCAGGTTTTATTTAATGTGACTTTTCTCCCTCACCTTTCTGTTTCTGCAGGAAGTCAATGGTTCTCTGCAGGATGGTGGATTTGTCCATCTTGCGGGGGTGACCTTGACCCTGCAGCATCGTACACAGCTCTTTAATGAGAACATTGAACTGGTCTCTTCTCTTCTTCTCTGATTTATTACGAGATGCCCTGCAGAGAAAGTGAGAGAGAGAGATGGACAAAAAGCATGCATTGAAAATAAATTTACATATGCTGACTACACACATATAAAATGGATTAAATAGTTTTTAATGACAATTCTGTTTTGAAAGTACAAGAAGAAATATTCGAAAAGAAAATGTCTGAATGCGATGATGGTGTTTGTGTATGATTTCTAATGAGAATCCCAGATAACTAATGAAATACAAACAAATGTCTACTACACATTCTTATATGCTACAACAATTTTACAAATTTCAATTCAATAACAGTTGAGGACAGGCTTCCAGCTAATGGTTTATATAAAGTCTCCAAATGAAAGATTACTCAAGGGTGTAAACTCTCTCTTATTTCAGACATTCCTGACACTTGGGAAACATTACCTAATGAGTACAATTGCAAACACCTGTGCTGGTAACCATCCTTCTGTGGTGCACAATGTCATGCAAACTGACAAAAAGGTTTTTTTTTTATTTATTTTTTTTACTTATGTTACAGAAAACATTTTTTCCCTCATTTTAATAATAATAATAATAATAATAATAATAATAAAATGTCATGACCATTAGAATTTGTAGCTGTATTGGGAGTAAAGCAAAAATTATGGTGTATATATATATTTCTCCCATCAAAAATCCTTTCAACCCTATCAATTATCTCCTATTTTCATTACTCTCCTTTCTCTCTCAGCCCTAGACACTTTTTCTCAAGGAAAATCTATTGTGTTGAATGAAAGTGTGAAGAGCTTTTAGAGGTGTGATTTCTTAATCACCTCTGGACACAATTAAAGTTCACAGGTTTACAGTCTAATGTGGGATTTTATTATTCAACATTGCACAATAATGTGTACTACAACTATGAAGAGCTAAACACACAGACCTTTTCGCTCTGTCTTTCTCATCTTCGTCCATTAAATCATCCACACAGCTGCCTGTGCTGAGAGGAAATCACAGGAAAATGTTTTCTATTTAAAATAGATTTTTGGCAAAATTAAAATCTCACAATATATATAACATGGCAAATGAATTATAAATGTGCAAAAAGAACAAGCATATCATGACGTTAGTGTAGACTCACTCCCATTCCCTCCGGGTGGACGGACAAAGGCCTCCAAACTCCAAAAGGTTGTCCATGCTCACTCCTTCTCCCATTCAGGCTGTCTGGAAAGGCTAGCGTGTCCCATTCGTGTCTTCTACACTCGAAACACCCACAGAAATCCTAATGGACACCACACGCTAACCACCTAATGCTAGTGGTTAGCCTCTACTCACAAATCTCTGATGGCTAGCCTCCGGTGTTGATTGGCAGCCAATAGATGCTGCAGTTATGTTCTTACAGCTAGCCAGTCCTTAAAGGCCAAAAACTAGCTTACCATCAAGATATTGTTTATCTTGACTCTTGTCTTCCAGATGAAAATTGCTAATGTACACTTGAAAAATTGTTTTCTCTCTCCATGAAGTTAATGATGGAAACAGAAGAACCTGTTGAAGAAAACAAAAAGGGTGTTTTAGTTGTCGGGTTTTATGCTGTATTTATGATTGCTTTAGTCTATGATTAATTTATTCTGTAACTGAAAGTGTCTGACAATGCTAAGTAGTAGTGGGCTGGTCATGTGATCTCAACTCAAAAAAGCTTTTTATGGACTAGAGGCTCCTGTAAGTAGGCCTGTATATAATTTTAAATATATTTTTCTTTTTCCTCTCTTTTTTTTTTTTTTTTTTTTTAGCTCATAGATTTTTGCTGACCAATAAAACAGGAGTCCTGGGTGCACGTTACACGGATAAAGAATACACATTGTTCATTTACATTTACTACTGACACTGAAACAATACAAAGCTGGTTGAAAAAGTTTAATGCATCTTTAATGCCTGGCACAAAGCACAAAGTTTTATTGAATAATAATGAACAATATTAAAAGTATCATACAAGCAGAACATTTGTTCATTGCCTTTTTGTGAAGCAGCAAACTGTTTTGTACACAATCAACAAAAAGTTTCAAATGAGTGATTTTTTTTCTTAAAAAATTAAACCACTTACAAGCCTGGAAAAATGGAAAAAGACCACCGGCATTAATTAAATATTCTCTCTCTTTCTCTCTCTCCCTCTCTGTCAAATGAATAAAACATTGGCACTTCTCCAGATACATTACACTTCACCAAAGCCAGCAAAGATACCACATGCTGTGTGCTTCTTGATCCAAAATCAGCCAAAAATCAAAGTATACAGTTGAAAACTCAGAAGAGTAATGTTAAAAAATTATTATATTATTTTTTAAAAATAGAATTTGGATAATTACAACTGAAAAGTCCCATACATACTTTTGCTTTAAACATGTTATTCCCTGACTAACTACTCAGTGACATTATTATATTAAAGCAAAATATTACTATGAAATGTGATCTTACTTGAGACAGTGAATACATTTATTTTTTTCAACTGTTACACTGATTGTAACACTCTGTCTTGTATTAAATTTAATATTATGATGTAAACTTTAGGTTTATTAATGGTATAAATCATATGTTTCTTAAACCAGGTACATTTGTATTAAAAACGTAAAAGGTTACCATCTCCCCAATCCGATTCCCTTTACTTTCACAGTGAAAATATGAAGAATCATCATGCTATATGGAATGTGTTTGATAAAACTCATACATTTTCATCCTTTTTTTTTTTTTTATTATCCAACAACTTGCATCTCGCTTGCTTAACAAACACAGCCACAGGAATCTGTTGATGTGCCACGGAACCTGTTCATCATCTAGAGCTACACGCTCATTCAGTAACTGCCTGCAATTGTTTCTGACGCCAACCTTTACAATGATAAAGATTCTGGGTGTATCAGAGCTGTTTTAGTTAAGTCTAATTACATACACATCAGCTGTCGATCTCCACCTTAGTCCAGTCTATAATCCTTCTGCTTTGGACTACGGCGTAAACGGTTCAAACTGAGGTGCTGCTTACTCACTTTATCAATTTTTGCATTAAACGTTTAATGCAATATCCGATGACAAAGAAATGAAAATGCACAAAACGTATTGTGTTGACACCTATGCTTAAGCATTAATGCAACACTGGCACAACCCTCAGGAAATGCTGCTTTGGCAAGGAGTGCCATGACCTAGAAACATCTTTTACGCCAAGCTCTTTTCATAATCCAACACAACAGACAAGAATAAAGAGGAAAAAGTGGGATAGAGAGAGATGAGTAGTTAAAAAGTGTATGAGAGAGTGAAAGGAGAGTGTGAAAATTGTATGTGCAAACAAATAATCAATGGGATAAACCTTTTCAAACTGCACCACAAAAAATCATTTTCTCAGTTAGTAGTTTTGTCATGAGTTAGGTTGGGTACGCGACCCTACACAGGAAAAGCAGTTTGGAGAATGGATAGATGGATTACTTTTGTCTTGCTTTACTGTAAAATTATCAAAACAACATATGCTATTGTAGTTTCAAAAATATATCTGGAATTAAATAGTTTTTTCTTACCCTGTTGAGATGAAAAACTATTTGTCAATGTGTCAAGAAAAATAAACTTAATTCAAGACACTGTGTCTTATTTTATAACGCAATTTTGCTTCTCAAATCTTGTTTTAATTAAGATATTTTAACTTAAAATAAAGCAAGACAAGACATGAGAAAATAAAAACCCTGACACAGAATTTCATCAGTCAGGAGGATTTCAACATAAGCTTTTAAGTTAGTTGTATGAATTTTTGACTTGTTAGGAGGTTCTCTGCAATTAAAAGGCCTATCTTAGCAACCTCTGTGTATTTTTGGCTTCTTGTTTGGACATTTGCCAGTAACGTTAAGTCAATTTGGTTAGCAGCACCACCTACACCAAGAATATAAATGAAAAAATTATAAGCTTTCTGCTTAAACAGCACATGAATGTACAAAACGATGTTTTCAAAATCAAATAGTCAGTGGGATGCCTGAATAACTAGTTGACTAAATTAGCTCTGGAGGAAGCTGCATGGTTTAAGGTCACTTGACCCTTATCGGAGGCTTTCATTCAGAGGCAGAGGATCTGAAAACAGCTTCACCCAAACTTTCCTTGCAAGTTTTATTTTTTTAAATTTATTTTTATTTTTTTTATGAAAACACAAATAGGAAATAAACAAGAGTGGTCCTTTTTAAAAAGGTTTTTTAATAAATAAAAATTTTGCCTATTTAATAAATAAAGATGACTAGGAAACATTTATTGTATTCTGTCTTATACTATCAGCACATATACACACATCAACTGTGGTTTATGAAACAATTCCAGAAATCTGACAGTTTTTACTGATCAGTTGAGAAGGGGTATGTGTTCGTGAGATAACGACTGACCTATATATTCTCTCTCTCTCAAACACACACACACATTTTTTAAAACATGTTTTGCTCTGCATAACATCACACTGACAGATCTGTGAAATCAGCTATGCCAGGTAATACAATTGTCTTTTATTTCAGGACAAAATGAAAAATCAAATATTTATTATCCTTAGAAATATTAGGTTGTAATGGAAACTTTCTAAACCAAAAACTGAGCTGGCAATTCTAATGTTACTAAGAGAAATGTGCTTGCTATACAGGTACATCTCAATAAATTAGAATGTCGAGGAAAAGTTCATTTATTTCAGTAATTCAACTCAAATTGTGAAACTCGTGTATTAAATAAATTCAGTGCACACAGACTGAAGTAGTTTAAGTCTTTGGTTCTTTTAATTGTGATGATTTTGGCTCACATTTAACAAATACCCACCAATTCACTATCTCAACAAATTAGAATACTTCATAAGACCAATAAAAAAAACATTTTTAGTCAATTGTTGGCCTTCTGGAAAGTATGTTCATTTACTGTATATGTACTCAATACTTGGTAGGGGCTCCTTTTGCTTTAATTACTGCCTCAATTCGGCGTGGCATGGAGGTGATCAGTTTGTTGCACTGCTGAGGTGGTATGGAAGTCCAGGTTTCTTTGACAGTGGCCTTCAGCTCATCTGCATTTTTTGGTCTCTTGTTTCTCATTTTCCTCTTGACAATACCCCGTAGATTCTCTATGGGGTTCAGGTCTGGTGAGTTTGCTGGCCAGTCAAGCACACCAACACCATGGTCATTTAACCAACTTTTGGTGCTTTTGGCAGTGTGGGCAAGTGCCAAATCCTGCTGGAAAATGAAATCAGCATCTTTAAAAAGCTGGTCAGCAGAAGGAAGCATGAAGTGCTCCAAAATTTCTTGGTAAACAGGTGCAGTGACTTTGGTTTTCAAAAAACACAATGGTCCAACTCCAGCAGATGACATTGCACCCCAAATCATCACAGACTGACTATGTTTACATGGACATCAGTAATCTAATTATTTACCTTACTCTGAATAAGACAATATTATGATTAAGGGGTTTACATGAGTTGCTTTTAGAATAATCCTTTCATGTTCCCGTTTTACATGTTATAGTACATAGATCGATTAATGGCATGCGTCATTACTTCACCACACGACGCCCCCTCCAGAATTTCACGTACAAACATATAGTTCGTCTTCGTGATGATGCCATATTCAGTTTTGGGTGTTTCATTTTTAATTTTATGAAAGCTTCAAGTGCAGTTAATTATTTGTATGCATATACAGACAACGGCGGTGTTTTATTTGCCGTCAAATGGTTGATCACTGCCTTGTGTGTATCCTGTCGCAAAATGCGGCGAAAAGTCCTACACGACAGTAATAGTTTGATTAAGGTGTTTACATGTCTGTGCTGCACTTCAGTAATGCAACTAAAATAGGAATACTCCACGTCTTAATTCGATTTGTGTTTACTTCGATTATGACTTTAGCCGGATTAAGGTAAATCAAAAAGCTCTGTTTACATGGTACATTCTTAATCAGAGTATTGTTGTCCATGTAAACGTACTCACTGTGGAAACTTAATACTGGACTTCAAGCAACTTGGGCTATGAGCTTCTCCACCCTTCCTCCAGACTCTAGGACCTTGGTTTCCAAATGGAATACAAAACTTGCTTTCATCTGAAAAGAGGACTTTGGACCACTGGGCAACAGTCCAGTTCTTCTTTTCCTTAGCCCAGGTAAGACGCCTCTGACGTTGTCTGTGGTTCAGGAGTGGCTTAACAAGAGGAATACGACAACTGTAGCCAAATTCCTTGACACGTCTGTGTGTGGTGGCTCTTGATGCCTTGACTCCAGCCTCGGTCCATTCCTTGAGAAGTTCACCCAAATTCTTGAATCGATTTTGCTTGACAATCCTCATAAGGCTGCGGTTCTCTCGGTTGGTTGTGCATCTTTTTCTTCCACACTTTTTCCTTCCACTCAACTTTCTGTTAACATGCTTGGATACAGCACTCTGTGAACAGCCAGCTTCTTTGGCAATGAATGTTTGTGGCTTACCCTCCTTGTGAAGGGTGTCAATGATTGTCATCTGGACAACTGTCAGATCAGCAGTCTTCCCCATGATTGTGTAGCCTAGTAAACCAAACTGAGAGACCATTTTGAAGGCTCAGGAAACCTTTGCAGGTGTTTTGAGTTGATTAGCTGATTGGCATGTCACCATATTCTAATTTGTTGAGATAGTGAAATGGTGGGTTTTTGTTAAATGTGAGCCAAAATCATCACAATTAAAAGAACCAAAGACTTAAACTACTTCAATCTGTGTGCACTGAATTTATTTAATACACGAGTTTCACAATTTGAGTTGAATTACTGAAATAAATGAACTTTTCAACAACATTCTAATTTATTGAGATGCACCTGTATATCAGCCACAATTTACACAAATGTGAGTGTTTGCAATTTACTTAAAACTATTTCATGCCATCAGGCTGCTTCAGAGCACAACGAGAGAGAGAGAGAGAGAGAGAGAGAGAGAGAGATTCATTATGATTTTTACCATACATGAGTTGGTTAAGAATAGTTTCAGCAAAACGGTGGTGATGACCAGACAAGCACAAATGAGAAGCAGTAAGATTGAGTACAGCTGGATAGAATTAGAATACAGCACCTCCACAAACTTTATAAAAAAGTTTGTGGCTGTATTTTTTAAAGCTGTATTTTTTTTTATACTTTATAAAAAAATACAGCACATACTGTATACACACATATCCACCCACATTTACGTACACACATACGCTTGTATACAGATCACGCACGCACACACTGTGTTCTGTCTAATCCACAGTAATTGTGTCTGACAAATAGTTCAAGCCTTTGAACTACAGTTTCGTATTTAATTCACATTTAAAATGAAAATGAAAAAGATGATGAAAGAGAAGGGACACAAAGAGCGAGATGCAGCAAACTCTCAGCTAATGATTAATACAGCAGACTTTCTGCTAATAATAAACAACAAATTCTCTGTCTATTGTATGATAAGCACGTAGGATTCAGTCTTGTGTTCAAGTCTAGAGCAGCTGGATGGAGCACAACAGAATAGAATTCAAAAGTTTCAAGCTACATTTCGTAAAATTTAACTGCTTGAAAATGCAATGGTCATGGGGCAAGAAACAGATTGAGTTGTGAAGCAATGGCCAAGGATGTCTATCTGCATGTGTGTATCACTTGTGCTTTAAAGAGAATGAATTTAGAGAAAATTTTCAGAGAGGATTTTACCGTTTTACCAAAAAAGTTTTAATGGCTTAATGCTAATGCTAACAATAGCGTTATTTTCTTAAAATCATAACAAAAAAAAATTTTGAACTACTAAGTTCACGATTGTGACTCATTCCCAACCAAAATGCTTTTCTCATAGTAAACACTCTCTGTTAAACATAAATTCTCAGCAAACTGATGATAATGATGCAAATTCTCTAGCAATAATATAAACAGCAAACTGTCTGCTTATAATAAACAGCAATCATTCTGATGAATATACAATGTGTGGCGATAATGAATTCAGCAAACTGTCCAGGAGTAATAAACACAGCAAACTCTCATGATAACAAACATGGTAAAATCCATGCCATTAATGCCAGTAATGAACAACTCTCTCTTTGCTAAAAGCCAACTAAAACGTTCAACTCTCAGTTACAATAAATAGAACAAACACTGATAATAGCACATACAACAAACAAACTCTGCTAATAATATTTACTCATATTCAAATTAGTAGTCAAATCGATTAATGGTGATTAATCGCATCCATAATAAATACAGGTGCATCTCAATAAATTAGAATGCCGTGGAAAAGTTAATTTCAGTAATTCAACTCAAATTGTGAAACTCGTGTATTAAATAAATTCAGTACACACAGATTGAAGTAGTTTAAGTCTTTGGTTCTTTTAATTGTGATGATTTTGGCTCACATTTAACAAAAACCCACCAATTCACTATCTCAACAAATTAGAATATGGTGACATGCCAATCAGCTAATCAACTCAAAACACCTGCAAAGTTTTCCTGAGCCTTCAAAATGGTCTCTCAGTTTGGTTCACTAGGCTACACAATCATGGGGAAGACTGCTGATCTGACAGTTGTCCAGAAGACAATCATTGACACCCTTCACAAGGAGGGTAAGCCACAAACATTCATTGCCAAAGAAGCTGGCTGTTCACAGAGTGCTGTATCCAAGCATGTTAACAGAAAGTTGAGTGGAAGGAAAAAGTGTGGAAGGAAAAGATGCACAACCAACCGAGAGAACCGCAGCCTTATGAGGATTGTCAAGCAAAATCGATTCAAGAATTTGGGTGAACTTCACAAGGAATGGACTGAGGCTGGAGTCAAGGCATCAAGAGCCACCACACACAGACGTGTCAAGGAATTTGGCTACAGTTGTTGTATTCCTCTTGTGCGTCTTACCTGGGCTAAGGAGAAGAAGAACTGGACTGTTGCCCAGTGGTCCAAAGTCCTCTTTTCAGATGAGAGCAAGTTTTGTATAACAAACATGGTAAGTTCAGACACACTCTCTCTGTTTAAATCTAGATTAAAGACACATCTCTTTAGCCAAGCATTCACATAATGCATCTCATAATCTTGTACTGCAGTTATATCTGATCAAACACACATTATTGTTCTTTAGCTTGGATTGAACAAATAATTTTTGCTTGGTTGGAACAGCAGCTACGCTAATTATGTCTCTATTTGTTTCTCTGTTTCTGCCACGGGGTTAACATCCCGTGGTAACTAGGATTTACACAAGCTTCAGTCTGGATCCAGAACACCTGAGAAGAGATGATGCCAACCCCTCAGAGGACCTCAGATGATGCCTACCCTCAGACAACATACAGAACTGCCAAATTTCGCCATAAGTTAAATATATTAAGTTTCTACAATATATAAATATATTGTAGAAACTTAATTTCCTGTAAAGCTGCTTTGCAACGATTTGTATTGTGAAAAGCGCTATACAAATAAACTTGAATTGAATTGAATTGAATTTTGTATTTCATTTGGAAACCAGGGTCCTAGAGTCTGGAGGAAGGGTGGAGAAGCTCATAGCCCAAGTTGCTTGAAGTCCAGTGTTAAGTTTCCACAGTCTGTGATGATTTGGGGTGCAATGTCATCTGCTGGTGTTGGTCCATTGTGTTTTTTGAAAACCAGTCACTGCACCTGTTTACCAAGAAATTTTGGAGCACTTCATGCTTCCTTCTGCTGACCAGCTTTTTAAAGATGCTGATTTCATTTTCCAGCAGGATTTGGCACTTGCCCACACTGCCAAAAGCACCAAAGGTTGGTTAAATGACCATGGTGTTGGTGTGCTTGACTGGCCAGCAAACTCACCAGACCTGAACCCCATAGAGAATCTACGGGGTATTGTCAAGAGGAAAATGAGAAACAAGAGACCAAAAAATGCAGATGAGCTGAAGGCCACTGTCAAAGAAACCTGGGCTTCCATACCACCTCAGGAGTGCCACAAACTGATCACCTCCATGCCACGCCGAATTGAGGCACTAATTAAAGCAAAAGGAGCCCCTACCAAGTATTGAGTACATATACAGTAAATGAACATACTTTCCAGCAGGCCAACAATTCACTAAAAATGTTTTTTTTTATTGGTCTTATGAAGTATTCTAATTTGTTGAGATAGTGAATTGGTGGGTTTTTGTTAAATGTGAACCAAAATCATCACAATTAAAAGAACCAAAGACTTAAACTACTTCAGTCTGTGTGCACTGAATTTATTTAATACACGAGTTTCACAATTTGAGTTGAATTACTGAAATAAATGAACTTTTCCACGCCATTGTAATTTATTGAGATGCACCTGTATGTGTGTATACTGTGTATGTATTATATGATTTATATTATATATAAATATAAATTACATATATATTTTTAAATATATACATGTATATGTGTGCATTTATATATACACAGTACACACATACATATATATTATGTAAACACAAACTTATTTTGGAAACTTATTTTTTCCATAAATCAATTTGACAGCACTAATTCAATGATCTGACAACTACACACTGCAATTGACCAATCAGAATCAAGTCTTGCAAACAGCAGTGTAAAACTTTGCTAATAAAAACACAGCAAACTCTGCTAATAACAAATTCTGTGCTAATAGTAAAGATGACATGGTATGAACATTTCATATCACGATTATAGTGACCAAAATAACTACGGTTTTCAATATTATCACAGTATTGTTAAAATATGATAGAAATGTTCAAAATGTAGGCCTACTCATGCACACACTGAGATCATTTCACCATGTTTTAAGTTGAAAACAAACAAACAAACTTTTAATAATTACCACCAAGGGATATAAAAAAAAAATTGCATAATAAGAAACACTTTAATACAACAGTTAAAGATGGATGGGTTAAGATAAAGATAATGAGTTAGGATGAAACCAATTTAGCAGCATACTACTTCAAGATCAATAATTAAAACTATACAGCTGCTAGAGGAAAGCCAACATTGGCTTCAACACATCACTTATGACAAAACACCAGTGCCATCATGAATCATGTAGATAAAGTTCCTGAGTTTGAGTTGCTGCATCTTGCTCTCTAACACTTCACTTTACTCAATGTGAACGTGCTACATTCTCATTCACACAGCAAACAGCACTGTAAAACATTAATAAATTGTTTATGAACAGTTTATAGACACAAAAGGAGGCAAGAAGAGAAAGACTCAACCACATGAAGGAAGTCACTGAGAAGAGATTTTTTTTCTCCCATGCAGAAAGACCTGAATATCTCTCTTTTTGTCTCTGAAACACAAACAAAAGACACCTACCCAAAAAATAAATAAATAAATAAATAAATCAATCGTAAACTGGCCACCCCTCCTTACCCAAATATTTGAACCTAAACACATTTACACAGGCACATACACACACTCATTCTTAATATACTCCGTTTATCCCCTTAAACAGGACATAAACAAATACTGGACATGATCTGATCTAGTTTTCAGAAAAATGTGTGTGCGCGTATTCATACCTGACTGTCTACACAGAATCTGCCCTCAGCCACACCCAGTGATGTGTAGCTCAGAGAGCAATGAGTTCAAATCAAAGTTCACATTAACAATTACTTCTTGAGACACACAGACACCTCTTGGAAAGCACAGAGCATAGACTGGATGAGCAACTTTCAAACACTCCTAATAGATATTAACAACTAAAAAGCACATAAATTTAAGCATCTGCAGTCATTTTTATTTCCGAGGTTTCCATTCTTGCTGTTGTATGTAGGTCACATTGTAACTCTATTGGAAACTTTTTGTCATACATATTCATTTATTTTACATGAAATCATCATAACCCATTTCCACATTCATTGTGTGAAAAATTTCTATATATATTTGGTTTTCATACCAAAAATAGCTGATTTCAAGACCGTAACAGTTGAGAAACTGTCATCCATACTGATGAGAGAATAGTGTTCACTGCTTTTAATGAATATGATGACTGTGTTGAAAATGCGAAGATGCCGCAAATTGTGATGCAAGCAGTGTGTTTCATTTGCATCAGTTTGCACATGGTTGCTGAAGAGAGTTGCTCGTCTCTGACAGGCCATGATGCATGTTGCAGTAGCATTGTGGTATCTAGCTACTGATAGCCGAAAGCCGCACACTGTCAAATCTTTATTTTTGGCCGTTTTCGGAGGAGTAAAATTTACATATGAGCCTTCAACAATCAAAATGCATTTACACTTGTCCAGCTGCTTCTGGAATGAGTCTCAAACCACCTCCTGAAGGTGTGTGTAATCGGATTGCAATCCATCAACAATACAATTACACCTGGTCTTTTCATGATCAGATAGCTATCCGAGTAAACTAGTAAGGGGCCAAGTATAAATAGGCCCATTGAAATGGGTTATGATGACTTTATATTCACAACTGTCTCTAAGTTCTACCATTTTGCCACTATTTTTTATATTTGTTTACTTGGTTACCAAGGAGACAAAGGTGCCAGAGAAGAGCTTAAGAAGAATTATGAGACATGATTGTGTGAAGAAAACATAAACAAACAAAAAATGTGAACAGAATATCTATCTATCTATCTATCTGTGTGTTTGTGTGTGCATTGTCTGCTAAAAGCAACCACACAGCACATAAAATAATAAACTGAGCAAAGAGAACAGAGGTCACTGTAAGAAAGGCGATTATTATTTTATCAGAGAGTTAACTCCTTCCCCATTCTCTCTAACATCCCACTAATAAGAATCTTCCCTATTATCTACTTACACACACACAATGAACACATAAATACACACAAACTAACAAACACCTGAACATGACCAAATAAATGCACACACATTGGACACAGGAGTGTGTAAAAGTAGCTGTTGGGTTCAGAAAGAGGTCAAGGGTCACACTCAGTGGTGAGAGCTGACAGGGGCCACAGGAGGATTCCGGAAGGGGTGGAAACACTCGGGAATGTTACAGCAGCAACAGGAAAACACACACAGTTTTAGCACAATGTTGGTGCAGTGTTACAGGAGTGTTAATCCGATGTTAGCCCAGAGACGTGTGTACTGGCCTCATTCATGAAACATGAGCAGAGCAAATTTCTTATTGAATTGAGTGCAAATATATGCATGTTTGTACGAACGACACTGAACGAAATTCATTCTGTTTGTGCTTTGTGAATGAGGACCATTATCTACAAGCATGGACTTTATAGTCAATAGCTTAAAAGCATCACATAGAGATAAACTACTGTTCAACAGCTTGGGGTCAGAAACATTTTTTAAAGAATACTTTTATTCAGCAAGGACACATTAAACATTAATCAAAAGTGACAGTAAATAGCTACATGTATACTGTTATTGAAGATCATATTTTAAATGCTCTTTAAAATAAATGTATTGAACTTTCCATCTATCAAAGAACTCTAAAAAAAATAATGTATTACACTTTCCACAAAAAAAATATTAAGTAACACAACTGTCAAATTTTACTTGAGCACCAAATCAGCATATTAGAATGACTACTGAACGATCATGTGACACTGAATACAGTAGTAATGGCTGCTAAATGTTCAGCTTTGCCATAAAACATTTTATTTAAAAATATATTCAAATAGAAAACAGTATTTTAAACTGTATTTTTGACCAAAAAAAAGGCCGCCTTGGTGAGTCGTCTTTAAAAAAAAAAAAAAAAAAATTCTCATTGACCCCAAACTTTTGATTGGTAGTTAATTGTTTAAATGGAAATTTGTACTTGAAGTAAATATTTTTATGTCTAAGGGCTCAGCTTATAAAAAAACTAAGGTTTTAAGGTTAGAATATGGTAAATGTCATGACCTTACTAAATGAAAACAAGTGAGTCTGACACATTTTCACTAATATAGCCATAAAGATCTGTGTATGTCTGTGTAAATCTGTATAGCTTTTCAATGTACCAAATATTAGTTACACACACATACAAATATAAAGTTAACAACAGTATATCTAAATGTATCTATGGCAAAAGTATTTATTGTGCATTTTGTCTGTTTAGTAATTTCAGTAATATGAAATATAAATTGGCAATAAATGGAGTGAAAAAAAAAATTATTTGAAATTTAGTTTGTTTAAATTAGAGTTATTGTTTAATTAACTAGTTGTAATTATTCATTATTCACAAAGCAGAATGCATATAAAATGCATTTATGTAAAGAATGACAGAGACAACAGCACTGTGGATCTTGTGGAGTGCTGATTCACTGCTTGGATGATTCATGCAGCAGTGTTTTTTCCCTGCATTTACTGTAAATGCTGCTTTCATCAGCCAGAACGTTTCACGGTTTCAATCAGTCAGGTGAATGTTTCAAGTGCACCTCATTCATCCACAATCACACACACTCACTCACAAACAAACAAAAACATAAACTAGAGAAAGAAAAGGTCAGGAAAAAGCAATGAGGATCAAGTATCCTAATCCTTCTGTGCTTTTATTAAACAGCTTAATTTGTCTCTCAGGGCAATATGTGCAGTACACACAGAAATGACAGAAGTATTTATACAAACGGTAATTAGTAACAACAGGCTCCTGACCAGGGCAAGAGACAGAGGAAAACAGATAAGGACAGAGAGAGAACAACAAAGAGTGATTTCCAGGAGTCAAACAGCCTGACCCCTGTGTAAGAGGTGAGGGAATTATTGCATCACTTACTGTTTACAGTATTATCATGAAGCCGAGAGACCACCTTTAACCAGGGGCCCACCATACAGCAGCAGCAGCACACACCATTGAACAAGGGGCCCAGGTATAGGCTCCGATACACATCTACACACTCATCCACACTGCACAAGTTTACAAGCATTCACGCAAGTCTCATCCATCACATGAACATGCAACAGCCTCCATCATGTGTGATATTACAAGAACTCACAGATTCACGCATGCTCGCACTTGCCTCCAAATGACATGAAATACTTTTGATTTGGGTTAGGGCTAAACATACTTAATCCATAACCATCACTTAAAGGGATTGACAGTTCACCCAAAAAGGAAAATCCTGTCATGATTTACTCAGCATCATGTCATTGTCATTTTTTTCCATAGAATGGAAGTCATTGTCTTGGCGACACACACACACACGCACGCACGCACACGCGCACACACACACACACACACACACACACACACACACACACACAGGGAGAGTGAGACATTGCTCAAAATATCTTCTTTTATGTTCCACAGAAGAAAGAAAGTCATACAGGTTTGGAACGAAATGAGGGTAATTAAATTATGAAAGTATTTTCATTTTTCGGTGAACATCCCTTTAACTAATCCACAACCAAAAACAAAGACTCCACATCCTAAACTTCATTTCTGCTCTTGCACATCACAACTGGCATATTGATAATGTTGATAATGTTGGTTCTTATAATAAAGAGCTTGGAATATTCCTCATTTGTAAGACGCTCTGGATATTGCTAAATTAATACATTTAATCAAAAACTATTGATTAAACTATTGATATGAATCTAAAAGGCTGTGTATAATAAAGTACATTATTTAACAACGTGGTATGTACACTTGTAATGAAGTGCTAAATAATCTTTTTGTCATAACTTTGTTCATTAATGTTCGCAAATGGAAAGCGGCGTTCTGTTGCCATGGTTGCTTCCTCAGACAAAACGCGACTTCTGTTTGCTAGAGTCTATTTGAAGACGCTCTGACTAAAAGATGTAGTCTAATTCATTCGTAACTGCTTTATACATTCGTGTAAATTTAACTTTAAAAAGTCCATGGGCACGTTACGCGTCTGCTGCCCTTAAATTGTTACTTGCAAAGTCCAAATTATTTCCTGAACCACAACAAACAGAACCCAAACACGCACTTCCAGCCCAAACAGCAGAAGGAGTCCAAGGCCATGGAACTAGAAGAATAAAACGAAAATCAAACCACTCAGATATTTTCTTATGTTTAAAACCCTGAGGTAAGTCTACTGTATGCGCCTTTTCAACCACTTTGAATGAAGAAACTGATTAAGATAGAAATTAAAGTGACAAGTGGATGGAAACCATGCTGTCACAAAATAAAGATCAAGTATCGTGTAATTAAGTCAGACAGGAACTCTTATGAATTTCTCACACAGGTGTAAATGGGTTCAAGTCATTTTTCAAGTCTCAATAGCTCCCCAACATTAAGTGACACATATCGTCCAAGCAGGCAGGTTTTGTGCTGCTGGAGATACTGGATTCAGCGCATTGTAAAGTCACCCATTTTGAGCGCATTCCAAGATTTCAGATCAATCGGGAACCAAGACAGTCAAACCAGCAAAAGCCACAGACAAAATATTAATAGCCTAAGCCTTCATTACCGTAATTGCATCGTCCAAAACCGGACTGAACGCGTTTGGTTGCGCGCTCATACAATCCATCGCGCACGGGATAAAAAGATTAAAGCGCGCGGTAACATCACAGAACCCGGCGATTCCCGCGTGTACCGCTTCCACGCGACCCTCACACGTCAATATCTTAATATTCACAACTCCGTAACTTAAGATTTCCACTTAGATTCCACAAAAAGCGAAGAATCCAATGGAACCAAACGAGCGATCTTTAATTGCTCCGAAAACTTAAATTGTCTTACTTTCTTGTGTGCATTACAATATAGAACTTGAGGAATATCTTACCGTGCGTTAAGGACTACCGATCCACACTTCACTTTTGCCCTCGTCCGCGCCTCCCATACCGAGTCCACGAGTGAGCTCATAAACAACCCACGATAGAGCCACTCTGAAGTCGGACACGGGACAAAATATGCACAAAGCACACTAACTGAAGAATCCCAGGATAAAGCGGCACGGGAGCGCACGCGACTCGGCGTTTCTGCGACGTGTTTTCGTTACCGGGTCCACATCCTCCGCTGACGAGCGGCTGTAAACAGCGCTGAGCTGAAGCGAAGTACGAAAGTAGGTCAGACGGGAGCTCAATACTCACCCAACGACAGCGCTAACCGCCCGCAGCCTCACACACACGCGCCAGAGAAAAGACACACATGTCAGGAACGCACTTGAACATAAACACTCGACAGCAATCATTTTAAAATCATTTTCATAGGCGATCAGCTCTTTTGGCTCTTGCTTTGGTGAATGTCATGCTGCTGTCAGCCCGAGTTTCTATGTGGAGCTGGCGGTCGCCTTTCGCAAATGCACGTTTGCCTCAATATGTTTCTTTTAATACCGTGGAATAAATTAATAAAACTATGGTCACACTTTATTTTAAGGTTCCATTCTCGCTATTAACAAACCTTTAACTGCGATTTTTGCCTTTTGCAACTCCTAATTTGCTGCCTATGAATAGTTAGTAAGGTTTAGGTATTGGTTACGATTAGAGATGTAGAATATGTTCATTCAGAATATATGCTTTTATAAGTACTATTAAAAAGCCAATATGTTAATAGTATGCATGCTAATAAGCAACTAGTTAGTAGTGAGAACTGGTCCCTATACTAAAGTGTTACTGAAACAATTTCTTGCAAGATGATACAACTCTTTGTGCTGTGTGAGTTAATCAAATAAAGTTAATTAATAAATTGTATTATTATAACTAATAACTTTGGTTAACTCATGCACCTAGATGTGCATCCAATTGCAGAAAAAATAATATTGTTATCATGTTTTATTTGTAGAGCGCCTTTCCAAAAATTCAAGGTTGCTTTACAAGACCAGGAGTATTTTGGGATGAAACAGACGATGCTTATTAAACATGACTGGAAAGATATATGCAGAGCACTTTGTGTGAAAAAGTGATTCTGTCAGGAAGTTAAAAAAACAGAATCACAAAAGAGCAATTAGTAATGGAAAAAAACATTTAAGTAGAACAGACGCGTACAGCACAATGCAAAATGTCTATGAAAAAATCAATGTGACAGTTCAGCAGTGACCACGGCGGTTGTTGGAAGAGACTGCAATATGTCCAGGCTTAATTTATGTATGTGGTGATGCTCAAATTTACAAGAAGCTGAGCCCAGAGCTACCTTCTGAAGGCACACGTGAACATCCTGCTCTATTTTGGAGGTAGTTTTCTCACAGATTCCACTGATGCAGCAAAAGGTGAAACTGGGTCTGTTGCAGCAGTGTCAGGATTTGAAATAACGATGCTATATGGCACAGTTTACTGATGTTTATAATAAAATAAAATGGCAGAAATTTGCACTGAATTAATCAAATAAATACATGTTAAACAAATGAAATCTAACACTTCAAGCACTGAAACTTTCTAGCACCGCAAACTTTTTTTTATAGGATAAAACATGCTGTCAACACAAAAACGAATACATTTACGGAACATCTTTTTAATCAGCTAAAGCAGAAATAATGTGTGATGCTGGAAAGCCTGTATCAGGACACAGTATTGGTTGCCATGGCAAACACAGAATCCTCCATCAGCCTCTCCGTCCAACACAGCCGCTGGGCAGAAGAGCAGCTAAACCTCTGAAACACATCAGCTGCGTGGCTTTACCGGCATTTTTACTGCACTCACCAAATAGATGTAATTGCTGTGCATTATTCTTCATACTTTAATAGTTTTAATTGCCATGATGTGCTTGCAAAAGTAGCTTCAAAACTCTGCTAATTCTTATAAAACTAAAAAGAACAGAGTCTAATTAAAGTCTGATGACAATTCTTAATGGAAGGAGTTTTAGATTCATCATGCCATGAGTCATTGGGTATATAATAAGATCAACAACAAAAAAAAAAACAATTCTTTTTCTTTCTTTCTTTCTTTCTTTCTTTCTTTCTTTCTTTCTTTCTTTCTTTCTTTCTTTCTTTTTCTTTCTCTTTCTTTCTCTTTCCTTCTTTTTCTTTCTCTTTCTTTCTCTTTCCTTCTTTTTCTTTCTTTCTTTCTTTCTTTTGTGTTTTGCTTTATGGTTTTTTTGATGTCGGTGCTGCTTTGGTCTGAAAGCTGACTGTGTCTCTGTAGCTTTAAAGAACTACCAGAGGAATATGGGTCAGTGGAACACCAGCACAAGCGCGAGGGAGGAACTGAGAAAGAGAAAGAAGGGGGGGGAGAGAGAATTTAATGCTTTGTAGCAGAATTTCTGAGATTATTAGTGGACCAGCAGAATAATTGATTCTCCTGTGTCAGTATAGGTGACTTTTATGAGCAAACAACATTCAGAAGTTCAGGAAATAATAACAAGAACTTCCTCATTAGAATCACAAAGCAGATATGTGTCAAGGGTGTGTGTGTGTATGTGTGCCACAGAAACAACCTACATGTTTCTGTGGCAAACCAATAAAAGGTCAAGTGATTTGTTCATAAGGAATTCACAATCTAGTCATCAAATTCTCCCTTTATAGGAGCAAACACACCTCTCTTCAAACATATATCTGCAGACACACTATATAGTACACAAATATGCAATTGTTCCTTCTGCTTATGATTTGATCAGCAATTTTACGTGTTGGTTTATATTAAGCAACAGGTAATCATCTAAATTTGAGGTCAAATCTTGTTTTTGTCCGACAGTAGTTTGTTTACTAGTCAGTGACACAAATTACAGTCAGATTCATTTCAGCAGTTAATTAATAACCAATTACAAACCTCTGCTTCCTGATACCACAGATCACATCCTAACTTATACGTCAAGAGAAATACTGACATTCTGTCGACACCGATAGCCAACATACAGCTCCATACTGCTATACAGGCATCCTGTGTTCGAATCCCGAATCGAGGACCTTTCCCAATCCTGCCCCCTATCTTTCTCCCACTTCACTTCCTGTCAGTTTCCTGTCCTATCCTAATAAAAAGGCAAAAATAGAAATAGAAATACTGACATTCTCTCATCTTTCATACTTTCACTGTGTATATCTGTGAATCAGTTTCTGTTGATCTTTGGATATCTCTCTCACACAAAGTTGATCAAAATCACTAGTTCTTGGGAGCTTTCAGTTTCTTTATTTATATACACCACATTCATGCTATGGTGAGAATCGAGTTATTTAATTAACAAATTTCACTAACAATACTAAACTGTCCAAACACTTTACATGGACAAACACATCCAAAATTGCTATTGTGAATGTTTTTAAAGGCCGGTGTTGTGCCCATTTTCGACTCCCTGCCAAATTATAACTCCCCGCATTGAAATTGCTATCTGATTGCTACCTTTACCTGATTTTATATTTATATTTATATATATATATATATATATATATATATATATATATATATATATATATATATATATATATATATATATATATATATATATATATATATATATATATATATATATATACACACACACACATACATACACATTTACTTACTCATTTTCATCTGGCACTGACTCGTTCGCTACACTGAACATCCAATCAGAGTTTTCACTCGTGCTGACGGCCCCGACGCTAATTCAACATGTTGAATTGGGTAAACTGCTGCCGACATGAGCCCGACGAGAGGAACACACCAAACAAACTAGCCCAACAGACGCTCACCGACGGCCGATCGTCGGCTTGGTGTGTTTCGGCCTTAAAACCAATTTTGAATTTGTATGTACATGCATTTATATGTACTATTTTTTCATATTTATATATAAAAATGTTTCATTGAAAGCTTTTTGTATTGCTGTAAAAGCTAACTGTATTATGTAGAATATTATGAGAGAGAGATGGACTGAGCCAGTGTGATTACCTGCATCTGACTGATACTAAATAATAGGTAGGCCTAATATTTAAAAAAAAACAACAACAAACAACCATCATAAATGTTGCTAGGCAATTCAGTCAAAAGTACAAAGGCAGTGCTCTGATATACAGCATTAAAGTTATATAAAATAACATTATTAGACTTTGACCTTAGCCAAAACTATTTGCTCCGGAACAAATAATAGATTAATGAGATGAAAGACTGCCCATTAGATTTACCCAAAACAAATTATATCTCATGTTTAACCACTATAGAGACATCAGAGCCACCGGCAAATTCCAGAAGATCTGGCCGAGGTAAGGCTGCTCTCAGCTGGTTCATGAACGCTGAACAGCTGCTGACGCCCAGGAGCTCACATCTCAGAAAATGTAAAAGCGTTACTCTTTATTACCACACTGCATATTTGAAAACAACTACATTCTTGCAAAAAGTTTTAAAACTAGCTTATATTCTGTGACACAAAAACAGTATTATAAAATTATAGTGGATATAGGCATCCGCCACGACACTTGCTGTGAGAAATGCAAGCGGAATGATACAAACGGTGAAAGGGTTCCTGTGTGATATTGGACGAATATCTCATGAGTGGAAAGACCCCTCAGCCATCAGATTTGATGACCAGAAAGAAGTGGTCAAAAAAAATATTATTATATATACACACACAAAATGATTTAGTCGTGAGTCATTTAACAGAGGGATGGAACATTTCATATATTGCTTTTAAAGCATTAATTGTAAGTCTATGCGATTCATAAAATGCAGAAGATTTCAAAAATGCTTGATTCATGTTCAATTCAGTGAGCGAGGATGAGTTTAACCTCTCAGCTTCTTTTGTTGAGCCTTACACAAGATTATGTAGGTCAACTGGAGTAAAGCAGCAGTTTGCTTCAATCTCAGAGGACAGGAAAGACTTGTAGATGTTTAAATCCCCACAGCCAGAAATATACTTCTAAACTCTATGATCATTTCACAGGAGGTCATCTTACTCTCTGAGCCGAGATAATTGCTGCTCTCTCTTCCTCTATCTATTCACACGTCAAAAGCGCCATCGTTCAGTCTATCCATCCATCTTTCTATTTATTCCCGAGCACTGTCATCATAACATACCGCTGTTCTGGGCTCCGGTCTTTTATGTTTGTGTGACGGTGTGTGTTGCAATTATCCATATACATGTGTGTCCTATGCTGCTGTAGTAAACACACATTGTTCTTTTATAATTGTAATTATCTTAATGTGGTCTGACCCAGCTAAATGAAAAAGCTAATCATCACATATTAGATCAAGTAAAAGGCTGTTCATGAGTGTGTGTGTGTGTGTGTGTGTGTGTGTGTGTGTGTACACTCACTTTACCGTCAAGAGTCATCAAAAGGACGCAGTGCTCCACCTCTCCCTTTATGTGTTTGTGCAGAAAAGAGAATAAAGAGAGACAGAAAGAAAAAGAGAGAGTGAGGGGTCTATTATACAGAGTTAGAGGGAAAACACAAACTAATTAAGGGAAGAGAGACTATAATTAAAATGGCCTGTTTTTAATTTAACAGTGAGCTACTTTATATCAAACAGAACAGTGATCACTTAATTATACAGGCAACATCAGAGAGAGAGAGAAAATGGGAGGGTGGCTTTGGTAAGAGGTTGATTGTCTGACTCTGCTATGAAGTCTATTTTCATTCTGGAGCAAAACCACAATGTTTTTGTAACTGCAAAATTCATTCTTTACGTTAAGTATTGTATGGAAGCCTTATTTTTCATGTGTTTTTTTACGTTTAAATAATATTAAAAATATAAACTCTCAATCCCTAAATGAACAATGGCTCCATCTCTTTATTTCCATCCTTTCTTGCCATAGTTAAATTAACAATTTTTAATTAACAAAGTGCCTGAGCTTGACCAGAACATAGTCTGATGAACCTAATATCTTTATTTACAACATATTTGTTTTTCAGCATAATGGAAATGATTTAAAATACAAATTTATGTAATGAAAGTTTAAAATGTATACATGCATATGCACATGTATTGAAACAATTATTTCCAAAAGCAGTTTCAAACAAATAGAGTGTTTGCGCACTCCATGAAGTCTATAAAAACAGGGCCCAATGTACAGAGTAAATATAAAGGAATCTTAGGATTAAAGGAAATGTCCATAAATTTAACGGACAACATCCTGACAGATAATTAGTGCCTTTTCTATTTTTCCACAATTTTTTTCTTACAGTGCATGTGAGAGCTCAACAAGAAAACAGCACTGAGAACGACTTGACTAAAAGATTCTTCACACACATACATGCAGTCATTCCAACATGAATGTTTGTGTATGTATGTACTTAGCATCCTTTCGATGTAGCACAACTAGCTTAATTTTAAATTTGTGTAAAACCTTATCATGCAAGATTTGAGATGAATCTGACTCTGTGTAAAGGAGGTTGCATGAACAATGACATAAATTTAAATAGTTCTCAATATCAATTTTCTGTATTTTTTTTTTCAAAATCTTAAAAGATAGAAAATTTTGAAATTAAATAGGAAAACACAATAGTTTTTTTTAACATGGAATTTTGGACCCCACTGTGAATCCACTACATGACTTTTAAAATCTGAGCAGATTTATCATGCAATTACTGACTTTGTAAACAGTCACACAGGAAAAACTGGCCATCATACACTAACGGTGCATTCACATGGGGTGATGCTTGTTTCGATGCTTGACAGAGGGCATATCTAAAACTTGGTGCTGATGCAACCATTGTAGTGACAACAACAAATCACATTACTTTTCCAGTGTTGCATGAACGCAATTGGCTAGAGTCTGCGCTAGGGTATTTGCAGATCTGATTGGCTTATCTAAACGCGATCTGATTGGTGACGCCTGCGTTGGAACCTGAAAAGTTGCACATTTTTTAACTTCTGCCACAAGCAACTCCAGTGACTCAACGGACCCACAATTCAGTTCTGCAATGCATGATGTCACCTATTCAAAGTAAACGAAAAGCATGAATGCCGCTGCCCCATGTGAATGCACCATAAACGACTGAGGATCACACACTACCAGACGTTTAGGTTGTTCAGAACACAACAAACTTATGCAGAAACGTGTGCCTTGTCGCTAGCAGCCACGCTAAAAATGAAATCAAGTCGGAGTCTGTGATCATCATACAACGTGATTTTCTATGAAATCTGTCAACTCAAATCTGCATACTGGCTCTGACTTGCGTCAACTAGCATCAACTTGTTCAGACTGTAAATCGGGGCAAAAATTTTGTTGTGTATTCCAGCCTATACAAACACACACACATACACACACACACACACACACACACACATAAAGAACATGATATTTTAACACATTATTTAAATTCACCAGAGGGACACATTGAAACGTAACCTGATTAGATTGCTTGACTCTATAGTCTAGGGCCACTTCAGAGCTATACTAGTCCCAAGATGCAATTCAGCGCTGATAACACAGACACTTGGGTTGTGCCTAGAAGGGATACAGCTCTGACTGGAAACGAACAATGAAATTAATTTTCTACCTATTAGATTGTGTTTTACTAACGTCTAGCCTACACCTACCCCAACCCTAAACCTCTTACAATAATGAAAAAAATTGTCATTGTTGTACAGTGTGACAAAAAATTACGCTGTATTGATGTGCGCATGCCCAGTAGCGCCATACGTATCCCTTCTAGCCTTAACCAGACACTTGCAGCTACAGGTCAGGCAGTCAATGCAGCTGTTTGCAGTTTGACTTTTATAATAAAGTCATCTTTCAACCTGTTCTGCATCCAAAACTACAAACACTGCTCCTTCGAATCATCCATTTAATAACCTACCAAACCATCTTAAATTTTTGATATGATACAGGCTACATTAATATATCAAACTTATATTTTGTATATAAAAGGCCTTTTGGCTAATGCTCTGATGTTTTTAGTGTAATGACTGTTGTGGTTTCCTCTCATTAGTCTATAATTAAAGAGCCATCAATCTCTCCTGTGAGCTCCAACATAGCATAAATAATTTACTTGTATATTCAAAACTTTCATTAGATTTCATTAATATTAACCACTCAAACAATCCCCACAGTCCTGTGAAACGCAAAGAGAAAGAGAGGGGGAGACAGTGAGAGAGGCAAACTGAGCAATCAACACAGAGAGAAAGATTGTAACCGCAACAAGAGCCGAAATACTGATTATTTATGCTGCCACAGTTACAAGCAAACTCAAACATCACACACATATACTGAAGGCTTTTGGATAATTAACATTTTGCATAACAGCAACAAAGACTCGTATTGAGAACATTATCTATGAAATCAGCATGACATCACTGATTCCACATCAGTATAGCCAAAGTGACGTTTGTTTATTCATTTAATTTTTTGAATATCTGTAAGCTGACACAAAGGGCCAACGGCTCTTCCTGGCCTTTTAGCAAACAGGAAAACAAACAAGACAAAACAGTCAAAGTGAGTCATGAGCTAATATGGCATCATTGGTTATGAGCTGGACAGTGCAATATTAAACTAAAAATTACAGCCACAAACATAAATTCCCCCTCTCAACTTTTGTGCATCCAAACATTTGTATAGGGCTGCTCGGAAATAGAAATCCTGGATAACGTCATATTGGAAAAATGAATATATGTCAGCTAATATTAGCTAATAGTCAGTTCAACAAACCACAAAATCAAAGTCCAGATCTGAATCTCTACCACTGGAACCGCACCCAAGCTGGCTGAACACAGACTGGGAGAACAAACTGTCAAATATCCCATAATGCATCACTGCATGCACACACACAGCTCAGATAAAGGCTACATACTAACATGAAATACTACAGGAAAAGTGAGTGTTACTTCATTTGGATCTCTATGATGTTTTAATTTCAAAGCACCATTTGACATTCTGTAAATAATTATTTGATGTTCTTTGACATTCTTTTAATATTTTTTATTATCTTTTTAAAAAAAATCGTCAATTCAAATTAATCCTTTCAATTAATTTTTTACCTTTTTTAATGAATTATGTTCTACATAATTTTTTAATGTAAATTTTGTAAATTCTGTTTAAAACTTTTTCTATGTAAATGGCGGCAAGATTCAACAGAACGCCAAGATTAATATAAAAATTTTGATTTTGTCAAATTGGCAAAACGGTCTTTGATAGTCTTGGAAGCACCAGTAAGAAAAACCAAAGTCAGCGATGTTTTGCAGCAGTTGCCATCTTTTTACAGCAAAATTGATTTATGGAGTTACATTATGGTTGTAGAAATTTCAGCTTGTTTCAAGTGTTCTTTTTGTAAAGAAAAACAATATGTAAAGAATAGTTAATTTTTTATGAAAAGTACAAAAAATACTGCTAAAAAGAATTGTTTATTATTATTACATGGTAAGACAGCAAAAATTCTGCTGGGGGAAAAAACATCTTTCCAGCAGACAAAAATTCCGTACAACTACAGGTTGTCTATAGGGTGGATGACACTTTTCACACCACAACTGACACTTCAGAGCTCAGTTTTGCAGCCAAACTGTTCACCTGTACTTCCATGTATTTTGCACCACCCATTGATTCTTCTTTCAGATGCCCCCTTTACCAGCCACTATTCTGTCCTTCACTGTAGGTAGGGTATACATCATATGACATCACATTGGTATACATCAAATACATGAGAAAATAGTTCTTTGAAAGACGTGGTCTCATCTGACCACAAAATCTTTTCTCATATTGCATCTAGGTCACGAATCACGATTTTGCTTTTTGGTAACTCCAGGCATGCTTTCACATGGTGCTGTTTGTTTAATGGCTTCTTGTATGGCTTCTTGTATGCCACCCTCCCTTACAGGACAGCTTTACTCCTTTGAACTACATCTGCATCAAAAACTTCTGTTTTCTGATTTTTGTGGTTTATTGATGTCCAATCTCACAAGCTGAAAGCAGCTCAGAATATCTGTCTCTCCTTCTGGTTTGTTTGATTTGATTTTCCAAGACCGAGACGATGGCTTAAGAGTGATCCCTGAAATGGTTTTTGGAAATATGACCCGCCTCCTGAGATCCACCTTCAGCTGCCCGCTTTTCAACGGCGGTTGTGGTTTTTCCATTGGTCTGATGAAACGGATGGTCCTTGCACTAGGTATTGGCTTCAGCTATCACCTTCAGAACCTGGTCATGGTGCCATCCTGGTCATTTGATTTCTTGAATGTCTGCTCCCTGAAACTTTCTTCCGGTCAGACACTTGTTTCCATTTTGTCCCACTGTGTACCTTGCTGCCCCATCTTCTCCAACTGGCTCACGCGATCCTCCTCTGGTATAGTGAGGCTTGCAACTCATGACCAACATGCACCTTTTCTAGCCTTGTAGTGAGATGTAGATGCCACATGCCATTCTGCTCAAATCAACATTTTGTGTCTCAGCCTCATTTCAGCCAGCTCAACTGCATCTTTTGACAGGTAATGGCCATTTATAAGGGATATGTACATGAGTAATTATTCAGACATTTGGAATATGCACATATTTATAAAAAAAACAGTAGATCAGATTAATTTTTGTGATTTTTTTCATAAATTGGCCATTACCTTAAAATGTCATGTGGCATGACTACGATTTATATTACAAATAATTCATATCTTTTGGATCTGTTTACATATCTTTTAGAGGAATAACATGCCACTTCAAACTGGTGGAACAAGTCTATAAATACACATGGGTCTTTCCGTGTCAAATCAACTAAATGTCAGAAACTTCCACGGCTCAAATTTTTGATTTGGTCAATTACATGCATAGCTGCGTTAGGTTTTTTCATTTAATTAACATAGTATACTTTTTATAAGAATGATACATTTATTTATTATAATAAATACATGCTGGCCCCGATCTCTCTGTCTGGTTTTATTTTGCGATATAACTGTCCTAAATATATGGAACGTTTTAACTAATTTTAAATGAATCTACAGCACTGCATGAGATTCATTTAATGCAAATGAGAATAGATGCATTACAAAACTATAATCTTCTGTGTTTTGCTTAAGGACACATTGGTGATGGTGCAGAATTTTCATGAGTCAGCCATAAAAGTGAAGATACAAAAAAAAAAAAAAAAAAATACAAAATTCCCAAATCCTCAACCGCTACACAACCAACACCCGCCAAACAGATGAACTGTAATGGAATTAATCCTGGACAGGAATAGTTTTAACCTGAACAGACTCTGGTGTTCTAAGCAGTGGTAAGAATAGGACTAACCTAGAAACCTGGATAAATAACCACTCATGCTTACACAGAAAGAAGACCCCACTCAAGCCTAAGAGATGAATATTCAGGGATTAAAAGAGGTCTTAACCTAAAACACTCATCTGAGCATGTACACACTCACACATATAGCTACATTTTCAGTCGACTGTAGTAAGTGCTTTAACAAGTGTAATCAGACAACACTTAATCATAGCTGGAGATCAGTCTGTTTAAAGGGGCCATGCATTTATGATTACATTTTTCCACTTATAATTCTATTAAAGGTTTTCTTTTTTAGTTTTCATGACAACATCCACCCATATCTATAACCCTGAAAAAAAAAATCATTTTTAGTCAGCTTCATTTCAATAAATGTTCCTTTTGATCTAAAGAAGAACTCAGAAAGATTAAGCTCATTTTTATCTCACAACCATAGGTGGAGGCTGAACCAAATCCAGGGTAAGGCTAAAAGTAGCCTAATGTTAGTGTAACCTATTAAAAATGCACATCATAAACCTGTCTTTTTAGGCAAGTAGCCTACCAGATATGAGTGATGTCACGATCTCTAGCTGGAGTGCCCACGAGCTCCGCTAGAGGGCACCCCATCCTGTACCCTTTACCATTCCCCCTGGACTCCATTTCCCATAATCCTTTGCCTGGACACATCAATTGGAATCACCTGTCTCTCATCACCTCATCAGTCTCCCACTAAAAGAATGGCACACACACACACTATCACATCGATGGTGATTGAATGTTTCCTAGTTTTGCCCTGCCTGTGTTTTGACCCTGGATTGATTCCTTGTTTTTGATTGTTTGCTGCCTGCCCTGATCATTGCCTGTTTGTGGATTACTCTTCTGCCTCTGCCTGGGATAATACTGTTTGCTTTTTCTGGACCACGCTCTCTTTTAATAAAGCCTGCAAGTGGATCCCCACTCCGTTGTCACGCCTCCTTCATTACAGGTGATGTCATAAGAATTTTTTTAATATGACTGCATTTGTATTTAACTTTATCACAATGTAATAAAAACATTGTAAGTTACTAATTATAACGCTTTCACTTTCATGGTTATTCAAAAAGTGAATAAATTATACACCTTGCGTTAGAATTATAAATTATAATGCAAGCAAAGAACATTTACATTATCAAAGAACAGTATGGCTGACATCAGTCTAGCACAAGTTTAAGCAGCATTCTCAAAAATAAAATAAAACTTCCGTTATAATCAGTGAAGCGGTCTATACACTGATGAATGAATCTCTTACCTACATCATACGTACATCTGCACTTTGTTGTTTATTATGAGAGAATTCGTGAGCGTGCAGAATCCAGTCAGCGAGTGCGCGCACTGCATGATCAAATCTCCAGCGTTTCATCGATGACTCATCTGAACGCTTCTGTGTGCACTGAATTTATTTAATACACGAGTTTCACAATTTGAGTTGAATTACTGAAATAAATGAACTTTTCCACGACATTCTAATTTATTGAGATGCACCTGTAATGCTGCAATCAACACTTTGCATTTTATTTTCATTTTATTTGCGATAGCCGTAATTGATTAACTGAATATGCAGCAGCATTTTGTCCCAAGCACCCGTTAATTTCTGACCCGCCTTATCACATTTTTCCTAACAACCTTGCTGCATTTTAAATTATGGGAGGCACTAAAAGCACCAGTAGGTGGCATCAAGTCACAGTTTATAAGTGAGTCATTGCGACTGAACCGAATCATTTAAACGGTTGATTCATTCAGGCACGAAACGCCGTCATGTTGCTCAGAGACGCAAAACAGTGCTGTGGCTGTGTTTGGAATTATTTTTGTTGGTGAAACAAAGCAGAAACAGGAAATATGGTGTCTAAAACGTAAGTCTCTTAATGTTAACCTCTTGTTTATTGAACTGTTGCATAAAATCACATTTGTAATCATGATGGTTTTTGGAGCCAAAAAAAAAAAAAAAAATAAATAAATAAAACGGCGCTCGATCTTCGTGTGAAACTGTATGAAATTATATAAAATGTACATTTTCTGCTCCCATATCTTGAATTTTCTGATCATTCTTCATGCATTGTAATACTGAATCATGCAGTGAAAGAACGCACTCGCACGTGCGCTAGTCTAACCTAGACGACTTTACGTAATGTATGCGTGCACTCTGTGGGTGTTTTGTTTGATTCTTGCAATACACTCGTTAAAACAACAATTACGAAATTATCGCAAACGATATATATCGCACATCCCTATAACAAAGGCTATATCATAAATAAAGGCAGTCATTACTGTTTTTGGTATTGACTTTTTCAAGTTACTTGTCCGATTGGGCAAGTAAATTTCTCTTTCACTTGCCTGTCCAAAACATTCACTTGTCCCGGACAAGCGGACAAGCGTTAATGTCGAGCCCTGATTACTATAATCATATTTAACACATCTGTAATATTGCTGAGGATATTAGGAGGATCTTTAAGAGTAATTCACATTTTACACTTTTAAAATTTCCTTTTAATGATCAATGGTTGAAGGGTGAGTAAAATAATGTCACCTCATTGTACCCTGATTTTGAGAATGCTTATTATTGCATTCATAGAGTGAACCTTTTGCTGACTGTTTACAGTGTAAACGGAAATTACTCCCATAATTTGAACAAAGCGTCAAGGGGCGTAGGAAAAAGGTGGATACATGCTCCGCCTATGCTCACAACTGCACTGCAACACTCTGATGATTTCTCATAGAGCAATGCTTTATATCAAGGTTTACAAAATGTATCTCTGAGACAACGTCCTCAAACAAACCCACACTTGCACACAGCAAAACACACACACTTGTACTTAAAAAAGAGAAAAAAAGAAAAAGAGAGACAAAAAACAGAGGGAGAATGATTATGTCCCTTACTCATGCACCCATAGGCACATTACATAAAAAGCAGAAAAACGTAGGCTGGGGGAAAGTGGAGGGGGATGAGAGAGACCTAGAGGGGAAAAAAAACAGAAAGAGAGCACTTAAAGGAGAGAGGAGGAGGGATGGGGGGAGAGAGGCATTTGAGCAGAGAATGACGTCTGTATGAGCGGTAATATAATCGTGCGCTGAACATTGCGTATGTCACCATTAGAAGGTTACAGAGAGCAACATGAATACCAGACATTCTCTCTACAGTCATGTGCAGCATACTTCCACTCGCTTAACGTAATCATGGAGCCACAATACAGCTGCTCCTGCCCCGCGAGACCGTCTACGGCCATTAAATCCGTACTCAGAGAGACTTATCTGCCCCAACACCATCTACAGCCGTTCACAAGTGCTCTGACTGGGCATCTGTGTCAGGTTCGTTTGAGGTCCTTATTTACTCCCCTCAAACCCATCTGACATGGTTTTCACCATCAAACATAAAAAAAGATATTAAGCAGAATGTTTACATTGCTCTTTTACATTCGAAGAAAGCAAATCAAGGATGAAAACGAACCATATTCTACCATTCAAAAGTTTGGGGTCAGTAAGATTTTTTTTTTTTTTATTCAGCAATTAAATTGAACAAAAGTAACAGTAAAGACATTTATAATGTTACAAAAGATTTCTATTTCAAATAAATGCTGTTCTATTGAACCTTATATTAATCAAAGAATATCCTGAAAACGTACAATGATTTCCACCAAAATGTTACTTAATCATCAAATCAGTAATATAAAAATATTTTATTAGAATGGTTTCTGAAAGGATTTCTGAAGTAACAGCTGCTGAAAATTCAGGTTTGCCATTACAGGAATAACTACAAGTTTAAAATATATTCAAATAGAAAACAGCTATTTTAGTCTATTTGACTTGTTCACTATATCTCAGCTCCTCTCTAAAGCCATATAACAGCCTTGTGCGAGGAGCAGACTGAAATTGTCTTCATTATTTCAGTATTACTGTAAATCTTGCATCACTGACATCAATATTTCATGTTACCGTATGTAGAAATGACAGGCAAATTCTACAGCTTCAGACTGAGTAAATTATCCCAACCGTTTCTGTGTAACTGCATTAAAATGCATATACAACCTCTTCATCTTGAATCTAGGACTTTTTAATTTTTGCATGCTGCAGAAAGCACATTTTGAACTGTTTATAGTTCGCTTAAAACCTGCATGAGTTAAAAAGCCAGTGACTTTTACAAATGGCCCATGAATCATTTTAAACCTTGAATGTCTTTCCGGAGAGTTCTCTGGCACATGCGGCTCATGGCTAAATAAATTTGCTGGATGCAATGCTCACATGATAATCACGATGAATTTCCAGTGCTTCACCTGTCCCTCTTTTCCCTGTGACACTGACACTGGGCAGAGCTACAAACTCTACATACACAAAAATAACATTCAAACACAGTAAAGCCACATGAAGTCATTTGTTTATATTGAGCTGCCAATTTCATGCAGTGATTCCAGTGCAGAATGATGATAAAAGTTAAACAGTACACAAGTAAGCACATCTAGATAAATAAACACCCATGTATTTTTACAGAATGCTACCTAAATGTGACTTAATGTTAAAAACAAGCATGACAAAGAGTCCGTGAGTAATGCAAAATACAAACATGGCTGATAGTGGTAGCAGTGACCTAATCCCAAATCTGTGACACATCCTGCTCTGGGTTGACACTTTGATATGATCACTGCAAATAACAAAGCATACCGTAACTAATGAGGCACAACAGAGATATTCTTAGCATGATTCTGGCCTTGCAGCAGAGGACTTTATCAATGAACTTTCTTCTCATCAGAGAATTTATAGTCATGACTGGGGGTGGTTGTAGGCATTCAGTACCAGCTTTTAACCTTTATATCTCATTTATTACACCAAGAGAGGTGATAATCTCTATAACAATGGCTAAATTCGAAGAGTTTTGGACTAAGGGTAAATTTATAAGGTTACAAAAGATTCTTTTTCAACTAAATGCTGTTCTTATGAATGTTTTATTCATCAAAGAATCCTCAAAAAATGCATCACAAATATAAATCAGTAGCCACTGTAGATTTAATCGATCATTTCTTATCAACCTCTCAATCAGACTTTGCATCATTTAGCTGGTAAATAAGCCCTGAAACGGCTGTTTACAGAAGCTACATAGCAAACTACAAGGAAAAATCCAACTAATAGATTATATTGTGTTTGTGTGTGTGTGTGTGTGTGTGTGTGTGTGTGTGTGTGTGTGTGTAAATATCTGACATTAAATAAAAAGTCATATTAGTTTTAGATATTCACTGCCAAACAAAAAGCATTAGTCAGATGTAGACATAAACATGCATAGTCTTTTCCAAAATATATGGATAAGGACACATAAGTTGAAAGTTTGTGGCCTGTATGTAGAATGAAGTTTTATATTTTGTCACAAAACATAAAAAAAAAAAAAAAAAAAAAAAAAAATCACATCTAAAGACACACTGCCAAGTATTAGGCAGCTTCATATAAAATCAGTAATCACATGGTCTGTCTGCTAATTGTGGATTTTTGTTTTGTTTGCAGTCTGTTTGTGATGTTAATATGCTTCAGAGTGGGCAAACTATATGTGAACAGGCAGATAAGGACTGAGAGGCTTATCAGAGAGAGCAGCTTTGTTTTATTACTTTACTAGTTTTTGTTAAATTACTGGGTTTACTTTATTATTTACCGTGTTAACCGTATAAGAAATCAGAAAATTTGCTGATATGGGGAAGATGATATTTGTATAGTCTGCCTCACCACCAAGTTCTACACACACTCCATCTCCTGCATATTCTACTGAAATATGCAATTCAATTTGTTGACAATAATCTATGTTTAATTCTGGAGTATCCAGCAGATATTTCTTTCAGAATGGCACAAAAAATGTGAAAATCTTTCATCTGGGCCTGCTCAGGGTCTCGTGTCTGCCTCTTGACAAAGGTTAGAGTCTACTAATGGGGAAGAGTGAGTTAGAGAATGTAAAAGAGAGCAAGATCATAGAAAGACAGGAAGTGTAAGTAATGCCTCAAAGTGCATCTAATTTAAGCATGAATGTAGGAATTGATTAGCCTGAATCTAATTGATTAGAGTCAAAGAAAGGACAAAGCACAGAATAAACCACTAAGAAAAAAGGAACAATGAGGAAAAGGCACATTACATTTCAGGAGGAACAATAATAGAGTAAAATATAGCAATATATGCAATAAAAGAAATGAAAGAGGCAGATAAAAGAAATGTCCAGTGTTTAACTGTGTTGTGGTCATTAGTAAGAAGCTTTGAGAAGACAGTAGTAAAATCCCTTGAATAAAAAAAATTAAAAAAAACATCCAAAAAGTACAGTGCTGCACTCAAACTCTGTTTCACAACCTTGAGAAGAAATCATTCACATTGCATTCATCTGCCAAACTTATAAAACCACCCGAGCGACCTCAGGGCAAGGAGAGACAGTGGGCATGAGTTTGAGAAACGTATAAGTGTGGGCAACTATAATAGTTTACATCTATTGCTATACTGCATGCTATATCTACTTTTTTACTGCTATTAATATTGCTATTACTACTTTACTGCTATTAGTACAAAAAAACTATAACAACAACAATTATAGCAATAACATTTTGATTACAACAACATGTAATGTTCAAGACAGTGGTTTTATTTATCTCAGTACTAACAATCTGACCTTAGACCTTGGTATAGTCTGTCACCTCAGATCAAAAACCTTCACCGCATTAGAAAACATTCTTGATGTCTTTGAGAAACATCAAGTCATCTAGGCATGACAAAATAACTTTTACAATGTGTTTTCAGCGTCCAGTTTTATAGGTTTACAGTCTAACTATAAAACGGCCTCATTCAGACACAGAGAGACTTCACAAATTGAAAGTTCGTCACAACTGCCACTAGGGGGCAAATTGAGATCGTTGTCCATTAAATTTACATACACTTGTCATGATATTTTTATTTAAAGTGAGACACACTGTTCCAGATGTCTTTAAGTACTTCCTGAGATTTTAATTAATATTTCATACATTAAACCATGATGTCAATTACTGGCCACATGACATGCAAGTAAATAAAATATTTAATATTTTTAGTAAGTGTTCTATTTGGATTGTTTTTTTAAAAAGTATTATTTATTTTAATTTTTCATTTTTATGATTTAATTAGTAGCTTTTCATCAACTCCAAAGCCCCCAGGGGTTCACAAAAACTAGTCTGGGAAACCCAGAACTACAGGAATCAGTCAGTCACATCCAAAGTTTGCAGACAGTGAAAATGTGGCTTAAGTGTCAAGTAAAGTGCCTTAACGCCTGACACCATTAAAAAAAAGCAGCATTTCACATATACCTATATATACATATATATATATATATAAAAGTCACAAAACCAGTCATAAGTCGCACTAGTACATTTGTAGCAATAGCCAAAATTACATTGTATGGGTCAAAATTATAGATTTTTCTTTTATGCCAAAAATCATTAGGATATTAAGTAAAGATCATGTTCCATGAAGATATTTTGTAAATTTACTACCATAAATATCAAAACTTAATTTTTGCCAAGGACTTCATTTGATGTATAAATCTCAATTTCAAAAAATTTACCCTTATGACTTGTATATATATGAATGAAATGCTGTCCTTTCTTTGACTCTAATCAATTAGAGTCAAGCTAATCAATTCCTACATTTATGCTTGAAATGCTGCTTCTTTAATGGTGTCAGGCATTTGGGTGTTTTCTCTAATGTTTTTTCTTCTTCACTTTCTCTCTCCCCTTCATTGTACCCATTCTCTGCCCGTCTTTGCTGAGTCTCTTTCATTTTTATCTGTCTACTCAGTTTTTTAGCTTCATGCTCTGTTCACATGGCTGTAGATCTGACACAGAATTTGAACATTCACCACTGCTCTGAGAGCTCTTAAAGGGCCGGCGCTTCTTTTAACACACTCAGGCGCAGTACCGACTCACTGCCATTTCTGCCTGCCGAGTCACAATGACATGCTTGCCTGTGTGCTAGGGCGAAGCTTGCAGGCCATGCCCCAGTAACCCAGTTTCCCCAGTGCGATAGCTCTGTAACAGCCCAGCAGTGGCCAATGTGTCATCTGTTACCTAACACACACACACTCTCACACCAGAGGGGGTGTACCTGTCATATGCCCTCATCTCCCACAATCCCAAGTTTCCGCTGAGGTTTTTTTTTTTTTTTTTTTGTGAGACGCTGTATGAGATTTTCTACTAATGAGGTTTTTTTATGCAGAACAATTTAACATTTAGAGCAGAACAGGGCACATCTATCTGCCCACACAGCTCAACAGGACTGAAGAAAGAGAATGACTGACTGAGCCATTCATATAAAACAGATAAAGAGAGCTATATAAAACACTAAAGCCTTCAAAAATACATCTGTGTTATTCTGATGAGGTAACGTTGAGCTAATCAATGACTGGCAACCTCAGGATGAGCCAATCAAGAGCCAGGAAAGTACTAACAACTAGAAGTTTTGAAAAAAGAAGATGTCCTCATTCACCACTAACATAGTCAAATTTGCATACTGAGTGCATTGGAAAAGCTGTGAACAAAATGCAGAATTCATTTGGCAAGATGCACACAGCGCATGAGTATTTTCTAGCGGCTAGCCGTTAAGTGTACATCAACTGTGTACTAGTTTTTGAGGTGCATTATGGGATTGAATATCCACTGTGGTTTTGGACACCACTACAAATGGCTGTCCCCCTAAAACAGTGCACTATATAAAGGTACTGGGGCGATTTCAGACACAGCCAGGGTTTTGCCAAATGTCCATTTGCACGGTTTGGACAGCATGTGACTGACTGCAAACAACTATTCTTTTCTTGACCAACACTAAATTTAGTAGCAAACATCTTAACACATGAATCTGATTCAATATCAGTCACAATACAGTTACAAAGCAGCATATTGCTTCAATACATTAAGTGACCACTGGGTGATAATCAGCACGTTACTAACATGGCTAATTAATTGCCAACTTAATTAACCATGACATAGGCTGATTCACAATCTCTCCCTTTCAATCTCCCACCCCTACACAGTCACTACAGACAGATCAAATATACATGAAACACTAAAATAAATGTACATGGATCAGGATTCACTTTGCTCTCTTTCAATAGGCAATATATTGAAAGAAGATATCAAAATTTGCATGTGACAAAGACACTCTGAAAAAGTCTGCTATAACAATGTAGGGTTTAAATGTAACATAGCATCTCATGCTCTTTGTAGGCTTGACAGTAAACAAAAGGAACAATTATGTAAGAGGACCATCACTGAGGGAAAGAATAACAGGTGAACGTTCAGAGTTTTGAAACCAGCTGCACAGGTTTTAATCTAATTTGATGGTTCTGATACTCTTGTTCAAGATCGATCTGAATTTGTTATAAGTGTTGCCTAAAGCATATACTACATGCTTGTTTTATCCTGTCAACTGTTTCCAAATGCTCTTCTCAAAAAGCTCTTGGATTATTAGGCTAGATGGGTACATACTTTGACAAATGAGCAGAATGACAAACAAGTTTGAATTTGACCTGTGTTGTGACCACATTTCCCCTTCCACTTTTTCCGTCAGATCTGTTCATTTATATATCACTTTTCTCAGTCTAAGCACTTTACAGAGCAATCACCAGCAGTGTGCAGCATCAAACTGGATCATGCAACAGCCATCAGGTGCCAACACCAGCACATCCCTCTTGGAATTTGTATGCCCACATTGAATCAGGACTTCATTTAAACGTTTCATCTCATTCTTTTTAGAGAAATGTCACCATCTCTTTATAGGGGAATTATGACCCACAAAAAGCACAGGGTTTGCACCATCTGCTGGCCTCACTAATACTTCTTCCAGCAGCAGCCTATGTTTCCCCATCCCGTTACTGACCAGGCTCAGTTCCTGTTTAGCTTCAACAGGAATAGTGGGAGGTTAAAAAAAGCTTCTAGTTATAAACAAAATAGCCTAAAAACTTATTTTTGAGTATTACATTGCTTTTCAGTGCTGTACAGCTGAGGAGAATGCTGTTAAATTCAATTTATTTGAAAAATTAGGATGATGTTTTTCAATGCAACAAAGCAGCTCAAGTGTGAATCCTTCACACCAGTATATTTTCAAACATAAACCAATTTGTTCATAGATTAATTTGATGCCTTGTAATTTGAGTTTCATTCAGGCAACCACAGAATAAAAAAAAAACCTGAAACTAGACTGAGGACAACTGCCCTCGTGCTGTGCCAGGCATAGACAAACTACACAAACAATAAAGCCTTTATAGTACAATCAAACAAATCACCAATATCTCAAATAATGTCTTGCGTCCATTTGTTAACTTTGTCCAGAACTAGCAACACCAACAAATTAACTACATATAAAATGAGCCAATAAGAGAGATCAAAGTCATTTTAGAGCGAAAATTATGAGTGACGAGTGAGAAAATAAATGTGAAGGTGTAGCCGCGGACACATCGTCTGCAGTCCACTTTCCTCTCAACCAAATCCAGGGCATGACGTCACGGCCACCGGCTCATGATTCTCAAGTCATGTGTTACATAACTTGCAATCTTTTCATAAGTGCTTTTATTCTGAGGGTTATTACGTTCAAACTATCAACAGGCATATCAGGATCGTTAAAAGCATTATCTATGACTTCAGTCCATAAGAGGCTGTAAAAGAAAACAGAGTAGAACTGGATTTTACTCTGCTGTTCCTCTTGACCTCCATTAAAAACACACAGAGAGACGTCAACTCGGCCACTGAATGAATATGTATATGCAGACTCACATAATCCGTCCAACCATCTGACACTTATAGATAATCACATTCCTGGAATATGTCATTTCTCAAGAAGTACAGGAACAAAGTACAGAGACTGTCCTCAACAATTAAGAAACAAATTACTTAATTACAGAGAATGTATTTCAAGAAAAACAAATTTACTTCTCGCTACTAAACAAGACAAACACTCACGGTCTATCTGTTGCAACTTTAACTGCGCGACCCGAACGTCCATGTAAACCCGTTATGGGCGCTTGCACCGGGCGCCTTTAACACAATGACACACTTCTTGTGTGCTCTAATTTCACAAACTAACCCAAGCAACAACCGGCAGTACTCACCTAATCAGAGGCAGCAATAAGAACCCGACTTCAACAGAAAAGTTGCTAGGAATCTCCGGCGACGAGACACATCGAGAGCGTTTTTTGCCTTCCTTGCCTGCCTTACACATGCAATCGGGTTACATAACCGGCACCGTTTCTGTGGGCAATGAGTGACTTCCAGGGCGCTTTTTTCATTCACTGATGTTCATTTTCCAACGCGCACACACCTCACGCTTTACGTCATCAGCCGTCGTCACACCTTAAAAGGAGCGAGGGGGCGTGGCCGGACCGGATTCGCCAGAGGAACGCCCCGCCGCCCGGTCCCCCTCTCTTCTCCGTGCTCCGTGCTCCGTTCTCAAACGGCTTGAACGGCGGCCAGAGAATGTCATCGGCGGAGAATTAAGGAGGCCGTGTCTCAGTGAGGCAAGCTCTGGAAATAAAGGGGGAGCCTGGGTTACAGATTTAGTAGGTTATTACAAATACCATTAGAGTGAACGATGTTTTAAAAAAAAATGTCATAGTTACGCTCGAGTTTCCCAAATGACGTGGGAGTTCTGTAGGCAGTTATGTTATGTAAGGACTATTGTTTCATAAGGTGTATTTCGCAGCTTATTAGTTTGTGGCTGTAAACAATGCCTTGAAATATTGCGTCACCCCTAACTTTAACCCCCATCTGGACCAACGAGTTTAACCGAGGACGAGTGCCAGCGATGGGGTTGGGGTTGCATATGTTGTCTAGGCTATAACTTACCAATATTTATATACGTCATCGGTGTTTTCAAACGTTTCTGCAACAATAAAAGTTAGTTAAATTACACGTTGGTCAGAGCGAATATTTACAACGGTCTCCAAATAGATTCCGGCGAACACAAGCGTTTAGTTGAGTTTGTCTGAGGTGGTAACCATGGAAACAGTACGCCACTAACGCCCAAGTACGTCAACAAATTTTAAAAAGTAGCCTACTGTCATCATTCAGCATTTTGTTAGCCTACATATCACAAAACATGCGTCACATTTGATTACGTTGAAGAACGTGACATAATTCGTCGTACCCTGACCCGCATTCATATCGTTTTCTTAACCCTTAAAATTCCAATTGTTTGCGCGCGTAAACACGAAGAAACGTAATTCTTCGAAGCGGAAAGATTTTCTTTCAAACTGTACACAGATCAGCGGGCGGGAGGGGGTTTAATTGGATCGTGCTGCTGTGGACTGTAACTAGGTCATGTCAGACAGTGATTGCCATCTGCCGACGGTTCGCTCAGCGGTGCTTGGTCGATGAAACGCGCTCCTGCAGTCGAGGACAGTCAGCTGTAGTGCAGAGGCACACATCACACAGTGAGCTGATCCAGACTGAGTCACTCTTCTGTGCAACCTGTAAACGCAGGCTGTCACTCATCAGTTGGACATACACAAGCAATCAAATATGACTTGAGGTGTAGAATTATATAGTAACTAGCAGATATGGTTGCCAGAACTTGCTCATAATATGTCATTAAAGCCCCTTTACAGTAAACCGCTAATGTAAAATGTATAGATAATAAAAAATTGTGGAAAAATAACACACAATGACTTAATTTCATTGTTAACCTCATCCTTGACCTCTTTAGCAACTTAAGACAGCAGAGTGTTACCTTACATACACAAAATACCAGCAGGATAACACAGAGAACATTGAAAGAATGCAGTAAACATTAACAGAACAAAAGAAAACACAACACACCAGTGTACAAAACAGTTAAATATAATCCAAAGACATGTTTGTGCAGGGGAATTCCCCTTTCAAATAAATTAATAATCCCACATGGATTGTCTTATTTAAGGATAGTTCATCCAAAAATTAAAAATCTCATCATCCTCAGGTCTTTTCAAACCTGTTTAACTTTCTTTTTTTTTTTTTTTTTTTTCTTTTTTTTTGTGCAACATAAATTAAGATATTTTATCAAGATTTATTTATGTTGGTAAGTAACCAAAGAGTTTTGAACCAAAACTGTTTAGTTATCAAGACATCTTCTTTTGTATTGTGCAGAAAAAGAAAGTCATACAGTTTTGGAATGACAAGGGTGAGTAAATGATGAGAAAATTAAAATTTTTGGGTGAACTATTCATTCAATATGCCTTTTGTTTCTCTGTCAGTTATAAGGTAATTCACTTTTTAAGACCCTAACCTTAAAAAAAAAAAATTCAATAATAATTTATAGTAATTTTAGATATATGATCCTTTAAAATATAATTTTTACATAATATAAAGTCAACCAATTAAACTGCTTTCATTTAGCGACTAGCAAATGTACATATACAGAATATACTCATTACACACAGTATACACATGTACTATAAATAGTGCTAATTATGGCATCATGCAGAATGTTGTAAAATATACATGGTATACATAAACATATGCATAGAACACGTTAACTTTTAGTTATCTGTAACATCAAGGAAATTGAGACATTTGGAACATGAACGAGAGAGTGAAGAAAAGAGAGGGTGTTTGATGTTTAAGTACAGATCAGAGCACACATTGCTGTCCCAGTGTCCTGGCAGAATACCCAGTGAGTCAGTGTGCTGGCTCACGCCAATGTACCAGCCTGAGCTCAGTGAATAACTGGTCCAGGATCTGAGCCCGGAAAGTCAAGATGGCTAGTTCTAGACCAGTAGTCTAGATCATTAGCTACAGCAAATAATTACTGATCAGAAATGACAGTGCATAAATGAAAATAAAACACACAGTTACCACTGAATGCTGAGCACACACACATTTCTCAGTTTAGATAAATGTGTTTACGAGCCTCAAATTTGCTTCTGTGGCTTACTCTATGAGAGAATTTAGAATAATTTATAATTATTCTTTTTTTCCGTCTCTCTTTTCTCTCGCTCTCAGACTGAACTTGAAGGGATCGCTCTAAGAATTCCAAGATAATATGAGAGAGAAGCCAGTCTCCATGGCAATGGTCGGTAGTCGGTGAATCACCCTTAGTTACTTTTGCACAATCAAAATACAGGATGAGAGCCCAAATTGTGTCCATGGCAACTTAGCGGATGTGTTCCACTTGGGGAACAGGATTCTGGTTCTGCAGGTTGAGACGGGACTCATGCTTAGACCGAAAATATTCGGTGACGTCTGAACCAGTTTCTGGCCTTTGGTTTTGCTTCAGATCCCATTACAGCACTCCATGAGACTCTTTACCGACTACATGTGTCTCACACTTAGCATGAATCACTAAATATGAGCAGAATTATGTGAATACTGTATTAAATGCATTTCATCTATTATGTAACTGTACTGACGAGGTGACATGGCCAAATGACCAACAGCCAAAAAGTGAAATCCCATCGCACTAAACATCTTTATTGGACATGTACGTCCCCTTCCTTAATTCAGCTTTCTACCATGTGTATCAGGCATCGTCAATAGATATATGATTTATATATGAAACGTATTATTATTTAATACATTTAAAATGACAATATATATAAATTATTTATTTTAGATGAGATCTTTAAGTCTGAACTGGTCAAGACTTTTCTGACCTCAGTCAGGTCATGTATTGTCTAACTGTAGAAAGCCACACTCACATGCACACAGGAAATGGGGAGGATTATACAACATCCTCTCACCTCTCTGCATGTGTGTTTACACGACGGGAGTGAGTCACAGGGAATAATAAGGGAAGGTTCATACACACACACACACACACACACAAACCCACCCATAAACTCAAGCACGTATGCACCCTCACAGATACGTACACACAGACCTGGATTAATAATTATAATGATGACGCACAAATGGATGAAATATCTCCGTCATCTCTGTATGTCTGGGGAGGCAGGAGTGAGGAGACACAATGAGTGAAACAGAAATAGACTGCTGTGTGCTATGTAGATTTCAGGTCAGGACTGCTATGTCTGAGGAATAGTCGGATAACAGCTATCCTTGCCCTATTTATCTGTAATGGCCCCCCCACTGTGGAGTTGCAGTTGTTTCCAACAAGACCTGTATTTTTCAGTCATTCCTCTTTTCTTCCAACTTCCCCTCAGTTCTTTTCTCTTCCATATGTGCCAAAGTATTGCTGCACTAACACTGATCTATGACCTCTCCATCTCCTATCTCCACCTACTGTGTTATCAAGACATGATTAGACCATGTAGGTCCCATTTAGTTCAGCAGGTCAAGACTTGGATGTCTGTACCTGTCTGAAAAGCGATCCTGAAGATAGAGCCAGTTTATCTGCTCCCTTAGATATCAGATGCTTATTCACACACTTTTATCCACACTTACAACACAGTGGTGATATCAGTAGGAATTGAACTGGCAGCCATTCATTTACCTTTGATGAGCTATAACTATACCAACCCACCAACCTACCAACTTCAACAAACTCAAAAAAGTAATAATTCTAGTGCTGTCAAACGATTAATCGCGATTAAACGCATCCAAAATAAAAGTTTTTGTTTACATAATAATATATGTGTGTGCTGTGCAGATTTAGTATGCATATATAAATACACACACATACTGTATATATTTTGAAAATATTTACATGTATATATTTATATTTATATTTATATAATTTATATTATATAATTGATATACAAATATAACATATTTTTCTTAAATATCTACATGCATGTGTGTGTATTTATTTATACATAATAAATATGTGTATATATTTTATTATACATAAAATATATACACATATTTATATAAATGTGTGTACATATATATGTACACACATATTATGTAAACAAAAACTTTTATTTTGGATGCGATTAATCACGATTAATCATTTGACAGCACTAAATAATTCATAAAGTATATTAGTAAAAGTTATAATTCAAGTGTAAGAATTCAGCTGATCAAATGAAATACATGTGCTGAAACTTCCCTCTTCTGATCTGAGTACGTTCAAGTAAATCACACATCATGTTCAAATATTACAACCAGATGGCCATGAACACAAAATACTCAGGTAGGTTTGCCCTTTAAAAAGTAATTTTCAAACATTTAATATTTTAAAAATACTGTATATATTTATTTTATAGTTATTTTATAGTTACATACATTTAACTATGAAGTCGTGGCCTGATGGTTAGGGAGTCGGGCTTGTAACCTGAAGGTTGCCGGTTCGATTCTCGCACCGGCAGGAATTGAAGGTGGGCATTGTGAACAAACAGCACTCTCTCTGCCTTCGATACCATGACTGAGGTGCCCTTGAGCAAGGCACCGAACCCCCAATTATATGTTTATAACAAAAAACTGTACAGTATCAGCACTAGTGGATTGTTATTTTTGTTGCATAGCTAGGTTTTGTTTGTTAGGAACTATATTATTGGAATTATTTAAAAGAATAGTTCATCATAATATGAAAATTCTACATCCAAGATATAGATTAGTTTGTTTCTTCATCAGAACAGATGAGAAATTCAGCATTTCTCCACTTGCTCACCAATGGATCCTCTGCAGTGAATGGGTGCTGTCAGAATAAGAGTTCAAACAGCTGATAAAAACATCGCAATAATCCACAAGTAATCCACACCAATCCAGTCCATCAATTAGCATCTTATGAAGTGAAAAGTTGCATATTTGTAAACAAATCCATCATTAGACATTTTTAACTTCAAACCATTGTTTCTGGCTAAAATTCAAGTCCTCTCTGCATAATATTATTCATTCTGATGGAAACCATTTACTGCAGAGCATCCAATTTAAATGATGTAATGCTAAACTACTCCAAATCTATTCCGATGGCCTGAGGGCGAGAACATTTTGAGCAGATTTTCATTTTTGAGTGAACTATTCCTTAATAAAATAACATCTATTAAATATGAGTCCTATATATTTTATTATGTGATGGGCCTAATGTTTTAGAAAAGCAACTGGTTATTTATTGTTATAGTCGCAGCTAAATGGCTTGCAGGTTATGTGTTGTTTAACTACACTCTTTAGCCTTGACTATAGCATGGCGTCTCATGTTTTATTGCTTAAACACGAACTTCTATTGTTGTATTATTTAGAGTTAAGTAGACTAGTTCTGCTGACCGCAATGTAGAGTCCTGTAGTGTAGAGTTACTCAACTGGGCTGCACAGCTCACAGAGGGGGTAGAATGGAGATATAGTAGTAAACAGTGGACAGAGAAAACGACAGAGCTGGATGGGAAACCAGGAAATTCTACTAATTCTCCTTTTCCACTCTTCCTCTTCCATCCAGACATGCTCTCAGTATTTCCGCAAGGATGTTTCCCTGCTTTCCCTGCCCAGCTTCATCCCTCAAGACATTTAACTCACTTTTCCCTTTTGTCTATTTCTCAGTCATCATCATTTTTGGCTCAGTCTGCTTTAGCAGTCGGTGTGTAAAAGCCCTCATTCCTTCCATTACAGCACTGTAAAAAACAGCACTGTAAGAATCTGTCCAGACCAGAACCCATTCACAAACTCATCAAAACCCAAATGCATTCTTGGGGGAGTGATTTGATGTAACTTGATGCAGACTGTCTCAGGGGTTCAAAGACCCTTTTCGTTTGTATAATATGAAACATATGAAATACATAGCCTGGTTTATTCTGAAACTTTACTAATGTGACCTTATTTTTCTTAATTGTTCATTGCTTTAGGTACAAAATGCTAAGGAATGAGTTTAAAATGCCCATTAGTGTGGTAGAGCTCAAGGCTGATCTCAAGACAGTATTCTAGACTTGGTCTTGTCATAGTCTCAACCATGGGTATGCATGGGTTTATTTTTGAATTACAATTTGATTGAAACTACATACACACATCCCTTCTTTGGCAAACTTTGGCACATTTCTGCATGCAATCATCTTCCTGTGTTGCCTTGGGGTCATGTTCTCTTGTCTAAACTAGGCTGAGAAATGCAGAAACCTCTCAATAATCATGATTTCACTGCCCTCCATCACTGTCCCTAGCTTAGTCTCAGTCTAATTCACTTGTCAAACCTGATTACAGTGAGTTTGATAACAAATGTGCAGAGCTTGAAAGCTGTAGTAACCACTTTTGGGCCCGTATTCACAAAACATTTTATCTTACCACTAAGAGTTTTCCTAAATAGCAGTAAAAGTTTTTAGCTAAGAGTTTTCTCTTAAAAGCTATTCACAGAGCTGCTGAGACAAACTTTTACTAAGGAATAGAGAGAAGTCTTAAGGTAAGAGTAAGGGTGGGGCTGTAAGCATGCTTACTAACTATGCACACAGTCCCTGCGTCCCAATGTGCATACTATCCACCCTATCTGCCCTAAATAGTACTGACATTTACTAATATCACATAGAATTTAGGATGGAAACTGGACGCAAAACAGCTGTTACTTCTTTCCCAACTTGTTAACGAAAACAAGGATATAATCGAAGGAAAATTTGGATTTGGGATAACCTCCAAAATAAAAAATTGTAAAAACATATGTGTGCAAATAAATGCATGTAAAAACATATGTGTGCAAATAAATGCAGCGTGTTTGTAAAATGTTTACATTCTGAGGCAGGCTGCTGGCAAACAGCCATTTTACGATAGTTTGTGGCTTGGTTTTAGTGACTTAGGAGTCCTCTTCACTACTCCTAATGTTTCACAGATTTAGGAGGTAGTTTTAGCGCTAAAACGCTTTGTGAAATAATTTAGGAGTCCTAAATTTAGGAATAGAGAGAAGTCTTAAGGTAAGAGTAAGGGCGGGGCTGACCTCGTTGCTATGGGTGATGTAAGCATGCTTACTAACTATGCACACAGTCCCTGCGTCCCAATGTACGTACTATCCACCCTATCTGCCCTAAATAGTACATTGACATTTACTAATATCACATAGAATTTAGGATGGATAGTATGCATATTGGGACGCAGGCAGTGATTGGCTGATAGGGGAGGGGCCTCTGTCAGAGATTTATTCATAGAAATATTGTAGAGTGCGGTATTATGTTGCCATATTCAAATAAAGGTTTAAAAATAAAAGTGTTAATTGCCATATTCAAATAATGATTTCAAAATCCAGGCTAAGTGTCACTAAAATGTAAACAATTAGTGCATATGCATATAGGAGTGACACGCCCATTATTTTTTAAAGCTGCAGTCAGTAAGTTTTGCCTCTTTGTCGCCATCTCTGTTTGAAAACCTGGAATTGCGGAATTATCTTCCCTGCGTGGGTTGTGCTCTGGCACGGCTCCAGCGCGGATGAATCTAATGTTTTGAGGAGTGTGTGTCAGTCAGTCACAGCACCGGTGTGGATACTATACTTCTCACAGATTCTAGCCTATGTCTTGGAATATATGACCCAAATCAGAATTTTCACCGTATATTGCCATCTGAACAAGTAAGTAACAAGTCTGCCATGTTTGTTCTGACCAACTGAGGAAAAAAGCATTACCATAAATCGCGCTACCAACAGTGATTAAATCTAACGATCGTTAGCTCATATCACATCAAACCGTGCAAATTATTATTATTGTTATACTTTATTCTCAAATTATTAATGTTAACAACATCAGCATTGCATGACAATGAGTATAGTGTGTATTAGCGTGTAGATTTCATTTTCTGTACAGTCTAATCTAATTGTCATGCCATTCGAATTTCATATTAAGAAATTCTTTTAACCCAAAAAGCAAACTATGCTCCCTTCAAACTGGTTGTCTTTAAAATACAAATCTTGTGTAATCCCAGGCTATCTGTAATCAGAAGCACATTTAAAACTGGAATATAATTTAATTTCGTTCACGTCTCATAAACACATAATCCTTTCTGGATTACAATCCGCCATCAGAATGATACATTTAATTATTCCAGCTGCTGTGAGCAAAGGCTACAAACGATCTGCCACCTGCAGGATCCTCGGGACAAGCCGGGACAACTTCTTTATGTTTACAGACGTGACGTAATGACGCAGTGCCATGCTCGAATTTCCCGCGAAAACCTACCCGTACCACTCAAATTAGAAAACATTATTATAAGCTAAGCATTGTGAATCGGGCTAAAGTAAGACGATAGTTTTGAACATTGGCTGGTTATGTACTTGCTCAAATATTGATTTCGGATCATTTTTAAACCAAAAAAAAGTTACGGACTGCAGCTTTAAGATTTTCTCCTAAATCGGCAAGTTATGAGCTACTTTTATCCTTAAGATGTTTTATGAATACGGTTTGCATGAAATTTTAGTCAGGCAAAATTATTATATTCAGTATAAGTGTGAGTGCTTTTGTTTTCACATTTAACCAATCAAAGAGACAGCGTTAAAATAGTTAATTAAATGTCACATGGTTCTGAGTGATAAAATATTTATGTGAATCATAAAGATATATTAGAGGCATAGAGCAATCTAAATCAATATTCTGATAATTAATTCATTTTATTTATATTATCCTAAAAAGGGGCACAAACAATGGGCAGATGGAGTGTTGATTTATTTGCTACATTGATCTAAAACACAATGTCAACATATTAACTCATACCCCACTCGGAACTGTCATTTTAAACAATATTTATAAATGATAAAATGTCTAGTAAGAACCACAATACTCCTTGGGCTTCAAAAGTGTGAATTTCCAGTAAAAATTGAGAAAATGAAAGTTCCAGAGAACAGCTTTAACTGATAAATAAAACAACATGAAATGATCAATTTTGGATTTTTTTTTTTTAACTTAATCACACAGACACACTAGTTTTAAACAACTGTCTACACGATCACTGCATGTTTGTGTAAAAATTCAAGGGAAGACATTGAAATTACACAGAAGGCCTGAAGTCTGAATACAACGGCTTGAAATCAGTTGATTCAGAATTGGATTCATCTGTGGGATAGACTGAAATGGGTCTGAATGTGACACTGCAGGAACAACGAGCTTTCATGAGAACAGTGTGTCTTCTCTGCTGTCCTGTATTAACCCTGCACAAAAACACAGATTATCATCTAACACCAGCCAGACCAAAGATGACCTCCACCATTCTGTGAGGTGAAGGAGAAATCAGGCATCTTCTCTCTGATAGGCTGAGACATTCAGGAGAAAAGTAAACACACACACACAGAGAGATGGTGTCACTTCATTATGATTCCCTGGTTCAGGAATGAATAAGACAGAGTGTTGTGTGTGTTTCCATCTCTCCCCGTAGTTTTTATAGTCTTGCTTAATCCTGTTTTCCCTCTCTCCATTGGCGTGATCCCTCATTCCATGCAACATAAACGAAGAGCGCCAGAACCACATGGACGGCAAGCACAGCAACGATGGCGGCGTAGAAGTAGCTGTCATTGCTGGAGTATCCCAGAGAGGCTGTGAAGAATTAAGTAGAAATCATGAATTACCAAAGCAAAACTGTAACACATAGATACTAAATGTTATTATTGTTATTATTATTTTAGAACATAAAAAGTTAGTTTATCAGCCTTTGGATGCAAAATACCTTCAAAGAGAAAAGACTTTGATGCAAAATACAGTCCGATGGGTAGAGTTATCATCAGAAGAGTGAAAAACAATAGCGTCTTGAGTACAGAGACAAGTGACCCGTCATTCCTGAATGAATGCAAGGAAGAAAGTGACAAGGAGAGATTAGACAAATTAAACTAGTCCAAATATGAGCTTTAAATCCTTTGAAATTCAACAATGATATTAATTAACGGACTATTTCAATTTAAAATTGGCCTTAGTCATTGTAATTTTGGTTTAAGGTCACGTGCAGGCTGAGCAGAAAAGGCACATCATATAAAATATCTTACCCTCTGAAATCAGGCGCGGTTGGAGGCATGGAGTCCACGGCTGTTTTATCGCAATTTTGCATTTTGTATTTGTAATTATGGACACAAAAGGAAGAAAGATATGGGAACTCAATAGCTAGTAATTCCGTGCTGCGACATCTTGAATGATTTGCGCTTCCGGGTTTTTGTCACATGATGCGGATGAACGTGACAGCAGTGTTGCGCGCGTTTGTGCGCATGTCCGCTAGGGGGCGCCGCAGCACTGTAAAGAGTTTCCAGAAGCACACGACCTCCACCTCTGAAACATCTCTAAACCTGTAGGATTCGGTCCTGGGTTTGGGGAGATACCGCGCAGTACATTTTTTATGTCTTCCTTAACATACCTGGTTCAAATCAGATTACTGAAGAATTATGAAAGAGAGCTCTATAAATTATGTTATATATAAAATAACCTATAGCCTAACTAAATTTTGGAAATGTCTTTGTTATACTACAATGGCTGCAAGATTTCTGGACAAATTGCAACATTTAAATTTTTCTTGTTTATTAAAATAAAATAAAAATAAAAAAAATGTCTGATATTATTTAGTCATTTAGCAGACGCTTTTATCCAAAGCAACTTACAAATGAGGACAACAGAAGCAATCAATTGTAGTATTAAAACAACTAAAACAGATCCAAAACTAAAAGCTAATGCATACAACAAAATTTCAAAACTTAACATTTAAATGAAAACAAAAAAATAAACCTAAAAACAATTCAAAATATTAAAGAACAAAAGGTATAAGAGTATAATAATGATTCTAACATAACACTAAGCCAAACACCAAAAAACAACTACATATGTGTATGTACAACCACACACACATACATATATATATACGTATATACACAATTATAAAATCAATATATATACTACTATTTCATTTCCATTTAGTTTGTTGAAGTACTAAAATAACTCAAATTAAATAAAACTAAAACTTAATAAAAAAACCTATACAGATATAATAAAAAAATTATTAGATATTAGGCTTTAAGTTTGTAGAATTAAATTAGACTATTCTAATTTGAGAGATTTTTGAACTTAAAACCTGCATAAAAACACTTCTGGAGGACTTTTGAGTCAAAACCATACAGTTACTGAAGAAACCATGGCCAGATGTCAAACATTTTACTATATTACATTTTACAAAATTATTTTAATTTAAGAGAAGATTTTTTTTTATTATTTTTTTTTTTATTTTTATTATTTTATTTTATTTTTTTTTTTAAACTTGAAACCAAAAATACTTCTGGAGATAATTAGACTCTTGCTTCAATACTGAGTTACTGGGATATAGCCCTTGTGACAACTTGTAGCCCTAATATAAAGCAACTTATATATAATATTAATCATGTAATATTGTGTTTTTGGCAAATAAAAAAGTAATGTCTTTTAAGTGAATATATATCAATAAACAAAATCGGTCTGCTAAAAATTAAGACCTGGATTTCAAAAGACCGTATATGCTTATACTCCACCGAGCTTGAAAACACACTGATGTCTACGGCTCTTTGTGTCTGTGCTGGATATGGCACTGCTAGAGCATCAGGGTTAATTCTTCAAGCCATTCTGTGAAAATGACTGCTCTGGAGAAGCTTGCATCAGGTCATCATCATCTGCCCCTTTCAGCCAGCGCGTTTAGTGTCTGGAGAAGTGATAAATCTTCCTCAAGGACAGGAGCAAGAGTGTGTAGTGTGTGCAGAAAAATGAAGGTAAGTAATTGGGGTAGAGTGTAAGTATGACTGATATTAGAAAGATACAGCGACAGAAGAAAGACAGGACTACAAAGACAAAAGATGTAGTTTAGTTTTCAGCACCATTGCATGCAAACCACTCAGATTGGAAATGCCCACTCTGATTGTACAGAAATACACAACATGAAGTAGTTTTTTATAAAAAAAGATTTCACTTAAATGTATGTTTTTATTTGCAAAAATAAAAACATACAACATTAATTATAGATGGATCAACAATAATTATAGAAGCCTCAGTCTTATTTTCCTTTATTATTACTGCAAAAAAAAAAAAAAAAAATTAGTCCGTTACTAAGAAACACATAGCCTGATATACAAAACATCCATATAAGCTACAAAGAGTTTTCAAAGGACACACAGAGCATCAAAATGTCTTTTTCATTGATGGTTGCCATGGTATCAGCCAATCTCTATAAGAACTCAAGAGCATATACTCAAACTGCAGTCTTATTTTCTCTGCTTGTTAGCTCAAGTCTGCTCAAAAAAAATACATAAAAAAGGCTGACAACCATGGCATTTATTGAGGAATGTTCATTCAACAACAAATACCAGTCTTATAGGCCCCTGGACTGCTGTAGAGTAGATGGGATACCACAGGGCTAAAGGCACACATTAGTGAAAATGTGCTTCTTTTATTTTTTCTTTTTTTTTTTTTGATGGAGCAATACATTTTGTGGGAAAAGAAATCATAGTAGTGGTTTGTTGGCCTGCTATGAACATGAGCAGTTAGGACCTCAACACAGACTTTAACAAGTAGCAAGATTGTTAAAAAGGCCAGTGATAAGCCAGTTGCTGAATAGACGGCTGTTTTTTCTTTTTCTCACCGAATTCCACCATGGCGTATCCTGATCTCCAGGCAGAAGGAGCTGAATGCACAATTTTGAATAATATCAGCCCACAAAACCTGATTTGTGATGCAGCCTAGAATCATAAATCGCCCTATGCTTGCTCATTTGTCCAGAGAGCTGGCCCCCCCATCCGAGCCTGGTTTCTCCCAAGATGGAGTACATGATGGAGTTTTGGTTGCTTGTCACTGTCACCTTTGGCTTGCACAGTTGGAGTTTGAAAGACAATTAATATTCAGTCATTTTATTGATTTAATGCAATGACACTGTTATTGAACTGAACTGAGCTGAATAATGACACTGTTGCCTTCTATAAATCTGCTTATACAGTAGCTTGTTTCATAATTGATGAATTTTGCAACACCGACGGTTTCTGAACTGAATTGAAACAACACTGAACTGAACTGAGCTCAATAATGACATGACTCTTCTGTAGAGCTGCTTTACACCTGAAATTGAATTTGTTTGATAATTGATTAACTTCATAGCATTAACACTGTTATTTTCCTGTTTATTAATGTGAAGCTGCTCTTGAACAATCTATATAATATAAAGCTCTATATAAATAAATGTGACTTAACTTCACTTGACTTTTATTTAAAAGTCATAAAAATGTATGAAGTGGTGAGGGAGGCCTTTAACCCACACTAAAGGAGAATACAAAGCTCACCAGCATGGGGTAAAAGGTCCCCAGTGTTTCTACAAATATTCATTCAGTTCATAAGTCTGACATCCCAAAGCATGACAAGATCCCCGAGCAAACAACAAATGGTGCTAATATACACTCACAGTGTGCTGTAGTAATACCAACAAGCCTGTGAGCCTGGAGACAGTAGTGTACAGTCCAGACAGTGTTCTCTGAGTAGAGGCTTGGACCCGTAAACAGTATTCCATATGTCACGACTTAAAGGGATAGTTCACCCAAAAATGAAAATTCTGTCATTAATTACTCACCCTCATGTCATTCCAAACCCGTAAGACCTTTGTTTATCTTCAGAACACAAATTAAGAGCTTTGTGACCCGGCATAGACAGCAACGCAACTGACGCGTTCATGGCCCAGAAAGGTAGACATGGTTAAAATAGTCCATGTGACGTCAGTAGTTCAACCTTAATTTTATGAAGATACAAGAATACTTTTTGTGCACAAGGAAAACAAAACAACGACTTTACTCAGCAATTTCTTTTGTTCTGTGTCAGTCTCCACTGCCATTAATTGAAGTACCATGACGGTACTGTTGTGAACGTGCGTCGAAGTCTGAAATGGAAGAGAAGAAATTGTTGAATAAAGTCATTATTTTTCGTTTTCTTTGCGCACAAAATTTATTCTCAGCTTCATAACATTATGGCTGAACCACTGATGTCACGGACTATTTTAACGATGTCTACCTTTCTGGGCCATAAAACGTGTCAGTTGCGTTGCTGTCTGTGCAGGGACAGAAAGATCTCAGATTTCATCAAAAATATTTGAATTTGTGTTCTGAAGATGAATGAAGGTTGTACGGGTTTGAAATGACGTGAGGGTGAGTAATAAATGACAGAATTTTCATTTTTGGGTAAACTATCCTTTTAACAAGTGGATAGTAATACGTTTTGTGTAATAAATTAATACTTGTTGAAAATGATAACTCCAGCAAATTTTGACACCATATTCTATTTATTTTGATTAACAAAATAATTCAAATGTATTTTACGCTGTCATTAAAATTAGTTATATTTAAAAATACAGAAAAAATAAAAAAATTCTGAAAGCTTCTTACATAGCTTGAAGATCTCATAATTTATTGAGACTTTACAGTAACAATAAATGATTAATATATTTTAGATTCAAATTTTGATTAAAATATGATTAATGCATTTTTTAATATGATAGTTTCATTATTCATACGGTGATTATCTCTAAGGTAGAAACCCAACGTAAAATATGATACTGACCATTTGAATCTAACACGTCAACAAATGAAAAAGTCGGCCTGCTATTTGTTTTCATTCCAATTATTGTGCCCCTGGCTTCAACAGTAGGGGCACTTTTTACCCTAAATACCAAACTTTTACATATTGTTCAAAATATCCAAAATATATTTGGAAATTTTATTGATTCTCATTTGTCATATAACTCTATAGAATAAAATAAAAATAGTCAAATATTAGGTCAGTGTAGTGCAGAATTGACGTTTTATTCGCTGAATCAAGGCTCAGTCAAATTTCCTGGTGCATAGTGAACCGCGGATGTTTAGGAAAGTGCTGCGGAAAAATAAAAACAAACGTGCATTTTACCTTGCTGTGCCTTTAACCCCTTTGTACCCTAATATTGTTAGTTAAATGGGGAGTGATGTACTAGAAAAGAGTGTGTGTTACACCACCTTTATACATATTGGCCTCTTTTACATTGTTATTGGTTCCTGCTGGCGACTGTTTACTCTTTATGGCTTCAGTGTTGTACCTGGAGCTTTCAGAGAACAGCGCTCGTGGGGTGCAGAGAGCGCGGAGAATCTGTTTGTATTCTTGCCTGAAGTTCTGGTTGAGCAACCCGTAGACGACAGCATTCAGACAGCTGTTGAAATACGCCATGAAGTAGCTGGTAACAAACAGCCACTCCGGGACATTCGGCGCCACTCTTGCGGGGTTTACCGCCACGGCGAGCCCGATGAAGTTCAGGGGCGCCCAGCACACAGCGAACAGCACAAACACCACAAACATCGTCAAGAAATTCCTCAGGTCGGCTGCTCTGACCTTCGGATTGGGCCGCACACGACCTTTGACCCTAATCACCAATGTCCATATGCGCAGGTAGCAGAAAGAAACCACACCCAGAGGAACCAGAAAGTGGATCAGAACAACGCAGATGGTATATGAAGAGCTTGCTGTCTGGGTGAACGTGCAGGAGAAGATGCGTGGGTCGTATTTTAGGGAACCCACCAGGAAGTTGGGCACAGTGGCCAGAGCGGTCAGCATCCAGGTGAGCAGCAGGTACAGACAGGTGTTCCGACGAGAATACAGCCGGTCGTAGCGGAGACTGTGGCAGATGTAGCAGTAGCGGTTGATGGCGATAGCCGTGATGTTGAAGACCGAGCCGATCACACTCAGTCCCATAACAAACCCGCTCAGCTGGCAGTGCAGGGAACCCACTGTCCAGCCGTTATGGAAGATAGCGACCAGAGCCAAGGGGTAGGGGTACAGCGCCACCACCAGGTCAGCCACAGAAAGACTCACCACAAAGATGTTACCTATTAACGAGAGAGAGTGAGAAAGTGACATAATCCTATTATATTTACATAGATATTTACATACATAATTGAAGTTTATAATTAAATTATACCATATTGCAATTACACATGATAACTGGGTAACCCAAACACAACAGCAAAGTAAAATAAATTCATCCAAATGAAAATTCTGTCATCATTTACTCAAGCTTGAAAGAAAAAAGAAGATATGGTTACACTTCATCTTAAGGTGTCCTTGTTACACGTTACGTGTAATTACTATTATAATGGCAATAAATTATGCATAATTACATGCAAGTAACCCTAAGCCAAACCCTAATCCTAATCCTAAATACATGTAGTTAATTAATATTACTCAGTACTTAAATGTATAATAACACTGTAACAAGGACACCTTAAAATAAAGTGTTACTGAAGATATATCTTCTTTTGTGGTCCACAGAAAAAAAAGAAAAAGAAAATATAAACCATAGTACAATTATGATTACTGGGCAGCCCAAATACAACAGCAAAGAAAAATAATAATATTTTCCTTAAATATTTCCTTAAGCTAAAAAGAAAGAAAATAGTATATTTTTTTAAAGTCAATGGAGTTCAAATAACATTGGACATGAAGTACGTAGAAGTTTTTTGTGTTCTAGAAGACAAAGTGAAGAAAGAAACTATAAAACATATTACAGTTACAGAGGATTATGGGCTGTAATCATGTGGTGGATCACACATGCTCCGCTCTCTGCACTCTGTCATATTATCTCATAGTCACATTAAGTCACTGTACATTTGCATAGAGTTGAACTCTGCTCAACTTTCTTGCATCGCCGTCGGTCTCTGTTGCTCATGTCACCTCAAATCATCAACTCTCATTGAAAATGAATGACTTCCGGTTGCTTTGTCGCTGTAAATCGCTGTCAGTGTGAACGGCCCTTCGGGGACCACGAAGACTGCTGTTCACAGGATGCCTTTGCCTGTTACTACTATTACTTTTCATCAACTTCACTTCTATTACTTTTTTTATTGTATGTTTTATTGTATTTTACTTTGTATTATTTATTCCTTTATTAGTTTTCCTTATCCATTAATTATCCATTATTTATCCTTATCCTTTATTTTGCATTTAAAAATTTAAATGTAACTTAAATTTAAAATTTTAATTTAAAATAAATATTTAATTTCAAATTTAAGCAACAAATGATTAGGCACTAGCACTACACTTGTAGCCTACTGTATTTGTCAGCATTTATCAAAAACTGAAACAGAAAATTATATCTGAAATTTAAGTAAAAAAAAAAAAAAAGTATAAAAGTAATATTAGTAATATTATATAATACCAGTAATATCAGCATAGTGCATTTCTGAGACAGTGTGTCTGTGTCCTTTAAAAGAGTGTGTATGTGAAGGTCTGCGTCAGGACTGTGTGTGGACTGATAGAATACAGACACCGGTGTGTAATTTATAACTCGATTAGGGAGGTGCTGTAATAACTATTATCCCTGCAGACTAACATTAAGTCTCCTCACACTGTTCACAACACTCTAAAAGATAACAAAGAGAAAAAATGTCCCACTGCCAGACCCTGTCTGGCTGCCTTTATAAGCAAAGTGATTCAGCCTCATGTTCTATCTCAAAAACAAAACGGTCAGACACATCCATCTTCTCCAAAAATGACCTCGTTGTGTCTGTGAAAAAATGCATTTCTGATTGAGTTGCCCCCGTAAACCCACTTACAAATCATTCGCAGAATTCAAAAGCAGCTCATTTCTGCAGTTTCAATTATTCTTTGGCTCTACGCAACTGATCAGGTCATGCTTGTTTTGCTCACAATTTTCCATTCATGAACTCTCATTGACTGTTTCCCTCCATCACACTCCATCAAGATTACGTGCCAAGAAAACTAAAAATGCTTTACAACTCACGAAGGTCGCATTTATGAGTGAAACAGATTCAAATTGCATCAGACCTGCCGCCTTTTGTGCATGTAACACCTGGCATCACCTATGACTTCTGGTCATGCAAAGTGTTAGAAAATGTTCAGACTAGATCACACTTTATATACACTGTCAGAAAAAAGCTATAGTGCTGTCACTGGGATGATAAAGCTAAAAGTTACATCTTTGTACCTTATTTACCCCTAAATAGTACATACCAAGTGAATGTTTTGTGCCTTTTTTTGAGGGTGTATGATCATTTTCTACTTGAGGTTGAAGAACACTTTCAAGGTCTGTTCTGTCTGCAACAAACAGCAGACTGTTGTGTACAAAAAGAGAGAAACAAGATTCAGTTACAGATTACATCAGCCTAGTGAGCGCAATTGCACACTTACACAAAATCTGCACCTTTTTCATCGTGTCACCTTTAGCATCAGAAATGATTTATCTGAGCATTTCCTTTAAATCTACAGTGGCATTTTGACTAGCTTCAGCCTGCCAAACATTTGTCAACCCGAAGCCACAACTGACAGCAAGTGTGCTTTGACAAGATCACCATCTCCCACCATCAGTCTAGCATGAGTCCAATAACCCGAAGCATCGCACACTGGACAGCAAACAGGGCGGCTTCAGCTCTCTGAGCTAAAAAGTATATTCAAAAAATATAATCTAGAAATATCTGTACTTCTTATACATTTGATGTGATGACTGATACTTGCATAATAACATCAGTTCTCAAATTCTCAGTATTAATATTCAATTTGAATAACTGAATATTTGACATGGAAAAACAAACCATGAAATACACTGTAAAAGTGTTTTGTTATGTAACCTAAAAAAAAAATACATTTATTTAAAAAGAATCTAGAGGTGAAACCAGAGATCTCATAATTTACTGTTTATTTACTCTTAATATGATGGCTTTTAAATATTACGTTCATAATATATATATATAATGTAAATATATGTATTTGCACAATTTTCAGCCGAAAAAAATCTGTATCATTCAAACTAAAATCACACACATATATATTACACATTATTTATTAGAAATGAATTGACTCTACAAAGATTTTAAAGTAGCCTGCTAATTATTTCTGAGTATCAATAAATAAAAAGATTAATAAATGACAAAATGAGAGAAATGTTTCATGTAAATGATTTACTGCAGCCATAAGCTATTCCTTTCATTTAACGTAATCCGGATGTGCTAGAACTTACTTATTTGGTGTGAGAACTTTTATTTGCAAATAAAAAGGGAAATTGTACAACATTACTATGAATTATTGTGTCATTTTGGTATCAGTATCAGGTATGCTTAATATCAGACTGAAAATATAGTGCCTTTTTACTTTTATTCCAATAGGAATCCTGATTATAAGTTCTGCTTATTTTTATGTAATTCAGCTGATCAAATTTAACCATTTTGTACAATTAGAAATATTTTCAAGATACAATTCCCTCAAGGTTGCAATATCTATTCAGCTAAAACCCTTTTTCAGTGGTGCGCTCAAATGCCTCAGTGGTCTGATTCTCTGCAGCTCATCACTGAGATCAGAGCAGAATCCTCAATCTAAGCTCAAGTCGGACCTCAGGCTTGAAAAAGCAGTTTTTGACTTTTTTCAAACAGTCACTGGAAATGGATCCTCTAGCAACAGAGTCCAAATGGTCAGGGAATTGCACACAGGTCACTGCGGGTCCTTCGCACTGACATTTACAATGACATTTATATGGAGAGTCAGTGCTGTTGGCGCCGGACAAAGACGTCATTTCTGAGCGGGAAAGTTTTTTGGACAGAAACTAAAAAAGCATCTCTCACTTGAGCAAAGACACATAAGTTTCAAGTTGTCATTTAAAGACAAAGAAGCATTTTTACATTGTTTTACTCTTGAAGGACATAAAGACAGTGTAATAATGACAGGCTTATCTTAAAGAGGCTCATATATCACATTTGGGAGAGAAAGAGGAAGAGCAGGAAAGAGAGAAGAGCATTTATTTTGTCTGCAGTTCAGATCAGGACAGTTCCTGGGCAGGAGCGACTGCCTGAAGATCACTATAAATCCACATGATTATCCTGGACAGAACGGTTTAATTGGTTTCCTTCTCCACAATTTCTCAAGGCAAACTCTACACGTTCTACAAGCCTGAAGAGCAGCATGTGTAAGTCAGTCACATGGAAGACACATGGGAGAACATAAAATCAAAACAGACCTTATTTACATTCTTAATATGGTGTTACTGTGCATGATTCATCAGAATCATTTTTCATCAAAATTGCGCCACCTTGACTTCCTTTACAGCTGATATCACTTAAGCCAGTGATCCCTAACCAGAGTTATGTAGAAGTATTATTGTTGAATTTGAAACGGCATAGGCTGCTTACTATTTCTGTCCTATCTTTAGGCTATTTGGCAGAAATAGTAAGAGTGTGCTATTCTGAATTCAGCCTATATGCTTTTGCTTTGTTAAACACATAAAAGAAGTGACACTGTTTGAAATGTATTGTTAATCTCTCACATTTTTTGTGTTTTTTAGGCTTTAAGACATGAAAGAGGCAAGTTGTCATTTAAATACAAAAAGCAATTTTACATAGTTTCTCCCTAGTGGGAGGTATGTAGAAATATTATTGCAGAATTTGAAATGACATAAGCTACTCTTACTATTTCTGTCATATCTTCAGGGTATTTGGCAGAAATAGTAAGAGTATACTATTCTGAATTAAGCCAATAATTTTGCTTCGTTAAACCCATAGAAATAGTGACAATGTTGCACATTGCTAGCACTTTCTCATTTGTAAGTTGCTTTGGATAAAAGCATCTACTAAATGAATGAATAAATGTATGTCAGATGTAAACAGAAATTATAAATGAATAATATTAGAGAACACATAAAATGTAGAAATTTATAGTTAACACATTCATTCATTTTTTCTAAATGTATAATGTCAATTTGTGTGGACACCATTTACAAACATTTACATGTTTTTTGTGTGTGTGCAGACAGCCAGTCACTATCAAAAAAATAAATCCTGATGCAGAGCAAACATTCACCAAATATATACATACTGTACATTAAATATTGCTTCAACTTGAAGTTATTTTAGAATTTTTCCTATATCATATGTTAAAGCTTCTGCCAAGAAAAAAACATCCACAACTATAGACAACTACAGTAATTCGATCAGGAGATCTAATTAACACCTCCTTACCAAAATGGAAATCCCCTTTTTTTTAACATGTTGCCAGATGATAAGACTGAGAAAGAATTCATTGAAACATATGCAACAGATATCTGGGCTTCATGTTTTCCTCCAGCTGGATACAATATTGTGTCATATAACAACATGCAGAGAGATGATTTTATAGGCAGTCACAACACTGAGCTAGAAAAACTCAGAAGCTCTGATGAGTTTCTGCAGCGCAGAACTGGGGAAAAAAAAGACCTTGGCAAACAGTAAACAAGGAAGAATCTGATACGAGAGTAAACCAGAAGATGGATGCACATGAAAGGTTTTTTTTCCAGGCAAGCCTCTTGTCAAAAATATCCAAATTCATTCTCAAACTTCACTCTGTTGCAAACAGCAGAGAAACTAAAATCTAGTCTGAGGAAAGCTTGTTTTGAGGCGTCAGCATGTTCTGAGTTCCATCTAGATGTTTGGGTTTTGGAAATGCATACAGTGCAGTCTTCTTGCAATGCTGAGAAAAGACCAGAATAGATTTCACATCTTTGTTGCAACTTATGGCTTCATAAAACTTACATTCTAATGAAATCTGATTTTTTTTTTTTAACTTATGATCTTTTCAAAATGAATATATTGAGAGAGTTATCTGCAGAGGACATCATGCATTTAGAGTTTTTATGTACTATAAGCTGACAGCAATTTGAAATATGCCAGATTAAGACAAAGAGTCTACAACAAATGTTAGGAATTTATAAAATAACATGCCACAATATATTGTAACCTCTCCTAGAAAATTTCACAGACTGCATCATACCTGAGGTGTCTGATGGACTGAAGCAAAGCTGAATGTGCTTATGCAACCTCACCACACACACAACCCCCTTCCCACACACACACATGCACATGTCCTTTTGTTTCCTATTGCTCTATTTATAAAAAAACATATGTACTTTATATGTAATTTATTTAATTTTTAAAATTATACAAAATATTGGTTAATTATTATATCCTTGTGAAAGGCAATATACACTTTAATGAATGTTTCATTTAAACAAAGCAATAGGAAGCACACAGTAATATATGAAAGAGTGGTTTGATAGTTAGAGATTTCTTCGGAGAGAGATGGAACATTTAAAAAGCCGAAAGACTGGACGTTAACTTTTTCTAAATATGGGTGTGCACGGAAAAAGTAGAAATCTGCAGTTAGCGGATGAGTTTCAGAGGAGACAATTAAAGTGCAATTACCTGTTCTTTTGCCCAGTACCTCTGTGAGCCAGTTTGAAGTTATCGGTAGCTGTGAGGATGACGCTGATCTGGCTGCGTCTGTGCTGTCATAAATGTATTTAATGGATAGTCTGGCTCTGCTCGTCTGGAACATCTTTGCTGGAATTAGCTGATATTAAAATGCATTTTACAGGCTTATTTTAATACACAGATCAGACAGTCTATTATAACTCTGCACACCTCATCTTTATGTTCAGGATTATATGTGTGGAACATAAAATCTGCCAACCTTCGTCTGTTAAATTATTGGATTACAAAATTCATTAGATACTGGTGAGATACCACCACCAACTCTACTCTGAAAACACACATACACACACACACACACACACACACACACATATATATATAACCACAGAACCTTAGATACACAAGCACTAAGGGTATGTACACACACAGACCCATATTCCCTTTACATTCCAGTTCCATAAAAATATCTCAGTGGAAGCACTGAGAAAGAAAGAGACAGAGAGCGAGAAAAAAAGGTGTGAAGGACAAGTGAAGGTTAACGCAATACAAGTTATGTGCGTTGCATAATCTGATCTCTTTTTTAAGTAGCGATTAAAGTTGTGTTACACTAACAGAAATAATTTTAAATACATTTTTATTTAAATACATTTCAAATTATTTTATTCAAAACTGTTTGCTTAAAATCGTATTTACTAAAATGTATGAAATGGCTAGAATATTTAAGTTGTGTCAGAATTGTCTGGTAACACTTTACAATAAAGATTCATTTGTTAACTATATTTACTTAACTAACATTAACAACGAACAATACATTTGTTACAATATTTATTCATCTTTGTAAATGTTAATGGTAATAAAAATGCAACTGTTCATTGTTAGTCCATGTTAGCTCAGGTCCATTCGATAACATTAATCAATTATAATACTGATTATAATAATGTATTAGTAAATGTTGGAATCAAGATGAACTATGTTTAATAAATGCTTCCGAAGTATTTTTCATTATTAATTTATGTTAACTAATGTTAACAAATGCAACCTTACAGTAAAGTGTTATTAGTGAGAAGTGTTTTTTTTAGTATCACTGAGATACTACTGTAATTTTTATTAATATTTTGACAACTTTTTATATTTTCCATTTTATACTTTTCCATTTTATGTTCAATTTTAGTTTCAGTTACTTTAGTACATCAAATTAAACTAAATGAAAATGAAAAATGTTGCCTTGGCAACCAGCTAAAATAAATAAGTTTAAGAATTTTACGTTTTATTTTATTAGTTTATTTTATTTAAAATAACTATTTAAGTATAATAACCCTGATAATGATTATGTAACACTTCTCAAAACCAGAAAGGAGGCTATATATGGAGCCTTTGTAAGTATCTATATTTTGAAGCAGTGTGTGTGTGTGTGCGAGTGTTTATGCGTATGCATGAAAAAGAAAGAAGGGGAGCATTTCCCCCCTTCATTTCCATAAGTACTTAATGCTGAATTATTCCTGTACACCAGCCAGTCATATAAAACAGCCAACCGTCCTCTCAGGAGCTCTGCCAACAGACGGATCAAAACCACTCCAGCTATCTAAACAACATCTTCATACTGCGATATGCAAATGATCATGTTGTTATAATATTATTTGGAAATCTAATAGATTTCCAAAAAGACATTGCAATTTGTAGTGAGATATTCTATTGGCTGTTGAGCTTGTCTGCCAAGCAGAGTGTCCAGTTAGCGGTCAGACGGTGGAGCCTGAGGCTGCAGCTCAAGCCAGAAAACATTACCATTGCCATCAAAGACTTTCACAATCACTGCAACACTCCATCTCAACAATTCTCATCTGTACACATGCATTCCAGTCTAATTCAAACCCATTCAGATCAGAAATGACCATATAAGAGCATTAACATACCTCAGTGTGAACTGGAGACACATTCAATTATGTTGATGACGCTAGATGTGTGTGTGTGTGTGTGTGTGTGTGTGTGTGTGTGTGTTTGTGTGTCTGTATATTATGTGAGGGAATGGTGCAGTGAGACCACACATTCTCATTGACTGAGTGTGTGTGTTGCATAGACTGATGTGCCATTAACAGAATTTATGGTGCATAACAAACACAAAATTGTAACCAGGCCTATTTTTCACATTTTCTGAAGAGGTGCAAAAGTTGCTCCCAGGATGCTAAGGAGTTGTGGTGGCTGTCATGATGTTCCTATGCAGCTACCATGGTGTACTCTTCAACAAGCTGCACAAATTGAGGTAGAAATCATGTTTAATGATACACTTGAACCAGCTAATCAATGTGTTCAGGATTACTTAAATTACAATCAGGTTGGAAGTGAAGTCTGCAGCCCTTTAGGACTACAGTTGGCTACCCTTGACTAGAGTTAGGGGTTGTTTAAATACCTAACTTTACATTTAAGCAACAGTATGCTTGCCTTAGCAAGAATAGAGAATTCTAATACTGTCATGCCGTCCTTCACTCACCATCTGTGAGTTTTACTACACTGAGAGTAGTTCATTGCCTCTCCTCTGAAAGCCATCTGCCCATCAGGAGCCCTGAGTGCGCGCCAATGCCAAACACCGCTGCTAATTCAGGTGAGGCATAATGGAAGAACTGCAGTATGCTTCTGCCGCTAATGGAGACACCGTAATGCAGAAGTGAAAATTTTTAAACAGTGAATATCTAAATGCCCTTCCATCAGACCCGTAGCAGTGTCATTTGAATCTCTGGGGTCATTCTTTTTTCTTTCTTTCTTTCTTTTTTTGGTAATTGAAAGAAATTATTACTTTTATTCAGCAAGGATTCATTAAATTGATCAAATGTGACAGAGACTTTTGCATGGAAATGGAAATGTTACTTGAGCATAGGGTTGCAAAAGAGTGGAAAATTTCTGGTAAATTTCCGGAAACATTCTAAAGATTCTGGAATGTTTTTTCAAAATTTACAGGTAATTTTCCACATTTTGGCAACACTACTTGAGCACCAATCAGCATATTAGAATGATTTCTGAAGGATCAAGTGACACTGAAGTCTGGAGTAACGGCTGCTGAAAATTCAGCTTTGCCATCACAGGAATGAATGACATTTTAAAATACATTGAAATAGAAAACAGTTATTTTCAATTGTATTTCACAATATTGCTATTTTTACAGTATTTGTCATCAGATAAATGCAGCCTTGGTGAGCATAAGAGACCTTTTTATACTGGGTTTTAGATGATTCAGACCGGTTGGGATGCTTGACTTGGGCAGATCTAATATGTGCCAGAATCTCCTGAACAGCGTGTGGAAACGCCAACTGATGCTGGACATTAAAAAGCTATCAATCAGCACTCTAGTCTAAAGATGGGCCAGCAGAAGGGGGTAAGGAAGTATTGATTAAACCCAACTCAGGCTGCCAGAACTTGCACAGCCCCATAACTGAACCTGACGTCTATAGAAATAGGCTGAGCTGAAAGAAACAAAAAAGAAAATAGAGGAATGAGGTTTTCAGTGTCCTTGTGCCAAAATTCTGAGTCATATATCTTGATATATTAGTGCAGTTTTTGCAAACCCGTATACAAGTCTTATTTTCCTTCTTACTGCAGTAAGTACAAGCCCATATAGTCAACATTTTGACATCAGTTTATCATTGTGATAAAAAAATAATAAAAATAAATAGATTTTACATGTTTTTAAACTAAAAACATGTAAAAAACATTCTTAAATTTATGGATAAGAATGTATATAATATTGTGATACGGTCATTTTTTATGGATTGAAATGTACATAACCTTTCTGGCAGTTACCATTTTTGTTTTTATGGTTAAATGAACTGAATTTTTTAGTGCATTCAGTTGTCATTCTAAAGTACAACACAGTGTAGTATTAATATGTAATACTTAAAACAGAATGAATAAATGAGCACAACTGCCCGCCCTTCACTGGTTAAAATGCTTATTAAGAATAAAATTAATCAACAACAACATTTCGGTCAACAAACACAACGCGGCACAGTGAGCAGTGCACATGCCCACAACACATAAAAAGCCTGTGTCATGTCCTGATCCCACTGTCTCTGTCCCCAATGGTTTCCTGTCTCTCTCCATTTGTCCTGTGCTTAAAGGCATTAAAGCCCATAATTAGAAATATAAAAAGCAAGCACTAAAACTGCACAAGCAGATCACATGCCTCTCTTTTCTATGCAATTCCTGCCGTCACGCACAGGATTCTGATGTTACAGAGTTCTCCAGAATCTAACATTCCAAACTGTCCCTAACAGCCTTACTGACACATCCTGAGCACTGAGATGGAATCAGCGCAGTATGTGCAGACACTGATCATTTTGAAACTAAGCGTCTGGTGTTTGTCCATCTCTGTCAGGAGCAATTCTGGATATCCATTCTTTTTGCAAACATACAGGGTTGCACATCTACTCAAGTAGCTCATGGCTCAGGGCAGACTGGGAAAACACCGCATGATCTGAGGCAGCGACATTTCGACACGCTGCCAAAACAGTTAGAGCACCTGCAGAGATCAGAACGGTCTGACGACAGGAATATGCAAAGAGAACAACACAACTCAAACTGAAGCATTATTTTCTCATTATGATTGATGTGCATCTCATAATTCCCTTTCTATAGATGCCAACGTGGACAATTAACCACTGTCTTTAAACATGTGTAAACAGCACACTGTACTCTTCAAAATAAAAGGTTCCAAAAGAGGGTTTTCCAAGTGATGCAATGTAAGAACCACTTTGGGTTCCTCAAAGAACCAATTCCAATCATTTTTTCTTAGTGTGAAGAACCTAAAAATGGAACCAAATGGAAAAGGTTACATGGGAAAAAATGGAAAGGTTACATGGATGTTAAAGGTTTTTCATGTAACCATAGATGCCAATAAAGAACCTTTTGTGTCTGATGATGGCACTTTAGCTCTGATGGAATCTTTTCAGTTTCTATCTGCTCAGCTCAGATCATAGTCATTCTCGTACCTAGTACAGCATAATCAGGTGAAATAACCCTGAACTCATAGCAGTGAAATCGATAGAGATATCTACCCCTCGCAGGCAGAGCTCCGCTCTCTCGCTCTCACCTGTATAAGATTACATGCAAAGAAACAGCTCCTTTAACAGAAATACAAAGGTCAGAATGTCTGAGAAGACACTGGCAATCTAGGATGCAAAATCTAATTGGCCAAAACGTTTCAGTATTTTGTTATGTTGTAAATGAATATGAATGATTCTGTACTGTTTCTAGTCAAATAATCAAATTTGGCACACTGACCATGTGAACTCCTCTGCACAAAAGGTCAGATTTTCCACCACAGAAGCACTGATGCTTTTTGGAATATTTTCAAGTACGCTGGTTAACATGGCTCATCAGGTTTTACACAAACTTGTGGAGTTCAAATGCCAAGAAATTCTCAAATTCATTGTGCCTTTCAGTTTAACTTTTATGCTGAATATGTTATTTGCAATAAAAATCTATTAAATTAGAAAAAGCAATACAGGAAAATTTTTACTAAAGGTCTCAGACTTTTGGACATCTCTGTATGTGTGAGCGTTGGAGAGACTGTGCGTGCGTTTTATGTTCCCGCAGCCCTATAACAGTCTCACATATCTAGTAAATGTTTGTTCATTGCACTGCCTGCAGTATAAAATGAAGCCCTGTAAAATGAGTTGTTTGCTGACGTGCTTCTGTTGAAGTGATCATGCCTTGGGTTACATTCTCCTGACACTTCTTTGCACATCAAAAACAATTAAAGTTACTATGCCATTCAACATCTTGTGTTGTTACACAACATAAAAAAGACAGCCATGTTTTGCTGGTGTCTCTTATGTAATTCTGGAGAAAAGGGTGCTTCAAAACACTGTACACACAGAGAAAAGCATGTGGCTGACGTTTTGATATAACATGAAAAGACATTCTAGTGTAATTAAAAACCACTATCAATTGAAATTAAATGATTCGTGCCAAACTGACACCAGCAGCTGGGAACAACTTCAGCCAACATGAAAATCCAATGCTGTTTTAACTTAAATGTGTTTAGATGCTTTTTGGCTATACAGGGTTACAGATGCATACTCTACAAATTTTTCATTTCTCTAAAAATTGAATCTCAGCTAAAGATGTGTGATGTTTGCCTTGACATTACAGTTTCTGTATCTCTTCACACCTGCATTCCTGAGTTTCTTGTTCCTGTACACAGACAGGATGACCAGCAGATTTCCAACGATATCAGCCACGGTGGTGAAGATCAGCACGCCGGCGAGGGTGGCCGCTACCCCGGGAGACGTGCTCCTGGCGGCGAGGCAGTTGTTTCCCCGGGATAAACTATCCAGACAGCTCAAGTTCGCCTTCATCAACTCCATTCTTATGGAAAAGCGTAAAGCCACATTAAAGTTTCTCCTTTGATCCACTCTTCGAGGAAAAAAGGCAAAGTTGGAACGAACCGGTATTCACCCTCCAGAAAATATATCCAATCCATTCCACTTATAAAATCTCACTGAGCACTTAAAAATCTAATGCAGTGTAAAAGGCGTTTTTACATAACTTCCACCGCGCGGTGACTGTCACAGAAGGATCCCTTCGAGTTTCCCAGGAGCTGAGCTCCCATTCAATTCAGATGCATGTTTGGTAGACGCTGCATTGTCAGCCCCACAGTTATCTGGATTGTCACCTCGGATCACAGTGACTCACACACACTCCGGGCTGTTGCTCAGATGCCACACACACACATCAGGGCACAGACATCAGCGGCAGTCTGCGTCGCATCCCCGGCCGCCACCGGAGGAGCCTCTCGGTCTCCGTTCCAGCGCGCGGTCAGCTGTGCCGCGATTAGCGTAACGAGATTGGGATTCAATCTAGTCCACCACCTCTGCGAACCGTTGAAACTGAGTGTGAAGGTTTACAAAACTGAGATTTTAATATCCATCATTATTATGTAGGCTATATACACATATTATAGTTATGTATATTAAATATTTATACATTTTAAAATGTTTGGTAACCAGAAAAGTTAGCGAAGCGAACTCGCGATGGTTTAAAGTGGTAACCATAGCAACAGCATGCAGCTGGAGCGCTTTCAGTACGGATTTGTATAATTCAAATTTATATACAGCACCTTATAGTTTTACTTACCACAGTTAAAATAAATGGCTTGTTTTTAATTTAAAAAGGTTGTCTAAAAAGACCGCTTTTTGTTAGCGACGCCAAACCTCCACAGACTGTCTATGCGCACAAAATTCTAGATTTTAAATGATAGCTTATTTAATTTCACATTCGATTCAATTCGATCCATTTTTTACAGAATTCATTCGATAATTTGACAAAATAAAAACATTTTAAAATTTTTAAATATTTTTTAAAACTATTTTTATATTTTAAGATCGATTTAAGTCAGAAAATATTTGAATGATACGTCTAATATTTATTTGATGTCCTATATAAAATAATCTTTTCTGCTTCGCAAGTAATTAACCCTGAATCCTTTCAACCAGCCACCCACACAAATACACACACTTGCTGCTGCATGATGTTAATCTCGTGTTAATTTAAAACAAATTTACAGATGTTTTGCTATGAATAATGAGGCTGCAACAGTCAAGCTGACCAACAATGGCAGACCACGTATAAACAGTGGCATCCTGACATGAGAGCTGGGAAAGCTGAACAGAAAACAATCTGTAGCTAAAAATAATCATCCACATTCAATCTCGTGCGTATTTACATTCAGTAACAATGGTGTAGCTACAACACGGTAGCGAGTGCAAGCTTCATGGGAAACGGTCGAGAGAAGCTATATTATTCCAATCACTGCAGTGCCTTCTGGGAAAATTAAGTTATGCAGTTATTTTATAATGCAAAAAAAGGCAGTGAAGCAGAGGACAGGCATCATAAACAACCATGAGCTCGTGCCTGTAGGTGTCTCATGCCATAAATGTCTGTTTAGTGCGAAGCACTTTAACTGAAGGGATGTTCCACGCCAGTGTACAATGTCATCAGTCAATTCTCAGTGGTGTCTTCCGGTTCTGTCGAACCAGCGTTTTAGTCTTCCTGTCATTCCTCATTCTGCAAATGTGTCAGAACAGTCTCAGCTTTCACTGAATAAACTCTGAACTCTGCTATAAAGTTCATTTGTGAGTCAATTCCCAGATTCCTGTATCTGTTTCTTTGAATGCTAATGCTTTCTGACTCTTTTGTTAAAAGTTGTTTCACACACACACACACACACACACACACACACATATATATATATATATATGTGCAACATAACTTTCAACAAAAGACTATATAATACTAATATGATACTAAATAAGTGTATACACCGTCAAGAAAAATTTAACCCTCAAAGTACAATTATTGCTCATAGGGACATCTTTCAATCTTATTTACCTCTAAAAGGTTCATAAGGTAGGCTAATAGCACGTGATAACTGTTAAATGCACTTTTAATAAAACACGTGCATTGCCCCAGTGACAAGATGTTGTCACTGTTGTCACATCTTTAAGATGATACTCCTAAAGGTATATTTACAACAATGTAGGCTATTAAATGTAGTGCTGTCAAACGATTAATCGCAATTAATCGCATACAAAATAAAAGTTTTTGTTTACATAATATATGAGTGTGCACTGAAAAAAATGACTCATTGGATTTACTCAAATTTTTTAAGGTAAGTGGTTGCAATCAATTTATTTTAGCTACATTTAAATAAACAAATTTAGTTGACTAACTTTCAACTAAATTTGTTTATTTAAATGTAGCTAAAATAAATTGATTGCAACCACTTACCTTAAAAAAAATTGAGTAAATCCAATGAGTCATTTTTTTCAGCGTGTACTGTGTATGTTTATTATGCATATATAAATACAAACTCATGCATGTATATATTTTTAAAAAATATGCTATGTTTATATATTAAATATATTTATATAATATAAAATATAATAAAATAAATATATAAATGTATATACATGTAAATATTTTCCAAATATATACTGTATGTGAGTGTATTTATATATACATAATAAATAACCACAGTACACATACATATATTATGTAAACAAAAACTAATTTTGGATGCGATTAATCGTGATTAATCGTTTGACAGCACTAATTAAATGCTAAATATGTCTTTATAGAACATCTAGTTTTGTACAATGTATAAAACACAAAATTAAGCAGAAATATGTTAGCCTATGTGATATGTTTAAAGAAAAGCTGGAATGAGTAGCTATAAGCCAACTGAGATTTGATCAAACTTACCAAAAACCTTGGAACTTTAGGCCTTCAGAAACAAAGTGAAGAGACCAGAAAGGGCCATCAGAACTACTGCCAAGTTGCCTAGTGTGAGAGGAATCCACTGCCCACACTGTAAAAACAGTTTTATTGAAGTCTCTTGGAGTGAACAAGATAAACAAATGTCAGCTTCAACAAAGCAAGAAGCTATAAGACAGACAGACAGACAGACAGACAGACAGACAGATAGATAGACAGATAGATAGACAGATAGATAGATAGATAGATAGATAGATAGATAGATAGATAGATAGATAAAATCTAAATATTAAAATCTCAAAAAATTACAAATTAATTATCATAAATTGACAAAAACCTTTTGCACGTGGAGAAAAAGAGCTGATGTACCCTTGTCTGAAGGAATTTGTAACCGCTCTACAAACTATTGGAATTTAATTCTTGCGAAGGTTTAGCTGGAAAACTTACGTATACTCTTTCTAAAGGATAAACTCAGATTCGGTATGTTCATATTAATTAAGAAAGCACTGACTCGCTTTGCATATTAGTTCAGTTGCCTTGATTCGTTAAAGATCAGACAGGCGCGCCTGTCCTGTGCTGCGCATGCGCACTACACCGTGTTGCATAAACGCGGAATCAGCGATTGTCAAGGAGCAGCAGTTTATGTAGTTTATTAGTTAACTCTTTCCTCGTCTTCTAAGCAGTGTCCTTGTATCTATAACCTGTTTCTCATTAAACCAATTTCCTTAAGTTACAAAAGTCATTCAGACATGGAAGACGAGGATGAAAGAGACAGTAGGAAGATGAAAAGAAAAACAGTTCCGGATGATTTAAAGGCGCCTGGGAAGAAGAGACAGAAAATAAAAGACAAAAACGAGGGAAAGAGCGGCGCAGTGCAGAAATCAGACGGTATCTATCTATCTATCTATCTATCTATCTATCTATCTATCTATCTATAGCGTTGGTGAACCTTTATGTACTACGTTTTCACATCTTTTTCACATTTGCTTCACGTTATCAACAAGCATCCAATATTATTATATACTATACTATATACTATATTATTGTACTATACTGGCATACTCTTATTTAAAACAAAATCAAAATTGTATTACGTCATACCGTTGAAACTTTTTTTGCCATTTCATTAACTAGAATAAAAATAAAATAACTAATATTTATTGTAGTTTTTTCTCTGTTACTAGTAAATGTTGTTTAACTTTTATAATTAGTAGGTCACTGACTTTCTTTTAAGGCCATTAGACACAGCAACTTCTTGTGCAGCTGTAATTTTGCTGATCTGGGTGCTCACAAAGTACCCTGCACTCACTCACATGTCTTCTTTTAAGGCAAAGATAGTCTCTTGTCTCTCAGTGCACTTGTCCTCTGAAGGGCCGCAGACATTTCAAGTCATCGCAAGTAAATTTAATTTGGATGTGGTCGAAAGTGATCTGACTAGTTGATTTGTTCACTTTGCAATTAGTTTGTCCATTAAAACCATTAAGTTCGATTTGCCCATTTGATAGTATGCATGAGAGGCATGTATTATTGCGTTGACAGGGTAATCAGCCCGCTATATAGTAGGTGAAAAACAGTATGTGACAAAAGTATTCGCAGTACTGATAAAAACTGATGTTGGTCACGTGACAATGGCGAATGCAGTAGATGACATTCATACTAGACACTTTCATACTATAGAGCATACTCTTTTTCTGGTTGCAAAGTAATTACTTCATCTAAAAAGTAGCTACTCAAGAGAGTATGGGATTTTGGATGCAGCCTCAGTTTTAGGACGCGTGAACACCTGAGCTCAGTGGAGTCAAAAGTAACACTGCCTTGTTTTTTCGAAACTGCATCCACTAAATGTTGGACAGTGTTAGTTTGTACGTTATTTGACCTCATGCATAATTATTTTACACTGCACCTTTTTTCATCCAACACATTATTTTCTTATCCACATTTGCAGAAGAAAATATACTTTATTTATATATGTAAATATATATTAATGTATGTTCTTGACAGACAGAGAGTTCTTATTTTGCACTTTTCCTTATCATAATTTACATACAGGTGCATTTCCATAAATTAGAAAGTCGTGAAAAAGTTCATTTATTTCAGTAATTCAACTCAAATTGTGAAGCTCGTGTATTAAATAAATTCAGTGCACACAGACTGAAGTAGTTTAAGTCTTTGGTTCTTTTAATTGTGATGATTTTGGCTCACATTTAACAAAACCCCACCAATTCACTATCTCAACAAATTAGAATACTTCATAAGACCAATAAAAAAAAACATTTTTAGTGAATTGTTGGCCTTCTGGAAAGTATGTTCATTTACTGTATATGTACTCAATACTTGGTAGGGGCTCCTTTTGCTTTAATTACTGCCTCAATTTGGCGTGGCATGGAGGTGATCAGTTTGTGGCACTGCTGAGGTGGTATGGAAGCCCAGGTTTCTTTGACAGTGGCCTTCAGCTCATCTGCATTTTTTGGTCTCTTGTTTCTCATTTTCCTCTTGACAATACCCATAGATTCTCTATGGGGTTCAGGTCTGGTGAGTTTGCTGGCCAGTCAAGCACACCAACACCATGGTCATTTAACCAACTTTTGGTGCTTTTGGCAGTGTGGGCAGGTGCCAAATCCTGCTGGAAAATGAAATCAGCATCTTTAAAAAGCTGGTCAGCAGAAGGAAGCATGAAGTGCTCCAAAATTTCTTGGTAAACGGGTGCAGTGACTTTGGTTTTCAAAAAACACAATGGACCAACACCAGCAGATGACATTGCACCCCAAATCATCACAGACTGTGGAAACTTAACACTGGACTTCAAACAACTTGGGCTATGAGCTTCTCCACCCTTCCTCCAGACTCTAGGACCTTGGTTTCCAAATGAAATACAAAACTTGCTCTCATCTGAAAAGAGGACTTTGGACCACTGGGCAACAGTCCAGTTCTTCTTCTCCTTAGCCCAGGTAAGACGCCTCTGACGTTGTCTGTGGTTCAGGAGTGGCTTAACAAGAGGAATACGACAACTGTAGCCAAATTCCTTGACACGTCTGTGTGTGGTGGCTCTTGATGCCTTGACCCCAGCCTCAGTCCATTCCTTGTGAAGTTCACCCAAATTCTTGAATCGATTTTGCTTGACAATTCTCATAAGGCTGCGGTTCTCTCGGTTGGTTGTGCATCTTTTTCTTCCACACTTTTTCCTTCCACTCAACTTTCTGTTAACATGCTTGGATACAGCACTCTGTGAACAGCCAGCTTCTTTGGCAATGAATGTTTGTGGCTTACCCTCCTTGTGAAGGGTGTCAATGATTGTCTTCTGGACAACTGTCAGATCAGCAGTCTTCCCCATGATTGTGTAGCCTAGTGAACCAAACTGAGAGACCATTTTGAAGCCTCAGGAAACCTTTGCAGGTGTTTTGAGTTGATTAGCTGATTGGCATGTCACCATATTCTAATTTGTTGAGGTAGTGAATTGGTGGGTTTTTGTTAAATGTGAGCCAAAATCATCACAATTAAAAGAACCAAAGACTTAAACTACTTCAGTCTGTGTGCAATGAATTTATTTAATACACGAGTTTCACAATTTGAGTTGAATTACTGAAATAAATTAACTTTTCCACGACATTCTAATTTATTGAGATGCACCTGTATTTTATAATTATGTTTCAGAGATAATGGCTTTTTAGCTTAGCCAGATTATTTAGAGATTGTGTTTTTCTCTGATCCTCAGGTCTTATTGGTAAAGCTGACTCTACAAAAACTAAAGTGAAGCTTTCTAGCAAAGACAAGGACAAAGGGAAAAAAAATAAATCTGCCCACTCCACAGACTCGTCTGAGGATGATAAGAAAAACAACTCAGATGGTGGCAAAAATACCTCTGAAATAAAGAGGAATGAGAAAGGACAACTTGTGTTTAAAGGTGAAGTTAAGAATATTTTGTGGTATAGGTTTATGATTATTCATTCATTCACTAATTTTTCATTTTTTTCTGTTGTTGCAGGCCACCCAGAGTTCACACCTAACATGACTCCTAAATAGGTTTTACAGGCAGGCAGTGTTGGGGGTACCTATTTTAGGCCCATCTACTCCAGCATCACAAGTATGTCTCACTGTGATCAGTTGTTAGCTTCAGTTATTGCACAATGGAGACTTTAAATGCTTTGTTAAATAATGGAAGAAAATTTGTTTAATTGAAATTCAAAACGCGAACAGTGCCTATATAACATAATTATCCCTTTGTAATTCTTTTTTTCTTTCTTTCTTTTTCTTTTTCTTAACTTCTTTCTTTCTTTCTTTCTTTCTTTCTTTCTTTCTTTCTTTCTTTTTTTTTAAACAGCATTTTCAATTTTATGCCCATTTTTAGAGTGGACTTTATCTACGTAATCTAAACGTTACCGCCAATTGGTTTTCAAAGTCACATAAATGGTTAATTAAGATCTATTGAATGGTGAGTCAGTATTGTGACAGAACTGGTGAGAGGAAACAACTATGAAGATGTTACACGCTCTAATGACTGAGATTGGTTGCTGTCTGGGTGTTTCACGAGTTACTTCTGTCTGAGAAAGCCACTGTTAAAATGTCATATGATATCTACTCTTTTACCAGAAGGCATGTGAGGAACTATATTCTGATGAGACAGTAAGCCAATAACTGCGCATCCTTCGAAGCACAACATTAAGTATGGCACTAGGAACATTATGCTATGTGGCTGCTTCTTTTTAATTGGCCCTTATGAAGGTAGAGGGTAAAATAAATGCAGCAAACTGCAGGGAAAAAAATGGGTTAAAAAATGAATGTTAATGGTCCTAAGTGGCAAAGACTCTAGATCTCAGGTAAACAATTGTGGGTAGACTTAAAGAAATAGTTCACCCAAAAATGAAAATTTGCTGAAAATTTACTCACCCTCAGACCATCCAAGGTATAGATTAGTTTGCTTCTTCATTGGAACAGATTTGGAGAAATGTAGCATTAACATCACTTACGCACCAGTGTATCCTCTTCAGTGAATGGGTGCTGTCATAATGAGAGTCCAAACAGCCGATAAAAACCACAATAATCCGCACGACTCTTGTAAAGCAAAAGCTGCACGTTTGTAATAAATAAATCCCATTTTTTTAAACTTCAGACCATTGCTTCCAGCTAAAATACAAGTCTACTTGTATACTAATGTAAATGTATTTTGTAAATATGAACAAAGTTTTTTTTTGACGGCTGCAACACATTCCAAAAAAGTTGGGACAGAGGCAGAATAAAAGTGAAAAGGTTATAGAATATCCATGTTAAACTGTTTTGAAACAGTTTACAGTGGCTACGTTCACACTGTCAGTTTTTGGGATTGACAACCGCATTTTCTTTATGAGTGTGAGTCTCGAAATGTCCCGTTCACACAGCAGCATACAGTTACATTTGGAATTCTGTCTGTATGAACATGAAACAGGAGTCAAGCCCGTATTACTTAGTAGTAACCATAGCGACAGAGACCAAAGTATAATCAAAGATGGTGACGTCCATAAAACTGAAATTCTTATCACTTTCTGACACAACAAGAGTCCAATTGAGCCGCAAGTTATTTCGTCAAATCTTCATTAACCGACAGCAGCTTTAAAATTTGGGTAGAGAGCGGAGCATTTGAGTCACGCGCAGAACACAAAACTGATGGGAGCGGCTCCGGTGGAAACTGACGGGATCTAAAACTTTCAGATGACATGCAACTCATTTCTCCGTCACTGTAAGTTACCGAAAACACATAACACGCGTTAGACGTACGTTTGTGCGGTATGTATGACATGACAGATAACTAGTTGTCCGGTCCTGTTCCGTTCACACTGCGCGTGTGTTCCGAGAATACGGTTGTGAGTCCTGAAAATTTACAAGTGTGAGTTCAGTTACAGAATGCGGTTGTCACGCCCGTAAATAACTGAACTGTGTGTGAACTAGGGGTTGAACGACTTCTGATTTTTTAAAGTCGACTTTTATGTGATGAAAGTCGAGTCGAAGTCGACTAGTCGCTGATGACGTCATTAATGAACAAATAAGTCTGGAGCGGTGACCAACACCTTGTGCACAGCTATGGCATATGATACAGTGCTGCCCACATGGCTATCGCTCCTATAACAGCTCATTTTTATCAGTTCTTTTGTCTTTGGGTCGTTATATTTCTCACAGATTTCTACTCGTTCTAAATCAGATACAGATAAAGTAGTACAGTAAAGATTACACTCATATGAATGCATTAGTGAGAGCGATTGCGTGTGTGAATTAATTCTACCTGGCAGCGACTCTCTACTAGTAGTGAACCTGTGGGATTTAGTTATTAAGAAATATATGCTTGAACTTTTCAGTTTCTAAGCTATTTTATTGAGAAATCACAGAACAGTGTTGACAATACCTTTCCGCGCTGAACGATTCTGTACACGCGTGATCTGCGCGTGATGTACGCGCTACTGTCTGAAGCCTATGTGTGTGCGTTACTGAGCAGCAGCGCATTATAGTAGAACGGCGATTAACTGACCTGTATTATAAGCGGTTTAAAACGTGCATTCTCCCGTTAAATTTCGAGCATCCAATAATATAATCACACGTCTTGTGGAGCGCTTTCAGAGTATGCATTTATTTGTCATTTTAACTTTTTGGAAACGGAGCGTAAATGTGTAAGTCCTTCAGAGATTTCTTATACTCTTGCGCCCTCTATAGGACCAGCGACTAGTCGACGTCAAGCTTAAAGCGTCATGGCAGAGCATTAAAGTCGACTAGTCGACTAGTCGATTAGTCTGTGCAACCCCTAGTGTGAACATAACCATTTTAAGGACTCAAATACAGGATTGACAACCGTCTTCTGCTGCTGTGTGAACGTGGCCAGTATAAGCAGGTGAATTGGTAATCAGTCAAGGTATCATGTTTGGGTATAAAAGGAGCATCTCAGTCTTTGCAAGCAAAGCTGGATCATGGCTCATCACTTTGTGCCAAATTTCATGAGAGAAATGTCAAACAAATCAAAAATCACATTTTGCAATGCAAAAGAATTTAGGTCTTTCACCAAGTACCATACATAATATTGTGAAAAGATTCAGGGAATCCAGAGAAATCACAATACATGTAGGGCAAGGCAGGAAACCTCAGTTGAATGTGCTTGACCTTTGAGCCCTCAGATGGCATTGCATAAGAAACCTTCATGCTGCGGTGTTAAATATAGCCACATGGGCTCTGGAGTACTTACATTTACATTTACATACATTTACATTTAGTCATTTTGCAGACGCTTTTATCCAAAGCGACTTACAATTGGGGAATACATAAAGCGATTCATCTTAAAGAGGCAAACAGACTGAGGAAGTGCTCGTAGTACCAAGTCTCAGGCATTGTTCAAATAAGTACAAGTTAGAAAGAGAAGGAATAAATAAAGATATTATTTATTTATTTTTTTTATTATTATTTTTTTTTTTAGGATGATGTCAGGTAGTGTCGAAAGATGTGAGTTTTCAGCTGTCGCTTGAAAATAGTCGGGGATCCAGGAGTACTTCAGAAAACCACTGTCATTTACCACAGTCTGCAGCTGCATCAAGAAATGCAACTTGAATATCTGTTACTCTAGGAGAAAGCTATACATCAATTCTATGCAGCGATGCTGCTGGGTTCTCTGGGCCAGAGCTCATCTCAGATAGTCAAAAAGACAGTGGAAATGTGTGCTGTACTCAGATGAGTCCACATTTCAACTTGTTTCCAGGAAAAATGGAATTCGAGTTCTCAGTCCAGAGGGACCAAAGGGACGATCCAGACTTTCATTCGCGACAGAAGCAAAAGCAAACATGTATGGGGGTGCAGCAGATCAAACAGCATGGGTGATTGGCATATGTGCGAAGGTACTATTGACATGGAGGCATATATTGGGATTGTACAGAGACTTATACTGCCATCAAGATGATGTCTTTCATGGGAAGTCCATGGTTATTAGATCGACAATACCAGCTCTCATTCTGCATGTGCTACAACAGCGTGGTTTCGTAGACTCAGAGTGAATGTGTTAGACTGGCCTGCCTGCAGTCCAGATCTGACTCCTATTGAAAATGTATGACCAGTCATGAAAAGGAGAATCAGACAACGACGATCATAGACTGCCTTCTGAAGTCTTGTATCAAGCGAGACTGGACAAAAATTTTGCTTGCAAAACTTTAACAATTAGTATCCTCAATTTCCAAACAATGAAACATTGTAATTAAAAGGAAGGTTGATGTGACACAGTGTTAAACATGCCTCTTTCTCAACTTTTTTGGAGTGTTGCAGCCATTAAAATCAAAATTTGTTAATATTTACAAAATACATTTACATTGGTCAGTGAAAACTTTGGAAATCTTTTCTTTGTACTTTTGTTAATTGAATAAAAGTTAAAGAGAATGAACAAATAACAGATTCTTGATTTTATTGCATTTTACAAAATGTCCCAACTTCTCTGGAATTAGGGTTGTAAGTCAGGAAAGAAATATCCACAGGTCAAGCACATTTTACAAGAAAAACCAGTCCAAAATGGTTTTAAAAAAATATGTTGGTGAATTTTAATGTGAGAGGACAACAGTGGATGGGCTTTTTACAAGAACAAAGACAAGAAGAAACAAGAAGAAATAGTTTCAGTTGTTTACTGTAAAACTCTTCACAAGTACTTCAGACTTGAGCAAGGAAAACAGGACAAGTCTTTACTTCTTCTTCTTCTTCTTTTTTCTTTTTTTTACATTTCTCCACGTCCTTTGGCAGTCAGAGAGGTTGATTATGCACTCAAATGTCTAACAATAGTTCTGCAATCAACTGTAAATCTTAAAGAATTAACGAGAGTGTTTTTTTTTTAACAGAGCAACATTACAAAGATGTTTGGCAGGAGCTTCCCAAAGACTGGCTGGATGGACTAAACATCTCTAAACAGGTGCTAATCATTAGCGTTACATTTCAATAGTAAATACTTTTGTCAAAGTTAACCTAAACATTTTCATGACGAGAGTCTTTAATGGATAAAAGAGCTGAATGTACTCTCTTTGTGTGTATGATTTATGCCGTTGACTCATCGTTTTGCTCCATTTGGATCATAGATCACATTAGAGACTTCAATTCATAGACTGTTGTGTATTAGTACTTCTTTTTATCATCATCATTATTATCATTTTTACAGATCTACTGTTATATTTATGTTATTTACCTCATGTTGTTTTATGTAGTATTTTATGTCAGCAGATTGACCGGGTGATTTAAGTGCTTTTATTCCTTTAGTTTGAAGCTCAGGGCTATAAGCTTGTGGTGAGACTCTCACGCAAAAGGGAAAACCATGAAATTTTAGCCACAAGACCTCACTTGCACTGGATAAAAATTAATGAATAGTTGATTGCCACATGCTATAGTTGACAACAGCTAGATTGCCACAAGCCAGCAATCCTTCAACGTTGACAGAAACAACATATTCACTTCCAACTTGGAGCTGCTGTTGTGTGCTTGAATTTGAGAAATAAATTAAACATTTGTGCACTACTAAGCAGGTTTTATGAGAGGTTTTTTTAGTTAATTTTTTTTGTTTGTTTTTTTTTAATTTATCTGGGTTTATTTCAGGTGGCTTCATCCACGTACAGGGAAAACGTGAACACCTATAAAGTAAAATGTGGAGGCAGTCTAGAGATGTGGGAAAGCAGTGGGTGGATTGTGCCCCAGGATCCATATGGCTGGTTCCAGTGGTACTGCAGGCAAGAGCTGCTGCAACTCACTATTCACTATTGTTCAGACATTTGGGTTTAAAAATGTCATTTGTTCATTTAGCAAGGACATATTTAACTAATAAAAATTGGCAGGAAAGTTGCACAAAATAACATTGTTGCAAAAAAGCAATTTCACTTTTACTTTTGAACTTTCTATTAAAGAAAAAAATATTAAGCAGCACAACTGCTTTCAACATCGATAATAAGAGATGTTTCTTAAGCACCAAATCAGCATATTAAAATGATTTCTGAAGGATGATGTGACACTGAGGACTGAAGATTAGAGTCTTTTTAACACATTCTTGTTCCATCTTCCCTGCAGGTTTTACCAGGGCAGGCGAACAGAGGACGATGCACGCCAGATCAGTCGCTGGGCCAAATGTGCAGGAGTCAAAGGTCGGTGGCGGCAGAATCTCATCACAAAAGTGGTCCGGTCCGGTTGTGCTTATGACAACCCCACTGTTTCCCCGGTGGTCAGACAGACTCTGCAGCACTGGGGCTACAAACTCACCCTGGAGGACTATAAGGAAGGAGCAAAGAGAGTCAAACCCAAATAGGATTAACAGACTTCCAAACTGGCCTCATTCAATTTATCTCATAGTGCAGAAGAAAGCTGGCCTTACTGCATGGAAATAAACTCACAAATCTGATTAAATAATTGATGCTTTTTCTGACTGAGGGACTTGTTTAGCGAGTAGACCTGTGGTAATAGTACTGCTGTATTTGGTTCCCATTGGACATGTTTTCTGTAAGCTGTTTTGGTAAATAGAAAAGTTAGAATAATGGTCTATTTTTAAAATTTGGATCCAAAGCCAAAGCAGACATGAATTGTTTTTTCTGGTCGCAGTTGTACACTTGCGTGCCTTGGAGGAATGTGGAGAACGGATCTGTAATCGGATGTGGGCATTGTTACAATTATTTTTATTTTGACAATAATTTATTTTTCTAGGTTTATTTTAAATACATGCTGAATGTTTTTATCTGTTTGACTACACTCTGTCATATACAAACTTTCCAATCTATTATCTCTGAATGGAGTTTATTAAAGGAGTTTTTTTTTTTTGGTGACACACTACACGTTGTTCCTTTTTGTTTTAGAAACAGGTGGAACTTAATCAGAAACATTTATTATATATGGGTCATTTCTGTTATGCAGTACATTTTCATGCCCCCTTGTATATGTATTGATATATCAGATATTAGTTTATATACTCGTTTTTGATGTTTTATGGTATTGGTTGGTTTGTCTCACTTTCTATCCTATTAGATCAAATTTCAGAAATGTATATGATGATACAGAAAAATCAAACAATTTTAAAAACAATTATAAAAATAAACTTGACAGGCTCGTTAAAATTAACCCCAAATCCCTCACTTCAGTTACTTATTTCCAACACGTATAAAGTTCTTGTCATTGTGTAAACAATAAAATTATAATTAATAAAGGTTAAGAGAATCACCAGATAAAAGGTGTACATTGGTTCATTTCTTTTAATTGAAATCGACACTCGTTTTGTTAATTGCGTTTCCTTTGTTCATCACTGGTCGGCGCCAGGAGTTCCCGATTTTTACATGAGCTTTTCTCAATCCACGCCGCTCACTAACTTGTTTTTTCGTCATTTCCTACGAACAACAACCAGTTTTGGCCTAAGAAACTGGGTTTAAAAACGACGACAACCAATAGAACATTTGGAACTCGTAGACGTCATTTTATTGACGTGAAATTGGCCAATCGAAAGCGTCAGAGCGTACGCCGGAAAACCCACGCCAGCCAATCAGCAGCTAGATCAGGCAGCAGTTGAGGAGCACGGCGTTCAGCCTCTTTCCTCTTTGTGATCAACGCTGCGTGTGTTACTGGAGCGGATTAAATACTCTTATAAAAGGTATTTAGACGTTTGTATGGCTTTTGTATTGTATGTATATGATGAATGCTTTCATTTATGAAGGGTTGTGTTTGTGCATATGAGCTGGAGACGAGTCCGGGCCATTTGTCGTGTTGAGCGTATCTGTCCGGCTCGGCTCTGTTTTACAAACCCATGAGTTACACGCTTATTAATGAACAAATCAGACGATTAATAATGTAACAATGCGTGCACTAAGCTACACTGACTAATGTTCGTAATTAAAGCTTGAAATCTTAACCGTGAACAAAGCATACGTTAGTGTACATAATGAAGAATCAAACAATCACTGAAAACAAAGACACCAAAATGCATCCACAATAAAGAAATCACGTTCTTAATGAAATTTGTTAAAACACTCATTAAGGCATTGGACGTTAAATATGCATCTTATTTCTTCGTTAAAAATATAATTCAAATAACATGCTCAATGCTAAATATGCTTATTTTCAAGCTATGTTGTCCTATTTTATTGTATAATGTAATGAGAATCATAATTTGTTGATTTTGAGTGTCTCTTGTTCATGTGTGTTGTAGTTTCATTAAGCATTTCATTAAATCTGCGATTAAAGGATGCTGTAATGTCAGCGAATCATCTTAGAGCAGCCAGAACAACCTCCATCATGGCCTTGTTTACACTTTTGAATGAGCCTTATTCTTCTGAGGTTTTAAAAATCAACGAAATCAAGTTTGTATTGATGTTCATGTGCCTTAATAGATGCAAGGAAACAGAGGACCCCGTTCAGAGCAGCAGAATCACGGTCCACCCCGACAGCAGCCCAACCCCCAACAGGAACAGCAGAGGAAGCCCTCCGGAGCCGACAGCAATGGACAACACACTGATGCTGGAGAGCAGAGCAGCCCGAGTAAGCAACAGCTGTGGGCTAATGAGACAGATCTTTGACTTTGCTAAAGTCATAGTTACTGACTGAGCCTTCTCTCCTGCAGATGCTGCTTTCACTATAGACCTGCAGAACTTCAAGAAGCCAGGTGAGAAGACCTACACGCAGAGGAGCAGGCTGTTTGTGGGGAACCTGCCCACTGGAACCACAGAGGAGGATGTGGAGAAGCTCTTCTCCAAGTATGGAAAAGCTTCTGAGATTTTCATCAATAAGGAAAGAGGCTTTGGCTTCATCAGGCTGGTGAGTTTGAAAGAAAATGAAGCAGAAAGTGACTATGGTAGTTTATTTCAATGAGACTGACCTGACAAAGTTTATTCATAACCAAACTTTTTTTTTTTTTTGTGCATTCATGTTTTTTTTTTTTTTTTTCAATGATGTATGTATCTGTTCTCAGACAGCAAAGAACCAATACAACATTAAACCTGACCTGCTGCTCTCTTTTCATTAGGAAACAAAGACTCTTGCGGACATAGCAAAAGCAGAACTGGATGACACTGTGTTCCGAGGTCGCCAGATCCGTGTGCGTTTTGCCACTCACGGCGCTGCGCTGACGGTCAAGAACCTGCCTCAGTTTGTGTCCAACGAGCTCCTGGAGGAGGCCTTCGCCATGTTCGGTCCGATCGAACGGGCCATTGTCATCGTCGATGATCGTGGCAGGCCAACTGGGAAGGGCATTGTGGAGTTTGCCAACAAACCCTCTGCCAGGAAAGCTCTGGACCGTTGTGGAGATGGAGCCTTCCTTCTCACCGCGTGAGTGTCTGCTCCTCTCATTTTATTTAAATGTGTGGTAATGGTAGTTGGTTTACTACAGTTTGCCTTTCTTTCCCAAACTCAGTTTCCCCAGGCCTGTTACCATTGAGCCGATGGAGCAGCTTGATGAGGATGAGGGACTTCCTGAGAGACTTATTAACAAAAACACACTATATCACAAGTGAGTTCATGTTCTCATATGCATTATGTAAACAGTAATATGCAACCAAATGGTTATCCAGGCTTCAAGCATGGGACGTATTGAAAATAATGTTTTTTTAGATTTGAAGAAGTTATAGAAACTTACAAAATCATAAAAAGTAATGCAACATTGTGTAGTCAATATAGTTTTTCTAGATGTATTCTAAAATATATTATGTAATAAAAATTGTAAATGCATTCTTTCTTTCTTTTTTTTTTCCCCTATATCCTGTAATTATTTAAACAACTAAAAAGCTCAAAGAAGTGTGGGTAATTATGACTTTATTATAGGATATCATGTTATAATTAAAGAAGAGTTGATCAGGAGAACAAAGCAGAAGGGTCACACCTTTTTAATTTTTGTGATAATGACCGTTTAAGTGTACATTATCCCACTTATTACATGGCTACCCACCACATACATAAACTGACATGTCTTCCTCTATCTGTCCATCAGAGAGCGCGAGCAGCCGCCCCGGTTTGCTCAGCCAGGCTCGTTTGAGTACGAGTATGCTATGCGCTGGAAGGCCTTAATGGAAATGGAGAAGCAGCAGTTTGAACAGGTTGATCGAAACATCAAAGAGGCTCAAGAGAAGCTGGAGACTGAAATGGAAGCAGCACGACATGAGCACCAAGTCATGTTGATGAGACAAGGTGAGCGCACACAGGTTGCCATTTTTTTTGGGGGATGGTTAACCTCAAAATCAATCCCAACTTTTTTGTCAGCCGAACTCCTTTGAGTTCAAATATTTGCTTGAAATACCCCCCTAAGGATTCAAGTTAATATTTCAATCGTTTAACATGCATGTTAGCAGTGTAAATAAATTAGAATGCGTGAAACAGCATTAGACATCTCCTTTAAAAATTGATTGCTTTTTTTTTTTGTTAATTTTATGTTTTTGTGATTTAATAATTATCAGCCTTTTTATCAGCTGCATTTCGCTCACAAAACTGTTTTCCTGCTACACAAGTTTGTCTACATGCTTTAATTGATGTTTGTGCCGCACATAAACTACAAGACTTTGAAAGTTGTCGGATTTCTGTTGTTTTTTTCTGTTTTTTTTTTTTTTTCCAGACTACACAACTGACTGTTGTCACCGATGTCAGTTTTAGCGAAAGCACATTTTACACTTACAGGACTTGAATTGCAGACAAGTCTAGATATTTAACCTGCAAAATATCACTTGGGCATCAGCGCTTCTCTCAGATTGCATCTCTGATCATTTAAACAGAGCAATCATTACTCATGTGAACAAGCAAGTTTGCCTCTGGTTTTGGCCTTTTGTCGATGATCTTCATGAAAACTCGGCAAGCAGAAAATCTAGGCTAAAATCATGTAGTGTGTGGCATTAGTAGTTATTCTTTTTCCATATTAAATCCTTGTTTTGCACACAAAATTTGCCTTAATGCATTCTTTTAAAAGCACTGCTGATTCCCATTCTCATAGATGGCAGTGGCAATTGCGTCATGTCTTGAGCTGTTTTTCAATGTCCCATCATGATTATTGTTTTTAATGTAAGTGCAATATCATGTTAAAATCACATCTTTAGACTTTGTCTAGCAGTTTTTGAACCCAAGCATAGTCAGGTGAACCTGAAACCAGCCAATTCAGACGACTAGTAATTCAGGCAATCCTGTAGTTTTGCACATCCCATCAGCAATCACACTGCACTTAGTCATGTCTGTTTCTCTGTTTGCTTTAGATCTCCTGCGCAGGCAGGAAGAGTTGAGGAGAATGGAGGAGGCTCATAGCCAGGAGGTGCAGAAACGGAAACAGATGGAGCTGCGTCAGGAGGAGGAGCGGCGGAGGAGAGAGGAGGAGCTTCGTGCTCACTCTGAGGACCTGATGAGGAGACAGCAGGGGCAGGGAGGCAACTTCTCTGAGAAAGTGAGTCTGGGATTCCAAGCTCCACAGTTATTGTCTGCATTTCTGAGGATTTTTAATTAATGGGCTTTGTACTTGCTTTTTCAGAGGGATCCAGACATGAGGATGCATATGGGAGGTGAGAATCACACTCAAACACTCAGTGATTAACAACACTGAACTCACGCTTAAACTACTGAACATTTTAAACATCAGTGTCACAAGCAAGAATTGCTGAAAATTTACCAACCTAATGTGGTGTTCCTGGTTAAAAATGATCAGCTTTTTAAAAATTATTCTCATCATTCTATAATATCACCAAGTCTTGGATTCAATTTTTTTGGTCAGCCTCTTTTCTATCAATTAGCACAGGTTTTGTATTCTTTTATTTTTTTTTTTTTAGAACTGATCGTCAGCCTCATTAATCTCATTAATCCTCATTAATAAAGCTTATGCAAAAAAAAACAAAAAAAACATTTGTGGATAATTTCTGCAATGTTCACTCAAAAATGATGTGTATAATCGCAGATCAATGAGGCCTATAATCAGTTAGTTCCAAAAAGATATACAAGACCTGTGCTAATTGAAAGAAAGCAAGTTGATAAAAAGATTGCACCCACTATTTGGTAATAATATTGAATACTGGGAAATTTATACGCATTTTTTTTTGTACGATGGTAATTCTTGACCGGAAACACCAAAAGTTTAACAAAGGGAGGGAAATACCCCAAAATGTACAAAAAATCTAATTCTTTTGTGGAATTGTTATATAGTGTATGAGCGGAGTCAGTAAGTTTGAGTGCAGTGCAATAACTAGCATTTTCAAGAAAAAAAATCCTTAGAAAAAAAATGAGACTGCAACATGAGGGGAGTCCTGTTGTTTTGCCCTACTTCAGATGTAGAGAAAATGCATGGTACATGATTTGTCTTTTTTGGTTCTATAATATCAAATACTATATATGTTCTATGTTTTTTTTTAATTTTTTTACCCATTTGAACATAACATTGTTTTTTTCTTTCTTGGGGTGAAAGGTCAGGGAATGGCCATGAACAGGAACCCGATGGGTGGAAATACCACAACAGCAGGAGCTGCCAGCTTGGCTTCCAGCGAGGTAGAGATTTCTCAACGCACATTGACTACTTTCAGTTCAACATGCAAAGTGTACAGTATGTAATCTTCTGTCTCTGTCTCTTTCAGCAGGGGCCTGCTGGTAATCCAGGTGGTCTCCCTCTTCCCTTCCCTCGTCCTGGACCTCCTGTTGACTTTGGCCCTAACAAACGCCGCAGATTCTGAGACCACCAGCCAAAAGTCATTCGTTTTGTTTGTTTTTTTTACATACTGTAAAATATTTTTAAGTGCATATTGTGGTTTTGTAGGACCTGTGTATGCATTTCACATTCACAAATGAACTTGTGTAGGCAAATGTTTTAAACAGGTTGAAGTGTATGTTTTAAGTTACCCTGTAAGATCTCCCATCCCCAGCAGGAGCCTTAAGGGACTGTTTCCAGAAACGAATTGAGCCCAGATTTGGAGGACCCTTATGCTTATGATTTCTAACTGAAGATTCTTCATCTATAGGGGAGGGTTTATCTGTGCATGGAAACAGCTCCTGGCTGGACATTCAGCTTTGTATAGCCCTATTTTTCCTTTTTATTAATTTCTTCTCTTTTGTATTTCACCCAGCAGTGACCTTTCTAAAGTAGAGATTAGCTTTTGTCCATCTCGTCCTCTGCAACGCTTGCCATTCTAGACAACTTTAAATAAATTCATAACTACATGTTACATACTGTTCAGTGTTGCTGGCAGGATTCATGGATTACGTTTAGATTTTTGTCTTTGTACAGCTGTTACAAAGAAGGAAAAAACAACATAAATTTTAAAAAGAAATGGTCTCCTATCCATTCAATCGCTAAAAGGTATGGAAAAGAATTATAAAAGTAGTTCATGTACCACTTGTTTTTATATACCCTTTGTCTTCTAAACCACCTTGAACTTTTTGACTCCATTGTCCACAGCAATATTCAAGGCCCCCTCATGTAGGCTAATAGATTTCCTTTGGTACATCTGCTGTAATGCTGAAAAAAACTGTCTTCAAAACTTTAATTTACAGAAACTCTGGCTGCATCCAAAATCACACACTTTCCTTCTATAAAATAGGTGAAAAACTGTGACAAAAGAAGTATGCCTGAATTCACAGTGCTCATAAAAGAGTAGGCAAAAAGTATCCAGATGACCTAATGCTGTACTTGCAGTCGAGATTTTGAAGTGTGCGTACGATGGACACGTTACTATCCCATGAGACCACGGGAGAGGATGCTGGTAGGTCACATGACAATGACAACATGGTCAATGTCCAGTTCATACTACACACATTCATGCTATATAGAACATACTCTTTCTGCAGTCGTGAAGTAATTATTCAAAAAAACAAAGAGTATGTGATTGTGGATGCAGCCTTTGTGTCCCTAGATAAAAATAAATAACTATAATTAAAATGTGAAAAAAATAAATGAGAATTCCAGGAGGTTTAAAAGCTGAATGTTCTTCAGGAATCACTCATTTTAACAAATACTTTTCGCAGGTAGGTTTCTTGAAGCATCTTTGAGACGTTGCCACAGTTCTGGATTTAGTCTGTCTCAGTTTTCTGTTTCTTCATGTCATTCCAGACAGACTGGATGATGATCAGATCTCTGTGGAGCAAACAAAAATCTCACTGGGTTATTACAATTAATGGCAAAATGAATGTTTGGAAATGTAAACTGATATTTCCTACTGACACACTACAGCAAAAGATACAAATAACTGACTTAAGTGGCATATTAAAAGTGGTAATGTGTTTTGAGTTATAGGCTTTCTTTGTTAAACAGCTGTTATAATTATTCAACATTGCTGTTGAAAGTCAATTTATTTGGTAGGGTACAAAACTGTGTTAAGAGACAATTAAGCCTTTGGAAACACTGTAACTGAATTAGGTTGAGCTGTTACGTGTACATATATTCAGCCCATGCATGTGCTAAAGATGAGTATGGCCAAGTCAAAAAAGCTCTCACAAAAGCTATAAAGAAGAAAATGTTTTATATTAGAAAGTCTATAGCTACAGCAAGATTCCCAAGAGTCTAAAAATTCCTAGAGACACAGCTGGTAGCCTTATACGTTTAAAATGTGTTGTACCAAAAAACCTTTGAGGAAGAAAAAGCACAATATCATAAATTGTTGGATTAGACTAGAGCATCTGAGAAAAACCTTCGATTTAATGCCAAGACTTGCAAGATGACCTGATCAAAGGAGGAAAAACATTTCAATGCAAATGAACAAACATGCTGAGACACTTGCTGAAAGGCCATTCTTGACCAAGAAGAACATAAAAGGCCAACTTTTCTAAAATTAATTTGGATTGAAGTCCTGGAGGAAAGTTTTATGGAGTGATGTGACCAAACTGGAACTTTTTGCATGCATGGATCAGCAGTATGTCTAATGCAAAAAAGGAAATCTTGACTAAATGAAGGTCACGTAAATGAATAGTTACATAACATTATTCACCTCAGAAAAGACAACTATATATATATATATATATATATATATATATATATATATATATATAATTATTATTATTATTTATTTACCTTTTTGTTGTTGTTGTTGTTGCATATAGGCCCTAAATATGTATGCGAGACGCCAACTGTCGCGTCCGGTGCAGACACTGATTTGTCCCCCGGGTCAAAGAGTCAAAGAGTACAGAAGTACAAGTTCTTTGCTCAAGTTCCTGATAAGGATTCGTCTCGCAAACACTATCGTAAGCATCTAGTTTGATCCGCCCATTCCCACCCACAACCCATATTATGGGGGTGGTTTTAATAGGAAACTTCATTTACATACCTTTTCCTGTTGTTGCCCTTACTTTAGCAATAGCTATACATAAAAATCGCATTAACATTTTCTATACGACGAAATGGCAGGTAAGACTAATTAATATAAATAATATATGTGTGTGAGTAAGAAAAGTTCATTTGTAGGCTATATGACGAATATTTTTGAAGAAATCGCAGAAGAATAATGAGATGGAAAGTGAAAATAAAAAAACGACGAAAGGTTACCAGTTAAAGAAGACTTGAGGCCGCTGTTTCAGTTTTATGGTCAGATTTAAGGCTTTTAGCAGACAGGCAATACTGTCTGTGACTGAAAATATTTGAGATTTACATGTTATATTTATGTAACAAATGCAAGTATGCCATTCAGAACTGTGAGAAAATATTACATTAATACATTGTACATAGCCTACTATTGTGGATGGTTGTAACATTTTTGACATTTCTTATATTTGCAGCACAAACAGAAAATGCATGCTTTAGTTTTAAATATGAGGAGTGAAATGTTACAACTCACCACATAGTCTGGGTTAGTTGTAACATACCCTGCGGTGAGATTATGCAACAAGGATTATGAGAGGAAAAAAAAAAGGCTTTTGAAAGTTTTTATCCAACACTGACTTTTCAACATCATGGATGTGTGTAACAAAACTGAATAAAATGAGCAAATTTGTGCCAGCTTCAACAACTGAACAACAATTGTGTGTATGTGTGTTACATAAGCATTATGATAATACAACTAACTAACGATAATAACTGAATAAAACTGCATGCGTGCGTGTGTGTGTTTAAGCATGTTTGTTAATGTCAGTCAGTAAATGGCCATAATAAAAGTGAATTTGAACAGTTGAACATTTGGAGACACCCCTCGGTTTGTCTTTCTCGTCCAAGACCCAGGCATACTGAAATTCAAAGGAAGTATATAAATATGTTTAGAGTAAATTATAACATGTTTCATTCATGTTACAACTAACCCAGAGTCTTGTAGCCATGAACTAGCTCACTTTACAGCTAACAGCCAAAACTTTAGCACTAAAAACTTGCATGAAAAATATCTACATGGACACACAATACACTGCAAAGCAGGGAGTGCCATCACAAAAATAAATGAAGTACAAAATTTAATGTCATAAAATATGCTGTGTCTGCCACAGGGCTCTACTTCCTCATATGTGGAATAAGGACTGAACTGAGAATGTGTGAAGTCAATTAGGTGATTTGTAACTTGCTCCTTATTTGATCAATTGGAAGTGCTACAAGTGACCTGTGTTACAACCTGGTCTCCTCCTACATTATGCCTATGTGACAATAATAAGCTTATATTTAAATAACATATAAATGAACATTTGACTTACCAAAGCGCTTTCCTTTAGAAAAAGTCTTGAAACAACTTCGGATTAAACTGAAGGAAGGTTTGACCGAGGCTGTCATCAAGAATTTGATGGATGATCTTCGGGACAAGAAGGTGCTAGGAGATGAGGAGATTGAAGAAATAGTGCAGAAGACCAAAACGCGAGCCGATCAAGCTCGAGATCTGATTGATGGTGTGAGCAGAAAGGGGACAAAAGCAAGTGAAATTATGTTAACATGCTTGAAGGACAGAGACAACTGTCTTTACGTCAATCTAAACATAGACAGCCATTTAGCAGTTCCTGAAAGAGGAGCGACCTGCAGCCCTACACCAACGCCACATAGTACAACAGGTACAGTTCCATCAAACATTTAGTAATCATATTTACTTTTCATTAAAAGATGTTATCACGTTTCCTCTTTTGGTCCAGTTTTACAGTTTAAAAAAGAACCACTTTTTTCTTAAAACATATTTTGTTGGTTTTGTGGCATTCATGAATATACTGAAAAAGATCTAACTTAAAAGACTTCAAAGACTTACTGACAATATCTTTTTTTTCCCCCAGACAAACAAAAGAATTTGGTCAGTGGAGTAAGTAATGCAGCATGTTCGCATTATACATTTTCCCATGATTTCCCTTTTTTTCTCTAAATTTATAAACATTTCAGACATATTCCATTCTTGAATGTTGCTTGTGCTTTGTAACACTTGCACTTTTGTTCCAGGATGATGTGTACAAAATGGACAGTAATCCACGTGGACTGTGTGTAATTATTAATAACGAGAACTTTGCAAACCCAAAAAATAAACGAAACGGATCCCAAAAAGATGTTGGTAGGCATTCGTTCACACACCGTTCACATACCATTCTATTTTAGAAGAGACGTATGACTTAAGAGATGCTTATTGTTCTTGTTTTGTTTTGTTTTTTTGTCCTCTACATTTTCTTTCTTTCATTTGTTGTTGTAATTGCTCTGTGGATCTATGTATGGTTATTTTCTTAGCTTGACCTTTTATGCTTTTCTTTTATGTATTTCTCAGACTCTCTGAAGGCCTTATTTGAATTTTTGGGCTTTCTGGTTGAAGTCGAGAAAGACAAAACTGCAGATCAAATAAAAGCGCTTATGACCCAATACAGTAACGATGCTCGTCACGGAGACTGCTTTGTTTGTTGCGTAATGAGTCATGGAAATGAGACTGGTGTCGAGGGATGGGATGAGCAAATATGTCCCCTGAATGACATCACCTCCCCATTTGATGGAGACAACTGCCCTGCTCTCATCGGCAAACCGAAGCTGTTCTTTATCCAGGCATGCAGAGGACATGAGATGCAGAGTAAAGTGGTGGTTACAGATGGTGCTGGTGCCAGTCGTAACCAGAAATCTGGCAAAGTATACAGTATTGCCAAAGATTCTGATTTTCTGATCGCCCTGTCCACTGTAGAGGGATATGTGTCAATCCGTGATCCATTCAGTGGATCATGGTTTATACAGTCCCTTTGCGAGCATTTAAAAGAAGGAAGTAAACAGTGAGCATCCAATACACTGGCCTTATTACATGCAGTAACACTTTATTTTAAGCCTCTTGTCAGTGTTTATATGTCAAATGGTTTCTTCCTTTATTTTTAGAGGCCAGGACATCTTGAGGATCCTCACTAATGTCAATAACGATGTAAGCTGTAAAGAGGGCATTATAAAAAAAAAGAACAATGATACAATAGATGCAAAGATGACCCCTCAGCCCCAGTTCACCCTGAGGAAGCTTCTTATTTTCAAAGCACCGAAGGTCAGAACTGTTTTTTTTTTTAAATTCCATAACAGAAATAGATTACAATTCTGTGCAGTGTATATTATAATGTGTCAAAAACTGAAACATTCACAAATTAAAATTAATATTGTTCTGATGCAGATCTGCATCTTAAACTAAAATGTCTCTATTTTATAATTAAACAGCCTAACAGCCTTGTGATTTCTGTAAAGCTTGTCAATCTGCATTTAGCAACATTTTGAATATAAAATATTTATCAAATAAAGCTCTCCATTCATTCCCCATTGTAGGGTCAGGCTGCTGCTTCTAAACATTAGAAAACAGGCTAAACATCTTCATCTTTCACCTCAAGAAGAAGAGGAAATCTTGCCATTGACATTCTAGAGAAGTTTAGCCTATTCATCTCTGTTTTCCCATATTTGTTATATTGGATTTTAGAATATGTGTACCACAGGAAAGTGGACCTTGAGGGCCAGAGTTGAGAACCCCTGTTTTACAGGATCAAGATAATTTCATTTAAGAAATCTGTGTTTAATCACATAGCTTTCTTTAATTTCTTTAATAAATTACATCAAATTCTCTTATACTGCTTTTGAACTGTTTTGGCTGTTGACTAAAATCACCTACACTTATAACAACAGGACTGAATCCTATAATTCACATATGTACTTTAATTTACAGTAAACATTTCATGAAAACAGTGCAAAAATAAACCCCATTTATTTAGTCTTGATGCCAATAAAATAAACTGTTATTCGTATTTTCATTATACAAAAGAATTAAATTTACAGTAAACATTGCATAAAAACATTTAGTCTTTGTGTGGATAAAAAAAAGTGTTATTCATCATCTCAGCATATTTTATTAATATTTCTCTGGAAAACAAATGACAAGTATATAATATCTGTAAGAAATCAACTGAAACAAGACGCTGCTGTTTTGCTTAGTTAATCATAAATGCGCCGAAATAAGTGGCTTCCTGTGGGAAGCGCACGGCGCTAATATCCAGCACGTTCAATGAGAGCCTGTCGCCCTTTTCTAGGCGGAACAGCGCCCCCTGATGGCTGGAATAAAGCTGTACACTAGAGTTTGCGCTCACGCAGGGAGTCACTACAGATTTTGCGAGCATCACTGGTCGTGGATAGGACGCTGTCCTCTTGTATAAGTACTGAGTAAAGTGCATACTCTGTCCTAATTGTGTTTCGAAATTAACCTGAGAGAAAACGAAGTAAATTCCGTCTTGTGGCACCGCTATTTCTCCGTCGGGGCTCAGGCGCATTAACCCTTCCTGACTGAACTGGCCGTTTATGTTGTCCCACTGAATGCGATCCAGTGCAGGAATTCCGTCTGCAGAAAGTAAAAAGATTAAATTTATTTAACTTAACCAAATTATCTTGTAGTACAAACAATAGACTGTTAGCCTACTGCATGTGGGGAATTTCTTACCATTTTTCTGCAGCTTTTGATATTGTTTAAGCCCTTGTTTTGCCCCGACGTGCAAAGCTGGTTTGAAAATCTCAGTGACATTATGTTCTGTAAAGCCAAAGAACACACTTTCAATTAAATACAGATAAATAAAAAAGTATATTCTTTTTGCATAAACAAGCAGTTTTAACATTTTACTAACCACAGGAGTTTGATTAAAAGTTAAACCTGGAATACACTACACGACTTTTTGCCTCGATTTCCCCTGATTCACAGTCTGGAGAAGTCGAGTATTGCCAAAAGTCAGAGGCAGAGCCAGTCAGTCTGCAGATTTGAATGGACAGATTTCATAGAAAATCACGTAATATATGATGATCACGCACTCAAGATTTTTCAGTTTCATCCAGTCAAAGGACATCAAACCTGTTTGAAATTTTGAGCCAAATTTAGAACACATTTGTCACGCGTCTCCTAGCAACAAGGCGCACGTTTCTGCATAAGTTTGTTGTGATCGGAACCATAGATATATACGATCGGAATGACTTTAAAGTCTGGTAATGTGTGAATGTGATCCTCAGTCGTTTAGTGTATAATGGCCAGTTTTTCCTCTGTGACTATTACAAAAGTTGGTAAGTATATGGTGTCCAGTGTTTTAAAATCTGTTCGGATATTAAAAGTTGTGTAGTGTATGGCAGCTTTTAGTTGCGTTCGCGGGCATAGGTAACCATAGCAACAGGTAACGCTAAACAAACAAACAAACAAATAAACAAACAAACACATACATAAATGTATTTGTTTTACCTGCTAATGTTCCCAGTACATAATTCTGTATGTCCAGCAACAGTCTCTGTTGAAAAAGTAATCTAGTCTTAAAATACATATATTTCTCATGATCGCAGTATGTATTCGGGTTTTAAAGCAGTTTTAAATACCTGCTGTGCGGTTTGTTTCAGTTCTTGATTGAACAAGTCACAGCTTGCGAGACCTGCGGGATTTATCTGTTGGGTAAGATCTGTGCAGAGACAGTGGATTGGATACCCTCCATCTTTGCCTGTTTCACGAGTCTTTTAAAGTAAATAAACAAACAAATCCAATTATAGAATTATATTTGTCTGAATGACAATATTTCTTATTGAAAGATGAATAATGATTTATGAAGAGGTTATTATTAAAACATTTAACTCACTCTGTGAATATCCTCGGAGAAGTCATAAAGAAGAAAAGCCGTGATAAACGTCTCCGTGCTTAATATTAGAGTCAGAATCAAGAAGAATATGTACTGGCTTTTTGTGGTTTTGTTTTCAGATGTGTTTTCGCCCAGCTGGCTATAATGTGGGCTGTTTGGTAGGTTTGATGTCATGTTCCGACAGTGTTGTACAGAATATTCGCATGACAAAAAGAGAAAGTAGCTTATCCTGTCGTATCCTTGTGGAGTCAAAGGTCTGTGAGCTGCTCTTCCGCGAGTCAAGTTTGTTTTCCTCTGCTGGAAAGTCCGAGTAGCCCCAGAGTGCACCCTGGACGATGGGGTGGGGCGACACATTAAGGTGGGGCCACACGTGTCGCTCCGCCCACCCCCAATTTCATTGGTTTATAATACAGCAGAGCTTATTGGTGTAGACATTTGCGCATGAGTAGTCTTTTATATACGTTTTTATGAATGATCTACGTTGTTTGGCTGTACTACAGAAATATTAAGTGCTAACAACAGCGATTTTAGTTAGAATCAATTAGCAAATGTGTGTTTTTTTTTAACTTATAACGAATGAGTTTTAGATTAAGTTCCTATCAAACGCTTGGTGGCGGCATCTCCGACTGCTTCGGGCAGAACAGAGCTGTGTAACTTAATATGTGCGGCTCACGAATTAAGTCTGGGAAACAAATTCTTAATTCGTGGCTATGATATAGTCCTACCTATGCTATAAATAGCCTCACCTATGAGAAATATTAATTATGTTTCTGTGTGATGAATGTAAATAGTGGTCCTCAATCTCAACAGGTGGGTTGCACGTTAAATGAAGTCAGATATTTTTGCACTTTTCACTGTACACGAAGCAGACATTAAACATTGAGCAGTTTTAGCTGGGCAATGTTGATACAAATTATCAACTGTTTGAGATTTAGCTGTTTTGTATAGCGTATATTTATATGGAGCCTATATTCTTTATTTTAGGATCGGTGGATAAGCAAAAACTTAGGATACGATGATAATCCACTGTAGTTCAGTAAGACATAGGACAAACCCGCAAATTGTTTTATTTTAAAGAACAACTGCGCGGTGACAAATAAGACAATAATACTAAATAGTCCATCAGCGTGAACTGGGGTTTTATGTGTGGATAATGGGAACAAAAACCTTGCTAAAACAATATATATATATATATATATATATATATATATATATATATATATTTGCATATAGGCCTATTTTAAATATTTTTGTTTACTAAAACAGTTATTAAATCTGACCTACAGCAAATATTATTATTAATGTATTTAAGCAATAAATGTTAATTTTCTCTGCAACATTTTATTTATACTTTTATATATAGGCTATATGCACAAATTAAATTACTGGTTTTGTGGCTCAATCCTTTAAAAAGAACCAGGAATCACACTGTACTATATTAGGCCTACTGATTTTAGATTTTTAGTAGTTATTATAGTCTTTAATAAATAAAAAAATAGTATTCACAGAGAATGTCTCTTTTACTCATTAAAAGTGCTCACGTACCTATTGCACAGATTTACAGCTCCGAGTGATTTAATATTCGATAGTTATACAGGTGTATATGGCTACAATGATCGAGTGTTAATAACTGAATCTAAAGTCTCTTCTGCTCATCAAGGTTGCATTTATTAAAAAAAAATAAAATAAAAAAATAATAATATTGTAAAATATTGTTACAAATTAAAATAATGGTTTTCTATTTTAATATACTTTAAAACATAATTTATTTCTGTGATTTTCATCAGGCATTACTCCAGTCTTCAGTGGCACATGATCCTTCAGAAATCAATGTTAGAAACAGTTGTGCTGCTTAATGTTTAATATATGATATTTTTTTTAGAACAGCATTTATTCAAAATAGATTTATTTCTAACATTATAAGTCTATACTATTACTGTTTTATATCAATTTAGGCTACCACATCCTTGCTAAATAAAAGTATTAATTTCTTTCAATAATTAAATAAATAAAAAAAAATAAAAAAAAATTATTTACCCCAAACTTTTGATTTTTTTTTTTTAGTGTATATTGTTACAAAAGATTATATTTTAAATAAATGCTGTTCTTTTTAACTTTTTTATTTATTAAAGTATCCTGAAAAAAGTATCATAGGTTCCAAAAACTATTAAGCAGTAAAACTGCTTCTACAATTGAGGCTAAATCAGCATATTAGAATGATTTCTGAGGGATCATGTGACACTGAAGACTGGAGTAATGCCTGATGAAATTCAGCTTTGCATCACAGAAATAAATTATGTTTTAAAGTATATTAAAAAAGTTGTACAAAATTTTAATTGTAATCTCACAACATTACAGTTTTTTTTCTGTATTTTTGATCAAATAAATGCAGCCTTTATAAGCATAAGACACTTCTTTTAAAAACATTAAAAATCTTGCTGATCCCAAACTTTTGAACGGCAGTGTAGGTATTTCTGTGTGCTTTCCCCATTTATTTAGATTTGTATAGTCTTTAGAATAATATATCAGAAAGAAACTTTAACATATGAAATTGTTATTTATCACAACAAAAAGTCCAAAAAACTACCAATTAAAAACATTTGGAAAAACAAACAAACAAACTGCCATAACTGGACATAATAGCTTTCATATTTTGGGTCTTAAATTAATGACAGACAGATTCCATTTTATTCTATGGCCTATTTCGACTGAACGTGTTTAATCTTTGGAGATTGTCAGCGTTAGTTATGGTCCGTTGGTGTGAATTAGCCTTTATATTCTTGCAAACATCCTTTTAGAATTTCAGGCTGCATATAAAAACGTTTATGCGTGCGTTTGTTCTCAATTTGCTCTTAATGCAAAGCAAAATATATGTATATTTAAATAATTCAAGTTATTTATAAGTACAAAAAATGACTGAAACGCCAGTTGTAATAAAACAATTTTAAATCACTTGCCTCTGTATGCCTTCTGTGTCTCGTCACACGAGCGTCGTTAAGGCGTATCCCACAAATAACCAATCGTCTATTGAGTAACGCTGACCAATTGTAACTGACAGAAGCACTAACCAATTACTCAACAATCCGTCAGTGCCGCAGCCAATCAGTGCAGAAAGAGGGCGGGCCATCAGCGGAAACCGGAAGCGCCCGCAGGATCTGTGTGACCTGAGAAGGTCTCCGGCCTTGTGCTAGAGCTGCACGGTGAGAGTGGCTGTGATCTTCCCCAGGCTGTCTTTCCGAAAAGCACAGCAGAGCTGCGATGTTTAAGTGCAAGGCAGTATGGGATAAACTGGCTCCGCTGGCCCGGGCCTCATCCACGCTGTGTCTGCAGAACGCGAGGAAATCAGGCGAGTTGAAAAAAGCGGCAGAAGTCTGTGGCTCCGCTAATCACCTGTGAACTTCATTTCTAGCAGAAAGGCTTGCACAAGTTCTATGGAGACTCAAGTCCAGGCGCCGGTAGGGCAAGGGTCCAATTTGGTGCGTGCTTTGGGGTGCTGTCCAAATGCTAGGCACTTTATTTGACCGTGTAGATAGTTGAAACAAATAAACCACACTTAACTGAACTGAGTATCGTTAGATAAACACTGCTGAAGTTTCATTCAGCGCCGCGGTCACGCCGCATATGGACAAACTTCCTCACGGAGTCACGCGCAGTTTCAGCCAAAAACCCGCTATAACTTATGTGGGAATTCTGTCCAAATGATTATTTATCACGAACACGCTGTACGGGTTATTAATGCAGGACTGCACGAAGATGCAGTAATTTTTGGGCCAAGGTCGCCTGGCTCTCACACACTTGTGGCTCTGACAGCTCCTTCACGCTCTCATTCATCTAACGTTAGTTAATTGTATAGCAACTGTTTATTTTACAATAATGACCGGCTGACTATATCTTTCCCGCTTATTACACGGGTACTTGCCAGCTAAATAAAACAGACATTTAAATGTGTTGATTTTAAATATTGTTTGAGTAGACTTCAGATTTAAAATGTATAATTTTTCCGATACAGGTTTTTCAACGCCCCCCCCCCCCCCCCCCCCATTAGATTCTCTATTTAATACTCTATTTAATGATCACAGCGCAGCCACAAATGACTAATTAAGTGTAATTTTAAATCTTTGCCAATATCCTTTGAATCACTAGGTTTTATCCATTTGTCAGCAAGACGTTTTTAATAGTTTAAAATATAATAACATTTAGTATGATCACTTATTCATTTATATATTTAAATAAATACAGGTTAGAATAAGTATGTTGTTTCAGTTTTTAAATTCAAATATTTGTTACGCTAAATAATGAAGGAATATTGTTTCACCTATATTTTGACATTTTATTTTCACAACAGTTATTTGAAACATTAAAGTAGACACTTTACCCAGATGTTGCATTTAATATGCTGTGTATATAATATCATTTTATAAATATGTATTGTTTTTATGATTGACTTCTCAGCGCTGAGACATGGGAGAAGGTTGGAGATGGTTCAGAAAGCCCAGATGTCATCAGGGCCAGCAGGAGGGGGTGGCGAAAACACACTGTATTACGTCCTGATTGGAGCAACATGTCTGGGGGCAGGAGTTTATGTAAGTACCCCTTTATGATTCGCTTATTCATCAGTCCCATATTGACAGTGCACAAAATATATTTCCTCAGATAATTGTTTCAAGTTTTACCGATACTAGAATTGTTACTACTCATGTGTGCTGCACTTAGTTTGTGAATTATGTTGATGTTTATTTACATGAGCATACTCAAAAAAGTGTCTGCCAAATGTACAAGATATACTAATATACAACATATACATACCATTGCTGTGCTATGCTCTGTCAGGTTGTTAACAACTGTAGGTTATTAAAAATTATGTTAGATGTATGCCATACATATAACAAGTATTAACACGTAGCAGACTTTATCACACATGAATTTGATATGAATCTCATTCGGTGAAGCAGGTTAATAAGCTGATTTTTAGATTGTTGTTTATTGGTTTTTGTGTTTAAAGGCGTACCGCACCGTCTCAGGGGACAAGGAAAGATATAATGAGCGTATGATAGAAATTGCCAGTAGACCAAAACAAGGGCCACAAGCAGCTGAGGCTGTAGGTAAGTAAATACACTCACACACCAAATAATAAATCACTGGTCTCATTTAATTAGCAGTTATCAAGTTGTTTCAATTCATGTATATACTGTTTAATTCTGTGATATGTTGTCTTGTGTTTCAGCTGAAGTTGTGGCAGAATCAAAAGAAGGTGAGTAGTTATTCTACACGCTGATGAAAGTTTTTTTTTCTATCTGTCTGTCTATATATGCACATCATTCACAGCTTTACACACAGAGCACTGCACTCCCTGTGCATTTGTTGCTGAATTCAGTGCAAAACTTAAGCCTTATCTTATTTTTTTCCAGTTATCTGACGACGTTGTCATTTTAATTTTTAAAAAAAAAAATCTGATTTGATTGGGAAACTAAGATGAACATTTGGTATAAGTGATGCAGTGCTGTTGTGCTCTGAGGTTGTATGACTATGGTTGGTATTTGCCTATGTCACTGGTGCACATATAGGTGTTAACATGCACAGAATGTCCTATTCATGCAGGATGAAACAGCACTCTCAGTAGGGAATGTTTCTTGGAATTCTTAACTCTGCTTAGTCTGAAAAACGGATTAACAACCTGAACATATTAAATAGTATATTACATTGTATTATGTACAATGATCAAGTCAGCTTCTGTTTGCAAGTGTAGGATCTTAACTTTGTCATTAGCATAGCATAGTATTTCTTAACATAAACCAGATTATTTAGTAAAATTAATGTTAAATATAATGTGAATTAGGTCTTATCAAGCTTTTTAATGTTTTATAATTTTTTTTAATGCTAAAATCATTTGTAATTTAGTTATTCCGATTTTACCTACTCTTAAAAATAAACAGGCAGTTTCTGTTGTGGTTCAGAATAAGTTTTAGTTGGTATTAAATAGTTTTTTACTGGACTTTTTACAGAACTCTACCAAAAATTGTTTTAGCATGCTAGATCAGTAGATGAGCATGCAATTCTGGACTAGTAATTAGGGAAATGTTTAGGATCAATAAATGCATATCGTCTTGGTATAAACAAATCTATGGTTTTTGTGATGAGTTGTGCATGTAAAATGCATATACACTATCGTTCAAGTAAGATGTTTTTTTTTTTTTTAGAGAAATTAATACTTTTATTCAACAAGGATGCATTAAACTGATCAAAAGTGACAGTAAAGTATTTTACATTGTTACAGAAATTCTGTTTCAAATAAATGCTGTTCTTTTGAACTTTCTGAACAAAATATATCGTTTCACCAAAAATAAGCTGCATAACTTTTTTCAACATTGATAATAAGAAATGTTTCTTGAGCACAAAATCAGCATATTAGAATTATTTCTGAGGGGTCATTTGACAGTGAAGACTGGAATAATGGCTGCTGAAATAAATTAAATACTTTTTCAATAAATAAAATAGATTACATTTTCAAAATATATTAAAACAGTTATTTTAAATTGTAGTAATATTTCACTGTAACACATAAATGCAGCCTTGGTGAGCATAAGAGACGTCTTTCAAAAACATGAAAAAATCTTACCAACTGCAACATTTTGAATGATAGCGTAGATGTGCCTCTACTAATATACAATATACAACAGCAGGAGTTCCAGATTTGGACTTCAAAGTTAGAATGAAATGTTTTTTATTATTATTATTATTATTATTATTATTATTGTTATTATTATTGTTATTATTATTATCCAAGATGTATGTTTTGTCATAGATCAACCAGCAGTTCTAATGAAACTGAAGAGAAAGTCAAACATATTCAGTTAGTGCCCTGTGGGCTATACATGGTCACCATTTGCTGTTTAATTCCTCTATACAGTATAGGCTGTAATAGAAAACTGGTAATATGTACATGAACTGTGTCACATTAAGTTGTGCATGCTTCTTGGGACACTGCACACTGCATGTGACTGTCTATTTAATGTTCCTATTAATTATCTTTTGCATTGTTTTAATGTTGTCTGTTACTCTCCTAACAGTTCTGCATTATATGCACTTTCCTCTAAATAACTTTAAAAAGCATCTGCCAGGAATTATAAATAGCCCTTTTCACACAGTAGTACCATTAAATTGGCGTTAAATTAAAATTAAAAAATGCGTTGTTCACACAGGCAATGACGTTCTGTCTTTTTTCCAGAAAAACACCATTTACGCATCGGTTTCAAAGAGTAAACATCTTACGTCACCGTGTTCTGAACTCGTACATGCTCATACCGGTAATCTTCATTCTGCGTTCACACACAGCATCATTCTGGCAATTTACTGGTAATGTTACAACTTCTCATACCGGTAAATTGCCGGAACGAATTTGCCGGTATTTTTCCAGTAAAGTCTGTATGTGTGAAAGGGGCTAATGTAAACTGTCAGCCATCTTTAGAATCGTCACGGTGACTGTCCACTTTTACTCATACATGGTGAACTGTCTCCACTGTCAGGCATTTGACTGTGAGCATCTGTTTTTGTGTGACTGCTTTGTGGGTAACTCCATTGACATTCCTCACCCAATCACCTGAATATTCATTTGTTTTTATTCTAAATTTCACTTACTATGCCTTTTCAAGTTAAGAGGGTAATATGGTACAAAATGTATCAGAGTTTTCTTTCTGCCATTGGGCCAAGAATGGTTGGATTGAGGTGATGTTCTATGAAGTTCTTTCATTGATGGACATGCCTGATGCTTGTCTTGTCTTCTTCGTCATGTCTTTCATTTGTCAGTTGTGTATTTTGCATCATACTTTGTCTGTGTCACCAACCAAACATTTCTACCACAAGGACACCACTATTTTCTTTCCTCCTTTTTCCGATCGTCTCACTAACTCTGTTGTTTCGAAAAACGCTGTTTTGCCTTGTTCATTTTCTTGCTTTAACTTCTTCATTGATGTTAAAGTGTTTGGATAGTCTAGCCATCTAAAAACCTATCCATTTGTCTGGATTTTCTGTCCTGTCCTCTGCTTGGACAATGAAGCTGATGTTTTGGAGAAACTCATCAGGACTTGTTCTGGAAAAATGATCTGTTAATGCCCAAGTTTCTGTTGGACCTTTTGATTGTCACTGACACACGGACCCCGCCTCAGATTCACCTAGCAGCTACGAGTGTTAACAGAAAAGATAAAGATTCTTGGAAGGAGATGAATGTAAATGTAGAGAAGTCTAAGAGAAAACTCCAGAGAATTATCCATCATGATAGTCTCTGATGTGCAGACACTATTTCAGAAGATATGATGCTCTTCATTTTAACATGGTAATCCTCAACAAAACATGAAGATTGTGTCATAGAAGATTTTGCAACTAAGGCAGGAAGTGGAAGAACCCCCTGATACCTTCACATTCACCCATAACTTAACCTTTCCTTATGTTTTTACCCTTTTCCGTCCTACAACTTCATTCTTGATCCTGGATCCTTTATTTTTCCTTTTTTCACTGGATGAACCTACCCCAAATGAACCACTCGTACAGCCCATCAAAGCATGAAAATGTTCGGATTTAGAGCAATGAAAAAATGCTAGGGATGTTTTTCGTTAAGTCAATTATCTGTTCATAATCCTGCTTTAGATGCTGCACCTCTGGAATCCATCCCCAAACCATCTTCAGAGCCAGTTAAGAGTGGTAAGAGCCGAAGAATATAGAGCGGAGGATTGTTCTGCTACTTCCTCTGTTTCAGTCAAACCTTCTTGTGTTTTGCTCATTCTGTGGCTTTAGAGCCTGTTGCAGAAGAACTTACTCTAACAGAACCTCCTGTTGAAGAACCTCTGGTAACAGAAGCTGATGTGAAGTCCACTGAAACTGAACCCATTGCAGAAGAACCTGTAACAGAACCAACTGTAGAAGTTTCTATTCCGGAACCCATTGTGGAAACCCCAGTAAGAGAGCCTGTCGTTGAAGCCTCTGTAACAGAACCTGCTGCAGAAGCTCCAGCAGTTACACAGAGTGAAGAGCCCTTAGCTCCTGTAGTTGAGAGGGGTAAGCTTGACACATCTGCATGGAAGTCCATTTTTTTTTTTTTTTTACAGAGGAAAATATTTTTGTAAACTGAGGTTAACGTCTTTCCTCTCCTCTTACATCGGGATTAAGAAACAGAGCCTACACCTGTAATCATCGCTGAGCATGTTCCAGAGGCTTCGTCTGTTTCTGAGAGTGGTAAGAGTCCAGTTTTGACTGGAAGGGAATCAGTTTAAACATGTTAGCGATAAAGATACAGATAATTACTTCATTCACACATACGGACACCTTTTTCAAAATGTTCCATCACTACACTTTTGATTTTTATGGCTACATATGCTCTTTTTTGAGTTGATTTATGAATTATGTCTTGGCCTGTCTTAGAATTTTTTTTTTTTTCATTTGTTTTTCTTGTCTGTATAAACCACATTGTCCTCTCTGCTTTTCAAGGCCTTATATTTTTCCCACTCAGTTATTTCATTCCTTTGAATGGTTGTTTTGTGTGACTGTTGTAATGCTAATGGCTAAGGCTAATGGTACAAGGTCACTCACTTATGACCAATTTGCAGCCACGTTTCCAGATTACTTGAGGTACAGCTTGCACTAATATGACTATAAAATGCTAATTTCTTCCCTCATCTAGCGCTGTGTTCCCGAGATCACTCACATATTCTTGTACAGATAATGTTATGTGCATTCACTAATTCAGTGTTCAGGTCAAGTTATTTATAAACGCTTGTTTGTTTGTGTGTGTTTGTACTAACTGTCTCTTTATTTAACCAGCTGCAGTTTCTAAAGCAGCTCCTGCTGCTGAGCCCGTTGAACCCACTGCTGCTCCCTCAGATGTCCCTGAACATGCTCCCTATCTGCTGATTGGTGGAGGCACGGCTTCGTTTGCTGCAGCTAGGTCCATCCGGGCACGTGACCCTGGTGCCAGGGTGAGTCTGTCAGTTTGGTGGCAGTTTGGCAGAATTATGATAACTCACATGATACTGTAATCATCAATGCTTAGAACAGGGGTGGGTGATATGGCCCAAAAAAAAAAAAAAAAATCACGTTAAAATGTGACCCTGGACCACAAAACTTAAGTAGCATGGATATACTTGTAACAATAGCCAACAATAAATTGTATGGGTCAAAATTATAGATTTTCCTTTTATGCCAAAAATCATAAGGATATTAAGTAAAGATTATGTTCCATGAAGATATTTTGTAAATTTGCTACCCGTAAATATATCAAAACTTAATTTTTGTTTTGCAATATCCATTGCTAAGGAATTCATTTGGACATCTTTAAAGGCAATTTTCTCAATATTTAGATTTTTTTGCACCCTCAGATTCCAGATTTTCAAATAGTTCTTGGCCAAATATTGTCCTATCCTAACAAACCATACATCAATGGAAAGCTTATGTATTTAGCTTTCAGATGATGTATAAATCTCATTTAAAAATAATTGACCCTTATGACTGGTTCTGTAGTCCATGGTCACAAATAATTCATATCAGTCGATATCGATTATTATGACGATAAATTTCAAATCTTTATTTCTTTCAAATTGAAAGGCAGATTTTTGCTCCTAAGTGAAGGTTGTAGAAATCAGACCGTTAATTGTGTTTTTGAACTACTCTTTATAGTCAGAAATCAGAACATGACAAACGTTTTTGAATTCTTTACACTCTAGTAATTTTTCTTTATAAAATAAATATCTTAATATAAAAATTAATTTCTTAGTTTCTGCATGTTCAAATGAGTGGTGTTATTTCAAATCTTGAAACGGGTTTGTGTTGCTGGACTTTCATGATGTGTATCTTTAATATTGCATTTATTTATTTTTTTGTCTCTTAGAAATGCACTTTTGACGGTAGCTTAAGCTGACAGTAGTAGTACCTTGAGTTAGGATGCAGATGTAAATTGATGTTCATTATCAAAAACATCTGTAAAAATGGTTACAACCTCATTTTTATACAGTGCCCTCAATAAGTATTGGAACAGTAAAGACAAAATTGCTTTCTCTGCTGTGGAGTCAAGACATTTGCAAATATGATTAAAAGATGAATATGAGACAAAACTACAGAATGTCACATTTTATTATTAGGACTTTCGACACACATGTTTTACCAAATAAAAAGGACAGCACTTTTAGAGTTCATCCCACTATTTGATGTGAGCATAAGTATTGGAACAGTTGCCTCACAGGTCTTTCTAAGTGATCAGCTGTGTCCTGTTGCATTAATTCTTCAGATATTAAAAGCAGGGAATGTGTCGTATTATTTATATCCATTACTTCTGCATTCTGAATCTTGCATTCAATGATGACACAAACCAGGATGAAGACGAGGAAGCTGACTCTGAAAGAAAAGCAAGCAATTTAGATGCTAAAAGAAAAGAGGAAGTTAATTAGAACTATAGCAAAAACAAAGGGCATGGAGAAATCAAGAGTTTGGAAACCACCGGTGACATCAGCAACCAACCACGACCTAATCGGCTGAGAAAAACAACAGTAGTTGATGACAGACAAATCATAAAAGCAGTGAAAATGAACCCTAAAATACATGTCTGTAAAATCACCAACAACCTCCAGAAAGCTGGGGTGATGCTCTGACAATCTACTGTCCTCAGGAGACTTTGACACAGAATTGCAGATGCTACACAGCAAGATGCAAACCTCTGACCAGCACCAAAAATAGAAAGGCAAGATTAGAGTTTGCAAAAAGCACAAAGGTGAGCCAGAGGAGTTTTGGAACTGTGTTTATGGACCGATGAGACAAAGATGAACCTTTATCTAAGTGATGGGAAAGCAAAAGTGTGGAGAAAAAAGGGAACTGCAAATGATCCTAAGCATACAACCTCATCTGTAAAGTATGGTGGAGGTGGTGTCATGGCATGGGCATGAATGGCTGTCTCTGGAACAGGCCCTCTCAATTTTAATGATGACTTAATGTATGATGACAGTAGCAGAATGAATTTGGAAGGGTACAAAACCATCTTGGCTACCAATATTCAAGAAAATGCCACCAAACTCATTAGAAAGCACTTCATATTGGATCAGGACAATGACCCAAAACACCTTGCCAGTTCAGTCAAGGAGTTTATCAGGGTAAAGAAATGTAAAGTCTTAGATTGCCCGAATCAATTTTTCCAGATTTAAATCCGATTGAACATTAATTTCACCAGCTGAAGAGGAGACCAAAGACAGAAACTCCCCAAAACAAGCAACAGTTGGAATTGGCTGCATTAAAGGCTGGGAAAAAGCATTTCAAAGCATAAGACCAAGAGTCTGGTGATGTCTTTGGGTTGCAGACTCACTGCTCTGATTGCATGCAAGGGATCTGCAACAAAATATTAGCTTTTAATCTTTTACATCTGCCTTAAATTCAACTGTTCCAATACTTATGCTCACATCAAATAGTGGGATGAACTCTAAAAGTGCTGTCCTTTTTATTTGGTAAAACATGTATGTGTCGAAAGACCTAATAATAAAATGAGACATTCTGTAGTTTTGTCTCATATTCATCTTTTAATCATATTTGCAAATGTCTTGACTCCACAGTAGAGAAAGCAATTTTGTCTTTACTGTTCCAATACTTATGGAGGGCACTGTATGTAGAAATGTATTTATTCTGACTGTTTGAGTTTTATTCTAATTAACCACTGGTCTTCCATAGTAGCATACATTTAGATCGTGATAGCCACAGTTAAAACCACACATAGAGTGCCTCAATACCATGGTAAAAATTTAACCATATGGTTTCTAGGTATTTGTATGAAAAACAGTAGTCTAAATACATTTAAATGCACAAATGGTATAGCTTAAGCACAAAAAACTGTAATTATATTGAATTATTCATTTAACATATTTAATATGTCTACATTAATAATAGAATAAAATTCTATATGAATTTCCCACATTTCTGCCACAATACTGTGGTGCAGTTAGTGTTACTACAGTAAATCCATGGTAAATGATGGAGATTTGTAGATTGAAAAGTCCTCTGATTTTATCGCTGCGCAGTGTTTGTTACATCTGGCTTTAAACTAGTTTCAATCAAAAAGTGTATTTTTGTTTGTGAATGTTTGTTACACAGGTGTTGATTGTAACAGAGGAGTCTGACCTGCCCTACATGAGACCTCCTCTCTCTAAAGAACTCTGGTTCTCCGATGACCCCAAGGCCATCGAAACACTGCGCTTCAAACAGTGGAATGGCAAAGAGAGGAGGTGTGTGTCAGAATTTTCCAGACCACATAAGACCAGACCACACACTAATGTGCTGGCTTTGTTTCAGACCATTGTTTCAGAATGGGTTTTTTTGTTTTTGGTTAATTTTTGTGATATTTATTTATTTATTTATTTATTTCTGCTTGTTTTAGCATTTACTTCCAGCCTCCCTCGTTCTACGTCAGTCCCGCGGATCTTGCTAAAGTGGAGAATGGGGGTGTGGCTGTGCTCACGGGCCGGAAGGTGGGAAACTCTGACATCAGCATCTCGTGTTACAGCGAAGCTGTGCTCTTAATTACATCCACATGAACAAGTCTGAAAAATGTTGAGGTCACATGAGAGGAGACAATGTTTTATGGATGTATAAGTGTGTGTGGATGAGTTGTCCTCATCGTACCCCCGTGTGTGTGTGTTTGTACCCGTGGTGTAGGTGGTTCACATGGATGTCAGAGGAAATAAAGTCAAACTGAGTGATGGTGCAGAGATCTCGTATGAAAAGTGCCTGATTGCCACAGGTAAAATGCATGTATAATATACACATAAACACGCACAGGTGTAAAATCTATTGCTGACGGTCCTATAAATATATATATATATATGTGTGTGTGTGTGTGTGTGTGTGTGTGTGTGTGTGTATTAGGTGGGGTGCCTAGGAACCTGCAAGTGATTGACAGAGCAGGAGAGGAGGTGATGAAGAGGACAACCCTCTTCAGAAAAGTATGTCTTACTGCACATTTTGGGGTTTTTGTACAAGCAGAATTAAACAGTAGTGTCTAAATGAGATCCTCCATTGGTATGTTAAAGTCAACATGAAATCAAAATTAGGAAAAAAGTTTGATTTATCAGCATGCAATACATCATTTAGACACTGAGAACTTTCCTTATCAGATGATGGATGAAGTCCTTCTAAGTTTTTTTTTTTTTTTTGTTGCTGAATATCCTATTTTTTTAAACACTTCACCATATGCACGTCAAAAGGGTTGTGAATGTGGTTTTATGTTGACAGAATCAGATTATACCTCAATCTGTGTAGTGAAAAATTCAAGCCAGAATAAGATGTTTGTTTTTAACTGAAGGACTATAAAACATTAAGCCGAGTGTACAATTTTACAAACATCAGTGTTGTTATATATTAGATATTAGCATTCTATATGGCCACAAATTCTATATCTTGTTCCTACAGTCCTAGAATAGTGGAAATTGGAAATGGAATGGAAAGTTGTAATTCTCGTGTAAAATATTTTATTCACTTGAAATTGCTCTTTGATGTAGTCTCTCCATTAATTTTTTTTTTGTCTTTATCCTGTAAAGTCAATATTAAATGTGTGTTCTGAGTTTGTCACACCACAGAAAAATGTTATTAACCACCCAGCCAAATTTGAATGCTAAAAAAAACCGCCAAGTAAATAAAATAAGGTATCAAAATCTTGAAAAAATAAGCCGTATTCTCTGCTCTCAAACGCTGGGGGCGTCTACTGGCGGCACTGAAACCACTCGCGGGAAAGCGCCATCTCTCTTAACTGTCTTCCTCTAGCAGCAGCTTAATTTAAATAAGGAGACCGAGCTCAGTTGTTTTGTAAATTATTGCAACCAGGTATTAACGTGACGAAGGCATAGCTAGCTAGCAAACTGTAGGCTGTAGTAACTAACGGTAATAACAGTAACTCGCGATTGAGCGACGGACCACTGATGCTAATGCACTCTAGTTATTATGTGTGTTCGACACGAAACAGTGCTGCGCAGAACGATCAGTGTTTGACATCAAAGTACCGCGAGAGCGATTCGAAAGCATAAGGAGCGTCTGCTCTCTATAGTTCTCACTGTACATTCATGTCACACACCGATCGGTCTGTGCAGTCAAATCCTGATCACGAACATGCTGAAAAACTGTTTAACGGTATAACTCCACAATTAAGTACTACATAGTTCACAGTCTTTGTAACATGTTTCAGCAATGCATTTCTAACATTTATAAGGCGTTTACAAACAATTCTCAGAATTGACTTTACACGGACTTTAAAAAAATGTGGAAAAGTAATGGAAATGTGTTGGTCAAAAAGTACTGTTGGACAGAACCCTATACATATACATATACATACACACACAAACATACATACATACATACATACATACAGGGTGCGATTTGTGAAAAAAGCAGAGGGGGGTATGCTTTTTGAAAACCACTCTCCATAGGTGGAAGGTAAGGGTAAGGCTATAGCCTAAGTAACCTAATGTTAGTGTAATCTGTTAATAACGCACATCATAAACACGTTTTTTTAGGCAAATATTTATAATGGGTGTCATGTCATGACTCATGAAATGTTTTTAATACTACGTAAACTGTATTTAACGTGATCACAATCTATTAAAAACATTGTAAGTTAGGCCTATTAATTGTAATGATTTCATTTCCATGGTTATTCAACCAACGAATAAATTATATAGAGAAAGCGAGCAAAGAACACAATATCAACGGAGCTTTTTGAAACTCTGAATCAGTTAAACTATTGAGTCACAAAATGATTCACTGTTTCGAAGCGCATACCCGGCCCCCCCCCATCAAGGCTATATCAATTTGATCAAAAATACAGAAAAAAAACTGTTATTTTGTGAAATATTATTGCAATTTAAAATAACAGTTTTCTTTAAAATATAATTAAATATATAATTAAATACTTTAAAATATAATTAAAATATAATTTCTTTCTGTGTTCAAAGCTGATTTTTCAGCATCATTACTCCAGTCTTCAGTGTCACATGATCCTTCAGAAATCATTCTAATATGCTGATTTATAATCAATGTTGGAAACCATTGTGCTGCTTCATTTTTTTTTTTTTTTTTTTTTTGGGAACTGATAATTTTTTTTTTAGGATTCTCTGATTAATAAAAAGTTAAAAAGAACAGGATTTATTTAAAAAAGAAATTTTGTTACAATATACAATGCTATTCAAAAGTTTGGGGTCAGTACATTTTTTCTTTTTTTTTTAAAGAAATTAATACTTTTATTCAGGAGGGATGTGTTAAATTAATAAAAAGTCATAGTAAAGACTCATATTGTTAGAAAAGATTTCTATTTTGAGCAAATGCTGCTCTTTTTAACTTTGTATTCATCAAAGAAAATAGTATAACATGTTCCAAAAAACAGTATGAAGCAGCACAAGAGTTTCAACACTCATAATAAATCAGCATATTAGAATGATTTCTGAAGGATCATGTGACACTGAAGACAGGAGTAATGACGCTGAAAATTCAGTGCTGCATCACAGAAATAAATTCTATTTTAAAGTATATTAAAATAGGAAGCCAATATTAGAAATTGCAATAAGATTTCACAATATTACAGTTTTTTTTCTGAATTATTGATCGAATAAATACAACCTTGATGAACAGAAGAGACTCCCTTGAAAAAAACATTAAAAATCTTACTGATCCCAAACTTTTGAGCGGCAGTGTATATAACCTTCATATGTTCTTTTTGGTAGATTGAAGATTTTAGATCTCTAGAGAAGATCTCCAGAGAGGTTAAATCCATTACCATCATTGGCGGAGGTTTTCTCGGCAGCGAGCTAGCATGTGCCTTGGGTCGCAGATGTGAGTCCAAACACTCAGCTGTCATTCATGTATATGTGTGTGTGAGAGATAGTGTTTTGAGGTTCTTATGTTTCAAAGGTTTATTTATTTATTTTTTTTAATGAAAATGCTACTGACTACTCTCGCTCTCTCTCCTTTACCTTCCCCTTGCTCTCTCTGTAGCCACTGACCTTGGTTTAGAGGTGATCCAGATGTTCCCAGAGAAGGGCAACATGGGAAAAGTACTGCCTGAATACTTGAGTAACTGGACCACTGAGAAAGTCAGAAAAGGTGAGAGTACAAATAAAGGACATTTGCTTAAGCAGCCCAACATTGGCTCAACAAATACTGTGTGTTTTGTGGTGGGGGGAGTAGGATTACCTGTTTCAATGACGGTGTTTGAGAAACCTGTCTGAAACTTATTGTTTTTTTTTTTTCCTAGTTCAGTTTATCACAGGAATTGCTTCCTTTAGCTGCAAATGTCCAGATCAAATGTAGGTATTCTAAAAAAGTTTAAGCTAACCACATTTAACCTTTTGACCATTCATAGAGGGTGCGAACGTAATCACAGACGCTGTAGTGAAAAATGTGAGCTACAAAAATGACAAATTGGAAATCAAACTGAAGGATGGACGACTGGTGAGTCTGCTTTTCTATCAGCCAGTCATAACCTGGCCTGATCTTCTGTATGCTAATTACATTGTAATATAGTTATATGTTTGTGATTGTTTTTATTATGTTGTTGTTTTAGATTAAGACAGACCACATTGTGGCAGCAGTAGGTTTGGAGCCTAGTGTGGAACTTGCCAAATCTTCCGGGCTGGAGGTGGACTCCGACTTCGGAGGGTACCGTGTTAATGCTGAGCTTCAGGCTCGCTCCAACATCTGGGTGGTACGTAAGGCAGAGGGCATCTCCAGAAAAAAAAAAAAAAAGATCTTTTAATACCACTGATATGGTATTCAGGAGACAAGTCAGAAAATCCTAAAGAATGGCTGGTTCATTTTTCTTAGGAACTGTACTGGGTCTGATTGCATTATCAATTTTAAAAGTAAGGTTCTTCAATGTTTGTGTTCTAGGCAGGAGATGCTGCATGTTTCTATGACATCAACCTGGGCCGTCGGCGTGTAGAGCATCACGATCACGCGGTGGTCAGCGGCAGACTTGCTGGAGAGAACATGACCGGAGCCAGCAAACCTTATTGGCATCAGTCAATGTTCTGGTAACGACATATCTTCAACAAACACACATTTTAATTAGGGCTGCCAGTTTAACACTTTAACTTAATTAATTAGTTATGAAAAAAAATAACGCGATTAAAATATTTTAACGCAGTTAACACACTGGCCCAGCCCCCAGACCTTACATTTCATACAGTTGACTGTTGACAAATATGATGCAGGGCAACAACTCCATAAATGCAATTATGCCCTAAAATTCAAGATATTGGTGCAAAAATGCCCTTGAATGAGTTTTTGTCTCACATTTATATCATACGATAAGCGAGAGGCCTATCACACGACACGAGCAGGGAGAGCAATATCACATGAGTGCTGACTTTATCCCGAATATCACGAGTTTAAATGTGATTTTATACACCAGTTCAGTAAATAAGAAGTTGATATGTTTTTGCTCAGTTTTGCAGAGAACATATTACCTATAAAGCCACAGCAGAATTTGTTGTGCGTCTCCGAGCAACAGTGGTGTTTAATTTCTGAATAATTCGGGGTTTTGAACAAATAGTGTGAACCAATGATTCAAAGGCCCATTCATAAAGAGAGCCATTTACTTCATTCCTGAATGTATCAGCCTTTTGAACGATCGAATGAAGACACATTTACCACCACCTGCTGGCAGATTTAATTTTCTTAGAGTATCATTTCATTAAAAAAATAAATAAAAAATAATAATAATAATAAACATTAAACAGATAGGTCACTCAAAAAAATTAAAATTCTATCATCAGTTACTCACCCTCTGTTTTAATTACCAATGACTTTCATTGTATGAACAAAAAGTACCAAGATATTTCTCATTATCTTCTTTTATGTTCCATAGTTTATGTTAGGCCTTTATAGCCTAAATGTTTGTGTAGCCTAATAAATTTTATGTTGAATCAAATAAAATACTTCTTTCTAAAGCTACAATTTGTAATGTCTACTTGATACTTTCTCATTTAACACAAAAATAGCTTTAAATAATCTTTTGTGGGTATTTTCACAGTCAAATTTATTTTTGCGATTAATTAATCGACACATGGTAATTAATTAGATTAAAAATTTTAATCGACTGACAGCCCTAATGTTAATGTATTTTTAATTGCATTATTCAGCACTCACAATATGTTCTTGTCTTCAGGAGTGATCTAGGTCCAGATGTAGGATATGAAGCCATCGGTATAGTGGACAGTAGTCTGCCCACCGTGGGAGTGTTTGCTAAAGCCACAGCCAAGGACACACCAAAAGCCGCAACCGAACAATCAGGTACACAAACATTTGCTAACATGTAGATCGCAACTACTATAGATTTGTGTATTACCACTTCCAAGGTACCATCAATAGCAGAGTGCAAACACAAATACACACTAAAACAACATTTTCTCTGTTTGCAGGCACCGGAATCCGTTCAGAGAGTGAGACAGAGACAGTTGCCGGGGCATTAAAGGCAGAAACAACGGCCACTCCACCTCCTATCCAGCAGAAGGAGGATTATGGGAAGGGAGTGATATTCTACCTGAGGGATCAAGTGGTGGTTGGTATTGTACTGTGGAACGTCTTCAACAGAATGCCCATCGCAAGGAAGGTGAGCAGATATATCACTCCCTTTCTCTGTCCGTCTTTTTTCAGTGTTTCTCTGAGAAAGATTATTCATTTGTTGTTTTGTCTGATTATTTGTAGATAATCAAAGATGGAGAACAACATGCAGATCTTAATGAGGTGGCCAAGCTTTTCAACATCCATGAAGACTGAACAATCATTTCTCTTTCTACTCTGTCAAGGACACTCAGTCCAATTCTGTGTGGAGTGAACTTGGGAAAAGACACACACACATACACACTGAACAAACACATACAGGCTTACACCAGCCTGTCCTCTGCCATTTTGACCTCGAAGTCTCTGAGATCAGGAAATGCCATGCTGACTCCAGGCTGCAAGATGGCGCTGTGCCCATTGATTGGATAAAACTGTACCACGCAATTTTCTACTGAGGGAAATCTATACTTGTTGTTTGTATTGAAAAGTTGTGCTGTGTGTTGTTGTTTTTTTTCTGTTGAGGTCAGTAAATGTTTATCTCACTTCTTGAATGCATCCTTTCCAAACACCTTCTCAAAATCAGACAGGATATCCACTTCTGTTGAATATTGCAATAAAATTGCATTTCGAATAAAACAAAACCAGATGAAAGACATTCCTCTGACACCTGGTCGCACAGTGTTTTCTGCCTGCATGATCAAAGCAGCTGGTACAAATGAAAAACTAAATAAAAGTAAATTATTTTTGATTATGTCTCAAGACTTGGTGTTTGTTAAAACATTTGCCAACACAGTAATGTACAGTGATTATTTGGCCATTCCAGAGGTCAGAGGAACTTACCAACCCTTTGCCAAGTGCAAGACGCTGAATGCCTGTGTGTCAGATATGGGTGTGACCCTGAGGCTTCTGAGATGCCTAGAGAAGATGTAATATGTTAAGGCTCATTAAACCTGTGATTGCCTGCAAACATGTTCCCAAACGTAGCCTTGACCTATTTCCTTATGCACCAGTGCTCTGATATACAGGTCAGAGTAATATCAAATTGCTCATTCTGTCTTTCCACTGAGTGATAGCCATAGAAAAAAATAGCCTTTGATGTTTAATGAAATATTTTAATGTCTCCAAATACTGGGAAAGTATTTTTAATTTTTTTTTTTGCAGGGAAAAATTATATATATATATATATATATATATATATATATATATATCAATCTATATATATATATATATATATATATATATATATATATATATATATATAAAGAATAATATATAAATAAATATAAATATGTTCAAAAAAGAGGATCAAACATGCCCTAGATTTCACGTTTCCAGATTAAGGTTTCATTTTTTTAATATAATTTTTTAAAATAAATTTCATTATTTTAATTTTACTTATTTTTTAATATTTGGTAAAAGAACCGGCTGATAAGAATCATTAATAGTGCATTGGACTGCTCTGGTGGACAGCAGTGAAGTATTTTTATTTTACTCAAGTAAATTTAAAAAGTATCTGTATTATGTTAGTGTTTTTCTTTGGAAAACTTGACTTCACTACATAAACATAGTGTCATACTCTTTACTACACTACATTTCATAAAAAGTTGTTTTGCCTTTAATACTTAAAAGCTGCAGTCCGTAACTTTCTTTGGTTAAAAATGATCCAAAATCAATATTTGAGAAAGTACATAACCAGCCAGTGTTCAAAACTATCGCCTTACTTTAGCCCGATTCACAACGGTTATCTTATAATAATGTTTTCTAATTTGAGTGGCACGGGTAGGTTTTCGCGGGAAATTCGAGCATGGCACTGCGTCATTACGTCACATCTGTAAACATGAAGAAGTTTTCCCGGCTACTAGGCTCTGGCACGTGAGGATCCTGCAGGTGGAGGATCATTTACAGCCTTTTCTCACAGCAGCTCGAATAATTAAACTTTTCATTTTGATGCCGGATTGTAATCAGGAAAGGATTGTGTGTTTATGAAACGCGTGAATGAAATTAAATTATATTCCAGTTTTAAATGTGGTTCTGATTACAGATAGCCAATGTGGGATTACACAAGTTTTTGTATTTTAAACAGAACCAGTTTGAAGGAAGATTAATTTGCTTTTTGGGTTAAAAGAATTTCTTAATATGAAATTTGAATGGTATGACAATTAGATATTAGACTGTACAGAAATTGAAATCTACACGCTAATACTATACTCATAGTCACGCAATGCTGATGTTGTTAATATTAATAATTTGAGAACAAAGTATAATAATAATACTTTGCACAGTTAGATGTGATATGAGCTAACTGATCTTTAGATTTAATCACTGTTGGTAGCACGATTTATTGTAATGCTTTTTTCCTCAGTTGGGCAGAACAAACGTGGCAGACTTGTTACTTACTTGTTCAGATGGTAATATACGGTGAAAATTCTGATTTGGGTCATATATTCCAAGACATAGACAGTAAATATCCACACCGGTGCAGTGACTGACAACTACACATTCACCTCAAAACATTAGATTCATCCGCGCTGGAGCCGTGCCGGAACACCGGATCACAACCCCGCGCACGGAAGATCATTCCGCAAGAAACTGCAATTCCAGGTTTTCAAACATAGAGGGCGACAAAGAGGTAAAAGTTACGGACTGCAACTTTAAGAACATTAAAAATGTAGTACTTGTACTCAAGTAAATCTTTGAATTACTTTGTAAGAAAGTAATAGATTTGTAATGTGATTAAGTATTAATGATAATTAATATGAAACGTAGTGCAGTAAAAAGTACAATATTATGCTTTGGAATGTTGTGAAGTAAAGTTAAAAAAAAAAAAAACACTGATAACGTACAGACAATTGAAAAGTACTTTTAAAGCAGAGTAAAAATACTTCACTACTATCCGCCTCTGCACTCCTGAGTATTTAATTCACTAAAAGGAACCAGTTTATAAGAGTCAGTTGTTCAGAGTCGTATTTTTTCCTGCGAGGACAATTTTGTCATTATTTCTCTGTACACAGTCTTCATGTTGGATAACATTCACAATTCAGGTAATTTTATTTTGCTGTGGAGCTGAAGATTATCAGTGGGGAGCGCGGTCATCAATCAAAAATAAATGTTTTACACACTACTTTGCAGTTAACAAAATTTCTGAGTAAACTCTTTTTTTGTTTTTGCAAGGTAATTTGTATTTTTGGTAGATAATGACTTCCGTAGAAGCACCATGCAGGGACAAAAATCTGTCCAGAAAAACAAGATCAGATGTTTCTGAGATAAGCTTCCTCAGGACTGTGATATTCTCTAAAGCAGTGTTTCCCAACCCCTGCGCCGCGGTACACTAGTGTAGTGTGCAGTGACAGGTTGTCGGGTGAAAATTATCAAAAACTTTCTTATCTCAGTTTCATAATTGTTATTTGAAATCAGTGCTATTGGTCATCGTTATGTCTGTTTGTGGGTTTTACAAATATTTAACCAATGAAAAGCATTCAAAAGAGCTTGTGCCTAAACCTCGTAACGCCATTGGATCCTCAAATTGTCAGTCAAAGCTCATAACTCCGCCCCGCCTCCATTCACAATAAAGCGCCGCGACGCGCTGTTTGAAGATAAACGTCTACTTCTTCACAATGCAAGGGTAAATAAAGAACTGATGTTTGAGTAAGAGCAGCGTTTCCTTTACTCAAGAAACACTGTCTGTAAAAGATAATGTTTTTGTGTGTTTAAAGAGCAGAGAAGAGTCTTGGCATTTGCTGTCTAGTTGTAGCCAATACACTTTTGTACGATTCAGATATTCTGTGCATAGCGGTTCGTGTTTTATATCGTGAGATTTTGGCCAAATGTTTTAAACAATAAGAGAAACCAAGTGCCCATATAGCTACAATAAACTTTAAACCTGCAAACTGATGAAAAAAACGTGATGCTAGTTATTTACTGCCTCAGATGCGTCCGTTCTAATGATAATAAAGGACAAAACACAGATCAAACTCTGTCATTCGGTCGTCAAAAACCTTGTTAACTCCATTTGAGTATGATTTTCAGAAATTAAATGCAAGTGTCTGATCATATATACACCGTGTGCATAATTATTAGGCACGTTGATACTGATGATATTTTTTTCAAGCACATATACCAATTCCAAACCACATCAATCTTAATAACTACTATTAATTTTGTATTTAATCTTTTATAATTGATAAATAATTGTCGTGAAGTCTAGAAGTGAAAAACTCTTTATATTCAGGTGTGCAGAATTATTAGGCATGTTTTCTTTTACTGACAAAATGAGCCAAAAAAGGTTTAACTAAAAAATTATTAAATCCCCAATGGAGATATTCAAAACTAATCCAATACAGAAATTGCATAATTAAGACATGACCATTGGACAGTGGGGTCAGAAAAAAAACAGGTGGAGAAGAAGACACACGTTAACTGCAAAATAATTAAGAATTAATTTGAAGAATTAGGTGTAAAACCATCAGGAAACATTTAGTTTCCAGTGCCATCATTTTCTAGAACTGCAACCTTCCCGGAGTCTCCAGAATTACAAGGTGTCAGAGACTTTTCTTGGGTAAAAAATCCTAAAAAATTACCCTCACTTAATAAGAATAACATGCTGAAGTGTTGTGAAATACATGAAGACTGAGTTTTCATAGGCTGTATGGACAGATCAGTTGAGAGTGACTCTTGAAGGACCAGCACCACATCCTCTTGTACCACTGTTTGAAGAATTTATCTTTCACAATCTGGCAGTAAGTTTTAGGAGCTCATTTTTATTCCATCTCCTCTCCTGAAAAGTCCGTCTTGCAGGATTGACTAAAAATTAGCTCCTAAAACTTACTGCTAGATTCTGGAAAATAAATTCTTCAAACAGTGTAGAGGATGTGGTGCTGGTCCTTCAAGATCATTTTTGACATCTGTCTCATTTTATCTGTAAAAGAAAACATGCCTAATAATTCTGCACACCTGAATATAAAGAGTTTTTTCACTTCCAGCCTTCATGGACTATTATATATCACTTATAAATGATTAAATACAAAATCAATAGTAATTATTAAGATTGATGTGGTTTGGAATTGGTAAAATGTGCTTGGAAAAAAAAATATCATCAGAATATCAACGTGCTTATTAATTATGCACTCAGTGTAAAGCCAAAATACTAACTCTGAAGACGCAATGTTTAATTATTTGGGGGAAAAAACCTTTTCCCCTTTCTGTGTGTGTATATACATATATATATATATTTTTATATATATAATGTTTAGTGGTGTGCCGTGGGATTTTTTACATATCAAAACTGTGCCGCGGCAGAAAAAAGGTTGGGAAACACTGCTCTAAAGCATATGAACAGGGTGGATGTCGCTGACCCGTACATTCATAGGCCTACACACAAACACATAAATGTCTGCTCCCCCGCTAGTTATTCTGGAGTCAGCCAGCAATTCACAGTTGAGTTGCCTGAGTACCTTTTACCTCTATGGAGACTGACTAAGCGAATTTCAGATTTTACGATTCATTAATTAATAATACTGTTTTCAGGCATGTTAATGAGTAGAAATCAGTGGTGTGGGATGTGTGTGTGTGTGTGTATTTGGAGGGTCTTGGATAATTACGTAAGCTGAGAGCAAAAGTGTGTGTGTGGTGTAGTTTAGGCATTTGCTCTAATTCCTCCTGAGGTCAACGCAATGTTTTAACACATCATCGACATGACCACTGAGTGTGTGTGGTTTCTGAGAAAACTGGGTCTGTTATTCTTTAGTTTGGTTCACTCTGGAGTGAAGATACATTAAAATTAACACTGGCCTAGTTATCCACTGTGACTCAACACACACATAAAGCTCAGTCGGATTTCTCTTTCTTTCAGTTGTTTTCCTTACACCCACACTATATTCTTGTCTTATTTTTCTTGCTCTTCTTTATTCCATGTCTTTCTGCTATACAGCTGCCGGTTCATGTAAAGCAGTATGATGGGGGAAAAATTGTGGAAACAGAGGGATGCTATACATTTTGCTCTCACACTGGTATTCCTATCATTATGGAGACACTTCATAGACGTAATGGTTTTTATGTTGTCCAAACAGTATTTTCTATCCTCTACACCTAAACCTCCCCCTCACAGAAAACTTTCTACATTTTTAGATTTTCAAAACACTTTATTCTATATGATTTATAAGCTTGTTTTCATGGGGACCTAAAAATGTCCCCACAAGGTCAAAATCTACTGGTATGACTGTACTTGTGGGGACATTTGGTCTCCATAACATAGTGAATACCAGTACACACACACACACACACATATACAGTGGGTACAGAAAGTATTCAGACCCCCTTAAATTTTTCACTCTTTGTTATATTGCAGCCATTTGCTAAAATCATTTAAGTTCATTTTTTTTCCTCATTAATGTACACACAGCACCCCATATTGACAGAAAAACACAGAATTGACATTTTTGCAGATTTATTAAAAAAGAAAAACTGAAATATCACATGGTCCTAAGTATTCAGACCCTTTGCTCAGTATTTAGTAGAAGCACCCTTTTGATCTAATACAGCCGTGAGTCTTTTTGGGAAAGATGCAACAAGTTTTTCACACCTGGATTTGGGGATCCTCTGCCATTCCTCCTTGCAGATCCTCTCCAGTTCTGTCAGGTTGGATGGTAAACGTTGGTGGACAGCCATTTTTAGGTCTCTCCAGAGATGCTCAATTGGGTTTAAGTCAGGGCTCTGGCTGGGCCATTCAAGAACAGTCACGGAGTTGTTGTGAAGCCACTCCTTCGTTATTTTAGCTGTGTGCTTAGGGTCATTGTCTTGTTGGAAGGTAAACCTTCGGCCCAGTCTGAGGTCCTGAGCACTCTGGAGAAGGTTTTCGTCCAGGATATCCCTGTACTTGGCCGCATTTATCTTTCCCTCGATTGCAACCAGTCGTCCTGTCCCTGCAGCTGAAAAACACCCCCACAGCATGATGCTGCCACCACCATGCTTCACTGTTGGGACTGTATTGGACAGGTGATGAGCAGTGCTTGGTTTTCTCCACACATACCGCTTAGAATTAAGGCCAAAAAGTTCTATCTTGGTCTCATCAGACCAGAGAATCTTATTTCTCACCATCTTGGAGTCCTTCATGCGGGCTTTCATGTGTCTTGGACTGAGGAGAGGCATCTGTCGGACCACTCTGCCATAAAGCCCCGACTGGTGGAGGTCTGCAGTGATGGTTGACTTTCTACAGCTTTCTCCCATCTCCCGACTGCATCTCTGGAGCTCAGCCACAGTGATCTTTGGGTTCTTCTTTACCTCTCTCACCAAGGCTCTTCTCCCCCGATAGCTCAGTTTGGCCAGACGGCCAGCTCTAGGAAGGGTTCTGGTCGTCCCAAACGTCTTCCATTTAAGGACTATGGAGGCCACTGTGCTCTTAGGAGCCTTAAGTGCAGCAGAAATTTTTTTGTAACCTTGGCCAGATCTGTGCCTTGCCACAATTCTGTCTCTGAGCTCTTCAGGCAGTTCCTTTGACCTCACGATTCTCATTTGCTCTGACATGCACTGTGAGCTGTAAGGTCTTATATAGACAGGTGTGTGGCTTTCCTAATCAAGTCCAATCAGTATAATCAAACACAGCTGGACTCAAATGAAGGTGTAGAACCATCTCAAGGATGATCAGAAGAAATGGACAGCACCTGAGTTAAATATATGAGTGTCACAGCAAAGGGTCTGAATACTTAGGACCATGTGATATTTCAGTTTTTCTTTTTTAATAAATCTGCAAAAATGTCAACAATTCTGTGTTTTTCTGTCAATATGGGGTGCTGTGTGTACATTAATGAGGAAAAAAAATGAACTTAAATGATTTTAGCAAATGGCTGCAATATAACAAAGAGTGAAAAATTTAAGGGGGTCTGAATACTTTCCGTACCCACTGTATAAAAAGAGCAACATTTACAATGTTACAAATAATGTATATAAACGTATTCATCAAAGAATCCTGAAAAAATGTTTTATCATTGATAATGTTTTGTTCTTAATATTGCTGGATAATATCATGTTATCAGCATTGATAATAATTCTTGAGAAGAAGTGTTTGTTAAACTCCAGCGTATTAATGATTTCTGAAGGAAATCACAGGAGCAAGTTACATTTTAAAATATTGGAAAAGTTTTTTTAAAAAACATTTTTAAAAAAATATGAAAAAATGTCTCATATAACTAAATAAATAGCCTTGGTGAGCATAAGAGAAAACATTTGAATGGTAGTGTGTACATTATGTTTCATACATTATTATATTTTCACCACAGGACTATTGACGAGAACTGCAAGAGACACAATGGTAATTAAAAATGTTGGAAAATTCAGAAGAAACAGTGACCAGACACAGAACCTAAATTCTTGCTGTTCATTAACAGGAAGCACTTGTTCAGTGTCATCTACTGAATAAACTCAAGATATCAGAGGAGGTGGATGGATGGATGTTTGTCATCTGCTGCAGTGCGTCTTGGGATGTGGATCTGGAGCCCCTCAGGTGGAGTCGTGTCATAATTGTTTATTCTGATAAAAGTCTTTAAACGCATCTTACGCCCTGTTGCCTTCTCTCTTCTCCATGCTAGAATTGCACCTCAGGCTAGCATGTGGCCAGAGAGAAAGAAAGAGCAGAAGACCCCCCGTATACACACACACACACACACAGAGACGTCTCTTAGTGTGCCCGTCTCAGGATGCGGTGCTCAGTCAGATGGCAGTGGAGGAGAGACCAGAGTGCATCGGAATGGGCGCCCTGCCCCTCCAAAACACATCTGCTTACTGAGATTTAGCCACAGGACACCAGGGAGGAAAAGAGAGCAGCTGAAGAGTGGAAGGATGTTTTCTCTGTTCTGGAGGATCCTGCTGGAGCTCTTACTGGTTTGGTGGATGTTTGAAGGGGTCATCAGGTGAGTTTTTCACAGGTGTGCCATCATTCCTCACTGGCATCACCATATGATTCATAAAAACACTTGTAGAGGCTGTTTGTGAAGATTCAAATATAGTTTGAAGTGTTTTCAGGTGTTAAAATGACCTGTTTCTTCCCTAATATTTGAATTTCCATACTTGTTCGTTTTTGTGTACTCAGTCGTCCATATTTGGCTTGTGTGTTCAGTTCAGTAGTCTTCATGGGTGATAGGTTTATTTTAATCCCGGAGAGCGTTCTTATGTTTCCGAGTGTGTGTGTTTGTGTGTGTGTGTGTTTGTTGGCTTTATTTATCTGGGTCTCTGAAGTATGAGGCTGACACATAGAGACAGCTCTGTCTGAAGTCATTTTCACTATTACTGAAATGCAGATTTATTGAAGTTCACATAATGAGATTGAACTATTATTGGCCTGTCTGGAACGAGATGTTTCTTTAGAATGACAATAAGGGCTTGTAAGGCTCACCTGAGGATGCATTCATTCTGTGTCTTATTTCCATTCCCTATACGCTGTGTGAGACGGGCTTTATACTTTCACAAATCAGATTTGCCACAGTTCTGCTCACAAACAGACAGGAAAATTGAAGAGGAACTGGACCAGAAAATTTCTCTAAATATGGAATAAGATTCAAAGTGTGTGAGAGCAAGTGCTGTCCTTTTCTCTGCTCTAACTTCTACTTAACTCTTTTTTAAATAAAATATTAACACCTACAACAACCTGCAATTAAGTTTAAGGCAATAAAGATGTCACCGCTATCTTATCTTTTACTGCAGCCACACAGAGAAACAGACAGAAAGTGTCAGGTGGAGAGGTTTTAATAAAACATGAGACAGATGTTCTGATGTGCTCATTTAAAGCCTTGTTAAAGGTTTTAAGTAGACTCCTCAGGTATTTTGTTAGCAACCAGATTTCCCTCTACCATTAATATTTCAGTCTGGGATACATTATTACCAAAGCATTCAGTCAATAATGGAATGATAATAAAGGATTTTGGCCACAGTGAATTTTAAAATGAACAACTGAAAGAGCTCATAGAGAGCATACTTATTAATAAACCACACACATATACAGTCCAAAAGCCCACAATGTAAATCTGGTAATTTAAAATCCAAATTTTAATTGAAGTTTCTGAAGACCAAAAGGAAGATATTAATGCAAAGAGTGTCATTTGTTCAATATAAATGAGATTTTGAAAGATTCGAAAGCAAAGCATATTCATTAGTGGTCTTAGACTTTGGACCCCACTGTAAAACAAAAACAGCTCTCTAATATGATGATCTGTTGGAGGCAGGTGTAGATATGATGTTCTGATGTGTATTTTTTAACCTTTCCCAGGTGTGTGTTTAGTAAGGAGCTGAAATCGCCCAGCAGCAGGGTGAAGCCTATGTCACCATCTGATTTTCTGGATAAATTAATGGGAAAAACATCTGGATATGATGCTCGGATCAGGCCTAACTTTAAAGGTTTGACTTCAACTCCAATCTGCTCTAGTGTAATTTATAGTTTTAATTTCTATTAAAGAAAATGTGATTTCTATTAAAAATGTGAGTATAGCAAGTGATGAGTGCATCAAAAACTGTGAAATGCTCATCTTTATGCAAATGAGAGGCAAAAACAGTCAGCGTCAGCCAATTTCTATCACACTACCATTCAGAAATTTGAGTCAGTAAGATTTTTGAATGTTTTTAATACTGTCAAATATGCAATTTAACTGTTTTCTACATGTTTTTGAATGAAATTGATTTCTGTGATGGCAAAGAATGACAAAGCCATTCCTCCAGTCTTATACTTTAGAAATCATTCCAATATGCTGATCTGGTGCTCAAAAAACATTATTGTCATCACAGTTTAAAAACGGTTGTGCTGCTTAATGTCCCCTCTGATAAGCTATATATATCACTAATGTCATGAATGTTAAATCAATAAATAAAAAGCTGCAATCAAATATTTACAAAGCAACTGAATGTTAATTAAACATTGGCTGAATAGCGTAGTCAGCTGTGTAGTTCATTTTAAGTAAATGAGGAATTTTACAGTTGTCTAGTTCACTATGTTTGTGAAAATGCTTTATTTTTATCATTTGTAATTTGATTTAACAGTCTTGGACAACCTCTTCAGTGTTATTTTCAGTGCTATCTGTTGCTATTTGCTGCTTGTGGATTTCTTTTTATTCAAGACACTGAAGTTCAATTCTGTGTGAATTATTTATCTAATCTAATATGTTAAAATGGGAGATGCAGAGGTTGAGTTTTCAATATTTTTCTTTTTCGATCAATTGAATGAATGCATACATTGCTGGATAGAAGTACTAATTTCTTTCTAAACAATAATCTTATTGGCCCCAATTTTTGATTAAATCATCACTATATGTATACACTGGACGTTTGGAAACCAAATTTGCATTTTTCCAAATGTAATCATGCATTTAGCCTATATGATGATTTTATTAACTGTATAATAAAAGCAATCACAGACCATACTATAGACATCCACACTGACAGTCCTTCAAAGCAGCAGTCCTCAACTATTTTGAGCAGGTTTCTTCTCCACCAGTGAACGTCAAGAACAGAAATTTCATTTTTAGGTGAACTATTCCTTTGATCTCACCAGTAAATCTCTCACCACTTTATATTTTCGCAAAGCTGTGCTAGCCTGGTATTCCTTCTGCTGAATCCTGCTGTCAGACAGACACACACGAGGCTGGAAATCCAGGATTTTAGGAGTCTGTCTGTCTTCCACTCATTCTCACTCTCTTCTGTTTCTTTCTTTCAATTATATCTTGGTCATTTTTCAACATCATATAAAGCAACACAGAAGTAAGTAAAAACTGCTGTTGCAGCTTAATCTCTTTTACATAGATTGTTTTGGCAAGAACTCTGCGAAAATGTGATGCGGTCAGCAAAGAATATATTTACATTCTCTGTGAGCCTCACGTGTGAAAAAGTGCTGCGGCCCGAAAACACAGAGCAACATAAGATCTCATTAAACTATGTGACCCCCCCATGGGTTCTCAGGTCTATTTTTTACCGTTCCCACCATTCAACAAGAGAAACCCACAGGCCTTCAGAGACGAAAACGGACAGAATACGAGACAGAATTTCAGCCCCAGACGATGAGAATGATTTCAGAAACATGCAGGATACGGCTGTCAGCTCACACTAGATTTCTCTCTGTTAAAAGTGTCACAACCGCCTCTGTGAGGATTTGTGAGGGGCAGTTTCTGCGCTGGCATCAGGGCCATTTAGTTTGCTGTGCTGTCCGCTCGAGTGCATGTTAACCCACAGACCTAGATAAGTCTTTTCCTCTCATTCTCTTGCTTATGTTTTTTAAAACTGGAATTTCTTTTTTTATTCATACTTTTTCTTCCCTCATTCCTCTCGTTTTCTCTCATGATCTCTTGCTCTCTCTCAGTAGGCATCTCTGAGCTCGTGTATATTTCATATCTGTTCTACATCTTAGAGATGTGGCTGTCAGCATGTGTGGAGGGAAATGTCCCCTCTGATAAGCTATATATATCACTAATGTCATGAACGTTAAATCAATAAATAAAATGCTGCAATCAAATATTTACAAAGCAACTGAATGCTAATTAAACATATTGGCTGAATAGTGTATAGTCAGCTGTGTAGTTCATTTTAAGTAAATGAGGCATTTTACAGTGGTCTAGTTCGCTATGTTCATGAAAATGCTTTATTTTATCATTTGTAATTTGATTTACCAGTCTTGGACAACCTCTTCGGTGTTTTGGCTTGGAAACTATCTGGTGCTATTTGCTGCTTGTGGATTTCTTTTTATTCAAGACACTGAAGATTAATTAAAGTGTGATTTTTAAAAAAAAATCTAATCTAATGTGACCCTGGACCACAATACCAGTCATAAGGGTCAATTATTTGAAATTAAGATTTATTAATCATCTAAAATAAATCAGCTTTAGATAAAAATAAATAAGCTTTCCATTTATGTATGGTTTGCTAGGATAGGTCAATATTTCGCTGAGATACAGCTATTTGAAAATCTGCAAACTGAGGGTGCAAAAAAAATCTAAATATTGAGAAAATCGCCTTTCAAGTTGTCCAAATGAAGTTCTTAGCAATGCATATTACTAATCAAAAATTAAGTTTTGATACATTTACTATTGATATATTTACAAAATATCTTCATGGAACATGATCTTTATATATCCTAATGATTTTTGGCATAAAAGAAAACTCGATAATTTTGACCCATAAAATGAATTGTTGGCTATTGCCACAAATATACCCGTGCTACTTATGACTGGTTTTGTGGTCCAGGGTCACATATGTTAAAATGGGAGACACAGAGGTTGAGATTTCAGTATTTTTCTTTCGGCTAAGATTTGCATGAATTACTTTTGGCTTTCAGTTTAGCTTTATCTTTAGCGGATTGTTTATTCCAGATGAAAACTAAAAACAGCTTAGACCAGCCTAATATGATTTGCTGATTTTCCAGACTGGTCTGGTAGGCTGGTTTTAGAAAGGTATTAAACACTTTTTGGTCAGGCTGGCTGAGCAGCTAAACACCAGGCTGGGGATCAGCTAGACCACTCTAAACCAGCAAAGCGGTTTAAGCTGGTTTAAGTTTTTAAGAAAAATGCTAATGTTTCATATTGTGTTGTTTTTTCATTTTTCAGGTCCTCCGGTAAATGTTACTTGCAACATTTTTATCAACAGCTTTGGTTCCATCACAGAGACCACCATGGTACACACACACACACACACACACACACACACACACACACACACACACACACACACACACACACTAAACATATACTCACATTTCCTAGGGAGAATTTGTCAGTATGCATTAAATTAATGACCATTAAATTTACACATTACATTGGTTTAGAGTTTGAGGAATCCACACACACACACACACACACACATATAAAAAGCTCAACAAAAATATGTTTGGTCTAGAATGTACCACAGTACACCGTTCAAAACAGAGTTAAAATAGACAGAATCAAGCCTGAACATGACAATCAGACTATATTTGGACTAGAATAATCACACTCAGTTTTATGAATGATAGATTCTTAAAGCTATTAAGAAGTTAGTAACTGATATTTTAGACACAATGTGGCAACCATAATTAACACAGGCAAGTGGAGTGATATGAAAAGGTCCAGTGCTGTTACATGAATTAAGTCCACTAATTTGTCATAAATAAGTAAGTGAATAAATAGTGGACTGGAAATAATTGTTGTATTTTAACATCTGTCATAATGTTAAAACATCTGTCATGTTTTAGCAAATGTCTTTGCCTCAGCTGCTGTGAATGTGATCTGATGTATTTCTGCACACTAACTCCTCAGGATTATCGGCTGAACGTTTTTCTTCGGCAGCAGTGGAATGACCCACGGCTGGCTTATAAAGAGTATCCAGATGATTCCCTGGATCTGGACCCATCCATGCTGGACTCCATCTGGAAACCAGACTTGTTCTTCGCCAATGAGAAAGGCGCCAACTTTCACGAGGTCACCACAGACAACAAACTGCTGAGGATTTTCCAGAATGGAAATGTGCTGTATAGCATCAGGTGGGATATCACCCCCTATAGATTACTTTTTTCATTCCAAACCATTACATGAACGATCATGCGAAATATCTCACTCTTTCAGACTCACTCTGATTCTGTCGTGTCCTATGGATCTGAAGAATTTTCCAATGGACATACAGATTTGCACTATGCAGTTAGAAAGCTGTAAGACATCAACTAATCTCATGTTTATCTTATTTCTCTTTTATATGCTCATTATTCTCTGTCTTTCTCTCTCTAGTTGGCTACACTATGAATGATCTGATATTTCAGTGGTTGGATGAAGGCCCAGTGCAAGTGGCTGATGACCTTGTGCTGCCCCAGTTTGTCCTGAAAGAGGAGAAAGATCTGGGATACTGTACAAAACACTACAACACTGGTATACTATTGCAGTTCCACCATCATACATTTTTACAGATTTTACAACTAGTGTTGAGTGTATGCATTACTAAGCTTACTCGAATTTAATTACTTTTCCTTTGAAAAAGTAGAGTAGGGAATTACTGTAATTTAATTCAAGTTACCTCTGATGTAATTGCATTAAATACTGTATAGACTGTAGAACAATTCTATATAAAACAATAGTGGATTTAACATCAAAATTTAACATCTAATGTTAAAATGTATGTTTTTAATATAACCCTCTCACTTTAAATACTTCGGTTCAATCAAGAATAATTTATGCAATTTTACATGATTTATTTGATAGAATTAAAAGAGCAGTTTCATGCCTATTCTTGTATTGTTCAACTGGTTGATGCTGATATGGGATTTAGAAAGAAATTAGTAATAAGTAATGCAATACTTTTTAGAGAGAGTAATTAGTACAGTATTCAAATTACACCGTTGAGGATGTAATTAGTATTGCTTTGAGTGGTTGTCAAGGGGTTGCTATGTGTATTCTCAGTTGTTCAAAGAGGTTCTTAGAATGTTGCTATGCAGTTGCTAAGGTGTTTTGAGTGGTTGGCATTTTAGGTAATATACAGACTACTTTTTGATTACTTTTAGATTACTTTTGACCTATCTTGTTTTTCACATTGATTTAAATAGGATCGTCTTGTACCATATTGACATAAAAATACAAAGAGAAGGAAAATATATTCCATTTATTGTTATAAACAACAGTGCATTAAACATTACATTATGCATTAAACATTACATTACGTCAAGGTTTCTTAAACTGGGGTTTGTGAAGGAACTGCACAGGGTTCATGAGTTTAATGAAAAGCTAATAATTAATTAAATCACAAAAATGTTAAATTAAAACAAATAATTTTAAAATGAATGAAAATAAAACACTTAATGAAAAAAAGAAATATTTTATTTGTTTACCTGCATGTCATGTGACCATAACCAATTTCAGAGAACCATGAACATGCAAATGTGATGCTTCATTATTAAAATATTTATTTTAAAATCTCAGGGGTACTTCAAATAAAAATATATTAGCTGAAAGAGAATCAGATGACAAAAAAGTTGGTGAATTTTAATGTGTTTGAAAGACAAAAGCCTTCCAAAGTATAACTGACTGAGTGATAATTCAAATAAATATTAATGTGTTCATCAGTAGTTGATGCAATGTTGAAACACTTCTTAAACCTGAAATGATTTTTGTAAATTCAGTGGTCAAATGCTGTGTAGCACCTGACTAATGACTGATCTGTGTGAAAGTCCACAAAAGTGGAAGACTTTCTGAGTGTATATAAGCACTAGGCTATTTTAGAAAGGAAAATTTAAAAGATGAAAAAGAGTTATTTATAAGAGAATTAGGGAGAATCAGTAAATTATGAATAATTATTATTATTGTGTAAATAATATGTATTCATGCATTCCATAAAAAAGTAACTGTAGTCTGATTATGAGTATTTTAATATGTAATTTAATCTAATTACAAGTATACTTAATTTTTGGAACCTGATTACGTGATACAGATTACATGTATTCAGTTACTACCCAGCTCTGTTGGTGAATATAAATATGCATTTATTTTCGCTGTCTAACATGATTGCGTGTTTCACTCAGGTAAATTCACTTGTATAGAGGTGAAATTTCATCTAGAGAGGCAGATGGGTTACTACCTGATCCAGATGTACATTCCCAGCCTCTTGACAGTTATCTTGTCGTGGGTCTCCTTCTGGATCAACATGGATGCCGCCCCGGCCCGTGTTGGCCTGGGCATCACTACAGTTCTCACAATGACAACACAGAGCTCTGGATCCAGAGCATCACTGCCTAAGGTAGGAATCTACTTTATCTATCCAATCATCCACTTTCAGTCATTATTTAATCACTCTGATGTTGTTCCAAACCTGCATGTCTTGTTAAAATGGATTTCCATGTTTATCGACAGCATTTGACAGATGCTAAACTTTTGTTAAATCCAGAATATTCCCTGTGTGCATGCGTGCAGGTGTCATATGTGAAGGCCATTGACATCTGGATGGCAGTGTGCTTGCTGTTCGTCTTTGCTGCTTTGCTGGAGTACGCAGCAGTGAACTTTGTCTCTCGGCAACACAAAGAATTCTTCAGACTGAGGAGAAAACTGCGGGAGGAGCAACGCTATAGAGCTGTGAGTGTCAGCCTGAAATTCTCCTCTGTCATACACACGCAACATGCGTTGAGTGCCCTTAAGATACTGTACAACCACTGTGTGCCTGTGATCTTTCATGAGAGCAGCCTGCTGGCCCCTTCAGAGCAGAGAGGGAAGGTCAGCGATGGCATAAAGCCATGTCATGAATATTGCACAGAGTAATACTGTTCTTTCCACACACAAAATGTGGGACAACACAAATGGGAGGAAAGTGAAGGAGCTGCAGGATTTTAAATCTGGAAAATGTCTCAGTGAAGCAGAATACTAAATGCTTAGCTGAACTGATAAATTAAGCATTATTTCTCTTTTACCAAATGGAAATGCTAAAACAGTAATTGTATTCAAACAGGTTTTCTGAACCTTGATCTATGATTGGTTGCCCTGCCCAAAGCTCACACCATTGGTTGATCCAGTGTTGTTGGGTCAAGCTGGTCCGGGTGCTCAAATAAACAAAGTATTGTTCTGAGAGCATCACATAGCTTGGGGAACTTACTGGGGGAATTTAACCTGTGGCTTTCTTATAGTTTATAAATATTAAGATGTCTGATTATTAAGACGACCCTGTTTTGACACTGAAAAAAAGTTTTAAGAAATGTATTTTACTTTGTTATACTCAATGACTATCAAAGTGAATCTCACGAAGCCTGTCAAGAACATAATTGTACAATTTTTACCCTAAAAGGGGGAAAAAAATAAAATATATATTTCAGTTCAACAAATACTATCATTCTGTACAAATATAAGTAATGTATTAACCCTACCATTTAAGTTTTTTTTTAGTAAATTAAAAGTTCCACAAAGATGCATCAATTTTTTTTAAAAATTGACAGTAAAGACTTATACATTGTTACAGAAAAATAATGTTTTTCACAAAACTCTTAAAAAACAATGATTTCTTTATTTCTTTCACAAGTGACACTGAAGAAATGTCTGCTAAATATTCAGCTTTGCCATCACATGAATAAATTACTTTTAAAATATTAATATTGAAAATGGTAATTTTAGATTTTAATATTTCACAATATTATTTTTTTTTTTTAATCAAATAAATGTAGCCTTGGTGGGCATAAGATACTTTTTTCAAAAACATAAAAAAATCTTACCAACACCAACTTTCTGTAATGTATATGTATTATTTGAGTAAAAGTAATATCTAATAATATGTTCCATTAAATAATACAAACAAACCCTTAAGAAAAACATCCAGATGTACTATGCTAATGAGAATGGGGAGGGGTAGTTATGCTTGTCATGAAAATTTCGCAATGCACTTTTAATGGTCCTAAAAATAGCTTAATTTTCTTGATGTAACATAAATTCTTGTTTTGTCGTTGGATTTTTGAGCTGTATTATGACCCAGACATGCTCTTTGTCTACCTGTAATAGAAGATTATTCCCAGACTTCTCTCAGGAGTTTTTGTCAGCAGAAACTGCAGTTATTTCCCTATCTTTGTTACTCTACTCCTAACCAGCTAGTTGAGAGAACATTGTGGCTTTCTTTTGGACACAGCAGACACTGTCCTGCCACAAAGAGTAGAGAGAATAAATATTACACTATCCTGTCCTTTTCTATTCCTCCTCCATCTCCCCTCTATCGCCCTGCAGGGCAGGCTGTGTGTGTGTGTGTGTGAGACCCAGTGGGTGAGTTGGTGGCGCTGTGCCCCCTCATTTGCCTTAGGGATGCTGTTAGGCATGTAACACGCAAACATGCTTACACACTACTGCACTCAAGCTTTTAGGCACAATGTACATATAAAAACATATACACCCCATTATGCATGTGGTGTTAGCCACATACATACAAACACACACACACACACACACACACACACACAGTCTGATTGGCTGTTTGGTCACAGGCAGAACGGTGCAGTAGGCTGTCTGATCTCATGTGCACTAAGTCACCCAAAGCAGCGACCTGTACACAATGTGATTCAACACAAACACACAAACGCACCTAACTGACTGGATCTCATACTCAAAAAAGCATCTTTTCCCTAAGGAACAAATATGCTGTCACTGTTGATATCACACAAACACACAGATATATATTGAAAATATCACCAAGAATAAGTAACCTGGAAAAAAAGGGAAGACTGAGGAAAGCCTAAGAAAGCTGGCACAAGAAACGAAGACAAAGCCAAAGCAAACCGCTGAAACTGACAAAAACATATTTAGACTAAAAAACAAATAAAGACTTATTTTTATTTAGACAATATATGTATCTTAGAGAGTAAATGCATTGTTTAAAACTAAAGCCCGGCTAACAAAAATATGTTCTAAGAACATTTTGCTAATGCTCCCATTAAGTTATTAAAAAATGTTATTGTTGATTGTTTCAAATGTCGAGTTTTAAAAATGTTTTTTCTTGGTTATGCTAATGTTAAAGGAATATTTTGCAAACATTCTGGAAACGTTACTTTTGAATGTTCTCTTAACATTTTGAAAGAAATTGTCACATTAAAAAAATGTTAGAAAAACGTCAAACTAAGATGTTTCAGATAATAATGTATAAACTGATAATATTTTGTGGTAACGTTTGAGAACAGATAACTTTGAATGACCATTGTGTTAGTTACTGGAAGAACATTTGTTCATAACTTTGAGAAAAGCTTGCCAGAATGTTAGCAGAATTCCTGAGAATGTTCCCTGTTACATGTGATGGTTCAGAGTGAAATCTGCTCACTGACTTAGTTACGTCTTGACAAATTAAAGATATTACTGTAGAAATGTGCATGCCCACTAGAGATTTTTAAGGTACATTGTGACCCCGTTTCAGATCTGTAATGCATGGTTACAGAGGAGGTCTTTTGAGGAGTGCACTGGAAGAGAATATTTTATTGTTTAAATAAATGATGACGTTTTTAAATAAGTGTCTTTGTATTGTCTTCAGGCATCTGGTCAGGCTGGAGGAGCAGAGATGAAGAACAAAAGCAACAACGTCACAGGGAGTACGCCAAGCAGAGGCACACAACGCCACTGCAGTGCCTGTGCACGGGTATATGCACCCACAAATTAAATATTTACATACAAACACTTCTGACTTTAGAATACTTGATTCTGATTGGTCAATCCTTTTTTTTTTTTTTACCACAGATATGTTACCATTGTTGACGGCAACATAACTGTGCTACTTTCATGTCTTTCATATCACTTTCAGATCTTGCCATATGTAACTCTACATAAATAATAAATGTCATTAATCGATGGTAGGCTAATGTTTCCCAGTTAAAACAAGAAAACAAAAACATCACTATGAGATAAAAAGAGCTGGAAGAGAAATTAAAATAGTGAAAGACATTTTACAAAGCAGCTAAATATATTAGTTAAGTAGCCCATAGAAAATGTTTCTTCATATATATATATATATATATGGCTACTTGAAATTCAGCTTTCCCATCACAGGTATAAAAGGCATTTTAAATATATATCAATTGTAATGATATTTCGCAGGATTACTGCATTTTTGATCAAATACAATGCAGCCATGGTGAACATAAGAGGCTTCTAGAAACCTTAAAAAATTCTGCCAACCCCAAACTTTTGAATGATATATTTTGTTGTGATGTTTTCCTTCAGGAAGAGCAGTTAGCCTCCCAGAATCAGGACTTGTACTTCACGGGGTACGAGATGGACAGCTGTCTGTCTGGGGACGGGCCTCTCTCTGAGGCTGCTGCCATGTTTGCAGGCCTGCCGCCCGGTCATGTCCTGTTTGAGATCCGCCGGCGCTTTGTGGAACAAGCAAAGCGGATCGACACCATCTCACGAGCAGTCTTCCCCCTCAGCTTCCTCGTTTTCAACGTGTTCTATTGGATCACATACAAAGTGCTTAGAAACGAGGACATTCACCCTGCCCTGCAACCCTGACTCCCTTTAAGACTTCAGAACTTCCCAGTATCCCATTTTGTGAGCCCGTTTAAAATCCAGTGTGTGGATGAGATCCTGTATCAAAGGACGTTTAAAATCTAACCAGAGGAAAGGTGCAACACGTTCTCTCTGCACGAGTGAACATATATGCATGTGTCTATGACCACTTTTGAAAAGATCTAAACCTTTAGTTTATATACAATGGCTGAATCACTCCTGACCTTTGAGATGCAAGTTTTTTTCTCACTGAGCACTTTTTTGTCCATTATTAAAAATAAATGTTCTAAACAAAGGTTTTGTAGGCAGCTTTTTTCCTAGTCATGTATTGTTATCCACATAAGCACTAAAATCTCAAAAGTACATTTTATTTACATGCATCAATCATGTATTCATGTAAAAAATTCATGTAATCATGAATTTTGCTTTAATAAGTCTAAAAATGCACTTTTCAGGATGATCTAATATAATGCTTGTACTTTCTAGCCTTTTTTTTTTTTTTTCTCTTTTCCTTGCCTTCCTTTCCTACAGCTGCCAAGTTAAGGGTTTCTCACATTCATTTTTTAATGTGTGGTGTGTCTCCTCCTCATTCTGTCCCTGCCTACACACAAAACTGCGTAAGAGTCTAAGTAAAGATTTATCTTCTGCTGCGGGATGCATAATTTGCTTTACCCCAACAGCTGCACGAAACACAAGACATCTGCTATTAAAGCAACACTTTTGTATGCATTTATGGAAGCAAAGCTGCCATTTTGGTCCCCTACGGTGCACTTGTCTGGAACTTCATTTGGAAACAGTTTGATACTGATGATGAATAAAAGGCAAGAGTCAGCATAACTGTATACAACTTTTTACTGACAGTGATGGTAAACCACAACAGAAGCATTTGGCCCAGCTCAGAACTGGATGACCTGGCCCTGTAAGAGAAAGACAAGAATAGAAATTAGGTATTTTCATTCTCTTGACAGACTGAAACAATTTTCATTGGTTCCGTCCCTAGATAAGGGAAAATGCTTATTTGAAATCCCAAACATTTATGATGTGGTTAATTCTAATAATTAAAAAACCATGGACAAAATGTTCAAACTTAATTCAGACAAAGTTATGAAACAGGTCCACCACTGATTATTTTAGTAAACTAGACACTGTAAACAGGGTTGCTGCAGGATTTTTAAGCTCAAATTTAAGACTTTAAGACCTTTTTTAAGACCTGCACAAATAAAATTAATACCATATGAGTGGGGTATGGCAATGTCTTTGGTAAACTATTAAACTGTAAAATGACTGTAAAAAGCATGATTTACAGTTCAGATACAAGTTTTCACAAAAACGAAAAGTTTTATAAAATGATACACTTAACATTTCAGCCTTTCAACCATTTTTAAGAAAATGGATTAGTCAAAAGTATTATTATATTAAACAATTATCAATAAATTATTATATTAAGTAAATAACATACAAACACATTTTACTGTTTAGATTTTTATAATGAATTATCTGTGTGTTTGCAGGGTAAAAACATGGGTTGATTTTCACATTGGTCTGAACAAAAACAACCCAGTGTTCCTGCAATACCGGAGGCTGCAGTACTAGGACTTTATTTTTTGGGACAGCGCCATCTAGCCAATTCTATTCCAACAGAGGAGACCTGATTCAAACATCAAACAAACATATGCAAAGACTAGATCCATGGAAGCTATTCATTTTTTATCTTTCCATCTTATTTTTAATGTAAGAGTTAGCGTGAACTTGAGTGTTTGAGGGGGTGTCAGCAATCTCCATTTAGCCTATTTAGCTGTGCAAAACAGTTCATTGTGTTGCTGGATGTTGTAAATTAGTATTTGTATTAAAATTATTTTACATTTATTAAAGTACTAATAACCACACTAATTTGTAGCGCAATTGTTTTACCGTTTACTGCACTTTAAGTGTGTCACACATCAGACGTGAAGCACTGCGGCTAATGAACTGAAGTCTGTCTCGCACATCTTTCTTTCCAAGAAAACTGAATTTAAAACCAGAATATATATATAGAATATATTTAAATAAATTAGGTTAAATATTTCAAGAGGGTTACCAACGGGTATGTTTAGGGTTAGGAGCTGGTTAGGACAATAATTAAGTGTATACAATTAACCAACTACATAACTCCTTAAAAATAATAATATACAAAATTGAGTAGCAAGTGCTATAAAATAGCATGAGCCGCTAATACATACATGCAAAAAATAAATAAAATAATTTTAAAAATTCAACAAATAAATAAATAAAACTATAGGGTCCTAGAAATGCGGTCCTGAAACTGCAGCCTCTGGTATTGCAGGAATACCCTACTCACAACAACAGCCTTCTTGAAAATGCACATTCATTTACTGCCACCAGGAGGCGCTTTCAAACTGCAGCGCTATAATAGTTTCGGCGCTAACGGCAGAACACAAAGCAGCAGCACTGAACTTTGAAACCTGCAGCGCTCATGTTTATTTAATAAAATCATAGCCTTTTGAAGTTTAATCGTCACAATAAGCTGTATCGCAATTCTGGTCTGTACCCAAATTTAAGACCTCATGAAATCATAATTAAGACTTTCTTGTACAATTTAAGACTTTTTATGACCTTAAATTTGATACAAGTAAATTTAAGACTTTAAGGACCCTGTGTAAAATACACCTTTGTCTCAAATGAATTTCCATTACTTTTGAATTTACTGTACAACTTTCTAAAAATTCAGCATTGTAAAGTTTTAAAAAGATTGCCCTCATGAGGACAGCAATTTCTAGCTGATGAAATCAACCACAAATCTTTGTTTACTACATAAATATCAAAATATTTTTTGTGTGTAAGTGCCTTGTAAGTCTTGTTCCAGGTTTTCCATAATGAAAACCCTCAAAACAATTAATGATTAAAAATATTTCATCTCTTGTGCATCCAAAGTTTTACTATCAGTAAAAATAGTTCCAAATTCTGTGTTTAAATTATAAGAAAGTTTTTTAACCAATGTGATGGTCAAGTCTGGTCAGCTGATGTGTATTCCTTTACCTTTCTCTTCTTGTCTCCTCCTAACTCAAAGTGTTTGCATCTCTTAATGGCCAACATCCTCTTTGAGCGGCAGTTGGGCTCCACGCACTCCAGCCTCAGCACGATCTTCTTTGTGGTTTTAGCCTGCGGCACAAGGAGGGACAAAATTACACCTGATATGCAAACATCCAATCACTCAATCTTTAGCAAAACCTGCGTTTCCCACAAACAATGTAGATCTAGACTCAACTAAAATGCTTAGGGGGCCATTTGTAGAAAGTTTAATGCTTTATATACATTTGAAATTTACTTTAGGCTCCGTTTATCTGAGATCTGATCAGAAATGGTAAAACAGATCACTGTTACATATGCAACTTGAATGCACCTCCTGTGACCAGCTGTCAGGTTTACACTGCAAATGTGATGTTTAAAGCAAATGTGATGTTTAAAACGAATGTGACCACTACCTTTTTTTTTTTTTTTTTTTTTTTTTATGAACCTCATTCATTTCTATTTAGTACTGTTCACTTGTAATCGGATAGCCAGAAACTGATGTTACACCACTTGTCTTAGGCTCAATATTCATCCAAATTCCAATATTATTTAGTAAAATGCCAAATATAGACATTTAACCATGTCAAAAAATACATATACACTGCTAACAAAACCCCTAAGACACTTCAGGCCTGCAGTTTCCCATGTGTAGAGAAGTTTCCACCATATTCTACAGCAGTGGGTCTCATTTTTGTCAAGAACTAGAAGAGAACATATTTCTTTTAGTTTTACTGTACAAAGTTACACCCTTTGCTGAATAATTAAATAAAATGAACCTCACTAGGCCTACACTGTTGATTTAAAGTATATGTAAACTACTTTGTGTTGCAACAACACCTAAAGTGTTTTAATTATAGAAACCTAATTTAAAATACAACAATATCGCTTTGGTGCAATATTAAAATAAAAGACTGAAAACTGCTGGTCTATGTTAAACATGTAAACTCCTGCATCCATATTCCTGACACCCATCTGCAAGACCCAACATACCTTTTTCCTGAAAATAGGCTTCGTCTGTCCTCCATAACCACTCTGCTTTCTGTCGTAACGCCTCTTTCCTACAAAAAAACAACAAATGCAGGTGAAACTCTAGACACTGAACACACTGTGATCTCTCAGTCAGCTCTCTGAACTTACCCTGTGCGTACAGAGAGTCTTTGCCCTTCTTGTACTGGGTCACTTTATGTGGCTGGTGCTTCTTGCATTTCTTGCAGTAGGTCCTGCGGGTCTTCGGTACGTTCACCTGAAGATAAACAGATCAATATACCGATAGATAAACACACGCGCGCGCTGTCAGAGATCTATATACCGCCTAGCGTTAGCGCTCCAGCTAATCGCCATTTCCGCTAAATATACACAACATTTATCAAGTTAAAGGGTGTGCATCATCATTTCGAATACATAAAGACGGAAAAAACCTAGTGTTTTATTAACATTATCCCAAAATACAACCCATAGGCGGCTGCAACTAAAACCTCTGCATTACGAGCTCAGAAATCGGCAAACAGAGAATAATCATCTCATTCGTCACATAAACGAGCCAATAAAACACTTTATATGATGCCGAGGATGTCTACATTCACACCGTGCGGTTTGTTTGGGTTTAGGTTGATCACATATTTAGGATTAAAACAGATTTTGGATGAAGGTCCACAGGACAATATTACGCACCATGGTTGGCCTCGCGGCGCAGGAGCAAAGAGGAAGTGCAGACGTCACTCACAGTATTACTACCGGGTCGCGCAGGAGCGGTCTCGCGCTGTTCGCTGCTGCTCGATGCTTCCACCCAACGGTCGACACACCAAACAGATAGAGTATATGAACACGAGTAATAGTAAGTAGTATTTGTTTTATTTTATGAGTAATTTTAATATCACAGAACACGTAAAAGCTCGATAATAACCAGGCAGTGTTGCCAACTTAGCAATTCTGTTGCTAAATTTAGCAACTTTTCAGACAAACTTTTCTTCCAAAAGCACCTTTAGCAACAAATTTAGCTATTTTTAATATTTATTTGGCAACTTTTGTTCCATCTAATTACACAGAAAGAAGAAACCAAAGATTGCCTAGCATGAATTAAGTTGTATAACTGTTAATTTGTGATACACCTTGTAGCTTGTACCTGTGATTGTTGATCAGTTAGTACACTGTAAGAAAAATATCTAGAAAAATGGAAAAGGTGCTAGAAATTTTCCAAAACATATCCGTTATCCATTGTGTAACCCGAAAACACAAAATACAATGCTTAATTTAAAATGCAGGTAAAAAACCTGTGAAAAATCAATATGGAAAATTCCTTCATATTAACATTGTAGATTATGCCCTATTTTTACAGACTCTTCTTGGTGTAGCATGCTAACTAACTGCTAATACACTGCTTAAAAGTATAATTGTTCAGAATGTATAGTTTTACTAGTTTATTTGCTAATTAAAAAAAAAAAAAATTTAAATGGTTGAAAAATGTGTAAGTGTTCAAAAATTCAATGTTTTTAAAAATACAGTTATATTTTAGTATTGTATTATGCATTTATATAATTTTACAAACTAATATAAATGAACATAAATATAAACATATAAAATATATTTTTGCTGAGATTTGATGCAGTGACGATTTTGTGTAGTGACGCCATCGTGCAATGACGTCACAACGTCATTTAGCAACTTTCAGCAACAAATTGACCTTCTTTTAGCAACTTCACCTGAAAATTAGTTGGCAACACTGTAACCAGGTATCGCGATATTTTCTCGAAACGTGACCAAAACGCGAGTTCCTTTTTGATATCTCCTCAGAAAAGACAAGTGGCTTTATTTACCAAACTTTTAGAAATTTTTTTTTGGAAAATTATCAAAATGTCATAAAAATGACTGAAAATGCGAATGTATCACATAATTTCGAGGAAGTGCCTCTAAATTACAATATATAATTGTTTCTGTTCCTGCTGCGGAATGAAAATAAATTACAAATATTTATATTTAAAGGGTTCTTTTGCCAAATTTTACAGTTGAAATTACAATAACTGAAGAAGTCTGTTCTCAAAAACACAATAATAAAAGGGAAGAGAAGTTTCAAAGACCAGGAAAGTATGCTTTTTTTGTGCTGTTTCAGTGTTGAGTTTATATTTTCATTAGTGTTTGAGTTAATTTTTGTAACTGGTTAGCAGACCTTTTTTTTTTTTTTTTTGAAATGGGGCAGAAAGATATAGCAGGTATGGCGGTTATGAGGAATATTTGTACTAAATGATGAATAACCAAAAACATATTTGAAGTCGGAAGTGATGTTACAAACATGCTAATATATTAATAACAAAAATGTTCAAACTTCTTTTTCTACTGATGTTCCTCATTTGTTATTGTTTGTTATCATTTCTGGTCTGTCAGAGAATAATGAAGTATAAAGAACAGACGGCTCTGTTTGTGCTGCTGTGCCTGCTGGCCGTCTGAGAAGCTGATATGGACTGGCACATGCAGCATGCTGCTGGCTGGCACTATCACCATGGCGACACTCACTAGGTCATTCCCCATGAGCTGTAATAACGTCTGCCTGACCCAGTGACTTCAAGGTGCATTCTGCACATTATACTGGCCTGCTAGATGTTACTAGAAAACCATGCCTGCACATTCAGGGTTTGGATTGACATGCCCTCTGAAAAAACACCCTCTCAACCATCCACACGCACACTGCATCTCCATGGAGCTTTGATTAATAACACCTGATTGTACATGTGAGCCTTTGGCTCCCTTCATGCAGATTAATGGGGTTAATTAAAGTGAAATAATTTGAAAAGACAAAGAACAAACGTGTGTGCGAAGAGAGGTCACTCTGTTGTTAAAGGTTCAGTGACTGAGGAAAATGTGTCTGATTTGCAAGTCCATTAAAATAATACATCCAAGCCTAATACATCGATGTGTTGATATTAAAGCTTTGTTAGAAATAAAGCAATGTTTTGGATGTTGCAGGCTCCCTGGCGATTCACCAACCCTTGACACAACATCGGCCAATGAAATTCTTGAACACCAGTAATGTTAGTGCTCCAGGTAAGCACTGTTCCATCAACCTTTTTTGTAAGCAGTGTTGGGGGTAAAACATTGCAATTAACGTGATTTACGTAATCAGATTACTTTTTGAAGTAACTAGTTAAATACCACATTACGTTTTAGTTTACAAGAAAATATTTGAGTTATTTTTTTCAAATTCGTAATGCCAGTTAATTTTTTTTCCCATTTATTAACTGACAGTTCTCCTGTCCCCATGTTGAGAGAAATCGGGAGTAAGTGCAGAGGCGTTGTGTGTGCCGTGGGAACATGATTGTTACTGTAGTTCTAGATTAAATGTGAATATGCCTTTACTCATCTCACTTGCAGAAAAACAGATTCAGTATTCCTCAAAATTAATAAAAAACTGTGAAAAGCAATCTCAGAATATTACACAAACCTGCAATAAAATTAAATGTTAACACAAAAATTCCATTTTATTAATCAGTGTCTTTGCTGCTGACCCTCAGTGATCAAATTCAACCAATGCTAATAAGCAAAAATGACTCTAGGCAGACACAACATTGTGTGTGTGTGTGTGTGTGTGTGTGTTTAGTGAATGAGAAGAAAGTGTTGAGCATCCTATTCTTCATGCAGTCCAGAATGGCAGCACAGCTGAAAGGTTTTTAAATGAATGTCTCTCTTTGGCATGCTGTACCTGTATTTGTAGTGCTTACCCGTTATTTGTGACATAATTTTGTGTATAATAGAAAATGTGAATGATTTCATGTGGTTTCTTGTATTGGAAATGCATTGTTGTCCCCATATCGCAGAGCATGTCGTCCACAGGGGGGCGCCAAACAGCTGAAGGCCTCTGGCTTTATTTTAACAGGGAAGGAGACAAATTTATGCTGACGTCAAAACAAAGGTGAATATTTGTACATTTCTTTTATGCTCATAGAATATATGTTGCGTGTCAATTTTGTGATTCTTGAAATCTGTAATTTTTGGCTTGGGCACACTGGGTTACAGAACATTTAAATGTATTAATTTTTTTTAAAAGAAGTTAAAAGAAAAATTAGTTAAAAGAAAAACAAAAACAAACAATGAAATGAAATGAAATAATAATAAAAAAGCTTATTTGTGTGCCTCTTTTAAGCACAATATTAATAGTATTAGCACATGGCCTGATGCAGTGACATTGCAACACAATAGTTTAGGTCAGTAATACCACAGCTTGTATCATGAAAAGAGGCAATGAGGACACTTTTCATTTGAATTTGAAGGATTTCTCACCACCACCTTTACCTGTACCTGCAGACTTGCAAGAATGCTGATTCGTTTTTGGAGTATGGCCATATCTGTTCAAACCAAGATCTGAGGCTGGCGGTTCTGATTAATTAAAATGGTAGGTTTTCATAATTATTTGATTTTCTATCTCTGAGCTACTGTCTGCTTACTTTATTAGCATTAAATTAGTGGCAGATGTTAATTATAAATTAGTAACCTAGATTTTTAAATGCATATATAATCAAAAACATTTTTTCATCAAGTTTTGGGGTTTTTGTAAGCCTGCAAATATTATACAAATATAAAGGCATCTATGTATTTTCATTCATAAGAATTAATAAGAAATGTCTTTTCTTAATATCTATAATTTCCTATTCCTCACTGTTAAAAATGTAAATTGTACATTTTTTGGACTTTTTTCCCCCCTAAAATAATCTGCATACCCTAGTTTGAAAACCACAGCACTAGCATGAAGGTGATCTCAAAAATAATAGGCTTAAAGCTACAAAACCGTAATTTTAATTGCACTATCAGCAAATATAAAATATGACAAGCACACAGAGTTTCATACAGATCCTGTAAGGCACAAGGTACAATCCTTGTCTCTTATTTCCTGTTAATCCAAATGCCACAGTTAATAACATTTATGCTTAATTGCTTCAATTGTTTCTGAAATCAAAATTCACCTGTTTCTGCAGACGTTTTCCAGCCCAAACCTCTGTTCCCTGGGTGTGTGCATTTCTAAAACATGTGTCTGTCTCTTTAAATCGGAAGCAGCTGTGCTACAGCGACACGTGTGTGTCCTTTCCCCTGCCCTCACTCAGCTGTTTGAAATGATGACAGATTCGTTATAGACACACAGTCAATATATCCCCCACTGAACCATTGGATGTCCCTTTTTACCTTTGTAATAACACAATCCACCTCTCCAGTTTATTTTTCTAGTCTGTTCTCAGTGCTCATGTAACACACACACATCTTCCCTTCTGGATGTCCTTACACACACACACACACACACACACACACCCCTGTGGCAACTACCCAACACAACTGCTGAGGCTGTGACCTCCAGTTCCTCAGCATCCCTGTGGTTGTTTTCTAAACCAATCTGTTCTCCTTTCCTTACTGTCCCCCAACACACACACACACACACACACACACATCCCCGTGGTGCAGTTAAACGTCCCTAGTGACACTGAAAAATGTCACCCGCTTACTCTTCCCTCTATTTACACCTGTCTCTCCGATCTCCCCTTTTCCCTGCCTATACAAGGTGTGTTTGTCCCATAGTATTTCTATCTCCCTTTGTAGCCAATGTGCCATCCTTAAGCCTCATCTTTTCCTTTCACTCTCCTCATCCTCTACCACCCCCTCCCTTTCTCCCTCTCTCTCTCTCTGCCTCTCCCTCTTTCTTGCTCTCTCCCTCCCTCCCTCCCTCCCTCACTCTGAGGCACTGCAGTAAAGTCTGTTGATAGGATTGAGGCGGTTTTCTCTGCGCTGACAGAGAGAGAGAGAGAGAGCCAGAGAGAGAGAGAGAGACTGCAGCATGCTGCATTGCAATCACACTAGAGCACATGAGAATCTGCCCACAAAAGCACATGTGTGCATCCATTCAGCCATCACATCCTCCGCAGCATGATGTTTGCGAGTGCGTGAGCTCATTCAAAGAGGGTAACTTGTGTCTTTAGGTGTCTAAATCTGCTGTTGGCCCCCCCCAACATACACGCACATCAGCGACTCCTCCCACTCCTCCTCCGAACCCCCCATCCACCCAGGTCGACAGCAGGACTGTGTAGCGATTCTGGGCGCAGCGCTGAAACCAGAGCTTCGCCCCTGACACGGACACACATAGGCAAAGACGCGGCTTTTGGTTCTCGTGTGGCTTGAAGGATTATAATGCAGTGATTTTTTTTTTTTTTTTTTTTTTTTTTACAGGAAACAGCCCCACCGAAGGTTTCTGTTGGAGACCAAGTGCTTTAAGTGGGTGTCTGTCTTGCGTGTGCGTGTGTACCGGTTGTTTTTTCTGAGCCGTTGGACTGACGCACGGATACTGCAGCAGAACTGCAGGGGCCTGGGCGCTAACCTGGAGGACATGAGGACCCAGTGGATCCCCCACCCCTGAGCTCCAGACCCCACTGCTGCTGCTGCACATTCTGCTGAGGTGCTGCTCTCTCCTCTGCTCTGGACATTTTTGGGATGTGTGTATGCTGGTGGTGCAGGTGAAGAGGTTTTTTGTGGTGCTGCAGTGTTGTATTGATGTGGAGTGTGCGGGGCCTGGTGCTGTATGTGTGTGTGTGGAAATGATGGCTAAAAGATTGTGACAGAGTGTGTCTGTGTCGTAGCTGTCTGCTGACTGCTCTGTGCATGTGTGTGTATGGTGTAGCTGAGCAGAGCTCCCAGAGGCCGATAGGATGCTGACAGCTCGCGATGGAGCTCGAGATGAAGCTCAGAAGCTGCACAGGAAATGGATGAAGCACCAGGCCTTCATGGCCGAACTGGCCCGTAACAAAGAATGGCTCGCCAAGATCGAACAGGTGAGTCACAGGCGATAAAATTAAAGAAATGGGATGGCGAGGAGGGAAAAATTAATATACGGGTGGGCACTTTGTACATAAGGTGCTCTTCAGGTAACTGCATGGGCTCCTACTCCTTTCCAACACATTGGTTTTATGAGCACAGTTTCTTCGTAAATATATATAAATTCATAAGGATGTAAATTTTTTTTTTGAAAGAATTAAATTTTTTCAGCATTTATGTATAAAATTGTTCAAAAGTGACAGTAAAGACATTTATAATGTTACAAAAGAGTTATTTTTTTAAATACATGCTATTCTTTTGAACCTTCTATTCATCAAAGAATCATTTAATGGTTTGCCCAAAAATATTAAGCAACACAATAATAAGAAGAACTGCAAATCAGCATATAGAATGATTTCTGATGGATCATGTGTCTCTGACATCTGGAGTAATGACTGCTGAATATTTAGGAATAAATTGCTTTTTAAAATATATAAAAAAAACTGTTGTTTTATTTAAAATTGTAATAATATATCACTATATTACTGTTTTTACTGTACTTTTGATCAAAATAAATGCAGACTTGGTGACTCTTGGTTAATAAATGTAAATGCTGTTCCTAGACCTTACTCTTATCCTGGGAATTGTGGAAAACATTACTAAGCCAGTATGAATTCTCAGTTGAATTTAGAGTGCATGAGAAGTATGAAGAAAATAAGACTTGTGTTAAAAAATGTGCTGAAAACTGAGAACAGATTCAGGATCTGTTGAGGGAAGATTCAGGAATGGCTTAGAATGAACTGAGAAAAGATTCAGGATTGGTTGAATAAAGGATCTGGATTGAAAACTGATTATGAATGGGCCGCGTACAGATTTAGCTTTGGTTGTGGTTTAGTTGAGGACATTTGGCCTTGATTGACGATGAACGGAGAATAGATTTGAGTCGAATGCATGATGGTTGGTTGAGAATGGGTTTAGAACAAATTTGGGGTTGATTGAAGATGAACTGAAGACAGATTCTAGCATATAGGTGTAGACTTTGGGATGTTTATTCAAAAAGGAGTGAATAGTGTCCTCTGTAATCATGCATGTTTTTTTAAACCAGTGTTGGGATAAGGAAAAATCACAAAATTGCCGTAGAGTGCAGGAAATCCAATGTTTGTTGAAACAGCAAATTTTCGATTATGCAACCTTCATCAGGCATCTAAAAGCAGAGACATGGCACACATGGCAGTGTGCAGGATTTCTTCTTCTCTCGTCGTTATATTTCCCGTGTCCAGTGTTCCTGCCTGAAACCATTGAGGCATTTGAAGTGTGTGTTTTATTGTTGTGTATTAAAATCAACTAATAAATTTAGTATGAGATGCCAGTAAATTAAGCAAAGATATTTTTCAGTAATTTTTTTTTTCTAAAACAACAGGTTGACCGTTGTGCTAAACAACATCATATAATAGTGCTAAATAATTTATAACAAGGTTAAATAAATTTTACAAAAATTGTTTCAATGGGTATTGGTTATTTAGGTATGCATACACATTTATACAATTATTTTTTTTATTTTAGATTACTTTTTCAGTCATCTAATGCAAACTTATAGGTGTAACACTACATTACATCTAAGATTACAAAGTTTCACAGTTTCATGAAGGATGCTATCTCACCTTTATAGAGCATTTCACATTATCAAAATTAATGGCTATCCATATTATAATGTTGTGATGCTTACATTCGCTTAAACACCAAAACACTGATCTAACATTGATGACAAATGTTGATTTTAGATTTTGGTGTGTTATTGGCCATGTATTGGTTATCAGCCAATTATCAGCTTATTCGTGTCAATTAGAATTTTAAAATTTTCGGTGTGTTCCGATTTAAGATTGGCTAAAACTTACACATAGTGTTCAGGTGGTGGCAGGAAGCTGATATTCTTACACGAAACATTGGTAAATGAGAAAAAGCTCTGGTGAAAGCTTGATAGTGGAAATAGCCTTTGGAAAAGAAGGATCCACTGCTGTCCTTAATGTCTTAATGCAACCACACTGTCTTCACATCTGTGTGTATATTTGCATCTTATTTTTTAAATGTCTCTTGCCATTAAATGTTATATAACATGTTCAGTTTCAGTTGGCCTGTGGTGCCTTATGATGCCCTGCAATAAAATATTTGATCCCAGGTGACCTGTTCTGATCCGGTACATGCTATCCTGAAAGATTGCTTATCATGGCCTGATACACAACAGGACATCCTGGTGCAGCTGTGATGGCTGGGTTTTGAATGGCACTGTGAAGTGTCTGAAACCATAGAGCACCTATGTGATGGCAGGGACATTAATATCATTAGTATCATGTTAATCAGTCCAAAGGTATGATGGGTATTAATGGGATATCTGCTAGTATTGCTGATCACAGAAAATGGCAAGGAACCATGTGACATGATGCATCGTGTGTTGCTGTATGACTGCATAGACACTGCTACTGTTCTTCTTTCATGCTGACAGTGGGTGGAAAGCTGAGAATCAGCCTCACTGATGTGTTAAATGTTTGCTGAATTGTCTCAAAAATATGTACAAAATCCGAAACCAAGAATTAAACTGTGCAAAATATGAATTCATTATCTGAATCCATGAAGTGGCATATGTGTGTGTGATTTTACGGTAGATGTATGATGCTGTGTGGACCGAGATGCTAGTATGTGGTAGTGTTGCAAGTGTGTTTTCTCTATTTTTGTATTATATTGCGGTTGTAATGGCAAGAAGATCTAAACATGAGTGAAGGAGCTCTGAATCAAAGGTTTCTGTCCTAATTGAATAGTGTGTTTTTAAGTGGTAAACAATCCAGCTCTGACTAGAAATTTCAGATTTGGTTAATAATATCTCAAATGCCTTGTTGCTGATTCGTCACTGTGTTCTTGTGGTGGATTTGTTCCGCAATACTCTGAATTACAACACTCTGAATGTCTTATTAGATGTTGTGGGCCTGCTATCTTTCTGTTTTGGCCTTGTTTTCTCTTCTCATGTTTCTTCCATGTATGACTGAATGAAGTTTGGTGCTATTTACAGTTCATGATGTAAGATTCTAAACTCGTAGCCTTTAGGCTGACTGCACTACTTTGTAATAATGAAGCTAATCTTTATTCAAGCTGATTTTAAATGTCAGTCGTGTGTATTTTCTGATGCTTCTGTGTCAGAGCATGCCTACAGGAGCCCTCTTATTGGAATTATTAAAATTAACAATTAGTTTCCAGGCAGCAATCAGACTGGTTTATGCTCTTAGAAAATCTTGTCATGTGGCAAGAAATACTGGTTCTTTTAATAGAGTTCTTTTTAATGTATGTGACATAGGGCTGGTAAATAGTTTTTTTTTTTTTTTTTTTTTTTTTTTTTTTTAATCAGGCAGACAGAAAGATCAGCATTTCAAACAAACAGACATTTTAGCATGTATATTCAAAATGTTTAATGAAAGAATTCTAACCTAGTTAAAACAAATATATATATATATATATATATATATATATATATATATATATATATATATATATATATATATATATATATATATATATAAGGCATGTTTCCAAACTGTTTTTTTTTTACTAAATAAACAAGAAAAAATATATTTATATTTGTATGTATATTTGTTTATATTAATTTATATTTATATTTACTTTATATGCATATAATTGATAAACACAAATACAACAATACATATAAATAATGCATATTTATTTTTTATTTATTTATTGCTACAACTTTCTAATCCCATACAATCAGACTTAAATGAACATAACTATTGAAACATCTTTTTCTTAACTTTGTCTAAAGTAGGATTGCTAGTGTACTAGTCTAAGGTCATAGTCTTTGGAAAATGTAATTTACAATTAAAAAGCATTAAGGATATCATCACCGTATTGTCTGTGTTGCATAAATTGTTATCATTATAAAAGTCATTTTGAATATATTGTGAATATTCAATGGATCGCCCGGCTCTAATGTGACATGGATCGGTGTCAGATCATGGTTTGGGAAAGTCTAATATCATAGCATTAGATAATATCCGCAATTGTAATAAATGGTGTGATTCTTTCTTTTCTTGATCTGTAAATGCCAGTGGAAATCAGCAGCTACTTGGCAACTCTATGTGGATGTGACTGTCATGTATATCTCCAGGCCTTTTGTGAAACTTGTGATTAATGTTGTTCTGGTACTTCAGTGCCAGTGTTTCGGAAAGCTTTATTTCGGGCGATTTCAGTGGACCATATCAAACATGCAAACCAATCTCATGAGTGAAATAGCTTTTTATAATCTGAATCCTGCAGTGAATTAGATTCATCAGCAGATGGATGGGCATATGTGTATATGTTGAATATTTGATGTAGAAAATAGTTTTTTTTTTTTTTTTTTCACTAAGTCAAAATTTTATGTCTTTGTGTGTTGTACGTTTGACTTTGAATTGTCAGATGTTTGCTTGTTCTGTTCAGTTTGAAGAAGGAGAGTCTAATTCTGCTTTCTGTGCAATCTGCAACATGCTTCCTTTTCTCTCTCTGTTCTTCAGGATTTTGTTTCAGGACTACAGCTCTGTCAGAAATCTAGGACCTATTTTACAGTTGTGCAGGTCATTGTAGAATTTAGAATTATTTATTTTATTCTGTAGAATTCTAGATGTCTGTTTTTTAATGAATCAGTGTTTTTGGAAAATGAACATTTATAAGGAATATGATTGGTTCAAATAATAAAATCAGCAATTTAGTTACGCTGAATAATATTCAATCATTCAACTGTTGTTTGAGCTGCGTGAGCTGAAACTGAAGAGTGAATAAACACTGGTAAACTGAAGCACTTTGATAACGGATTCAATAACTCAAGCAAATGCATCCTATATAAGATCAATCAGCTATGTGTACAACATAACAACTTACATTTGCACAAATTAACTTGTACAAGTTAGAATTGTAGCTCGCATTGAGGATGCATATGTTAATGATGTTCTGATTAATGTTATTTCTATGACAGATTGGCGGTGCACATCTTGCTCTTAAGTTTAATTTTGTTAAGTTTAATTTCAAATAAAAAATGTTTAATTTTTTTGTTTGGCTGAACTAAGATGGGTGCCAGTATTTCCTGAAGCTGATTTCTGTAGCCCTGAGGAGCTGCCTGACTTGAGAGCAATTACAGCATCACACACAAACACGCTCACTCTTAGATAGTGGTACGTAGCCGTGGAAACGTGAGTTAATGAGGCTGTAACCTGAGAAACAGCAGAAGCAATGACACCTCGTCCCACTGTGATTGGAGAACTCTTTGTCCTTCTGGAAGAGTTCCCGCCCCCTCCCCGCTTCCAGACTCACTCAGCTCAGCATCCTCAATGACAGACAGGCGGCTGGACCAATCACAGGACATGATGATGTCCTTAGAGCTGACCTTGCCTCCTTGTTTTACCAGGCCATTCACAAGAAAGCATGATGTACTATATTATGCAAAATAATAGTTCTAGACTCACACATGTTTTTTTCTGTCTCTTGCACACACACATATGCAGATTAAGTAATTTGTTATAATAATTAAGTCTAATCAATCTATCTATCTATCTATCTATCCAAATACAGGTGCACCTCAGTAAATTAGAATGTTGTGGAAAAGTTCATTTATTTCAGTAATTCAACTCAAATTGTGAAACTCGTGTATTAAATAAATTCAATGCACACAGACTGAAGTAGTTTAAGTCTTTGGTTCTTTTAATTGTGATGATTTTGTCTCACATTTAACAAAAATCCACCAATTCATTATCTCAACAAATTAGAATATGGTGACATGCCAATCAGCTAATCAACTCAAAACACCTGCAAAGGTTTCCTGAGCCTTCAAAATGGTCTCTCAGTTTGGTTCACTAGGCTACACAATCATGGGGAAGACTGCTGATCTGACAGTTGTCCAGAAGACAATCATTGACACCCTTCACAAGGAGGGTAAGCCACAAACATTCATTGCCAAAGAAGCTGGCTGTTCACAGAGTGCTGTATCCAAGCATGTTAACAGAAAGTTGAGTGGAAGGAAAAAGTGTGGAAGAAAAAGATGCACAACCAACCGAGAGAACCGCAGCCTTATGAGGATTGTCAAGCAAAATCGATTCAAGAATTTGGGTGAACTTCACAAGGAATGGACTGAGGCTGGGGTCAAGGCATCAAGAGCCACCACACACAGACGTGTCAAGGAATTTGGCTACAGTTGTCATATTCCTCTTGTTAAGCCACTCCTGAACCACAGACAACGTCAGAGGCGTCTTACCTGGGCTAAGGAGAAGAAGAACTGGACTGTTGCCCAGTGGTCCAAAGTCCTCTTTTCAGATGAGAGCAAGTTTTGATTTCATTTGGAAACCAAGGTCCTAGAGTCTGGAGGAAGGGTGGAGAAGCTCATAGCCCAAGTTGCTTGAAGTCCAGTGTTAAGTTTCCACAGTCTGTGATGATTTGGGGTGCAATGTCATCTGCTGGTGTTGGTCCATTGTGTTTTTTGAAAACCAGTCACTGCACCCGTTTACCAAGAAATTTTGGCAAATTTTTTTTATTGGTCTTATGAAGTATTCTAATTTGTTGAGATAGTGAATTGGTGGGTTTTTTGTTAAATGTGAGCCAAAATCATCACAATTAAAAGAACCAAAGACTTAAACTACTTCAGTCTGTGTGCACTGAATTTATTTAATACACGAGTTTCACAATTTGAGTTGAATTACTGAAATAAATTAACTTTTCCACGACATTCTAATTTATTGAGATGCACCTGTATATCAGGTGCAGCAGGTCAGGTTTTTTAAGCAAAACACAAACAACAACAACAACAACAAAAAATAAATAAATAAAAATAAAACCTCTCTACTAATGCTGTAAAACTGTGGTTCTCAACTGGTGGGTCGCGGAGTGTACGGCCAAAGAAACGACATCAAAAAACGTAATTCTAAATGTTTTTTTCTTATGAGAGACTTTTATTTTAAAAGACGTGCATGAAAGCTGTTGACACTTCTGTCAGATGCAGTAATAATTCCTGAGAAAAACGCGCTGTCCAGATTCAGTAGCTGCAGTCAGATGAGACGTAGACAGATTTATTGTCAGTGTCATTATTCTATTGTTATTTTCGTAACTTGCTATGAAATAAAAAGTCTCTCACCTCAGAAAAGCGAACTATCCTGTCCTGCCAGATCTTATACAGTGCTCGTAGCGCGCACTCGTCTATAGCACGCGCGAACGCGGCGGCGCGCTGTATATCACTTCACTAAAACCAGAAACTACGAGCATGCGACGCGTGAAATAAAAGTACAGTACAGATAAATCACATAACTCTACTGCGTGTGTTAGCTGGGAAGGATTTGCATGAAGGTATGATATTTATTCTATTCAGGAGCAGTTTTCACATGTTACTAACAGTTCATGTAGTATATCCATAGTAACGGTTGTTTCCATAACCCCAAAATACCATGTTATTTCCTCTTTATGTCATTTTGTATATGTTTAAATGACTGTGATGTCTCATACCAACTTAATTGTATTAACAAAAACTAGTTTGGGACTGCTATTTAATAGCCTTACCTAATTGTCTGTTTATTCAGTATTAGTCTTAAGTCTTAACTTAATTTTTGTGAAATAAATTTGCTTTGTTTTTATTTTTAACAAGTTTATATATATATATAATATATAATATATATATATATATATATATATATATATATATATATATATATATATATATATATATAACATAAGTGGGTCGCGGCTTGATGACCGTGGGAAAACGTGGGTCCCAAGGCCAAACCAGTTGAGAACCACTGCTGTAAAATATACAAAGATTCCTGTCAAATGTTACATCGCTGTAATATTAGAGGTTAAAATTACCTCTAAAATTAAAATTGTTTTTTTTAAATATAATAATCAACACTCAAATAAAAATGCAAACATCCAAATTTCACATACAGCAGCTTTTATATAAACTTTTTAATGCTATAATAAAGTTTCTACTCCAATTCATTGCTGAAATATTAATGGTTTTATTTAAATGGTGGGTGTCATTCATCTATTTAGATGTCTCATCTAGCTGTATGACTTTGTTTAGCAACCACTTAACCATGTCTAGCATCAAGTTGCCTAAGTTGCCTTAGCCAACCTTAGAACTATCAAACTAAACCTAACTAGAACACCTGCCAGTTAAGACACCTTAGCAATGCCAAGAGACCACCCACAATACCTGAGCAATGCCTAGCAATCAGCTTGAACCATAGATGTACCTACAGGTAGATGCCACAATCGGCCGTTTCAGACACGTTGATGCATCCGTCATCTTGTAACAGTCAGTGTGTCGTCACTCACAATAAAAATCAGAGTTTTCCAAAATAGCTCGACATTGTGTAGCCTCTGGTTTTAAAAACTGCTGAAATTTAAATTCCTTAAGAAGTGGGATAAACTTTCATAGGTGAGAATACATTGGTTTGTGTTTATACTATGTATTAATTCAATATTACAGGTTAAGTTTTTAATGTTGTGTTAGCTAATGGCTTCGTCTTGTTGTATTGTGTTAGTTTAGCAAAATCATCTGCTGAAGTCTGTTACAGATATAGATATACGTCCGTATAACCGCGTTGCAGACCCACAGTCAGCTTGCTCTCGAGTGTTCTCGGACAATATGGCAGACGGCTTATTTAAAGCAGCCCATTGAAACAGCAGCTAATATGACATCTGCATATATATGTATGATTGGAACACCTTTGGAATGGTTAGAACTCCTTAGCAACTGGCACAAACAGCCAGATCGCCTTCAGAAAATTCTAGCAGCCAGCTAAGACACCTAACAATGCCTAGCAACCAGCTAGAACACCCTAGCAATGCTTAACAACCAGTCAGAATACTTCAGCATCCATCTATCTGTCATAGAGTTTAATTTCCACCTTCATTCTCATCTTCTCTATTCTTTTGTTTTCCATCCAAGCATCCCCTTTTTTCCTGTTCCTTTCTGTGTTCTCTCTTTGTTTCTCCATCTGTTTCTCTCTCTCCTACTCTCACACACTCTTTCCCTCTCTGCAGTACAGGGGAGCAGGCGACTTGTGCCAAAAGGAGAAATGCTGCACTGCATTATGAAACACAAACGCACACACGTATGGACATGCACACAAGTACACACACACGTACAATGACGGCTCTGTGACGGAAAGAGGGATGTAGATCGTTTTGAAAAGAGAATCAGGAGTGAATTTAATTTCATGTGTTTCTGCAGGGAAGAATGAACCTTTACACACTGATGCAGAGAGAGAGAGAGACAGTGAGTGTGTGTGTATATATGTGTGTGTGTGTGTGTGTGTGTGTGTGTGTGTGTGATGGCGCCCTATTTTAGGAGGCTGGACTTCAGCCATGGCTCTGAAGAGACAGATACTCGCTTTACTTTGATCCCTTTCCATCTTACACATACACATACAGGCATAAACTGGCAAGGATGAAGGTTGAGGGTCAGAGCAGTTACACGTTCACGGATTACATTACATTTGTGTGTGTAGGAGGGTGAGGAGCTGATCCAGGAACAGCCCGAGTTGCGATCGGTGGTGGAGATGAAGTTGAAGGAAATCAGAGAGTGCTGGTCTCACCTGGAGAACACCACCAAAGTCAAGGCCCGCCAGCTGTTTGAAACCCAGAACCACCGCACTACAGACCTGTCCACCAACACCCTCAGCGACCTGGACCAGCATCTCACCGCCATACAGGAGCAGCCGGCCACACTAGGCTCCACCCACAGCACCCAACCCACCCTCCTTCAGCCGCGCCCCACTTTCAGCCAGCAACTCCAGAGGATACAAGTGAGACCTGCAAAAGCCACTGAACGTATTTTTTTTTCTTGATTTGGAAAATTGCAAATCCATTTTGTAATCTCACTTTATCTTCATCTTTTAGTCAATGGAAGCCCAGATGCAGCTTTATCAAGGTGTTGGTGAAGTCAGGGCTGGTGCTGATCACCGGAGACCAGAAAGAGAAGAACAAGGAGGTGTGACCGAGACCCGAATTGTGCGTCTTATTGAGCCTCTGAAGGAAAGGAGGCGGATCCTTCTCGCCTCAAAAGAGCTGCACCAAGTCACCCAGGACCTGGAGGATGAGATTGTGAGTGCCACTTTCTATTCGCCATGTAGTTTGTGTTTATGTATCAATATAAATATATAAGAATAATATTCATCATAATAATAGTTATTATTATTACTGAAAAATGAACAAAATAAATAAAATAAAAAAGATTAGATTATTTAGAAAAAAAGTAATTTTACAGTACAACTGTAAAATTACAGTACCAATGCTTTTGGCTTATTTAATTTCTTAATTTTTCAACATTAATCTATCAAGCTTTTATTTTGTTGTAAACCACAGGGAGCTTTTTTGTTGACAACAGCTGGTTTGGGAAGATGGTTGCGTTCCTAAATGCCCTTTATAAGTGACCCAAGCTCACAGCACATCCTTAGACGAGTTAAGTTGAGAGATGAGCTTGTGTGGACTGTGAACTGAGCCACTCTGAGCCCCTAAAAACACTGGATCATGAGCTGTTCATGTGTAAAAGAACAAAGAGGCACTCCAAAACACACAATAGCTATGTTTCCATCCAAAGTTGCGAATTTAACTTGTGCGCAATATTGGAATACTGCATAAAACATTTGCGAATAAAGCGCCGTTTACATCCAGTAAGTCAAAAAGAAAGAAAATCGGCACTTCCTGATAAACTGGCACTAAATATCGTTAAGAAAAGTAGGAGAAGCCACTGAATATAATAAGTTTTGCATATGATAAACTCCTTGCGCCTCAGGGCGAGCAGACGAAACACAATAAATGCGGTCATTGCTTTCGGAGGTGGATGCCTGCTGTTTGGGAATGTATCTCAGGCAATATGACCGTAACATTTCAGATGCTGTGCAACGAGATCGGTCCACTGGTTAGTCAAGTTATGCCGTCCCATCACACAAAGTCACATGACTTTTAAACCACCTCAAGCGTGTGGCATACAAACTTTTTTGCAAATTAAGGGATTCCCAAAATTATTAATCAGAAAATATCACATTTGTTTACACATTCACATTTCTGTATTTTGGCTTCTTTAGGTATGGATTCAGGATCGTTTACTTTTGGCCTCATCTACAGAATATGGGACCAATCTGCAGAGTGTCCAACATTTAATCATGAACCATAAGGTGAGACTAAAGTTAAAAGAAAAACTATTGTATCTTTTTCTAAACTTTGATATAGGACACGATTCTAGTACATTCTTAGACAGGCAGTGGTGTTTCTGTGATAAAGAATAAAGTCCATCACAGTGGGATATGCTCCCTTTTTTACAATTAGTCACTAAATTAATGTGTTAAAATAACAACTTTAGTTTCAAGCTTTAAGTCATTATGAATGCCAAAACATGCACACAAAGTTTATATCACCTTCATTAGGTTATACCCATCTACCCACAATTTTTAGTAGAAAGTGTGCATCTAAACCATTTGAAGGGTTAGCATTGATCACATGACTTAAACATTCAGTAGTACTCTTTGCCCTGAGAGTGAAGGTTTTGTCTCATTTTGGGACACCAGATGCATCATGTACGTATGTTCATGTATGTTATTTGTACGTTCATAAAATGATGTAAGAAGATTTTTCCTGCCAACATCTGTTAACTATAAGACTATAAAAGACAGAGGAAGCAGAGTAAATGAGAGGTCTGGGAATTGATGTATCTTATAGGCCAAGAGCCAAATATGATACAAATGCCTTTTGGAGTCTGTCAATCAATTCACTCAGTAATCCTCAATCTGTTGGATTGATTATCATCTTTATTTGTAAAGGGCCACTCACATCAAGGACAATATAACAATTACAGTGTTTTAATAATCGTTGTAATGAGAAAATGAGAAAAGGGAAGTCCACACTACAACTACTGTATGACAACACAAAGCAACAATATTGTTGAAATCATTTTCAAATTATTTTTTTCCATCTGATGAACGATAAAAAACATTGACAGCCAATCAGAATCCGCTTGACTTTAAAGAGCATACATTTAAAGCAGCAGCCTACATAGCTGCAGCACACGCTTATAACAAACAGAATGTTATCATTGGTTTCTATACTAATATATAGTTAGTGTTTTAGTTATCTTTATAGTAATCATTCTTGGTGTAAACCAGTTATTTAAGTATCATTAACATACTAATAGTTTAGTATAGTTTTATTAATATTTTAAATGTTTATGTTTTCTACTGTAATTTTAGTTCAACTTTGAGTAATTTTGTTATTTTTGTAATTTTTATTATTATTTTTTTTAAAATATGTCTATGTATTTTTTTTATTTATTTTAAATTATAAGCTTTAGTTTTCATGCTGTTTTAGATATTTTAGTACTTAGAGTTGTACTAAAAGAAAATGAGACGTGTAACTGTAATGAAATAGTTTTTAAAAATCTTTTATTTTCAAAGTTTGTTTGTTTTTATTCAAGCATTTTTTTATTACTGTTTTAGTTTTAGTTAACTATAGTACATCTGGTTTGAACTGGCCTTAACTCTTTCCCCACCATAGTTTTATTTATTTATTTATTTATTTATTTTTTAAAGTTGCCAGCCACTGCCAGCATTTTTTATCATTTTCACAAAAATTTCATGGTCCACAAAATATTTTGTTTTATGAATATCTGAACATGCAATATGTCAAAAGAAAGAGCAGAGCCTCTGTTAAACAAAAAGTTTTATTGTAGCTTCATGCATTTTTTTTTATTTATTTATTTTTTTATAAATGCTTGAATGTAGGTAAGTTTCATGAAAAAGCATTATTCTGAACAAAAAGCTGAGAAAATCACATTTGTGACCCTGGACCACAAAACCAGTCATAAGGGTCAATTTTTCAAAATTGAGATTTATACATCATTTGAAATCTGAATAAATAAGATTTCCATTGATGTATGGTTTGTTAGGATAGGACAATATTTGGCCGAGGTACAACTATTTGAAAATCTGGAATCTGAGGGTGCAAAAAATAAATAAATAAATAAATAAAATTCAAAATATTGAGAAAATCGCCTTTAAAGTTGTCCAGATGAAGTTCTTAGGAATGCATATTACTAATCAAAAATTAAGTTTTGATATATTTACAGTAGGAAATTGACAAAATATCTTCATGGAACATGATCTTTACTTCATATCCTAATGATATTTGGCATAAAAGAAAAATCAATCATTTTGACCCATACAATGTATTTTTGGCTATTGCTACAAATATACCCCAGCAACTTAAGACTGGTTTTGTGGTCCAGGGTCACATTTTTGTAAAAGATTATGTCTGGATTGGATTCAGAACGATGATCAAATATAGATGGAGTAGAACACTCCCAAAGCTTGCACCACTTCCTGGGTCAACATTTCATTCGACAACATTAGGCAGTTTTGATTTATATGCTGTTTAATGCTTGATGATTGTGTTATTTTTACATATGCATCTGCTTACATACGTGATCATTTGTTTCTGCTTCTTCTTCTGTGTTTTGATCTAGGAATTCAGTACTCTTTCAGAAGATGTGTAATAGCGCCTCCTACTGTATAACAGTGAAAACACAGAAAGCTGAAAAATTCCATCAATGGCGGAGAATCATTGTCTCATAAATGATGGGAAATTACATCAATGGCGGGGAAAGAGTTAAAAGCCAACTATTAATTAATTATTAATTACCTGTCGTTGTTTGACGTATCATTAGTCTTATTGCAAATTTCTTGACACAATTGAGGTTTAAGCCTGAGGATATTAAATTCAGCTGCCCTTGATAGCCTGGTTCTCATGGCTTCTGATTCCAGTAATGTAATTTGATTGACTGGAGAGCTTTGACTGATAGCTCACTTGTGTGTGATTGGACATGCAGGCGCTGCAGATGGAGATACAGGCTCAGAGGGGGCGGGTCGAGGAGGTGCTGGAGAGGGCGGAGGCCATTGCTGCCCTGCGGACCCCAGAAGTGGAGCTTGTGCGGGAGGGGGCGGGGCATGTGAGGCAGCTGTGGGAGGTGCTCCAGGTAGAGATGGAACGTCGCACAGTGATGCTGGATGCCGTGAACCACGCCCAGCAGTACTACACCCAGGCAGCGAAGGCAGAGTCTTGGCTCAGTGGACAGAAACTTCAGGTTCTCAATGAGGAGAAAGGAAACGTATGTACTGTACCTAAAACTCAGTCCATCTATAACTTAAATGACAATACTCAGGAATGCTGGGTTATAGGTATAGTTCACCTGAAAATGAATTTTTCAGTGAGAGCAGAACGAATGTGTCACACGTTTTAAACTCAACAAAAATTGTATAACACATCTATCAAGAGCATGCTAACAGATGAAAACGACAGAGAACAAAACAGTGTTGGATACTAGAGCCCTACACGGGCCCTAGCCCGGCCCGAGTCCGACCCGAGCCCATCTTCCCCTTCTCCCAAAACAGCTTATACTACCGTTTCAGCTATTAAAATAGATCAGTTTTGTTTGTAATGGTAAAGTGATTATATTTCGTTTAGTTTTTTATAAAGTTAATTTAGAAAAACGTTTGGAGCATTTTTTGTTCATTAAATGTATGTTTTTTTTTTTTTTTTTTAAGTAACGACCAAGCGGCCAGCGGCAGACAGTGAGTTGATCATAGCCTATTAATTAATTTAGCCTTCTCAAGTCATCATTACTTGCCTAAAATAAAATCTATAGATATATAACTGTTCAAGCATATCACAATGTTATTTTAAATGTTTAAACTATATAAATGTAAGCTATTAGGCGCATATCTAATCGTTTGTGCGGAGAGTGAAAGCTAAAGTGTGCTCTGCAGGACATGGAGGCGCCAGCACGGTCGTTTGCACTTTTTACTTGATAGTGGAAACAACTTTAAAAATTCACAATATCAACAAAACGTTGTGCTTTTATAAAATAAATAGGAAAACAGAGGATGCGCTTTCTGCCGTCTCGTCTTGAACAGGAGCGCTTCACAATGAACCGAAACTCTACGAATTGACTCACAGATATGATAAATATATCTACAGAAAGCTTTAAATTACTATTTTAAAACGAAATAATTCAAATCTAAAACTAAAACTCTTTCATTGTGTAATCCGTAAAGATGAATTTCTCTCTAAAGGCACGTCCAATGAGGAGATGGTGAGTCATTTTTTTCATCACTGTCTAAAATATAAAAATAAGGAAAAGCCTAAAACAGGCCCGATTATAATATTTTTCAGATTTTTATGTTGCTCTGTTCTGAATACCTTAAAATTTAAAGGATTTGCTACAACGCAATTTTGCAGCAAATGCTTTAAAAACAGCTTTAAAAATTACTTTATTGCATTCCAGATGCTTTTAAAGAACTTTTCACTATAAATTTTACGGGTAGCTTGAATGTAAAACATTGTCATGAATTCGTTGTAGCCTATTCCCATTTGTAAAATAGGCTACAAATTAATTATTGTAGTTTTCAATTTTCTGTTTCTATTTGGCATAATGTTTATACGCAGAAATTGACTTTGGCATGCAAAAGACTGATAAATTCTTAATTAATATGGCATGGCTGAGCCGAAATATGGTACAGATGGGCCTATAATTTACTGCTGAAATGTTTTCGGGGCAAATCTCAGGTCAGTCTGAGAGCTCATGGTATGCACAGTGCATACAGCCGTACACCTGCAGGCGCCACTGATCTTCAGAACTCAAATTCTGATATTTTGATTAAATCTGAGTGCTTGCTGATCCTCCATGTACAGCAAGGGAACTACCACATTCAATGTGAACTAGGTTTTTGGGTGAACTATCCCTTTAATGTATTACAGTGTGTTAATGCACTAAGGCTGCTGATGATACACGGAGCAACTTTTTGAGCAATGTTGGAGTCAGTGGGCAACCAGGTGAGACACAGGGCCCATGACCGATCTAAAATATCCAGATAGAAATTTGTTACCCATTCTCAATGGGAAAGTGCCCAAACAAGATTGCTCCAAAAAAGTTGCCCGGCAAAAGTGCTCAAAAAGTTGCCCTGTGTATCATCAGCCTAATGTGTGTACATGTGTATTTAAAAGAAGTCTTCAGAGTAGAGACCATAGAAGGGTTGTAACCTGTGGTCAGTGTGATGTGGTCTGCTTGTCTTTCACTTTGTAAACCAAGATTTATTCTTTCTCTCTCTATTTTCTTTGTCTGTAGGACGAGACCAGCACTCTTAGGTTACTGAAAGAGCAGTTGGCCTTAGAGCAAACAGTGGAGAATTATGCAGAGACGGTGAGCTCACTGTCCCAGCAGTGCCGTCGCATGCTTGAGCTGGGACATCCAGACAGGTAAATAAATGTACACAGATGTGTGAAAAAAGCAAAAATGATTGATTTCTGAAGAATCATGTGACACAGAGGACTGCTGAAAATTCAGCTTTGCAATCAAAGGAATAAATTATATTTTAAAATAGAAAAAAATTATTTTAAATTGTGGTAATATTTCACAATGTCACAGTTTTTACTAAGTTTTTATCAAAGAAATACAGCTTTAGTGAGCATAAGAGATGTCTTTAATTTTTATTTTTTTTTTAATTCGACCCCAAATGTTGAATGTTATATTTAACTGTTTATAAGGACAGAGTGTAGTCAGTATAAGTTTATCTGCTGTCTATCTGTCTCTTTCTTTCTCTCGCTCCTCTCTCTCTCTCAGTGAGCAAATCACCAAACAGCAGGCTCATATAGACCGGCTATATGTATCTCTAAAAGACCTGGTGGAACAGAGGAAAACAAAGCTGGAGCAGCAATACTGGTTGTATCAGCTGAAGCGAGAGGTAGAGGCGCTGGAGAAATGGATCTCTGAGAGGGAGGCTGTCGCCAGCTCCACTGAACTCGGCCAGGACCTCGAGCACGTCACGGTATCACCAGCTCACACACACATATACACACACACACACACACATTGTCAAGTGTTTTGAACTCAAGGATGCAATATATACTGACATCAACTTTAAAATCAAGATGAGATCAAAATTGACCCTGCTTACTATTTTAATCCTGCTATTCATTATTCTGCCACTGAAAGAATTTTTCTTTTCTGCTAATGCCACTTTGGTTGGAAATAATGTTAACCAAACAAACAAAAAGCTGTTTAGGCTACTGTTGAATGAAAATTCAGCCTTCCCAAACTCTTGCCAATAGTTAATGTGATATCACATTTAATGTTGCAAATGGATAAAATCAAGTCCTATGCTGTTGTTTTCCCCTGTTGAAGCCTCTGTGAGCTGATCTCTGACATGTTGTTTTTGTGCTATTTAATTTTCCCAGGCTCTGCAGAGCAGCTTTACTCAGTTCTCTACTGAGACACGTGCAGTCGGCCAGAAACAGATGGATTCAGTCAATAAGATGGTGAATGAGATGATTGACTGCAGTCACTCTGATGCTGCCACCATTGCAGAGTGGAAAGACGGACTGAATGAGTCCTGGGCGGATCTCCTGGAGCTCATGGAGACCAGAGCGCAGATGCTTGCAGCCTCGTACCAGCTACACAAGTTCTTCACCGACTGTCAGGAGGTAAACAAGCACACAAACAGCCATCAAAACACGCTTTTGAAACACATTCACAGTTGACTGAAATATGAGGAATCATCATTGTGTCTGTGTTTGTGTTTTGTAGGTGCTGGTCCAGATCGAGGGAAAGATGAGACAGCTGCCAGAGGTGAGGTCATGTCAGGTGAGCTCGGCCAACCCTGGCACACTGCAGAGACTCCTGCACTCTTTTGAGCACTCCCTGCAGCTGCTGGTCTCACAGGTAAGACTCACACTAGCACACACACAAACACACACACACACAAAACAACAACACCTGTTCTCACCAGGTGCAGCAGCCACGATAAATAAGTGTTTAGGCTGGTTCATCCTGACCCAGCAAGGGGTGCTTCCCATTTCAGTCCAGAAGCACAATAACACTCAGAAACACAGTTACAACCATCACACAGTGCTGAATAATATGGAAACTTGTTGATGCCATGGAATAAAAAAATAAAGGTACTTGCAACTTTTTATCTCACAGTTCTGATTTTTTTGAAGTTTAAATCTCACAATTCTAGCTTTTTTCCTTAGAAATATGTTATAAACATGCAGTTGCAAGTTTACATTTCGCAATTCTGACTTTTTTCTTCTCATAATTCTAATTTTACGTCACAAATCTTTTTTTTTCTCCATACTCCAAAATTCTGAGTTTACATATTGCAGTTTTGACGTTTTCTATCTCTGAGTTTACATCTTGCATTTGTTTTTTTTGTTTTGTTTCTGCCACTGAATAAAAAATAAAAAACATAATTGTGACTTTTAATCTCACAATTCTGATTACTTTTCTCGCAATTCTTAGTTTATATCTCACAATTCTGAGTGTATATCTCGCAAATATGACTTTTTTCTCAGAATTGCAAAAAAAAAAAAAAAGTCAGAATTGTGAGATAAAAAGTCGCAATTACCTTTTTTATTTTTCTATCCCATGCCTGAAACAAGCTTCTATAAAATACTTATCAGAATGATTTAAATTCAATTTAAATTGTTTAATTGTAAGTAGTTTTAATAGTTTTATTAAAAGTTTTAAGTGACAAATATTTTCAGATGCCCCTAAGTGACAGTAAATAGAGACAAGTAATTTTGGTTTTTACCTTTGTTTTTACCTTTATCTCAGGTACGCCAACTGCAAGAAAACGCAGCTCAGCTGCGTGCAATTTATGCCGGGGAGAAAGCAGATGCCATTTTGTCCCGTGAGCAGGAAGTGATGCAAGCCTGGAAAGAGCTTCTTGTTGCATGTGAGGGCAGCCGTGTGCAGGTCACCACAGTAACCGATAAGATCCAGTTCTTCGCTGTGGTGCGGGAACTGAGCATGTGGATGGATGGAATAATGGGACAGATTGGCTCGACTGATGATGCCAGGTACCAGATCAGTTATAGAACCATCTGAGTCATCCTGAATCTACAATTGGATTTAAACCAGTCACAGTAGACAATATGCATCAGGATAATGTGTGTGCGTGTTTCTTGTTTGTGTCTGGCCGTGGGTCTTGGTGTTGGGCGGGTCCTTGTGTACGTGTCAGGGACCTCTCTGTGCTGGATGGCATGATGTCCCAACATCAGAATCTGAAGAGTAAGATAGATAACAAGAGCAAGAACTTTGTGCATTGCGTGGAGATGGGAAAGATGCTGCTCGCTGCACGCAACCCTGCAGCTGAAGAGGTACACACATACTCAAACACTGAACCCTGTGCACGCCTTAAAATGTGCAAACACATACATGGAACCAAAGTTAACCCGATAAGCTTTACTTTCTTTTAATTACTATGTAATTAAAAAATCTAAAGATATAAAAATGAGAAATTTAAAAAAAAGAAAAAAAGTTACATTTAAGAGTATAATTTTTGTCCCTTTCCATAGTGTCAAATGAATTGTGCATAAATGACAATTTATATAGATTCGCCTAGTGTTTATAAGTGTTTTTAGAGGGTAGAAGATTACTTTAAAAAAAAAATTGCTGGATTTGTCTAAGTTTACAGTGCTCACAGCATCATATTATGAGGCATTTTCCAAAAATACAAATGGCCAGGCTCATGTCTTAAAGTTTGCCTTTATATGGATTATGGGTTTATCTGAGCTTACTTTATAATGTTACAAAAGATTTCTATTTCAAATACATTCTGAACTTTTTCTTCATCAAAGAATCCTAAAAAAATCTTGATTTCCACAAAAACAACTAAGCAAATCAGAACTGTCATACTGTTAACATTATAAATTCTGATTCTGATTCTATTGTCACAGGGGCTGATTTTTTATTAAAACATTTAACACAAAATACCATTCAAAAGTTTGAGGTGTCACAGACACGCCAGGCTCTTCCACCTATCAGCGCTCACAATCACCAGAATACTGATCACGCACACCTGATTGTCATTCATCAATCATCCACACAGCACTGTAAGAACACACAGTCCACACAGTCACATTGTCTGGTCTCCCAAATGGAAAAGGACTCAAACCTATGCTGAACTACTTACCTGTTGCTCCTAGTCTCCTTGACCTTCTGTGTTCTCCACGTGTGTTCCTGTGTGTGTGTGTGTGTGTGCTCCGTCTACTTACCTGCATTCAGCTCTGTCACGCCAGCTCCTGGAAAACCCGCGATCCTCACCATCTCCGTCAGACCTGGTAATCGAGAACATCACTATCAGTATCAGCTCCAGTTCAGTTAAAGACTCTGAATCTCCTATACTCACCAGTTTCTTGATCTCCTGCAAACTGTTCAATAAACCCGTCTGTTTGATTCTAACTCACCTGTGTCTCGAGTCTGACTTCCCGTTACAGAAGACCAGACCATACCATCATGAATCAAACAGACGTCGATCCATTCCAGGAGCTGGTGGACACCATGAGAAGAGTTCTCACTCAAACCACCATCACTGCACCCGCACCAGCACCGGCTTCCGCACTCAGCACTTCTTCGGCTCCGATCTACACAGCCAGTCCCATGGTCAATCCGGCGCCCTACTCTGGCTCGGCGGATGAATGCAATGGCTTCCTCATGCAATGTTAGCTCGCCCTAGAGATGCAACCGCATCGCTTCCCCACAGAGTGAGCTAAGATCGCCTATGTTCTAACCCTGTTAACAGGTCGACTGCTTCAATGGGCGGAGTCATTGTGGCACCAGAATGGACCGGCCACACAAAACCTAGATGCGTTCTTCACTCATTTCCGAGAGGTTTTCGGACGACCCGCCGGAGATGCTTCAGTTGGTGAGCAATTGTATCATTTAAAACAAGGTCAGAAGTCTATTCAAGATTATGCTCTTCGCTTTCGCACCTTAGCAGCATCTAGTGGTTGGAATGAGCGCTCCCTGTTGACCACCTTCAAGGACTGGAGCCATCATTGCGGTTGCATCTCTCTGCTTACTATGACACCATGGGGCTAGAGCGCTTCATTCAACTCTCCATCCGTGTTGCAAATCGGATCCAGAACTGTATCGAGGAACACTGGTGCCAAAATCCAACTAAATCTCTCTGCCAGCCAGAATATCCCAGCTCTCCAGAACCAACCCCCGAGCCTATGCAGATCGATACCGCTCGACTTACTTCGGCAGAACGGCGACGCCGGCTGACTCAGGGATTGTGCTTATACTGCAGCAATGACGGACATGTAATAAGGACATGTCCCATTTGTCCTCCACTACCCGTGGTGAGTGTGGTTTCTACCTCCTCAGTAACTGTAAAACCTCTAACCACTACTGTTCAGATCACTCCTCTTCATTGTGTTTCAGTCAATCCCCTCCTCGACTCTGGGTCAGCCGGCAACTTCATCTCGGCCGACTTATGTAACCAACTCCAACTCAAGAAGAGACTCAACGATGTTTCGTACAAGATCCAATCAATAACAGGCAGGCCCCTGATGAGAGGAAAGGTTCGATACTGTGTGGGTCCCATCTGGTTACAAAGAAGAGATCTGTTTGTTGGTTCTGGAGGAATCCACCGCTGGGATAGTGTTGGGGCGCTCATGGCTTGTTTCCCATAACCCATCAATTTCCTGGTCCACCGGAGACATTCTGAAGTGGGGTAAGGATTGTTTTCCAGACTGTTTCCCAGAATTCCCCAAACCAGTCAAGTCTGTTCCAGTGATTCCAGTCAATTCCACATCCATTGAAAGTCCCCTTGAAAATCGCTCCATTGACATTCCCTCTGAATACTCCCACTTCAGTGACGTGTTCTGCCCAAAACAAGCCTCCGAATTACCACCTCATAGACCATGGGACTGTGCCATCGACCTTCTTCCTAATGAACCAGTGCCCAAAGGTAAAATCTACTCCCTTTCCATCCCTGAACAGAAGGCCATGGAGGAGTACATTTCTGAGGCTCTACAGCAAGGATACATCCGACCGTCCATGTCCCCTGCTGCTTCAAGCTTTTTCTTCGTGGCTAAAAAGGACAGAGGCTTGAGGCCTTGTATTCACTATCGATCACTCAACAAAATCACTGTCAAATACAGATATCTCCTTCCTCTCGTCCCATCCGCTCTGGAACAGCTTCGCGGAGCCAAGATCTTCACCAAGTTGGACCTCCGGAGTGCTTATAACCTCATCCGGATACATGAGGGGGACGAGTGGAAGACAGCCTTCGTGACACCCACAGGACACTATGAATATCTGGTGATGCCGTATGGTCTAGTCAACGCCTCCTCCGTATTCCAAGGTTACATGAATGAGGTGTTCCGGGAGTACCTCCACCGCTTTGTGCTGGTTTACATCGACGATATCCTAGTGTACTCCCGGAACGAGGCCGAACATCACCAGCACGTCTCGGAGGTCCTCCAATGGCTCCGCGAGCATCAACTATACCTCAAGGCAGAAAAATGCACCTTCCATCAAACTTCCATCCAGTTCCTGGGTTACCACATCAGTGCTGACGGCATCAAGATGGATGAGAGGAAGGTGGAAGCGATTAAGACGTGGCCCATACCAACCACTATTAAAGAACTCCAACGATTCCTAGGTTTCTCCAACTTCTATTGTTGATTCATCCTGAACTACAGTTCCATCACTTCACCACTAAGCAATCTCCTGAAAGGCAAGCCCAAGTCTCTGTCCTGGAACTCAGAAGCCACCACAGCCATGAAGAAACTACAAGAGGCTTTCACCACGGCTCCACTCCTGGTGCATCCTGACCCCAAGAGACCATTCGTCGTGGAAGTCGACGCCTCCACATCAGGAGTAGGAGCCGTTCTCTCACAGCAGCAGGGGAACCCACCCCGACTCCATTCATGTGCCTTCTTCTCCCGGAAATTAACCTTGGCTGAGCAATACTATGATATTGGGAATAGAGAGCTAGTCGCCATCAAGCTCTCCCTGGAGGAATGGAGACACTGGCTAGAAGGCGCCCGTCATCCCTTCGTTGTCTATACGGATCACCGGAATCTTGAATATCTCTGTGAGGCCAAGAGACTAAACCCCAGACAAGCCAGGTGGGCCTTGTTTTTTTTATCCCATTTCATTTTACCATTTCCTATCGACCAGGGACAAAGAATACCAAAGCAGACGCTTTGTCAAGACTGCATGCTCCAGACGAACAACCTGAGAATCCAAGAGAATATCATCCCTCCTGAGCTCATTGTTAGCCCGATCCAATGGACCCTAGATGATGACATTGCAGCAGCCAGTGTCTCTGATCCCGCTCCGCCGGGGTGTCCCCCAGATCACACCTACGTTCCCCGCAGTCAACGAACACCACTCATTCATTCAACGCACACCTCCTTGGGCACTGGTCATCCCGGGACCAATCAAACCCTCTCACTGTTGAAAGATCGCTTCTGGTGGCCTGGAATGGCAAATGACATCAGAAGGTACATGAGAGGATGCCGGGAATGTGCCATGGCTAAAACACCTCGCCACTTACCGACCGCTCCACTCTTACCTCTCCCTGTTCCCCGGCATCCATGGTCACACCTGGGAGTAGATTTCGTCACGGACCTCCCAGCCTCTGACAACAACACTTGCATCCTGGTTGCGGTGGACAGATTTTCAAAAGCCTGCCGTCTGGTTCCTCTGAGAGGGCTCCCAACAGCAATGGAAACTGCGGAGGTACTGTTTAATCACGTCTTCCGTAATTTTGGCATACCTGAAGAGATCGTGTCTGATAGAGGTCCACAGTTTATCTCATGTGTATGGAAAGCTTTCTGTTCCCTCCTAGGTGTGACCGTCAAGCTATCTTCAGGATATCACCCACAGAGCAACTGACAAACGGAACGAAAGATCCAGGAGATAGGCCGATACCTCCGTACCTTCTGCCATGGCCACCAGAACTCCTGGAACCGGTTCCTTGCCTGGGCCAAGTACGCACAGAACTCCCTCCGGCAACCCTCCACGAATCTCACTCCATTCCAGTGCGTACTCGGGTATCAGCCACCTCTGTTCCCCTGGTCTGGGGAACCCTCAGAGGCTCCCTCCGTCACCCATTGGTTCCAGGAGAGTGAGAGGGTCTGGGACTCAGCCCACCAACATCTACAGCGGGCAGTAAGACGCCATCAACACCATGCCGATGTCCGGAGAGCCCCTGCTCCCATCTTTCTGCCAGGACAAAAGGTATGGCTCTCCACTTGGGACATCCGGCTGCGCCTCTCCTGTAAGAAGCTGAGTCCCAGGTATATTGTTCCCTTCCCCGTCATCCGGCAAATCAACCCAGTCACGTATGAACTCAAACTTCCATCACAATACAGGATTCACCCCACCTTCCATGTTTCATTGCTCAAACCCTATCACCCACCGGTTCTGTCACGAACACACCAGGCTCTTCCACCTATCAGCGCTCACAATCACCAGAATACTGATCACGCACACCTGATTGTCATTCACCAACCACCCACACAGCACTATAAGAACGCACAGTCCACACAGTCACATTGTCTGGTCTCCCAAGTGGAAAAGGACTCAAACCTATGCTGAACTACTTACCTGTTGCTCCTAGTCTCCTTGACCTTCTGTGTTCTCCTCGTGTGTTCCTGTGTGTGTGTGCTCCATCTACTTACCTACATCCAGCTCTGTCATGCCAGCTCCTGGAAAGCCCGTGATCCTCACCATCTCCGTCAGACCTGGTAATCGAGAACATCACTATCAGTATCAGCTCCAGTTCAGTTAAAGACTCTGAATCTCCTATACTCACCAGTTCCTTGATCTCCTGCAAACTGTTCAATAAACCCGTCTTGAGTCTAACTCACCTGTGTCTCGAGTCTGACTTCCTGTTATATGAGGTTTGTAAGGTTGTTTTTGTTTTTTGTTTTTTGAAAAATGTCTCTCATGCTCACCAAGGGTTTGATCAAATATACAGTAAAAACAGTAATTTTGTGGAATATTATTCAAATTTAAAATAACAGTTTGAATAATATTTTAAAATGTAACTCATTCCTGTGATGGCAAAAATATTTTTTTCAGCCATTACTGCAGTCCAGTGTTATATGATCTTTCAGAAATCATTCTGATTTGCCGAGTTGTTTTTGTGGAAATCAATATTTTTTTTTTAGGATTCTTTGATGAACAGAAAGTTCAGAATGTATTTGAAATAAAAATATTTTGTAACATTATAAATGTCTTAATCTTCAAAATAATGCATCCGTACTTTTGAACAGTAGTGGAAAGGTCTAAGGATTTAAATTTTGTTTCTCTTGCATACTGCACATTTGCATAAATTTTTGCATTTTTCATTGAACATGGATCACTTGCCATCAGTGTTCTGCTCATAAATGATTACATACCCTCCGATCCAGGTAAAGGAGAAGCTGGAGTATATCATGGCAAAGCAGAAAGATCTGAACGAGCGATGGGAACAACACTGGGAGAAGCTTCAGCAAGGTCAGTGATGACATTGTTGTAACATCATATTAATGGTCTGCCAATCTGATACTTTCTCAGAGTTATCCACAACCTTTATTTGTACCCTCCAGCCCAGCAGAGGCTGCAGTCTAACCAGCCGGGATCGGCGGAGCAGTCCTGGCTCACAATCAAGGAACCTATCACTCCAAATACCCGTGAGGCAGGTGGCGGGACAGACGAGGTGGAGGAACTGATTCGCCGGCATGAAGCATTCCGGAAGGCCGCGTCCACGTGGAAGGATCATTTCAGCTCGTTACGCCAGGTCATTATGGAAACAAAGACTTATGTATAAACAGTCAGCACCAGCACAGCACTGCAGAGGGTCTGAAGTAACAAAAGGGGCTGATGACATAACGCAGAGTAACATCCCCAACTATATGTGAAGTGGCCCATTCATGTATTTGTCTGGCATAAACTGACCTGCTGTTGCTACAGCTATGAAACTAAAAGCTACTGAGCAACTAACAGATAGGAAAGCACTAAATAATATTATTACTATATAAAACAAAAAGAAAAATTGCCTAGGCCAACCTTTTATGTCTTAGATACACATTTTCAGCAGGCCTGCATGAATACACACAAGTTACCATGATACCACCACAACCAAATATAATTAATTGTGTCTGCAGTACTTTGTGACTGCTTCACACTCATTGTGACCCATTAAACAGATGCATAATGGTGAGAACAGCCTGAACTGCAACCGGAGACAACAATAACAATGCAGTGAAATAAACTAATTACGACCAATTATCAAACTCACTGAACATGGAAAAAATACTTCATCATACCTTTTGCATACTCCGTAAATATACATTCTTAATGGTGAAAGGGTGGATTCCCTACAGTGGTTCAGGCTGTAGGACTGCCGAATGACTAAAGAAACATTATCAGCACGATGGTATAAAACTGTACATTTCTAGTCTATTACCACCCACTGCCACTTATACCAATGACGGAAATAAGTTAGAATAGCTAAATATGTGGGAGAGCATTACTATTAAGTGAATATATTGTATTGCAATAGGTAGCACTTCAATATTAACCTTGAATCAAGACTAGTTAGCACATAATTTATAATTGAAATGGTTTAATAACAGTATTTTGTTATGGTTACACTTGAATTAGTTACAAAATAGATGAAGGATGGTAAAACATAACCAGTTCATTGTATCCAACATGTATGTAAAATGTTACCTGTGTGTGTGTGAGAGCGAGAGAGAGAGAGAGAGAGAGAGAGAGAGAGAGAGAGAGAGAGAGAGAGAGAGAGATAGCCAGCCAAGAAAAGAGAGAGCAAAGAAAAAGGAGCCAGAGCAACAGTTACAATCTTCTTTTATCCCTTCCTTGACCATGTGACTAAAAACCACACGTGAGACATTCAAACTGACCAATCAGCAGATTACAGCTTCACCCACTGTGCAAAAGGTGTGACAGTTAGTAGACCCCCAATTTATACACATCTTGGCCTACAGACCTTGATCTCTATCAGCACCCCTGTGCCTTCAGGAATGCCAAATGGCCCTTTTGTTACTCAAGATAGGTTTGGGACAGGAAAGCAGAAGTCTTTGATTATTTTCAACCTTACAGTGGCATGGGAAGTTCAATGCAATGTAGGTTCAAATGTGTCAAATGTTCCCATCAAAATGTGCCTTTGTGAAACACACTGTCCTAATCTAAAATGTTGCTGTTTAGTAATCTAATATTAATGTTAGAAAGCTAATGCACTTGGCAATCATGATTTAAAAAAAAAAAAAAAAAAAAACTTTTATCCATTAAAATCCCTTTTCACATTAATCGTGACTGAGGGGGCAGGATTGTTCTGTTGACGTGGCACTGGCCCTGCATATAAATAACATAAAACTAAGAATTACAATATCTTTATCTCTCTTCTCCATCTTCAGGCAGAGAAAATGAAGGAGGAACTGAACAAGCCACCCTCTACATCCTCTCTCCTCAGCAGGCAGATGTTCCCTCTCTCCTGTCTTGTGCCCAGCTCCTCTTCCTCATCTTCATCCTCCTCTCTCTTCCGTAACCCTCTTCAGGACTCACTTCTGGAGTCCAAGCCCGGGATGGACCTCATGCACGCCACAGAACACACCATGGCGAACACACTCGCTCAGCGACTCGGATCCACCCTGAACCCTTACACGCCCGTCATGAACGGCTCCTCGTACCACGGGCTGAACCAGCCATCAGGGGGCGTGACGGAGGGTCTTTCCTACCATGGGCTAAAACAACAAGGTGTTTCAGGGTTGGATAATTCTAGCTATCAGGGGTTAAACCAACAAGCTGGTGTCTTGGGGGTGAACAGCTCCAGCTACACTGGACTAAACCATCAGGGTGTTTTAGGAGAAGACAGCTCCAGCTACCACAGCCTGAACCATTTAGGTGCTGTGGGGGTGGGAGTGGAGCCCAAAATGGGATATGCTTGGCAGTACCTGAAAGCTGATTGCCTTCAGCCCAAAATCAACCACATTCACAAAGCTGTTCCACCTTTACTGGAGGCGCACCGAGCGCAGCTCGCCGGTGGAGCAGCAAACATGCCAGCTCCTCCTATGGGCCTGGACCCCTCCCTGGAGATGATCCACAGCCGGTTACAGAGAGACCCCCGCGGGAGCCGATCTGACCCGCAAATGGATCACTTGAGGCGGGAGAGAGAGTACCGGCTTGGCCGACAGACCTCCAGTGAGCAAGAGATCCAGGCACGACTTAATGAGCTCCCACTGATCGTTAGGCAGGAACGCTACCGTCGAAGAATCGAGAGACAGTCGTCCAGTGAGCAGGAGGGCAGCGGTAGGCAGAGAGTACAGAAACATGACTCCAGCGATGCAGAATCTGGGAAAGAGCCATCTGACAAGAGACCATCTGGGTGAGTGTTTGTGTATGTGTGTTTGCTTGGCTATATTTTGGGAACAAAACCTCCTTTCTGAGATGCCTTAAAAGTAAAAAGTGTTTCTAAATTAGGTAAAGGAAATTTTATTCTAAAAACCAGAACGTTTGCTTTTAGGAGTACATTTAGTGTTTGGGTAAGTGTTAAAGATCGACATGAGAAGAGTAAAACCTGAAATCAGCCAATAGTCTCAATGAAGCTTAATAAACAATAGTAATGAAGTGTTGTTATTGTTAACTAAAACTTTCAACTAAAACTGTTGCCGTTGCTTATTTAAAATGATAATATGTCATTTTCATTAACTGAAATAAATCTGGAATAAAATCTGAAAGTTAGAAACGCTGCCGTGGCAACTAACTTAAATAAAATAAGATGAAGTGCTAAAATTACTAAAAAAAAAACCTAATTAAAAATAATAATAGTATATAAAAACTAATAAAAAAAAGTTTTGAGAATAGAAAATAGAAATAGCCCAATATAAAAACATAGAAGTCACACAAAGTGTGTGTGTGTGTGTGTGTGCTTATCTGTATGTGGGTATCTAACTTAGTTGGCTTTCTCATCTTTTTTTTTTTTTTTTTTAGGGAGAAGCGTTCCACTATGGCTGAGATTGTTGAGCAAGTGCAGGAGAGAGAAGCTTGTCATGTATGTGTTGAGTCTGTACTGGAATTTAATATTTATCATAGATTTAATTCACATCATGCATCATATTCCCCCTCACCATTTTAATGCATCATCTGCACAATTAGTAATACTTCACCGTTCAAACGTTTGGGGTCGGTATGATTTTTTAAAGGTTTTGAATGAATTGAACTCTGTGCTCACTAAGGTTGCATTTATTTAATCAAAAATACAGTAAAAACAGTAATAATAACTTTTAATAACATTTTTCTATTTAAATATATTTTGAAGAGCCATTACTCCAGTCACATGTTCCTTCAGAAATCATTCTAATATGCTGATTTAGTTCTTAAGAAAGTTAAGAAATATATTTTTTTCTGTAAGATCTTAAGGTTTTTTTTTTTTTTTTTTTAATATTCATTTTCTAAAGAAAAAAAACAATCTTAATGACCCCAAACTTTTAAGCAGTAGTGTATGTTCAGGCGATTCTTGTTTTGAAGAAGATCAGTCCACACACCGCTAAAGTTTAAAGTTTGAGGATTTTTCTACCATTTGTGTCATGCAAAGAGAAATAAGAGTAGACTCACTGCAGGTACAGTGCCTCTGGAGTATCTTGGTTCTGTGTCTTGCTCAAGGGCACAATAGTGATAGAGCAGAATTGTGATCTCAGTAATTCTCCACTTTCTGGGTCACCTTGCATCCTCTGAAACTTGGGACTGATCCCCAAGCATTTTAGTCAGCAGCTCTGACTCTTAAGTATCTCTGTTCATTTTATTGTTAAGGTAAGACTGTTCTTATGCAGACTTTGACTTTGCTGTATGCAGATACAGTATTTATATATTTTTATTTGGAGATGGAAGATTTGACAATGTGATGCACAACACGCCTAATTTCCATATACAACCATTTAGTATTTTTTTATAGTTCACTTTTTTGTTTTCTTTAATGAACAATTCTGCTTCGTACATTCACAAAGAATATTTTTCAGGCGAAGGGAGAGGTGTACAGAACCCCCAGCAGCCTCTCTGCGCCAGTGAGCCGTCTGGATCGTCCTCGAGCTCGAGACCGCCCCAAACCACGAAGAAGACCTCGTCCAAAAGAGCCTGAGGAGCCACGGAGGTCCCGTTCTGCACCTGCTCAGAGCATCCCATCCACACCTCAGCCTCCTACCCACACCATTCAACATGAGGGCTTCCTGTACAGGAAACACGAAGAGGAAGGGAAAGAGAGAAGCCCGAATAGGTGTTTCTTACTAGCTGATAAAAATTGCAATGTCCTGACATGATCTCTATTGACTTTTTTCACGATTTTCCCCCATCATTTTATTATGAATAATCTAAGTTCTTTTCGTCGCTATTGCTAATACACTAGAAATCCTGTTACCAAGCTAATAGCTAATTATGCTAATGTTGACACTGTGTTCAGAATAGCATGCATTGCTAGTAGATAGTATACGAACACAGTATGCAAGCATAAATTACATCAGTTGTTGTATATTAACTTGATGCTGCATGACCTACCCTGCCATTTTACAAGCTAGAGAAAGATTACATTCTGGTAAATGATGTACCTCATGGTAAATAGCATGGTGAATAACCACTAACTGAATTTGATTTATTTAGAGTGATCTGGACATACTGAATTTATATTACATCCAGTATAGGGTTAGGGTTGTATACAGCATACTGAGGTTCATCATTCAAATGAAATATGAATAGTCAAAGATGTGGGTACAAATGAATCCATCATTTAAAATGCATATTGTGATCAACCACTATTTTGAATATTGGAGGGGACTTAGTTGTGGTCATGGACCAATAGTGTATTAGAAATGCCGTTATAAGTGTGTTTGCTTGCTAATAGCAATATTAAATGCCTTGGTGAGGGCTAATAACTCACAAAGTTATTCCTAACTTTCTAAACCTCTTGCAGCAAGTCGTGGGTAAATCTGTTCTGCGTGCTCAAGCAAGGGGAGATTGGTTTCTACAAGGATGCCCGACACAAAACAACACCCTACAATGATGAGCCACTTCTTAACTTGGCCATCTGCGAATTTGACACTACCAACGGATATAAAAAGAAGAAGAATGTCTTCATTCTCAGGTAAAATTAACTCAGTGTGATCTGTAATGACTACTGTATTGCCTGCTAATCTACAAAAGCAATGACAAATAATTATGCAGAAATTGAATTTTAAGAAACGATACCATTAAATTCCCTGTGCTTTTCGCAGTTTTAGTGTTAATTTATTTCCTATTGAAACAAAAAAGATATGGGGTGGGACATACTGAAGGATTGCCCTTTTCTTTCTTTTCTTTCTTTCTTTTTTTCTTTTTAAAATAAATTAATGCTTCAATTCAGCAAGAATGCGTTAAATAGATCAAACGCGACAGAAATCTTTGCCACATTATTACTTTGTAACTTTACATTTAAAATAACTGCCTTTTTAAACTTTCTATTCATCAAAGAATCTTGAAAAAATGCATCACAGTTTGCACTAAAATATTAATCAGCACAATTGTTTTCAACATTAATAATCAGATGAAAGGTTGCTCGAGCACTAAATCAGCATATCAGAATGATATCATATGACTCAGAAAACTGAAGTAATGGCTGCTGAAAATTCAGCCTTTCCATCACAGGAATAATTTTCATTTTAAAATAAATTAAAATAGGAAATGTAATAATATTTCACAATATTACTGTTTTGCTGTAGTTTTAATTAAATGCAGAAATAGTGAGCATAAGGGACTTCTTTCAAAAACATTGTAGTGTACTGTATGCCAAAGCCACAAACACTTAATTCTGTGTGATCTTTCCCTTCGAACACTTTACCAATTTTTATAAATGTACAGGTGCATCTCAATAAATTAGAATGTCATGGAAAAGTTCATTTATTTCAGTAATTCAACTCAAATTGTGAAACTCATGTATTAAATAAATTCAATGCACACAGACTGAAGTAGTTTAAGTCTTTGGTTCTTTTAATTGTGAGGATTTTGGCTCACATTTAACAAAAACCCACCAATTCATTATCTCAACAAATTAGAATATGGTGACATGCCGATCAGCTAATCAACCCAAAACACCTGCAAAGGTTTCCTGAGCCTTCAAAATGGTCTCTCAGTTTAGTTCACTAGGCTACACAATCATGGGGAAGACTGCTGATCTGACAGTTGTCCAGATGACAATCATTGACACCCTTCACAAGGAGGGTAAGCCACAAACATTCATTGCCAAAGAAGCTGGCTGTTCACAGAGTGCTGTATCCAAGCATGTTAACAGAAAGTTGAGTGGAAGGAAAAAGTGTGGAAGAAAAAGATGCACAACCAACCGAGAGAACCGCAGCCTTATGAGGATTGTCAAGCAAAATCGATTCAAGAATTTGGGTGAACTTCACAAGGAATGGACTGAGGCTGGGGTCAAGACATCAAGAGCCACCACACACAGACGTGTCAAGGAATTTGGCTACAGTTGTCATATTCCTCTTGTTAAGCCACTCCTGAACCACAGACAACGTCAGAGGCGTCTTACCTGGGCTAAGGAGAAGAAGAACTGGACTGTTGCCCAGTGGTCCAAAGTCCTCTTTTCAGATGAGAGCAAGTTTTGTATTTCATTTGGAAACCAAGGTCCTAGAGTCTGGAGGAAGGGTGGAGAAGCTCATAGGTCAAGTTTCTTGAAGTTCAGTGTTAAGTTTCCACACTCTGTGATGATTTGGGGTGCAATGTCATCTGCTGGTGTTGGTCCATTGTGTTTTTTGAAAACCAAAGTCACTGCACCCGTTTACCAAAAAATTTTGGAGCACTTCATGCTTCCTTCTGCTGACCAGCTTTTTAAAGATGCTGATTTCATTTTCCAGCAGGATTTGGCACCTGCCCACACTGCCAAAAGCACCAAAAGTTGGTTAAATGACCATGGTGTTGGTGTGCTTGACTGGCCAGCAAACTCACCAGACCTGAACCCATAGAGAATCTATGGGGTATTGTCAAGAGGAAAATGAGAAACAAGAGACCAAAAAATGCAGATCAGCTGAAGGCCACTGTCAAAGAAACCTGGGCTTCCATACCACCTCAGCAGTGCCACAAACTGATCACCTCCATGCCACGCCGAATTGAGGCAGTAATTAAAGCAAAAGGAGCCCCTACCAAGTATTGAGTACATATACAGTAAATGAACATACTTTCCAGAAGGCGAACAATTCACTAAAAATGTTTTTTTTTTATTGGTCTTATGAAGTATTCTAATTTGTTGAGATAGTGAATTGGTGGGTTTTTGTTAAATGTGAGCCAAAATCCTCACAATTAAAAGAACTAAAGACTTAAACTACTTCAGTCTGTGTGCATTGAATTTATTTAATACACGAGTTTCACAATTTGAATTGAATTACTGAAATAAATTAACTTTTCCACGGCATTCTAATTTATTGAGATGCACCTGTATGTGTTTCTAATGTTTTTAAGGACCACTGCTGAAGGGGACTATATCTTCCTGGCTAAGGATGAGGTATGTCAGACAAAGCCCCACCTGAGTGAAAAAGATCATAGTTGTTTGGTAAATATTCTGGCTATTGTGGCCATATCACAAGTGTGTGTTCTGTCTTACAGGAGGATCTGAAAGGTTGGGTCAACAGCATCAACGCTAGCCTGAAGGAGATTGAAGAAATCGCCAAGTGGGAGAAAGCCACAAACTCCTCCACCGACCCCGACAAATCAGAGCGCAAGGAGCGTTCTGAAGGGGCGGAGCCATCCGAGGGGGCGGAGAGATCAGAGAGGTCAGAGAAGTCTGAGCGTTCAGACCGATCGGATAAAATAGAGGCATCGGACAGAAGCTCAGAAAAGAGGGACACTTCCGAGAAGGAGAGAGGAGATAGAGCTGAAAGAGGAGAGAGGGGAGAACGAGGGGAGAGAGAGAGGGGCGAACGAGGAGACCGGAGTTCCAGGGGCTCCAGCACTTCGGGAAAAAGCAAATGACTCATCTCTCCACACCTTTATTTACTCATCCATCCCTCCATCTTTCCAGAGAGAAGACAGGACTTGCATTTCTCTGTCTCTGTCGCTCTGTTTGTCCTGACAGCCTGATTTCAGGACCGACGTATTTGATGTCCCTTGGATATGTCGATGTGTGTCTGTGTGCGTGTGCCAATGTGTTGAAGAGATTGTCTGTGAAAGAATATGAAATGAACAGTATAAGGCCATATCCCAGCATCAGAGGGCCAGTTCAGCCGCCCTGCTCAACTCTCACAGAAAAGGCACTTTAGATTATTGAGGATGACTAGCCCTTAATATTTTAGAAGCGTTTTCTCGAAGCAATATACTGTACGTAGTAACCGATGCCGCTCGTTTTAGCTGCTCTGCTCTTCCAAGTGAGTGTGAGAGAGAGAGAGAGAGAGAGAGAGAGAGAAAGTGACAGAGAAGTCTTTTAGAGAGAAATCTGGTGCGGTAGTTGGGTAGTAGTAGTTCCTCCTGAACGACATCCTTGCACAGCCCCACACATGCATACGCACTGTGCATCATGGGAAAATGTTTGGTATGGAACACCATTCTCTCACCTGAGGCTGTACACGTCTTCCACTTGCTGCTTGTAGTAATGGTTTTAATCATGCGAGACGCTTCACAGTACTGTGGTCAGTCCAAATTACACTCGATGAAGAGTCTCGATCACAAAACGTGAATATAATGTGGCAGTGTGTGTGTGTGAATACAGCTCCATCCAGAAGGAGATCAAATGTACTATGTATAATCTCATTGATCGTATTTATTAGGTTATCACGATACAAATTTAAAGTGTGAGGTTATTCTTCCCTGAGCTAAGAGGAAGTACGATCAAATACCCCGTACGTGTACAAATATGCTGCTTTTTATCATCTCTGCCCCATTACATCACTCTTTGATTGTAAAATGATTAGTACACATAAAATAGGGTGTCTGTGACTTTGTCATGCTATAAAGAAAAAGATTGTATATATATATATATATTTGTATATATACTAGTAAACGAGATTTACTTCTATGAGCTGCAGCGTCTAATTACAAAAAAATAATTTTTTCAACGTATGAAAATGTAACAAGTAAAAAAAGAGTTGTTTAAAGTGCCCCTGGCTGAATTCAGACAGTAAACATGCGTGTTAGCCACCTTTTCCGGGATCTCTTGTATACGGAAATGCAACTTTTACTGTTTACGGTTTGTTTTCTTCTCTTTTTGGCCAGGGCAAAAGATCAGGATCCTTGTAAAAAGCAATCACCATTAAAACCCTCATCAGAGACTGTTTTGTGTTTAATTTAAAGAAAACTGTCTCTTGACAGCTGTTGCAATTCCTATGACAAAGACAATGATTTTCCCCTTAAAATATATAGGTGCAAATTACATTTACACAGATATGATACAAATAAAAATATCAGAGTAAACCAGAATTATTAGTAATAATAAAAAATCAGTTTGTCTGTTTTTAAGGTGTTTTTTTTTTCCCCACTTATTTGTAATGATGGTCCTACGGCTTTAATTTACATTGTAAATCACATTGGTGAGGTCAAGCTTTTCCTATCTAGCTCTGTTTTCACCGCACAAATTTGTTCTTCTGAGTTCAGACTCTGACTGGCCTCATTGTCTATGCAACAGCAAATATCAGCATCGTACTAAACCAATTTCTGACATTGAAATTAAACTGTGTGGAAACTAGTCTTTACCTAAATCTGTGAATAATCACATTTGTAATAATCCAACACTGTCTACAAGCCCTCTGCTTGGAAGATCAATAACATTATGACTCGTCTAATGTGTCAGTTTTTTCTCACTGTGGGTGCCTTATGAATGCATGTAATGAGATGTTGGCACCACCTCCATTATTGCTTTTGGTATGTTCTGAATAAAGCACTCCTTTACAGATTAGTTTTCCTGACCAAAAAAAAAAAAAAAATCATTGCTTACAGACACACTTGACCCCTAATCAGCTCCAGTAAAACATGCAATATTGACCTGCATTTTAAAAGCTGAGCTGATTGTGTGCCCTTGCTTTCAGAAATAAGTGAGTTCCTGCTGTCACATAACACAGAGCACATACCCTATGACGACAGAAAACAGAGTCCGAGTCAAATCTGCTACTGAGTGGATATGTATTTGATCATTGTCATAGAAACTGCATAACTAGAGACTAAGCTTGCTTTGCACTGTCTGTGTCTGATAAATGTGACTGAGAGTGAATGAATGTGTTACCAAATTGTTGCTGTGTATGTCTCTGTCTTATTTTGCTGAAGCAATCTCACTCCTAACAACCGGTTTACCAGCTCTCCCCTCTCAAAGCATAAAATAACGATTTGGACTTATTTTACCTTTTAACTTTTTGACTCTTCTACATATCCAACATTTGTTTCAGAGTGACCTTGACTATGGTCTGCCTGCAAAAAGCACAATTTCTCCCTGAACAACAGTCTGGAGTATTAGAAAAGACCACGATCCCTGCATTTCTTAAAGCTTCCACATAATGTCAGTGTTGCAAAGGCATTGCAGTGCTAAAATTATTTTTATTTGAACTCTTCGACATTTTTGTTAAACCCACATATTTGACTGATTTTTTTTAGACCGTGTGGTCAGTCTTTGCTTTTCCAAGCCTTGCTTTGTTTCTCTCCAGCTTGACCTCACCAGTAAGTATTTATATTTTAATTCATTGCTGAAAGAATGGAGAAAAAAGCCCTAAAATAGATGGAGCGTGTGGGTTGCCCTCCTTTATTTGAAGTCAGTTGTTTCACACATGAAATTAAAGAAAACACTATTAAGTTGCATGAAAGAGAATATAGAAGTGATTTCTATGCAACAGCTGTGCATGTTTATCAAAAGGGTTTCAATCTTCAGCAAAGCACTGAGTTTGGATGATGATGATGATGATGATGGAGATGGAGAAATGAGTGGAATGAGCAGATCACTTGTATAGCTGAAATGAGACATTAAATCATTTATGTACTGATATCTGCACTAATTCATAAATACAGGTTGTATATATCAGTCTGCTGTGGAGTTTTGATTTTGGTATTTGCTTTTGCAGGTTTGCTTAAATTTTTTTTTTTCATCTATAAAAATTGCACTGTTTGAACATATTTGATTATTCACTAATGAATATTTTACAGTCGGATTTTTGGTATTCTACAGACATCTAAAAGTTTTGTGTTCACTTTAAAGGCAATTCTGAAGTACTTTGGGCCATTTTTACCGTTAATAAAGGTTTTGAGACACTAGATGGCGCCACGTACCTAAAGAGATTTTAACAGTACAAATTGTTCAAACTTAAAAAATGCATACATTCTTCGTTATTTTCCACAATTTTTTTGTATTATTTTCATAAGACAATCTGTATTCTTTTAATTTTTTTTTTTTATTATAAATTTACCATATGCAAGTTCATTTAAGTTAGCAAGCATCTACAAAGGCTGTATAGCTACTGTACAGCTATCCCTTCTAGACGGAAAAAAGGAAATTACAAATAACATAAATTAACAAAAAGGTCAGTGAAAATAAGTTCTTAAAAAAAATATATATATTTGCAGGAAAGTCCGAAGTCGCAATGGTCCTTTAAAAAATTACAATGGTCAAAAAAAAAAAAAAAAAAAAAAAAAATATATATATATATATATATATATAATCAGATTATTTCTTTTTTATTTACACACTTAATCATTTGTCAAAAATCTTTGAATAAAAGAGTAAAAATAACAACAAATGAATTACATTTATCTCTGTGTAACACAGAACAAGAAGCACTGCTTTGAATCTCCCAGCTTGACTTCACTTGCAGGTTTTTATATTTTATTTCATTGGTGAAAGAATGGGAGAAAAACAAGCCCTAGATGGAGAGTGTGGGTTACCCTCCTGTATTTGAAGTCAGTTCTTCCTCACATGAAATTAAAGAAAACACTAAGTTGCATTTAAGAAAATATTGAGGTGATTTCTATGCATTTAATAGCTAATAATAATTTGTTAAACATATGAATTACATTTGTCTCTGTAAAACAGAACATGAAGCACTGCACCAAGCAATAGCAGACAGATTGACAGGTGTGTATTGACCCTTTTCATGTCACGGTCTTCCAAGTCCCCAAGACGGAATCTAGCTTGAAACACATTTGTTGTTAAAAATGAAATTAAATAATCTAGACTACATTTAATAACAAAAAGTGGCTTTAACCTATACGTGGACATATTTTGACACCTCTTTTCCTCCCCTGTAGAGAATCATCAAACATGAGCACAATGAGCACATGGTGAGACTGAGTAAACAGTGATGTTTTTCAAATGATTTTAAAGAAGTTTTCATATTTTGGAGCATCTTGTTAAAAAAAGTAAACAAATTTGCTGCAATTTGCCAGAACTTGATTTGTATACATGGGCTGGTCAGGGGTGCTACTTCAGGGATCCAGACATAGACCATGAAGAAAATGAATGTGTAACGCTGTCACATCAAGAATGCATGAATTAATCATACGATAAAGCTGAGATATAAGTGTGATGTGGTCCAGTTTTACTCATTAGTTGTAATTTGTGTTTGAGCTTCATGCTTATATTAGTCCAGAGCAGGAAGACTGCAGGGCCTGTAGAGCAGTTGTGTTTGTGTAGGGTGCCACAACTTTCTGAAGAGTTTGAAAGGGTGCCATGACTGAAAAAAAAAATTGGGAAAAGCTTCTTTAAACTACCCATTCAAAAAGTCATCAGTCACTTGCTTCCTTTTGAAATAAACCAATGATTCAATGACCCATTCATTAAGACTTGCCTTTTTTTTTTTTTTTTAGGTCTATGATGATTATTAACATAAATCTTATTTAATAAAATATTTTCCACAGCTAAGCAAAAGGCACAAACACCCTTTATTTTTTTACACCAAATTTACTATGATTTGTGATTATAAGTATTTTTCTTATTACAGGCAAAGATTTAGAGTAAAAGCATAGTAGCAGACAGAATCTAATCAATACATCATGCAGATTAAATACAGTATAATTAATTAACAACACCACAGAAACATTTCACTGAAAATCTATAAATACACAGAAATTAGGTTATATTTGCCTCTACATTAACATAAGGCATTAGACAGAAGAACTGAATGTTAGTTTATTATCATGCATGGGCTTTGCCATGCAGCAAGGAGAGTTTTACTGCTTTGTACACTTATTGTCAGGTTATTTATCTGCATACATCAGTAGCCAATAGAACTTTTGAACTATTCAGTATTATGGTTTGTAAATGCCTGTCAACATTCTAGGCTTCTGTAAATACAATTCAAGCACATGCCATGAGTCAACAAAACAAAGATCTCTGAGACAAATGACATCTGTTTTTAGTTCACTGTGGCTGGAATAAACTGGATAAAAACTAGCTGATTACATTATTGCATTTTTTTAAGCATTCACTAAAAACATCTGTATTTGATAGATACAAGCTAAAGCGGATCTCAACTGTGAAGAGTTGAGGTATGTAGTTGTCAGAGTCGCAGGATATTTCTGAATGGTCAATGAGGTGATTTATCGATCCTCAGTGTCATTCTGCTCCCAGTCCTAAATGGTCTCTAAACTATATAAAACAGAATTTATTGTTACTGTGACATACATTCAGTTATTACATTTGAATCACCCCCTGCTTAAAGTCTGCAATAACTATTATATTTAGAAAAAAGAAAAGACCTACCTTATTTTTTATCCAGTCTGCGACTGCAGAAATTGCTTCCCTATTTTTTTTGCAGTCAGGCAGTCCTTCACCATCACAGAAAATACAGTCCACCACTAAAACGTCCTGACTTTTCACACATCCACTGCTGTTTGGGACAGAGCCTGAATCCAGTGTCTCATGGAGAAAAATGACAACAGCAGGCTTGTCTGAAGAGAAAAACAGAGAAAGATATTGTTAATAGGCCTATGTTATAATGTTGAGAAAAATCATGTGGAATGAAGAAAACCTGAAGAAGCTCATTTCAAATTAAAGCAGATCATTTACCTAACTAATATCATCCTGATCAATACTAAAGCTAATGAACACATTTATTCAAGATGTGAATAATAAAACTATTGATGGTGTCTTTGTTGCCTCTTTCCAATTTTAAATTTTCTGAAATCTAGTTGGAATGAATGAATGAATGAATGAATGAATGAATTTTCTGTTCAAATATACTTCCCCAGAAACAACAAGCCATTGTGTTGATCGGTAAATGTTACTGTTCTTCAGCTTTTCTTTTGTGGCACTCTTGAAGTCAGACTGTGATAAAACAGGACGGAAGAGCAGAATGATATCACTGTCCTGCACACTGGAAACATTCCTCAGCTGCACCAGTTTTTGTACAGCATCTATAAAGTCCTCATCACACTTGTTTGTGTTTCCAGTCACATGGATAAAATATTTAACTGGACGGGAGGAATTGCATGTCATCTCTCGCACATCTGAAAAAAAATTACATTTATAACATCAGAACATGATATAAAGTCAAATGACTTTATATAATTTTTTAAACTCATATTAAAGAAACACATATTGACTGAATTTAGGGTTTATGGAATAACACATTCTAAAATGCTTGGCAAATAAGCTAAAAAATGTGCTTCATGTCCCAGTGACAGCTTTTGTACCCTTTTTTCTGAGAGCGTATGACTGAATATGACTCACTATATTAGGTTACATTAGTGATTTTAAGGGTCAAGATTCCAAAAAGAAAATTCCATATTTCTAAGTCATTAATTTCTAGCATGTTTGGATAACATATTTATATATTTGAGATGTGATATATTGATTTATTTTTAGTATTAAGTTTAAGTTTATATTAAGTTTAGTTTTTGATTAAAGTCATGTAACAAAATAGTCATTTTAACCTACTAGATTTCTGTTTTGAATGTCCCGTTGTCCAAGCCTGTGCAGAAAAAAATGGCATTAATAAATATGAATGGTCATTTTCAGTGTCATAGTGTTTTTAAACTATAAAATTGTAAAAAAAAAAAAAAAAAAATATATATATATATATATATATATATATATATAGTGTTGCCTGAAAGTTTGTGAACCCTTTTCAATTTTCTATATTTCTGCATAAATATGAGCCAAAACATCATCAGATTTTTGCACAAGTCCTGAAAGCAGACAAAGAGAACCCAATCAAACAACTGAGACAAAAATATTTTTAAAAATATAATATTTATTGAGAAAAATGATCCATTGTTACATATCTGTGCATTGCAAAAGTATGTGAATCTTTGCTTTCAGTATCTGGTGTGACCCCATTTTTCAGCAATAACTGCCGGGAAAGTTTCTTTCAACTGCTGATCAGTCCTGCACAACATCTTGTAGGACTTTCAGCCCATTCCTCAGTACAGATCCACTTCAACTCTGTGATGTTGGTGGGTTTCCTCCTTTGAACTGCTTGCTTCAGCTCCTTCCACAACATTTCAATTGGATTGAGGTCTGGACTTTGACTCTGCCATTCCAAAACATTAACTTTGTTCTTCTTTAACCATTCTTTGGTAAAACGACTTGTATGCTTGGGGTTGTTATCTTGCTGCATGGCCCACTTTCTCTTGAGACTCAGTTCTGGGACAGATATCCTGATATTTTCCTTTAGAATTTGCTGGTATAATTCAGAATTCATTGTTCCATCAATGATGGCAAGTCGTCCTGGCCCAGATGCAGCAAAACAGGCCCAAACCATGATACTACCTCCACCATGTTTCACAGATGGGATAGGTTTCTTATGCTGGAATGCAGTGTTTTTCTTTTTTTCCAAACGTAATGCTTCTCATTTAAAACAAAATGTTCTATTTTGGTCTCATCCGTCCACAAATCATTTCTCCAATAGCCCTTTGGGTTGTCCACATGATCTTTAGCAAACTGCAGACGGGCAGCAATTATTTTTGGAGAGCAGTGGCTTTGTCCTTGCAACACACCTTGGTTGTTCAGTGTTCTCCTGATGATGAACTCATGAACATTAACATTAGCCAATGTGAGAAAGGCCTTTAGTTGCTTAGAAGTTACCCTGGGTTCCTTTGCAACCTTGCAGACTATTAGACGTCTTGCTTTTGGAGTGATCTTTGTTGATGGACCACTCTTGGGGAGGGTAACAGTGGTCTTGAATTTCCTCCATTTGTACACAATCTGTCTGACTGTGGATTTGTGGAGTACAAACCCTTTAGAGATGGTTTTGTGACCTTTTCCAGCCTGATGAGCAACAGAAACTCTTTTTCCGAGGTCCTCAGAGATCTCCTTTGTTCGTGACATGATTCACTTCCACAAAGATGATCAAACTTTGATAGATCCCAGTTCTTTAAATTAAACAGGGCAGGCAATGACACCTGATAGTCATCCCACTGTTTGAAAACACCTCTGAACAGATGGACTCTAATTTCACCTTCAAATTACCAGCTAATCCTAGAGATTCACATACTTTTGCAACACACAGATATGTAACAATGGATCATTTTTCTCAATAAATAAATGACAAAGAAAAATGTTTTGTCTCATTTGTTTGATTGGGTTCTCTTTGTCTACTTTGGGTCATATTTATGCAGAAATATAGAAAATTGTAAAGGGTTCACAAACTTTCAAGCAGCACTGTATATATATATATATATATATATATATATATATATATACAGGTGCATCTCAATAAATTAGAATGTCGTGGAAAAGTTCATTTATTTCAGTAATTCAACTCAAATTGTGAAACTCGTGTATTAAATAAATTCAGTGCACACAGACTGAAGTAGTTTAAGTCTTTGGTTCTTTTAATTGTGATGATTTTGGCTCACATTTAACAAAAACCCACCAATTCACTATCTCAACAAATTAGAATATGGTGACATGCCAATCAGCTAATCAACTCAAAACACCTGCTAAGGTTTCCTGAGCCTTCCACAGCTGTCACCACATGTGTGGCTGTATCATTATCAAACACTTCATAGTGAGCTATATTTCCGGAAGCCAAGTGGTTCATGGTCAGTTCTTCAAGCCTGGTGATTGAATGGTAATGTAGGGTCAGTCTCTGCTGTTTGAATGACTTCTTGGTGTCACTGAAATACTTGGCTGCTCCACTTACATTGATGAATCCACTTAAAAGGCTTAATTTAAGACAGCTGTCAATGTTCAGTAAGTGAGATTTTTCCTCAATGGAGTCTGAAGCTGTAACATTGAAAACCGTATTAATTTGAGACGATCTGAAAATATGCTATTTTTTTGAGTTGTTTGTTTTCTTCTTTATCTCTTTTTTATGTTTAACTCCTGATATGGTACCTGGTACTAGTGCATCTTTTCTGCAGTCATACAGCATCCCCAGCTGGAAAGGTCTCCCTAAAGCTGCAGTTTCAATAACATTCACTCCCACTGAATCCATATCAACAGTAGACCAGTATTACTGTTATTTATCCTGAAAAACAAACAAGTCAAATCAATTAGAGTCTGATAATGGAAACACTCACAGGGCAAAACTGTCTCTTGCCTGGTCTGGGCTGTGTTGTCACTCGTCTTACTGTTGTTTTTTTTCGCTCATGCAATTATGCCATACAAATCTAAGCAACTGTATTTCTGTAATGCATTGAACATTGTTGCCACAATTTATCACAAAACAATGTTTTTATCTGTTATCTGATGCTTTTTTTTTGTTGTTGTTTAAAACAACTTAGGCCTACTAGACTTTTGTTGCTGTTATTTTTTGGGAAACCTTGCCAGGTATGTGGTAACAGTCTTAGGCGATATATAAAAGCAAATGTTTCATTACATTGAAACACCCCCAATGTATATATATGTACACAGTAGTGGTCAGAATTATTGGCACCCTTGGTAAATATGGTCAAAGAAGGCTGTGAAAATTAGGGAAAGGGAAAGGGAAGGGTTGTGTGGCCAAGTATGGTGACCCATACTCGGAATTTGTGCTCTGCATTTAACCCATCCAAGTGCACACACACAGTAGTGAACATACACCTGGAGCAGTGGGCAGCCAATGCTACGGCGCCCGGGGAGCAGTTGGGGGTTCGGTGCCTTGCTCAAGGGTCTCACCTCAGTCATGGTATTGAGGGTGGAGAGAGTGCTGGTTATTCACTCCCACCTACAATCCCTGCCGGACCTGAGACTCGAACCCACGACCTCCGGGTTACAAGTCCGACTCTCTATCCATTAGGCCACGACTGTCCAATTAATCTGCATTGTTAATCCTTTTGATCTTTTATTTAAAAAATTCACAAAAATCTAACCTTTCATTGGATAATAAGAATTTAAAATGGGGGGAAATATCATTATGAAATAAATGTTTTTCTCTAATACACGTTGGACACATTTATTGGTACCCCTAGAAATTCTTATGAGTAAAATATCTCTGAAGTATATTCCCATTCATATTCACATTTTGAGCACTCCAGGGTGATTATGAACATGAAAGTATCCAGCCATGGCTTCCTGTTTCACAGAAATATAAATAGGAGGGAAAACAAAGCCCAAATTCTCTTAATCATCCATCACAATGAGAAAAACCAAAGAATATATTTCTGATGTGCAGCAAAAGATAATTGAGCTTCACAAATTAGTGAAGTGGCTTTAAGAAAAGAGCTAGAGCAGTGAAAATTCCCATTTCCACCATCAGGGAAATTCCAATCAACATAAAATGTTACGAAACTGCCTGGAAGAGGACGTGTGTCTATATCGTCCTAATGCACAGTGAGAAGGAGAGTTTGAGTGACTAAAGACTCTCCAAGGACCACAGCTGGAGAATTACAGAAAATAGTTGAGTCTTGGGGTCAGAAAACCTTTAAAAAAATTGTCAAACAGCACCTACATGACCACATGTTGTTTGGGAGGGTTTCAAGAAAAATTCTTCTAGCTCATCCGAAAACAAACTCCAGCATATTCAGTTATCAGACATGACTGGAACTTCAAATGGGACTGGCTTCTATGGTCAGATAAAACTAAAAAATGAGCTTTTTAGCGGCAAACACTCAAGATGGGTTTGGTGAACACAGGTATAAAAAGTACCCCATGTGTACAATGAAATATACTGCTGTATTTTTGACTTTGTGGGCCTATATTTCTGCTGGAGGTCCTGGACATCTTGTTTAGACACATGGCATCATGGATTCTATCAAATACCAACAGATAAAAAAATCAGTAAGTGACTGACTCTGTTTGAAATCTTATAATGGGCCATGTTTGTATCTTCCAACCGTACAATAATCCAAACACAAACCTCAAAAACAACACAAAAATGGGTCACTGAGCACAAAACCAAGCTTCTGCTGGTCATTCCAGTCCTCTGACCTGAACCCTATAGAAAATGAGTGAGGTGAACTGAAGAGAAGAAGCACCGTCATGGAGCTGGGAATCTAAAGGGTCTGGAGTGATTCTGGATGAAGGAATGGTCTCTGATCTCTTGTCAGGTGTTCTCTAACCTCATCAGGCATTATAGGAGAAAATTTAGAAATGGAGGTTTCAAAAAGTATTGAATAAAAGGGTGCCGTTAATTGCGGCCAATGTGTATTAGAGAAAAACATTTAATTCATAATGATATTTCCCTTCATTTTAAATTCTTATTATCCAATGAAAGGTCAGATTTTTGTGATTTTTTTAAAATAAATGATCAAAAGGATTAACAATGCAGATTAATTTTCACAGCCTTCTTTGATCATATTTACCAAGGGTGCCAATATTTTTAACCATAACTGTATGTGTATATATATACATATATATATATATATATATATATATATATATATATATATATATATATATATATATATATATATATATGTATATATATATATACACACACACAGTATATTTATATGTAGCCTATCAATCAATATAGCCTACACTGGCAAAACTGATGTGTTAGATTTACTTAAAATATATATGCACCATTTTTGCATCACACTTTTTAAGTAAACCCAACTTGGAACAATTTTACTTAAAATAAACGAGATAATCTTTGTTATATGAACTTAAATATTTGAGTTCACTCAACATTCTTTACTTAAAACATGCAACATGATATAATCTACTAAGTAATTTCAAGATGTGTTAACATTTAAACTCATTTATATTAAAATATATATATATATATAATTAATTGAGTTGAACCAAAATAACATTTTAACTTATTTTAGATCTTCAGCTGTTTTTTTTACCGCTATCAGAGTAGTGGGTGCACACGCAATCCTGATAGCATTCTCCCATTTTAGCACTCTCCTCTGTCCATATCCATTTCCTAGTGATGTGATGTTCGACACCGAGGCTTCGAAGCTTGTATCAAAAAAACGAAACATTTCACATTAAAGGATACTTGCATTAAAGCGCTGTATCGGAGCTTGATTCGTTTTGCCAAAAGCACGTGATATATCATAGACATAATAAATACCTAGACGCCTCATTGGCCGCTCGACCGCACGTCAACGTCGCCGCCATATTGGTGTGGTCAACTCTTCATAACTCTCATAGCGGGACATGAGAAAAGATCCCGGACTCGTCGGCAGCTTGGGGATCTTCAGACCATCCCACTGTAATAAAAACAGCTCTCGGGGTATTATCTTTCACAGGTAAGACTGAACAGTTGTTTCTGGATGTTTTTTGGTCATTTTTTAGCGTTATGTTGACAGCTTAATTAGCCACAAGTATCAGACTATTAATAGCTAACGTTAGCGATATGGCTAAGCTGTGAAAGCTGAGACTTTATAAGAAATCAAATTTGAAATGAATTCTTATTAAGTTTTAACTTATATTGTAGTTTATATCATAAAGTAAATTGTGTTATGAGCACAATATGTACAGTGAGCACTTTGACAAGACAATGTCAGACTGCCAGGATTAGAGATGGAGCTAAAGCATCTCTCTTTAATTTCACTAACGTTACTTATTTACAAAGAGTAAGTTTATCATCACTTGATTATAAGGATTTCATAGCTTATCATAAAACTGTGGACTGATTATATATTTTTTTCCTTTTTAGCCAATTGCAAACAGGACAACACAAGCCTCAAAGAAATCTGAAGAAAGTCTGTTCTCTGCATTTCAAGAGACCAAACCTCCACAGATCAACATTAATCTGTGGAGGTTTGGTCTCTTGAAATGCAGAGAACAGACTTTCTTCAGATTTCTTCAGATTTCTATATTTGTACTAGTTTAAACCCAGAATAGCCCTGAATGAATGGCCAGAATGACCCTGATCATATTCAAACCTCTCTCTCGCTCTTTCTCTCTCTCTGCCAGGAACAGACCTCCAGGAGCAATTTTTAACCTTTGTAAGGGTCATTTTTATAACAATATCATTTAATATAATTACCTTATTAAATGTTTCTGTCTTTTTTGTCAAATATGTACAAATAACCAGTTTCTTCGGTCAATCACAAGACTGCATTTTACTTGCTATTAGTCATCGGTTGTTATTTATTTATTATGGTATTACACATATAATTTGTGCTATTATAAATCTATTATATCACTTACATGATTGTATTGTTGTACTCGCTTTTTATATTATTCACTTTACTACAAGTTGTACTACATATACTTTTTAATATTAAATATCAGTTTTACTATATTTTTACTGTGCACTGTATCAGTGCATAATAATTTACCACTGTAACTGTACGTTTTACTGGATGCATAAAGGATTATCAGTTACATGTGTTATTGTTTGTGGTGTTTATCTGTATAGAGTGCTATGAAAATAAAAAGCAGACTATGTGTGTAAAAAGCAGTGTGTCACTTTTTGATTTGTATTCGCTGATTTTATTCAATTTTCTCAATGATGGTAAATGATTAGTGCTTAAAGATGTATTATTTCGATTTTTTTCCTGTATTTCAAAGCGAATGAGCTGTGTTCTGACCTGAAGCACGAGAAAAGCTAAAATGTTGGGGTTGAAGACAGAGAAAGCAATGAAACAGCTTAATTTCATTTAATGTAGATTAAAATTACATTACATGTATATGTCACAGTTATACTACATTAATATTAGAATTGTTAACAGAAAAAAATCAACCAAATCAACATGAGTGTGAGTGTGAGCTTTCACAATTTCTTACGAAAATTAATAATTTTCCAAGCCTAAATAAATAACTGGAGGCAGAGTTATTTTTAAGTCCATGTAGATCACAAACCACTGAAATCGGTTGATAAATGTAAACGTTATCGTGTTTTTATCCAGAAAAACCGCAGCTCCCCCGTTTACCTCCATTTGTTTTTAAGGCAGTCTTGCCCGGACAAACATGGCGGACGCGTTGACGTATCGCAGCAACGGCTCAAAGCGGCCAATGAGGCGTCTAGGTATTTTATATGTCTATGTGATATATGACGTCCGAAGCTTCATTCGCCTGAAAACCACGTGACTGCTTCAGTATCAGGTTCAAACAAAGCGAACCTCAGCGCCGTTTCCTTTACGTTACATTATAATGCGTCAGCATTGTTTTCTTTTTATCATAATTTATATATTAAGGTCAAATGAACTTTGCCCATGAAATAACAGTCTAAGGACTGAGGCAGAGTTAACGTTGACAGAACACAGATTTAATTCATGAGTTTATGTTTGATTTATTTGAATTATTTTAGTGGCAGTACACCGACACAAATGAATGACTTTGACAATGGCCATTATGTTTATACAATAAATTAAAACAAGGAATCAGTAGTAGAACCAGATGTGAAACCAGCAGCTGTAATGAATCACAGCACTTTGGAAGGTGTTATTCATTTTTATGATCACAAGATGGCCACAGCATGAACCGTTTTAAAAAGCTTAGAGTAATGAAACTTTTTCCGATACAATTGGGTTGAAAGCCTCATTGGTTCAGAACGCTTCACTTCGCCATCACTACCATTTCCCTGTCGTTTCATACACTCACACTGCACTTGTCCTGTCGTTTTCAGTGTCGCCAACTAATTTTCAGGGGAAGTTGCTAAAGGCAGGTCGATTTGTTGCTAAAAGTTGCTAAATGACGTTGCAATGTCATTGCGCAATGACGTCATCATGTAATCATGAAGCAAAATTGTGTCACTGAATCAAATCTCAGCAACAAATATATTTTAGATATGTTCATTTAGATTTGCTCGTAAAATAATATAAATGCATAATACAATATTAAAATATAGATAACTGTATTTTTAAATACAGCATTGAATTAGGGAAAGGGAAGTGGTGTGTGGCCAAGTATGGTGACCCATACTCGGAATTTGTGCTCTGCATTTAACCCATCCAAGTGCACACACACAGTAGTGAACATACACCTGGAGCAGTGGGCAGCCAATGCTGCGGCGCCCAGGGAGCAGTTGGGGGTTCGGTGCCTTGCTCAAGGGTCTCACCTCAGTCGTGGTATTGAGGGTAGAGAGAGTGCTGGTTATTCACTCCCCCCACCTACAATCCCTGCCGGACCCGAGACTCGAACCCACAACCTTCGGGTTACAAGGCTGACTCTCTATCCATTAGGCCACGACTGTTATTGAACACTTGTTAGCTAGTAAACTACACATTCTCAACATTTATAGTTATAAGCAGTGTATTTGTAGTTAGTCTGCTACACTCTAAGAAGAGTCTGTAAAAATCGGCACAGTATGAAGGAATTTTCTGTATTGATTTTTCACAGGTTTTTAGCCTGCATTTTTAATTACGCATTGTATTTTGTGTTTTTTGGGTTATTGGGGTTACAACGGATAATGTATAATGTCCTACTAGTGCCTTTCCATTTTTCTAGATATTTTTCGCAATCGCAGGTACAAGCTACTAACAAGGTGTATCAGAAATGAACAATTAATTCACTTATTACTATTAAATTGAACAAGTGCATATACCAACTAGCTTAATTCAAGTGATATGTGTACTGCTAGGCATCTTTGGTTTCCTCTTTTTGTGTAATTTAGATGGAAAATGTGAGCTTTTTTATCATTTGAGTCATTTATCAAAAGTTGCTAAAAGTTGCCAAATAAATTTTAAAAACAGCTAAATTTGTTGCTAGGTGCTTTTGTAAGAAAAAGTTGCTAGGGCAGTCTGAAAAGTTGCTAAATTTAGCATCAAAATTGCTAAGTTGGCAACACTGGTCGTTTCACCCTGGGATGTTTGTCTGTGTGGGCGTAGTCAGTCGTCCGGCGGGAAACTATCCCTGCGTTCCATTCGGAAGGGCTCATCCCTATGCCCTAATCCCTTCAAAGGGGTTTACCCTCCGGAGTGAGAGCTTCGAAGGGTTGAAGGGTGTAGGAGACCAAACAACTGTTTCTTGAAGTGCCCTTTTGCGTCATCATACGGAAGCGCCGTCATCATGCAAAGAATCTGTGCAAAGGATCATGGGAGCCTGAAGTGTCCATCAGTTGTACCCTTCGAAATCCTTCATTCCGAAAGGCCCTTTGAAGTGGCTAGTTTTGAGCACTTCGGTTTGGAACGATCCTTCAATATGGTGGCCATGATTGTTTTCACTCCGAAGTGCCCTTCGGAGGGCGATATATCCCGTTTGGAACGCACCGACTGTGCCGGCCAAACCGAACGAACGAGCGGCGGCCGATTATGACATCAGGGGACTGGTCGCGTCGGCGCAGCGCAACCGGAAGCTGGTGAAACCATTGTCTAGTATGAATAGGTGTTTCTGTGTGTATTTAAGTGTTGAAATTATGTGTTAAATGGATTATGTGTTTATTAATAAATATATATATATATATATAGAGAGAGAGAGAGAGAGAGAGAGAGAGAGATCGGAAATTGATTATTATTGACTGAGTATAACAGATACAAATACATGTGGTACTTGTTGGTGTGATAAATGATATACTTACCTGAGATTGGTATGGCCCAGAAAGGGGCGGAGTTTGGACCTATATAAGCCAAGTCCAAACCTAAAACATTACTTGAAATATAGAGTTTTGATTGTTTTTTTTTGTTCATTTGTTTTGTTTTATTTTCCAGTTTTTTTTATTTGTTTTGCTTGGTTTTTATGTTTATTTCTATCCTGTTTACAAGCAAATATCCTGATCCATACTCCATTCCAGTCGGTGGCGGTAATGTATCAAAAAGTTAGGTTGCCAACCGCCAATAAACACCAAAGAAGAAGAAGAAGAAAACATTACTTGAGGTGGCGGTATGCACCTTTGAAGTTGGTTCGCAACTGTCACAGATCGACCAGGCTCCCATGTCAGCCAATCACATCGCACATCCTCACCTGAATATTAATGGAGCACACCTGTACACACTCAGCACCTCATTACCACGCACCATTTAAGCTCACACCTCACCACAGTCTAACGTCCGGTCTCGTTTATGCGAAGTGACTTATGCTATCACAGCGACTTACCTGCTACTTACCTCCTTGTGTACTTACCTCCAGTGTTCTCTCCAGCGTGGTGTCTCCTGTGTACCCCAGTCTGTCTGCTCCAGCGATCGTTTCCAGAAGTCTGCTACTCCGCCTGTGTGAGGTGTGTGCTCTGACCCGAATTGCTAGTACTCCTGTCAAGACAAAGATCTCTAATCATCTTCTCATCGAACTTCATCTGGTCAACTGGATATTATACTCACCCTTTGCAGTCACCATTGCTCTGCTGATCCAAAAATAAACGTCTGTTGTTTATCCGATTCTCCGTCTGAGTCTGCTTATGTAACAGCAACCAGCTATTAAAAACCAAAAGAAGAATAAGAAAACATTACTTGTTTACCAAGTCGATGCAAGAGTGGCTAATTCGTACGACCTCACTCGTACAAATTCATACGATTTTTGCTAAATCGTACATATTTTACGAGTTGCCAATTCGTATGAATTTGTACGAATGACCTACACCTAACCCCGCCCCTAAACCTACCCGTCACTGGGATTTAGACAAATCGTACGAGTGAGGTCGTACGAATTAGCCACCTCGTAAAATACGTACGAATTGGTCGTGAGATAGCGTTAGTGCCTCAAGCAAACACAAAACCCCTTCGTATACTGTGGATACCTGTTTGATATCATTGTTGGATTATTTTCTGGTTTATTTTCCCCTTTTGTTGTTTCTTTGGTACTTTGGATTTTTGGTCACTTTTGTGCGCACTTGTATATATTCACTGTGGACAGTCTTCCTGGCATTGTAAATAAATACCACCTTGCACGAAAGTGCTTCTGCGAGTAATCCATCGTTTTTTACATCCTTTTACGGACTCACATTTTTCCCCGAAGGCGAGCTGGTGGGCTCGTCTTCATCACAATAAGGGATAAAAATACTGCAGGGACTGGCGCTCTCCCTGGCAGTGGCAGGTCGTAGCACCACTTCCGGGCAGCTGCCAGAGTTTGTGGCAGCTGCCAGGTCGCTTCTGGCAGCTGCCAGATTTCTCGTGGCAGCTGCCAGGTCGTTTCTGCCAGCTGTCAGATTTCTCGTGGCAGCTGCCAGGTCGTTTCTGCCAGCTGCCAGAGTTCGTGGCAGATGCCAGAGGCCTCATGCCCATTAAAACTAAGGGGGCACGTGCCCCCTCAGATTTTTGAGCCAAGTGGATTTTGAATGCAGCTTCCAAAAGACAAAAAAAAAAAAAAAAAAAAAAAAAAAAAATTAGCCGAATATTATTTATATGTATGTATATATATATATATATTTGATACAATCACACCGGCGTCATTTGAACGTTCAGTGAGTCACGTCACTAGCTGATAAATTCAAATTGCGTTCGCTGGCTGGCGCTGAGCCAAAGACAAAGGCGTTTTGACAGCTGCGCATAATAATCAATCACACTCGATTCTGTTGAGCTTATGAATGCAATGACCAATCAGAGGCGTTCAGATGAGTCATCGCTGAAAAGCCGGTGTTTTCTTTACTCGCTAGCTGACTGGCGCATTCCCCGAAATGAAGTGAAACAATCAGAAACAATGAAGTGCAGATTTACGAATGTAAGATATTCATTTCACAGTGTAAACAGCTTCAGTGATTATAATGGGAGTTTTTGAGAGTGCTTGAACTCTGGCTAGACAATGAAAATGTTCTTTGATAATGTAAATGTTCTTCTGTACAATATGTTATATAAAGTGTTATAATTAGTTGCCTAACTTTTTTTTTTTAAATTAAATTCACATTAAATATAAAGTCAGTTGTAACCTATTCAAAATATTTTATGGCATGAAACCCATATCTGATTAATAATAACAAAAGGCAGTAACAATACAAACATTTTATTTGTCAACTGATGTCCAGCTGTTCTTTTTAACTTTACCAGCGAGTGTCGCTGTTGGACAGAATTACTTTATAAAAACTAGTGACTTTTACACTTTTTAATGTCATATTTTGTAATACTTGCATTGATTTATTTTTGTAATATCGATAATTTTCTCATCCAGTTTTTTTTTTTCTCTGAAGAGACTCTGCCTCCCTTGCCTTGACTGATGGCAGGCAACGACTGATAACAGAAGCCGTACAACACACAAACATCAGAAATTCAGTAATCTTAAATTATGATCCTTGCGGTTTTGAGATTATGTAAATTTTGGCAAGTTATTTTACATTCATTTCATGCATGCAAATTAATAAAGTGATGAATGGAAATTGGGCAGTATAGAATTTTTGTAATAGCTACGAAAATGAAAATGGACAAATGTGGGATCACCGAGAAATGAAATGTTTTTTTTTTTATTACCATTTGTAGGCTATAGCCACGGTTTTTACTACAAATAGCATGCTTAAACTATGGTGAGTGTAGCTAAATGTTTTATTTGTTGCAAAACGATGTGTAATTTTCGTACGTTTTGTTGCAAACAATTTTTACTGTTATTTTATAATGAAAAACGGAAGTAATGTATTTATAATATTTATAGAAAGCATTCATTGTTATAAAATATCATTTATGTCATGTACTGTAAATGCTCTAGGCCTACATGTTTGAGGCGTTAATTGTAACATTTGTATATACACCAAATATTTTGACCATACTTTCTTCTTTCACAGCAGGAAAACATTTTTTGAGAGATGCCAGGACTGCAGCTGACTGGTGCAGAAATAGAAACTGGGATGGAGAAATACAATTCCCCAGTGTCCTTTCACGAGAAAAGGACCAACAAATTGCATGCCAATCCAAATTGCAGAGCTGGATGGGTGACTATGACGAAAGTTGTCCGGCGGAACTTTTCACTTTTGTATTTTGGAAAAAAAATGATTATGAGGTGTTCTGCACAGAAATGATTGATAAATCAAAGTATAAAATCTTCGCCAGATTCGAGGAAGAATAAGTTATCCTTCAGGATCATAAAAAAATCAATCAATGATCAATACAAAATCAATAAAAACTTGAGTGTCTCAATTAAAATGGTCTCATGATTATTTCAATATATATTGTATATATATTACAATATATACACACTTTTTGTGTATATATTTGGCTCCAATTCTCACTATTAACTATTGACTTTTCCCTCAATAAACTCCTAATTAGCCTACTGTTCAGGTATAGGGTAAGATGTAGAATATGATCACGTATAATACGGCATTAGTATGTGCTTTATGAGTACTAATAAACAGCTAATATAGTAATATGCAAGCAAATATTTAATAACTAGTGTGCGAGCGCGTGTGTGCGTATATTGGCTGAGGGCAGCTGGGCACTCCTTATCTGTGTGTACGTATGTTTTTTATGGGGAAAATACTTATGCAGTTTAGCTTGTTGGGTTCATATTCTGATCGCATCTGCTTGTTGGTATATAATATGCATAATCAAATCTTTTATTTAAAAATAAACGGCGACAAACGATCGTGACTCCTGGCACGAACTCTGGCAGCTGATTCATAAAAATGTATAATAATAATAATAATAATACAATTGTGGGAACTTTAAAAAAGTAATTTAAAAAAATAATCATTAAAAAAAAAAAAAAAAAAAAAAAAAAAAAAAACACACCACCGCACGCAGTGTAGTTTTTACCGAGCAAACAGCAAAAACAGCGAGAAAAAACAGTGGCATCTACCACCAGAAATCTGGCAGCTGCCAGAAACGACCTGGCAGCTGCCACAAACTCTGGCAGCTGCCACGGCATCTGGCGATGCCACCGGAAGTGGCGCTACGACCTGCCACTGCCAGGGAGAGCGCCTGCTCTCTCTCTAAAAATAGCTCACTACAGGGGGACTTTTTTATTTGGCGATAATCCAAACACTCAGGATAAAACAAGGTGTGGGTGTTTTACTGCAGTTACAAAGAAACTGAAAGTGAAAGAATTTTTCATCTGATATCCGACGGGTTGTTCAGTTCTGCGCTGCACTTCAGCTGAGACGGGATATTTGAAAAACAAAGGTAAGTAAAGTCCATGCTAACATACATCCTAACCATTAGACAAAATGTCACTTAACCAAAATCTGCGTGGTAACATTTAGGCTACTGTAAATTATTTTCATTGTCCTTGCGTTTCACCAACTAGTGTGACGGTGTTCTGTCGATTTGTGCTACCCTGTCAGATTTTCCTACCTCCCATTAAAACAGTAGGTAGTACAATTCGACAACGAAAAATGCTACCTGTTAAATTATGATTTATTAATATCTACACCTACCACAACCCTAAACCTACCCTTACAGTCATGTAAATACAGTAATTATGTGTCATATTCGCGGTGGGATACAGCTATCGGAAACCAACAATAAATAATTTTTTCTACCTATTAGATTGTTTTATTAACTTCTACATCTACCCCAACCCCGATATTAAGGATGCGTCTCCTTAAACGAGTTACTGTGCCCCCCTTCCCCTCCCTACTAAACGTGATCGATTTCGAAAGCGAAAGTGAAGAGCCAGGGCAAGTAGCTAATCAAAAACCGAAAGGCCCATATAGCTGTTACGAAACATTGCTTCTACTCGAACCATGTTCCTTATGTTAAGAGAATTTCGATATGCGTAGACTACATTCCGAAAATATCAAACAGTTGAAAATCTAGAACATGGTTCGAGTAGAAGCAATGTTTCGTAACAGCTATATGGGCCTTTTGGTTTTTGATTAGCTACTTGCCCTGGCTCTTCACTTTCGCTTTCGAAATCGATCACGTTTAGTAGGGAGGGGAAGGGGGGCACAGTAACTCGTTTAAGGAGACGCATCCTTAATATCGGATCATAAATGGTCAGAGGACATTTACATTTATTAATTTTGTACACACTTTTATCCAAAGCTACTTGCAAATGAGAAATAGCAGCATGCGATTCATCGTAAAGAAGCAATAATTAAATAAATAAATAAAAACCACGAGCAGTGCGAGTTTCAAACATCTCTTGGCAAGATTTAAAATCTTCGGGCGCAGTAACTATACAGGCTACACTGTGCTTGCCAAACCTGTCCTGGAGGCCCCCCTGCCCTGCACCTTTTGTATGTCTCCCTCATCTAACACACCTGATTCCACTCATCAGCTCGTTAGTAGAGACTGCAAGAACTAAACTGGGTGTGTCTGATTAGGGAGACATACAAAATGTGCAGGGCAGGGGGTCCTCCAGGACAGGTTTGGGAAGCACTGGACAGGGTCACCCTAGTGAAAAAAAAAGTATACTAAGTATACTTGCAGCCAGACTAATTGTCAGTATACTTCAAGTGTGTTAATGATTAGTTAACTTGAAGTGTGCTATTTTGGAACAACTTTTTTTGTACTAAGTGTATTTTAGTTGTAATTAAATTATACTAAAGTATAACTTTAAGTGTATTTAGTGTACTTTTTGATGCTAAATTGGAACTACTTCAAGTATACTTAGTACACTTCAAGTACATGCCTATTTACATGCTTGATTAGTGATATTAAAGTGTACTTTTTTTGTATTACGAGTACATTACAAATTAATTATGAGTGTCTTTGAAACACACAAGCAATATACTATAAATGTATTATTTTTGAGTAAAAATATGCTAATCCCCCCCCCCCCATGCTAAATCCACTTTTTAAGGTCATAACAATAAATGCATAACTTCAATGACAGACAGAGACAGATTATTAACAATTCAAACAGTGTTTATTTAAACCTCAAATGGTTTTAGCATTGCAAAACATAAAATGCACCAACCATGTTTTTAAATATAAAGAACGCTGAAAGAAAGAAACAAACATAAAAAAAAACATTTCGAACATGTAAAATAAATACAATAAAACAAAACAAAAAATATTGCAATTCTATAAAGATTTGCTCTTTGTTACATTTGCGCCTGATGGCCGCTCACACATCAGATGTACTTGTGTGTGGAAACTCCACAAGAACAGCATTTGTTAAAGTAAAAGAGGTAAGGTCAGAGCGCATGTTCATACAACTTTTTCTTTTTACTACATCAGACTGTAAATATCCTTTATTAAACCCTTACTACTTAATAGAATGAACATCATGATTAGCAGTGAGGAATTGTATCAGTATGTCACATCAATATTGCTTCCAGTGTATTAGCCAAACATACAGTATACAACAGAAGTGAGTACACCCATGTAGCATCACTATAAAGCACGATACAACACTATTCAAGTTGAAAAATATAGTATTTATAGTACAGATCAGGCTAAATTGTAATGTAGACACATGCCTTTTCTGTAAAGCTGCTTTGAGAAGTTAGTGTACTCTAAATAAGGGCATAAAGTGCAAAAACAGCAGCAGCGCACTGAGCCTAGACTTGGTTGGCATCACCACTTCGTCTTCAAAGACAATCAAAACATCCAGTGGGTTCTCTCGTGACATTTCCTCTTCCTCCTCAACAGCAATGATGGGGACTGCTGCCTTCTGCACCTGCTCAGGCTCCTTTTTCTAAATGCATTTAAAAAAGTGTTTGTATGAATAAAATAATTAGCATAAAATTAACCTTTGTGTGGAAAGACATTTAGATTTTCATAATTGAAAATAAAGTTGTGAAGGATCAGAGTAGTGTTTATTTAGTACCGCGCGCACCCATTTAAAACCCTGTAGTACTTTTCAAAAACTTGTAGTAATTTTCACAACATGTCTTCCAGTCAACTGAATTTAATTTGGAAAAACTTTCAGGGGTGTATCAGCTGAATGATCTAGAGCTTGAATTGAACCGAATTTTTATTAATAAAACAACCAAATGAATATAAATAATAAATCAACACACCTTTATACAAACCCAAAGCAACTTTAAGATAGCTACAAGTGGAAATATAACGCACAAGACCTTTTTTTTAATCCATATTAAGAAAGCCTACTATAACTAGAAATTTCAAGACCCAACTCGTATTCTTGTGAATCATAATGACTCTGAATCAAAGGCAAACTAAAATTTAATATGTTATTCATTCTGCTAATACAGTCTGAATCAAAAATGGTGGCACACACTACATTACATCTAACATCACTGATCCTTGGATATCATGATGTCCTTCATGTGGTGTGAAGAACCAGTGTTTGTCTGGGCTGTGTTTGCATGAGCTGATCAATGATTTAAATTTCAGTTTAAAATATTGTACTGCTTCAGAAAACCCATTTGTGCTGCTACATTTGCAAAAATAGCAATTCATCCAAAAATGAAGAAATATACTTAAAAAAAAAAAAAAAAAACCTTTCAGAAAATAATGATTTTCATCTCGCATAACACTAAAACCCATCGATTAAATCAATGTGAATTCTACTTACTTCACTTTAGGCCCGTAGTATCGCAGCCATCTTGATGACTTTGACATCCAGCACTCCACGCTGCCTTTGCTCTGAAAACACTGATTTCAAAAACATAATGCAAAGTAACCTTATGAGTTACAAATTAAAAAACGTGAGGAGCAAATATCAGTCTGAAATGGTAAATAACGTTAGCAAAACAGCCGTCATAAATGCTCCTCGAGCCGCTTTGTTTACCGGGGTTTCGGCTGCATTAGTAAACTTAATTAGCATCACAAGGATATGGTAGATGAAACTGACGAAGCGGATCATAAATAATAAACTACTGTATTATAGTGAATGGGTGGGTTTGTCTTAACTGTTACCTGTTGCTTTAGTTTCTGTGGCACGAGTCTCGGTTAGATCTGTCAGCCGTCTTCCTGGTTTAAAAGACAAAAAAAATCACGTTTGTCTGTGTCTGACTGAGAAAGAAAACCCAAAAAAACATATTTTTTATTTTCCCACTGACAAACTGTGATGTAAAACACTGCATATTTAACACTTATCGTTGATAACTTTGATGTAATGGCGTGTTAGTTCCTCTTTGCATTAGCGTTGCTGAGCTGGTTAAAATAATAAGATACGAAAATAAATCATAAACGTTCACAAGTGCTTTAAATAGGAATAAAGAAGCTTAATGCTTTCCTTTTCCTTTTCATTACTCTTTGAGTTTGAGCTCAGCTGTGATTGGACGGGCTGAAGTCACGTGACTGACTAGAAAACGGCCGCGGTTTTTGAATCTTTTTAGGAAACACACTAAAAATACATATTTTGCCATAAGTAAAAGTTATTACATTAAAAAAAGGCTTAATATAGGCGTGATATGGAAGATTTATGTACTATATATATATATATATATATATATATATATATATATATATATATATATATATATATACACATTTTTATTTTTTAAGATAAGTGGTTGCAAAAAATATATTTTAGCTAGGCTGCATTTAAATAAAAAAATGTTGAAAGTTGGTCAACTAAATTTGTTTATTTAAATGTAGCTAAAATAAATTGATTGCAACCACTTTCCTTAAAAACGTAGTAAATTCAATGAATAATTTTCCCAGTGAAATATAGTAAATATTAGTAAATATTAAATATATTTACTGTTGTTTATGTATTTATTTGATTAGTTTTTAATTAGTTATAATAATCTACAGCCCTATACTCTATAAACATTTTCTCCAAAAACATTATTTAAAAGAAAAGAAAAAATAAGTAAAAGAAAAAGGTTGTTTCAAGTCTGTTCAATGCAGTCATGTTTGAACGGGAAACCTGATATATGGTGTTAAATCAAAAGGAATTGTTTAAATAAAGTGAACAACATCAAAAATAATTTTTCTTTTATTTATTTATTTATTTATTCCAGTGAGCAGTGTTCTTTATCATTCCTGTAATAACATTGACTCTTAAAAAGAGAAACAAATCTGTTGTACAGTTAAGTGATGGAACATTCTGTGAAATTATGACCCTGGTGGCTTTCAAGTGTGAGGATGGGGCATCTTCTGCATCCACCTCAAACAGACTCTGTGTTTTAGCTAAAGAGCGTGCGTGTAGGAATTTTTTTTTTAAAATTTTTATAGAGATGTTCAGCTAAATATATCCTGAAGATTTGTCTCATAATGTATTTGCTGTCCATCCACAATCACTCAAATGGAAATGTGTAATTATTAGGTCTAAAGACAAACTGTATGTCATTCCACTTCCAAACAATATTGAAAGAGAGACTAAAAACTTATTCCTGGGGAACTACTTCTGCAGCTTTATACAGATATCAATGCCAATTGTTGTTTTTCAGCTTTATTTCTCCATAAAATGAATAATGATATGTTATAATAATGCAGTGATATAATATTAATGCAGAGTGAGTGAACTTCAGTTTTTGGCCTTGCAGTATAGACAGTGTTTACTTGACTGTACACTTTATAATGCATAATAATATAATTATTTGCTTAAGTTATTTGTTTTATTACTTTCTGAAAGCAATGCATGTCCAAGTAATGAAGTGAATTCCAAGCATGAAGAAGTAAACTTAAAAATTACTCAAAAATGTGACTTAAAACATACTACAACTTCAGGTTATTTAATAATGTACTTTGAAAGTATACTTTCAATGCATTGTTACAATAATCAATTTCAGCACACAGTTAAAAAATATTCATAAAATATATTTAAGTGCAAATAAATATACTTATAAAAATAAACAGAACTTTCAATTCAAGTATATTTCTGTAAAATATATTTTTTAGAAAATATACTAAATTACAATTATTTTAAAGTGTGTTAAAAGTTGTATTGTGAAAATAGGCAAAAGCATGATGCTAATATACTTTTTATATATTTAAAGATAGTACATTTTTTTGTTAGTATATTTGCAATGTACTATTAAAACAGGGAATATGTTACAAATACAATAAAGTATACTTTTTTCACTAGGGCAGTTTGTGTTCGATTCCGATAATGATAGCCAAGAAGAGAAAGATGTTCAACCCAAACCAACGTTGCAAGCACAGCTTATGTTGTGGTGGTACTTGTTTTTTTGTTTTTTTTTTTGTTTTGTTTTGTTTTTTTTAACACATCTCTCTTAAATTTCAGATGAGATGTTATAACTGTAATTTCTGTAGGCTACATCACGCTAAAAACTGTCTGTCACCGATCTGCATCGAACTGCACGGTTCAGGAAGCAGTCATTATAAAAAGGTGGTTTTACTGCTCTAAATGCAATGGGTATAATGCAAAAGTGTTACATGGTGACGCCGTAATGTAATGAAACTGAAGGTAGGACTACAAAGTGAAAGTGAGCACACTCGGAATTTGTGCTCTGCATTTCACCCATCCAAGTGCACACACACATGGTGAACGCACACCCGTAGCAAATGAGATGTAAAAGGCAATCTCCATTTGGTGTGGACTTTGATTTTTGTTACATAGCCTATTAGTAATGTGGTGATGTTGAGGTGTCAGTCTGAAATCATTCTCACTATGAGTCTCATGCTTCTGTTTAGGAGAGAAAATGGCAACACCATGCAAAAGTAAGTTATTTGAAAGTAACTCATTTTATTTTCATTCATACTCAGAAATAGTGTTAGTGTAATGTTGAATAAACGAACTTTAAAAATGAGCTTGATTATTGTGTATAAGTCCACAGTTTTCTCTCTTTTCCCTCAGAGTTTTGCCTTATCGTCCCTAATGAACCTGAGACTACTGAGGTCAATCCAGGGTCTGATGTCACTGTACCGTGTCACCTGTCACCTGAAATGAGTGCTGCTGACATGGAGATCAGGTGGTTTAAAGGAACAGACTGTGTGTGTCTCTATATGGAAGGACAGATGATAGCAGGGGTGGGTTACAAGACCAGAGTGGGACTGAATAAGGAGATGGAGAGAGGAAACATTTCCTTAGAACTGAAGGATGTCAGAGAGTCAGATGATGGAGTTTACCTGTGTCAGGTGACCAGTGAAGACAGAACAAAGGAGAAAACAGTAACACTATGTGAGTTTTCCATGTAGCTTAATGCTACATCAGCTCCTACCTGAAATCTTGAGGATCACCTCAGATTGGTTTATAATCTGATATAATTTGAATGCTATCTAGCTGTTGAAATGCAAAATTAAATTCATTGATCTGGTGTGCGGACAAACATTCAGTAAAAGCAACAAACAGTCAAGATCACATCAGGTAATAAAGTTGCTTAAAATAAACCATGGTCAGCCTTACAAAATTGGTTAACCCACCAATTAGGGCTGCACAATTAATCAAATTTCTAATCGCGATTACGATTATGGATGCCACGATTACATAATCGTTCAAAGCCGCGATTACAAAAATAAATAAACAATTAAAAATGCCCACTTGCATTATTCTGTGTGCTTAAGAGGTGTTTGCAGCGCGGGGTTTAACAAACTCAAATACTCATATAAAAGACATTTTGTCTAACTGATAGTGGTTGTCACTCTGTTGTGCATGATAGATATGTTAAACGCCAAACGTGTCAAAAGCGGAACAAAATAGCGGTACTCGTCTGAACTGCGTGCCACACGAACCTTTTATCCGCTCGCCTCAGAAGAAAACAGCGCGAGCTTAGAGTTTATGCGTTTATTACAGTGACCAGTCGCGATCACGCACTAAACAACGCTGTGAAATCCAGTAAGAAGCACTCGAGTTCAGCGCAGAGTTCTCCAGTACAATTCACGTCTCTTTAATTTAAACTAGTTTAAAGCCAAATAAATCGGAGCTGTTATTCTCATCAACACGGATGCAGAAATTAAGCAGCAGAAACAGTGCAACAACGATCCAGTTAGAAGACGTTTCAATCCACAAATCACCCACATTTACCATAGTTTTACTGTAGTAACACTAATGGTAACAGTGGTACTGTGGCAGAAAAGTAGGATATTCATATTGAGTATTATTAAATTATTATATACTAAATATGTTAAAGGAGTAATGGAATATAATTACATTATTTTGTTAATTATTCTATCAGTTGATGTGGATTTGTAATTGACAATGTCTTTAGGCTACTGTTTTTCAATGCAAACACCATAGAAACCATATAGTTGTTAGGCTACTTTTTTTTACCACGTAATGAGGTGCTGTACTTTTGGTTATGTATAAAAGATGAGGCTGTTACAGTTTTCACAATGGTACTGTCAAATGTACATCTGCATCCCAACTCAAGCTCCTGCTACTCTGCAAGCTACAAGCTCCTGTTATAATGTGCATTTCTCAGAGACAAAACTTGTAATATTACATGTTCAGTGCTACCAAATCAGGTGCTGGTGCCACTGCTCTCGAATGTTAGTCTGGAGCCCTGATAATATAAATTGTACTGTAAAATGTTACTGTAATTTGAAATTTCGTCTGTTTAATTGTAAATGAAATATATAGCTTTAGAAAACCATTTTTTCTTTTAGTTTTAGTATAACATTATTATGCCATGCATAATTTTACCTTTTTTTGTTTAAAGAAGAAACCAAACCAATGTATAGTTGACATTTGAGGCTCAGTGCTATAGAAAAGCAATAAAAGTTCAGGAAGAGTGTTTTCAGCCTTTTATATGTATGTATATATATATATATATATATATATATATATATATATATATATATATATATTATATAACATATGGCATACAGCTTCAAACAATGACATAAATCTGTTGAAAATAATCGTTATTAATAATCGCAATTACAATCTTAAGGGAATAATCAAGAATTATGATTTTTGTAATAATCGTGCAGCCCTACCACAGATTTGTGTAATTTCAATCCCACAGTTTCCTCATTATCAGTATTATCAGTATTGTTGACTGGATATCCTTTACACATTTTTCTAATTACTCTTGCTCTAAGTGTTTCAATGTCATGTTATTAGGGAAACATAAATCTGGTTTATCTATTTGTTGTGAAATTATACTGTCTCTCTATTATTTCTTTATTTACTTATGCTTGCTGTACAAAACTCTGCATTTGATCTTTGTTTCCACATAGCACTAAAGAACCATGAAGATACTGAAATGCTTCAAACTGAAGAGGTCAGAGAACTCTTACTTTATACTGAGCGTGAAATTCTAAGATTTTTTTTTCATCATTTCTGAGACAAATGTTACTAATTTAAAGTATATTTTGTTAGTCCCCCATCTCAAATAAGTATTAAAGACACCATGAAATCAAAATTGACCATTCTTATTTTATTATTTTTATTATTATTATTGCTGTTTATTATGAATGCCTTATCTATGCACGTAATTATTATTTTTTAATTCATGTGCCCTGGAGTTTTTGACAGTATTTAACAACACCACATGCTACTCTATGCACCATACACAAACACTCTATATGATCCAATCAAGATTGTTTAAAGGGGACAACACTAATTGAAGCGTTTTCATTCTGAATGCTGTGAATGACTATCTGGAATAATATTAGATTGGAATATATTTCTAATTGTAATCTAATGTTAGTTTTTAGATAGCAATATTAAGCATGTCTTACTGACAAGTTTAAACAGAAGTGATACATTAATGCATCAACATCAGCGTAAATAAGTATATTAATTACAGTGCTGTCATATGTTATGTTTCTCACACCATCAAACATGAATCCTTCAAAACTTTCTTCTCCTCAACAGACTACCCCAGAACAGACTGTTCTGAAGAAGAAAATGGAAAAATCTGCATTAATGGCAGGTGAGTTTTGTTAAGAGTTTTTTGTTAAGATGTTTTTTAAACATCAGGATAGACACAAGGAACTTGTTGGATTTCATCTGTTAAAGTCAACACAAAAGACACAGGCAACCTTAAAGGGAACCCTGGGTATCAAGACTTGCATGGCTTAATATAAAGTAAATGATGTCTCTTAGTGAAACGTAGTAGAAAACCCATAAAAGATTTACATTATTTAAAAAATCCACATTGTTTTATACATATTTTGGACTATGGGGGCGCCATTATTTCAATGATGTCAAATGGTTGCACTCGGTGAGCTGCTGGTTTTACCTGTTGCTATTTTTACCACAACACAACTCGGATAATAAAATACTGATACGATGACCACAGCTACTGAAAGAGCATACAGGTGGCAGTGGATATAAGCTCTGCCATTTGTAAGCTTTTTCAGTAGCTGTGGTCAACTAAAAGCATCAGGGCTGAAGTGGAGAGAACAAAGATGTGGGTCTTTAGGAAGTTTTATTCATTCACAGGCATCTTTGTATTCTTTTCGCCTTTTCTTATCACTAGGAAAGCAGTGAAGACTTGCATCGCTTCTCTTGTTGTCCTTCGACTGAAACTTGTAACCAAAAGCCACACAATGTGGTATTGTGTATCAATATTTTATTTTCTGAGTTGTGTTGCGGTAAATGTAGCAGGTAACACCTGTAGCTCACAGAGTGCAACCATTTGACACCATCGAAATAATGGCACCCCAATAATCCAAAATATGTATAAAACGTTGTGGATTTTTTAAATAATGTAAATCTTTCATGGGTTTTTTATTATATATTTCAGTAGAGAGACATAATTTACGTTACATTAAGCCATACAAGTCTTAATTCCTGTGGTTTCCCTTTAAAGAAAACAAAGCATTTTTTTTTTTTTTGCCCAGGAAATCAGATGTCCATATCACAGGGCTCACCTGATTACAGAACAAATGATATATGATGTTATGATGATATTGTGTGTATCCACCTTTTTCCTGAATGTGGAAGTCTCACCCAGCTCATACTGGAACAATACTTTACATTTCCAGGCTCTGTTTTTTTCTACTCAAAATACCATTTTTTGAACTGATAAAGTAAAGTTAAACCTATGAAACAGGTATGTTAAACCTATGTAATAGTTTTGTCACTTTGTTGCAATGTCCATCTTTCTGCAGTAACTGTCAGAGTTTGAGTGTGTAGATGAAATGATCAGCACTCATATCCTAAATACAGCTCACGATCGGAGTGAAATTCAGAGTGGGAATTAGTCCACACCTTATTTTATTATATCACACGCAGTATTTTAGCGCAAACACTGCTAGCCATGCTCGTTTTCTCTTTTCAGTCTTTGGCATAGAATTCAAGGCATACAGTTCTGGACAAAGACAGATTTGCTGGTGTGCAAAACAAGTACTTTACAGGAAATCCTTAAGTTAATTGCTGTTACTGTGGCAGCCAGCAACAGCACAGCTTAACCCTGTGCACATTTTTATATTTAGTTAGGCCTAAATTGAAAAAGTTTAAGTTTAATTAAAGGCACCTATTATGGCCCTTTTTACAAGATGTGATATTGGTCTTGGGTGTCCCCAGAATGTGTCTCTGAAGTTTCAGCTTCAAAATACCCCACAGATCATTTATTATAACATGTGGAAAATGTCATTTTTGGGGCATGTCTAAAAAAAAGAGCTGTTTTGGTGTGTATCACTTTAAATTCAAATGAGCTGCATATTCCCGCCACGTCTTCAGAAGAGAGCATAGCACATACATCTCTGCTTTGCATACCTACAGCAATAAACAGTCGGTAGAAGCAACATGACTGAGAGCGAGAGAAGCGGTGAGAACCGCAGAGAATCCGGCAGAAGAAACTCCTATGAGAATGAAGCAGGACGTCTCGGAATGGTTATTTGATACATTTATGTACCTGTAGAGTTTTCACAGCCCATTTGCAACGACGGATGAGCAACTCACATACACACAAATACTTTGATAATGAAATGAGACGCACACAAATATGGTTAAAACTAAGCACTAAGTCTGCCTTGTATTGCCCCTCGTTCACAAAGCAGTCTGAAGTGAAATGATTTGCACAGACATAAATGTATTTAGGTAGATTTTGAGGTGCATGGTCTTCAAAAATAACAGTAATCCACAGTGTCCTCTGTGGCTCAGATTTTGGGAGAAAATGAAGACTCTTAAGTTCAGTCTTACATCCAAAAACAGAACACCAGGATTGCTTACAAGACATTGTTGACGTTACAGCTGCTTGAGCGCAAAAAAAATGGAGGACAGCATACAACCGAAGAAACTATGGCGGGAATGCAGGACTGTCAGTCAGCGGCTGTGGGTGGGACTTAAACAATGTGACATCACACAGAGAATCAAAACAGCATGTCTAGTGAGACTGATTGGTTTAATGGGGATTAAAAATAAGGAGTGGGTGAATTTTTATCATTGTAGTGTGTGGTTGTGTTCACACACTCAGCACACATTTATGTCCAAACACCATGTAAAAGTGGATTTTGCATAATAAGTGCCCTTTAATTCAGTCTATATTTTACCCTGTTTTAACATGGGTTTCTATAGAGAGTGGATCACAACAGCATCCAAACAAAAGTTAGAATCCATCATGGCGGCGCACATCAGTTACTCAGGAAAAAGATGTATACAGTATATAGGATATATAACAGTCTTGATTTCATTGTTGATTGTGGGATTTTGTGTATAGTTTTCTCAGAGTGGAAAGACACATCCAAATGTCTTGAAAAAGCAAAACAGGAAAGCAAAGAAAAAGAAGCAGAAATTGAAGAACTTAAAGCTAAGTTGCTGCAAACTTTTGGAAAGCCTGAGAAGGAAAACACACAACTGGAGAAAATGCAGGAAACCAGTAAATTAAAACTGGATAATCCAGAAACCAAAAATACACCTGTGGAGAAACAGCAACTGAATATTGGTTGGTAGCCTATTACTGTTGTAATTGGATAATAGTCTGTCTTTATGTCACATTTATAGTTTGACAGGATATATTTGAACTGTTCCTTTTCTTTTTTTGGACAGTAGATCCTGATCCTGGTAGGTCGGGTCGGGGCGGGGCGGGGGGGAGATGTCTGTAGGATGTATTCTTACATCCTTTCATTCTGTAGGATGTAAGAATACATCCTACAGAATGAAATACATTATCAAAATTGTATACTGTATGAAATACAACTGCACATTCATAACATAACATTTTCTTTTCTTTTGGAATTTACAGAGGAAGTAAAAGTGTTCACTCTCTATACTGGAAACAAAAAGGCATTGCATGCAGTACACAAGAACTTTATTGGCACTCTGCGAAACCAAATTCTGAATCTAAGGGAAGTTGGTACATTGGACGAGAGTGACATCGTTTTGATTTTCTGTCCTGTTGTTTCTCGAGCTGGAACTGACATTGATGGAGCACTTAAAATATTCAAGGGCAACACAGGTTGTTACACTTCACTGCACAGTCTATATAGTAGTTAGAATATTTTTAAGCGTGAGGTATATATTAATCATGAGGATGTAAGACAAGTATGTTAAAAAAAAAAAAAAAAAAAAAAAAAAAAATATATATATATATATATATATATATATATATATACAGGTGCATCTCAATGAATTAGAATGTCATGGAAAAGTTAATTTATTTCACTAACTCAACTCAAATTATGAAACTCATGTATTAAATAAATTCAGTGCACACAGACTGAAGTAGTTTAAGTCTTTGGTTCTTTTAATTGTGATGATTTTGGCTTTTTTTTTTTTTTTTTTTATGTTTTTTTTTTTTTATGTCCTTGAACAGGCTCTAAGCTGGTTGTTCTAGTGGTGCTTCATCACACAATTGACCCAGGGAAAATAGTCCCAGACAGCAGCATTTATGTCAGCAGGACAGACATTCTCACAGTGGACTATCTGTTCAATGAGGATACAGGATTACTGATGTGTCAGAAGAATTCAGATACAGATGTCAAAGTTGTGAACTGGTTAATACAGCAGGTATTTAACAAGATGCTCCATAAAATATGGAAATTGCTCTAAAATTTATAATATGAAAAACATATAACTGTTTATTCAGTAATTTTATGCTGTAATCATTCTTTGCAGGGGAGTAAAGCAGTTTGTACATTTAGTAGGTTCTTTTATTTTTTCAGTAATAATAACCTATATGATGAAGCTATTATCAAAATATTCCTGATTGTTTTATCTTCATTTCTACTGATTTAACCACAAAATATTTTACAGTCCCATTACAAAAGCAGGGTCAAGGAAAGCCACACAAATCAAAAAAGGTAAATCTGATACTACATTTAAGTTGCTTTATTTATTTAGTTATTTTTGTATCTAGAAACTGTGTTTCACCACAGCTGTTGTGTGTCTGCAGGATAAAAGTGAATCTGAATCAGTGCAGACAAAAAGGCCTAAAAGGGAGGATGACAAACCTAAGACAAGTGAGTCTGTGTCTTACGAGAGGTCTCATGCAATAACTCGTCATGAATCTTACATTCTTGATTTTTGTGAGTTATCAGAATAAGGTGTCTTTCAGGACAACATTCTGGAGAATTATTTTGGATCCAATTTTGTATAAACATATTTGTACTTTGCAGTTTTACTTATTCCATCCCAATTCATTTTCCAGAGGTGGTCAAAGTGTTCTCCATTTTGACTGGAAAGACAAATAATTGTGACAAGGAATTTATTGACATTCTGGGAAAGCGAATTGAAAATCTAAGAGAAGTTCACACAGTGAACGAGAGTGACATTATTTTGGTTTTCTGTCCTATTGTTTCTCGAGCTGGAACTGACATTGATGCTGCACTAAAATTAACAGGCTGCACAGGTTGTTTGATTAATCATCACACCATTTTAAAGATATAACTTTCAGAATACTCAGGTGACACATTTCAGAAAAAAAATTATCTTAAATTTCCTTGAACAGACTCTGAAAACTCTCAGAAGCTGACTATTCTAGTGGTGCTTCATCACACTTTTGACCCAGAGAAGACAGTCCCAGACAGCAGCAGATGTGTCAACAGGACAGACATACTCACAGTGGACTGTCTGTTCTATGAGGATACAGGATTACTGACATGTCAGAAGAATTCACAGTCAACTGACAAAGTTGTGAACTGGTTAATACAGCAGGTATTTAACAAGTAAAAAACTGCTCTATAATGTATTTATCACATTACTGTTTACTAATTAATGTCATATTGCAATTTTCTTTGCAGGGTGAGAAAACGGGTGTCAACATATGTCCATGTGGAAGTAGGTGTTTTTAAATCAATTAATAAAACCTATATTATTTGTTCTCATTCAAGTTTTTCTGCTTTGATGTGAAAAATAGGATGATCATGTATGATTTCTGTTTTCTCTGCTGCACGTCCTAATGCTTAATAACAGTTTACATTTTAAAATTTATTTGAAACAGACAAAAAGATTGGCTCTATTAAGTTTCCTTGGAGCCAGGTAAGAAAATTACACTTCTGCTTAATACTAGGCTATACTAGGTGTCTTTTTTCTACAATGTTTTTCATATGTTTTGTTATAATGGAGTGATGTCTGTTTCCCTAAAAAACCTAATTATTAAATAGAACTTAATAATTGTGAGTTAGATGAGGAACGCAAATACCAGTAAACTGACTAGCGCAAACCTTAGTAAATCATGTTTATCATCATATTTAAATACTCTCCTACCATAATTTTTGTAGTAAGTGAAACTCCTACAAATAAATATGCAATAATGTCAGCCACAAAAAAAAAAAAAACTGTTCATATCTTTTCATCACTAATTTTTCACTGTGTCTTTAGTAAATCATGACAATAGTTTTTTTTTTTTTTTTACACCAAAAGAAGGTTTGCACTGGCATAAGCAGATCGAAACCCCGTCTTTGAGAGTAAATTTGTGTAGCTTGGTTGAATATTGCAGAAAATTGAAACAACATTATCACTGTATCATGGGTGTATGGGGTCCACTGATGACGAAGGATAGTGAAGTGTTTCATATTATTCAGAGGGAATCAGAATCGATAAGTATATACTACCAATTATCTTAAAGTCAAGGATTTGTGTTGGTTGGCAGAGAACGGCTAAATAAGTCATCTGTGTGTTTGACTATTGTGCCCTTCAAAGCAAAAGAATCCCTGGAAATCTCACATTCATGTCACTCATCTCTACAGGTGAAGAAACAAGAAGTTTCAGGAGACAGTAGGTTGAAATTGTTCTATAATTATATTTCATGTATAGTTTTTAATTATGAATTTTATTTTAATCTACCATAAATCACATCATATCTCACTAAAATATGTCAAACTAGTATATGCTTTCTTTAATGTTTTATGAAAATGTTTTATAAAATTTTACTGCTGGAATCTTGAAAATGGCATCCTGACCCTTAAAAATAACCTAATTTAGCCTTATGTAGTTGGGATAAAAACACCTTAAGAGTTATGTCTGTGATATGGTTTCATAACTGAGTTGTTTTGTTCAGATGTGCAGCAAACGTCATCTGCTGCCTCCTGTCCAGTAAAATATTTTGTGAATGTGACTGGAGACGCACAGGAGCATCATGTGCACTTTATAAAAGCTCTACAGAAAAAGATGAATCTGAGGGAGGTTCCTACAGTGCAGGAGAGTGATGTCATTCTGCTCTTCTGTCCTGACATCAGTGGGTGTCACAAGAGAACAGGTGAAGAAAGATCAGTTTTAATACAAAACTGATTGCACAAATGTATTGATGGTTGGCTGTCTTGATAAAATATCTTTTGTAACTTTAAAAAAAATAAATAAATAAATAAAAAAATCAAGAATCATTTTATTATTCTCTCAGTTTTTCAGGTCTTTCTCTCTTAATCCTCAGACAGGCCTGTTGTTCTCATTTCTCTCCATCAAACACTGGACCCAGACAATCCAAAGAGACGGGCTGTTTGCTCAGTGGACTATATTTTCTGTGAGGGCAAAGGTCTAACTGAATGCCAACTAAACAATGTTGAAATTTCTGCAGTCTCACGCTGGCTAAAGGTGATCTGATTTTTATGTAATTAATTATTACTTATTGCAATTGTTAAGTAGAGAATGATTGGATGAATGTCACAATAACATTAAAGGGCACACTGGATGCCCATTTTCCACAGGTTGGTATGATGTTTTTTAGGGTCGTTTCAGTGCATGCCTCTTTAAATGATAGTGGGGCTTGTTGTGAATATATCCATATATGGCTCAGAAGTGGTCTTATTCAAATAGCTAGCTATCTACATAGAAACTGGCTACAAATTGAAACAACTCCCTGGATGACAAATTTTCAGACTCAGATAGCCCATAATGAACTGGCTGGATGTTTTCTTTTCAGCATTTCTGAGCTGGCAGACACACCAGAAACCTAACTAAAAATTGAATCTGATGTCTGCTTCAAATTATGTGCTTTGCATAAGTTGGAGATCAGATTAGTTTGGCATATAAATAAGTAATATAATTGAATAAGATTTCATTTAATAAGATGTCTATTAAACTCATAATATCATACTATAGAAAATATTACAGTACTTTCAAAGAATCTTATAATCAATAGCAATCTTACGCCTGTCTACTGTTGTTTTGTCTACAGGATAAGAAACAACGAGCTTCAAGAAATAGTAGGTTAAAATGACTTCATGTAATTTTGTTTGATATTTAGTAAGTAATTTCGAATTTTAATTAAAAAAAAAAACATATCAATATGCCCTACTCAATTATGTCAAAATAATATATATTTTCTAAATATGTTATAAATACAATGGGTATAGATAAGAATCTGAAATGAAGATGGACAGTTTTTGTTTCATCCACTGTATTTACTCAGTGCATCTTATAACATCCAAGTGAAAGATATAACACCAACATGTCAGAAAAAAAAAAAAAAAAATTAAATACCAGAATAAAAAAAACAGAATCACTGAGTTGGAAAAAGGATCACCCCCTTGTGTCAGTATTTTGTTGAAACACATTTTGCTTTAATTACAGCCTTTAGTCTGCTGGGATATATCTCTACTAACTTTGCACACATAGAAGTTGCAATATTTGCCCACTCTTCTTTGCAGAACTGCTCAAGTTCAGCTAAATTTGATGGTGACCGTTTATGGACTGCAGTCTTCAAGTCATTCCACAGATTTTCAATGGGGTTTAAGTCTGGGCTCTGACTTGCCCATGCAAGGGCATTTACTTTTTTCTCCTTCAACCACTGTGTGGTCAGATTTGCTGTGTTCTTTGGGCCATTGTCATATTGGAAGGTAAACCTTCATCCCATTGACAAATCTCTTGCAGAGGGCAGCAAATTTTCCTCAAGAATTTGACAGTATTTTGCCCCATCCTTTTTTTTTTTTTTTTTTCTATCCTGACAAGTGCTTCAGTTCTTGTTGCAGAGAAACACCCCCAAAACAGGATATTACCACCTCCATGCTTTACTGTAAGAATGGTGTTATTTGGATAGTGAGCTGTATTGGACTTTTGCCAGACATATCATTTGGTGCTGAGGCCAAATAATTCAATTTTAGTCTCATCTGACCATAACACCTTTTTGCATGCGGCCTCAGAATCTTCAAGGTGCATTTTTGGCAAAGCTCAGTCATGATTTCATGTGGCCTTTCTTGAGGAGTGGCTTTTTTCGTGCAACCCTCCCATACAAGCTACATTTGTGGAGAATTTGTGATGTTGTTACATGCAAACAATGACCTCTCTTTGTCATAAATTCCTGCAACTGCTTCAGAGTTGCTGTAGCCTCTCTGACCAGTTTCCTCCTGGCTCTTTCATCCAGTTTGCAGCAAAGTCCTGATCCAGGGAGGGTTTGTGTTGTACCAAATACCTTCCAGGTCTTAAT